>OY992532.1:17374026-18049021 GCA_963921185.1 Dasysyrphus tricinctus | reverse complement strand
TTCCGATCCGTTGCAATGCTTGTAGTAATTTTGTGTGATTCAGAGTGTCAAAAGCCTTACTGAAGTCCATGAACATTACAAGGACATGATGGCTTTTGTTCAAGCTTTCATTAACACAATTTACGAATTCGCCCAGCAGTTTGCCTGTATTTTTGTTTTTTTGGAAACCGTATTGACTTTTGTGTATAAGAGAGTGTTTGTCAATAAAACTCTCTAGTCTTGCTGAGATGACGCCTTCAAGACACTTTTCAACTACGGGAAGTATCGAAATCGGTCTATAATTACTTATATTTATGTTTTTTGTGACCTTAGTTATTTATCTAATATGTTGATTGGTTTTGGGCTTGAGGTCAATTATATTTCAATAATTAAATGAAACACATAATTTTGTTTTTGAACTACGACGTTTCGTCCATGATTATGGACATCATCAGGTAACTTTATTTAAATCTACAAAGCGCATACAAGAAAAATATATATGTTGGCTGTTACTTTAAGTTTCCATTTGAAAAAGATAAAATTTATATGATGCTGATAAAATGATAATATAATAAAAATACTGACTTACACTTTTTTATATCAAAAGTAAAACATCAAATGAATCTTAAAAAATGACAAACTAAACATAATTATACATTTATATTGCACTTTGAAACATTCATATTGACATTTATATTGCACTTTTTAATAAATAGAAAATTATACACAGTACTTTACATTTTACATTTAAGACCAAGACTGATAATGATAGAAGACTATGACAAATCAAGAGACATTGCAAATATTATTCGCGGGGTGTTAAGGGGATCTTGTGCGTTTTTTCTTCTTTTTCCTCCGCTCAAGCAGGTACTTATAGTGGGGACTCACATTGTCCAGATCCGTTTTTTCGGTTCATTGTGTTATCTGTGTTTATTATACTGAAGTGTTTCTATTGTCATCCTCTTGTTGTAGTGGGCTTCTCGTTGCATTACTTCGGTGTTGTCATAGTTAGGCTGGTGGTTCTCTGTGATGCAATGGGTTGCCAACGCTGTTTTTTGTGGTGCGTTAGATTTTAAATCTGATTTATGTCCAGCTATTCTATTTTTCAATTTTTGTTTCGTGGTTCCAACATAAACCCAGTCGCATTTCTCATCTTTTTTGCCGTTACAAGTTATTTTGTATATAAGATTAGAATCTTCCATGGGGTTCACCCTAGTTTTAAGTTTGGTGAACACCTGTCCTAAGTTGTTTGTGGAACACATTGATATACCAAATTTTTCCTGGTCGATTAATGCAGCTTTTTTGAACCTGTCCGCAATCTGTTTTACGTAGACAAACGATTTGTATTTTATAGCTGGAGTTTCACCTTCTTTTTCTGTTTGGATGGTTCTTGGTTTATGTTTTTTAATTAGTGTCTGTGTCAGGTTTTTTGGAAAACTATTTCTTTCAAGAATGTTTTTAATTTTATTCTTATTGTTAGCATGAAATTCGGAGTCACTGAGGCTGAGGACTTTATTTATTAAATTTATTGCAGTATTAAGAATGGTTTGTTTTGGGTTGTTGTGAGTTGAAGTTTATGATCCTTCCAGATGATGTTGGTTCTGGTACCAATCCAGTTTCAGTCGTCCCTTTTCTCTTATTACAATCGTGTCCAAGTATGGTAATTTTTGTGCTTTTTCTGTTTCTACTGTAAATTGTATTTTTTTATGATAACTATTTAAAGTTTCTAAGATTTTGTTCATTTCAGAAGCATTGACTATTGCGAATATATCGTCCACGTATTTTGTCATTATTTTTGGTTTAATATCTAGCTTTTTTAATGAAACCTCGAGTAAATCCTCTAAAATTATGTCTGCTATGATTGGTGATGCTGGGTTTCCCATTGGCATGCCATTTCGCTGTTGGTAAATTTTGTCATCGTACATAAGGTAGTTGTTATCAATTACACAAAAACGTAACAATTCCATAAAACTTTGTCGTTTTATTTTTGTGTGTTCCTTTATACTGTCCCATTTTTGATTTATAAGTTCTAGTGCCAATTTCACTGGTATATTTGTGAATAGGGACACCACGTCAAAGGACACCAGTATTTCATTGTCATCAATTTTCACGTTGTTAAGCTTAGCTTTAAAATCGAATGAGTTCTTTACATTAAATGGTGAGTCCGATGTCAAGTTTCTGAGTATACCGATGAGGTAGCGTGAAAGATTGTAGCACGGCACTTTCGTTGAAGAACATATCGGCCGTAAAGGCATTTCTGGTTTGTGTATCTTGGGAAGTCCATAGATTCTTGGTGCAATGGGATTATATTGTCGTCATTTTCTGTTTTTCAAATTGGTCAATAATGTTCTTTTCGTAGAGATCTTTTATGAAATTGTTGTTCTTAGTCTGTAACGTATTCGTTGGGTCCGTTCTGATTGGCCAATAAATATTTCTGTCCTCCATCATGTTTTTCATTTTTGATCTATATTCGTCTCTATACATAACTACCGTTACGTTTCCTTTATCCGCTGGAATGATAATTAATTCTTTGTTTCTTTGTAAGAATTGTTTTGTTTCTTTTAGAATATAAGAAAAATATCTGTAGAAGTCGTTTAATTGGTAAGCTTTTAGACTGCTATCAAGCATATGAGCAAATCTCGAACGCGCTTTTTCCCGTGCATCAATGTCTGATATTGTTTGAATGCACTCTTCGCCATCCGCAATTATTTTGAACATAGTGTTCGAGGTTGTGTCAATGCAATTGGGTAGAGCGAATTTTGGACAAAATTATGTGTTTCATTTAATTATTGAAATATAATTGACCTCAAGCCCCAAAACCAATCAACATATTAGATAAATAACTAAGGTCACAAAAAACATAAATATATCATAATCGGAGGGCACGCCGAATAGTCACCACCATCCTTTGACTCAAATACATATACTAACAACAAAATGTCTTTCTACGAACACATTAGAGAAAAATATGGCATCAAGCTTTGCACCCCAAATGAAAGACTATAGAAAATTCAACACAAGTAAAATAAACACAGTACAAGGTAAAAATTTTTTGCTCAGATGCAGAAAACTTGGGTTGATTCCAAACTTTATTACAAATACAACCAATAGCATTGATCAAATATTCTATGAAGAAACTGAAACATTTAATCAAATTAATAACACACTCAATAAAACAAAATATACTTTCACTGTCGCATACTTAATATTTGCATATCAATGAAATATAAGAATATTATACAAATAGATAATAAAATTGCAAGAGTCAAGCAACGTATAACATCCAAGCTGACAGAGGGAGAATACAAAACCTTTTTCTCATATGAAAACACATACTGCACCAATACGACTAATAATCTAAGACAATTACATGACAAAAAAACTCGTTGCTTTAAAAGAGAAGATGAGGGTAAAGTACAATTTAATTTTTAACGAACAATGGATTGTTAATAAAACCATGGTTGCCATACCGGAGGATATAAAATTCCTACTATCGCTTGGTCCAAAATTCGCTCTACCCAATTGCATTGACACAACCTCGAACACTATGTTCAAAATAATTGCGGATGGCGAAGAGTGCATTCAAACAATATCAGACATTGATGCACGGGAAAAAGCGCGTTCGAGATTTGCTCATATGCTTGATAGCAGTCTAAAAGCTTACCAATTAAACGACTTCTACAGATATTTTTCTTATATTCTAAAAGAAACAAAACAATTCTTACAAAGAAACAAAGAATTAATTATCATTCCAGCGGATAAAGGGAAACGTAACGGTAGTTACATATGTATAGAGACGAATATAGATCAAAAATGAAAACATGATGGAGGACAGAAATATTTATTGGCCAATCAGAACGACCCAACGAATACGTTACAGACTAAGAACAACAATTTCATAAAATATCTCTACGAAAAGAACATTATTGACCAATTTGAAAAACAGAAAATGACGACATATAATCCCATTGCACCAAGAATCTATGGACTTCCCAAGATACACAAACCAGAAATGCCTTTACGGCCGATATGTTCTTCAACGAAAGTGCCGTGCTACAATCTTTCACGCTACCTCATCGGTAATACTCAGAAACTTGACATCGGACTCACCATTTAATGTAAAGAACTCATTCGATTTTAAAGCTAAGCTTAACAACGTGAAATTGATGACAATGAAATACTGGTGTCCTTTGACGTGGTGTCCCTATTCACAAATATACCAGTGAAATTGGCACTAGAACTTATAAATCAAAAATGGGACAGTATAAAGGAACACACAAAAATAAAACGACAAAGTTTTATGGAATTGTTACGTTTTTGTGTAATTGATAACAACTACCTTATGTACGATGACAAAATTTACAACAGCGAAATGGCATGCCAATGGGAAACCCAGCATCACCAATCATAGCAGACATAATTTTAGAGGATTTACTCGAGGTTTCATTAAAAAAGCTAGATATTAAACCAAAAATAATGACAAAATACGTGGACGATATATTCGCAATAGTCAATGCTTCTGAAATGAACAAAATCTTAGAAACTTTAAATAGTTATCATAAAAAATACAATTTACAGTAGAAACAGAAAAAGCACAAAAATTACCATACTTGGACACGATTGTAATAAGAGAAAAGGGACGACTGAAACTGGATTGGTACCAGAAACCAACATCATCTGGAAGGATCATAAACTTCAACTCACAACACCCAAAACAAACCATTCTTAATACTGCAATAATTTAATAAATAAAGTCCTCAGCCTCAGTGACTCCGAATTTCATGCTAACAATAAGAATAAAATTAAAAACATTCTTGAAAGAAATAGTTTTCCAAAAAACCAGACACAGACACTAATTAAAAAACATAAACCAAGAACCATCCAAACAGAAAAAGAAGGTGAAACTCCAGCTATAAAATACAAATCGTTTGTCTACGTAAAACAGATTGCGGACAGGTTCAAAAAAGCTGCATTAATCGACCCAGGAAAAATTTGGTATATCAATGTGTTCCACAAACAACTTAGGACAGGTGTTCACCAAACTTAAAACTAGGGTGAACCCCATGGAAGATTCTAATCTTATATACAAAATAACTT
Organism: Dasysyrphus tricinctus; assembly: GCA_963921185.1. Lineage (NCBI taxonomy): Eukaryota > Metazoa > Arthropoda > Insecta > Diptera > Syrphidae > Dasysyrphus > Dasysyrphus tricinctus. The sequence continues at coordinate 18,043,945 of OY992532.1, read as the reverse complement.
GTAACGGCAAAAAAGATGAGAAATGCGACTGGGTTTATGTTGGAACCACGAAACAAAAATTGAAAAATAGAATAGCTGGACATAAATCAGATTTAAAATCTAACGCACCACAAAAAACAGCGTTGGCAACCCATTGCATCACAGAGAACCACCAGCCTAACTATGACAACACCGAAGTAATGCAACGAGAAGCCCACTACAACAAGAGGATGACAATAGAAACACTTCATATAATAAACACAGATAACACAATGAACCGAAAAACGGATCTGGACAATGTGAGTCCCCACTATAAGTACCTGCTTGAGCGGAGGAAAAAGAAGAAAAAACGCACAAGATCCCCTTAACACCCCGCGAATAATATTTGCAATGTCTCTTGATTTGTCATAGTCTTCTATCATTATCAGTCTTGGTCTTAAATGTAAAATGTAAAGTACTGTGTATAATTTTCTATTTATTAAAAAGTGCAATATAAATGTCAATATGAATGTTTCAAAGTGCAATATAAATGTATAATTATGTTTAGTTTGTCATTTTTTAAGATTCATTTGATGTTTTACTTTTGATATAAAAAAGTGTAAGTCAGTATTTTTATTATATTATCATTTTATCAGCATCATATAAATTTTATCTTTTTCAAATGGAAACTTAAAGTAACAGCCAACATATATATTTTTCTTGTATGCGCTTTGTAGATTTAAATAAAGTTACCTGATGATGTCCATAATCATGGACGAAACGTCGTAGTTCAAAAACAAAATTATGTGTTTCATTTAATTATTGAAATATAATTGACCTCAAGCCCAAAACCAATCAACATATTATATAATTACTTATTTGATTTCTAACTCCACTCTTATATATCGGCCTAACAACAGATAGATAGATAGATAGATAGATATGGGTCTTTATTTTTTCAATCATTTAAAAGTACAGTAATTTGATTTAAAGAATTACAAAGCATGGCTTGATAAGCCGTCTGCCGGAAAAACTCAAAACAAAACTTAGAAAGTAGTAATACTAAAAAGAGAGAAAATAATTTAATTAAATAACTTAAATATACAAGTGTACAAACACAATAATAATATTAAAAATCAAAGATAACAATGAATGCATTTAATAATGCTACTTTGAGTTTAGTCAAAACAAAAAGGAAAATACTTTAACAGTCTTAATTAAAAATGCAAAAAATTTGAAAGACTTGCAACAAAGTTAAAATTCAAATATATAAATGTAGAAACAATTTATTTATTTTAATTCAGTTTCAGAATAATGTGACTTTTTTTTTTTTCTTACACTTCTGATTCTTTGTTGTAGTGAGCTTAGAGTTAGTGGTTAGTAAAATAATGTGAGCTAACACATGCATTACAATAAATTTATACATTTATAAAACAAAACAAATAAACATAATTAAACAATACATAAACAATTAAAACATTTAAATTAAATATAATCAAAAACTAAAAACACAATCACGAAAGTGGAGCCCTGGTTCGAAACAATATTTTTAATCCCATCTTACTAATGTTAAAATCAACAGAGGAGCCATTTAAATTAAAGATCTTGCACATACGGTTAAGAGGCTCATGTATACCGTAGTTTGTTCTATGGAAATTTACATGTAAAAGTTCAAATCTTTTATTATGCCAATACAGGCTAACAAGTCAGGAGCATCAATTTGACCATTTATAAGTTGGTGAAGAAATATTAGATCATTATTAACCCACCTTTGATATAAGGTTTGAACCTGAAGTAGCTGGATCCTATGTTCATAAGGTGGAAGGTTGAATGGATCAGCCCAAGGAAGACCTTTCAGAGCAAAACGAATGAATTTATGTTGTATTGTTTCAATACGATTTTTATGAATTTCATAAAAGGGAGACCATACTTGAGAGGCGTACTCTAGGTGAGGTCATATATAACAATTGTATAAGGAAAGAGTAACGTACGGATCGTCAAATTCCTTTGCCCAACGTTTTATAAACCCAAGCATTAGTTTAGTCAAAACATAAGTTAAATTGAGGAGAAATACAAGCTTTTAGTTTAGCTAAAACAAAAAATAATCGAGAAATACAAGCTTTAAGTTTAGCTAAAACAAAAAATAATCGAGATACATCTCTTAAGGCTGTCAAAAATAAATAAAAAAAGGAAGAAGAAATGCATAGTTAAATATTTATTATTGGTAAAGGCTTTTAGTTTGGCTAAAACAAAAAGGAACAATAATAATTATATCTCATTATAACTCAAAGCATATTAAAATAATTATTTTGAAAGTTTCTTGCGTGTGAGACGTAGCGTATAAGAGGCTTCCATCCAAGATCTCCATTTAAAACCCCAACATATTCCGCTTGTGAAAGAAAACTAGAACAAAAATAAAGTCTTCGGATTTCCTGCAAAATTGGACAAAGCGCTAAAATGTGCAAAAAGGTTGCAAAGAGAACACACAGGCTTTAAGAGCCGTTTTCTTCAGTTGAACACAACTTGAGGATTTTTATTTTCAACTTGTGTTTTTGGTTTTCTTCACTCAAAGATAACAGTTTCAACTTCCGATTTTAAACTCTAGAGTTTATCAACTTTCAATTTTCTCAACTCCAGAAAAAAGTAGAATTTGGTCGTGCCAACTTGAGACTTTTGATCATAATTTAGATTTTTGTTCTTAATTTTTGTTTATTATAAGTTATTTTCACTATCAATATTTAGAACAAATTAATTTAAACCATATTTCGAAGAAAATATTTTTGAAAAGTGGATATTTTGTCCACAAAGTCAAACACTTATTTTCTGCAAGATGAATACAAAATCAAACAATTCAAAATGAAACTAAATTTTCAAGTTTAAAACCGACCAAATAAACAACTTTGGGTGGCTTGTTTCGTTTTTTTCCGCCATTAATATTTTTTTTAGTTTTGACGAAAAAAATAATTCCGAAACTTGAACATCAAATTGAATGGACGCACTGAAGTAGGCCAACTCCGGAGTTTTCGGCAAGTTGACTAATGGTGAAGAAAATCGACCTAAATCTGTTCTATGGGGCCTAGAGTTCAAATCAAGCATTTCGGTTCTAATCTTGAAAATCAAACTCATTTCGAACACTGTTAACTCTTCTCTATAAAATAGTTGTTTTCCCCGAGTTTGAGATTAAGCTGTCGGTATATACTCCTTGATGTCGACTCTGTCCCTCTCAAAATGCACAGCTGGTACATTGTATCATCTATGAGAGATATACACTCGTATAACGAATTTTTTAATTCTACATTGTCCACTGTCAAATAGTAGGGTCGCTTAGCAAGAAAATCTGTTTTTGCCGGACAAAAGCACCAAATTTTTTTTAGGTACTACTTAGGTCCATAGCTTGAGATTAAGGGTAGGACCCATCTCGGCAGTCAGCCATCTTGGATTTTATAGCCGCCATTTTGAAATTCAGGTATATTATTAATATCTCGGCTTCTAAATCACTTAGGCTCCCAAACTTGGTGTCTAGGTATACATTTTTGGGGTCAGGGAATACAACCACATACTTTTCAAATGTTAAAGTTTGCAAATATACGAATGGGGCATGGGGGTCATGACCCTCTGGCTCCAAGACAATCATATATAATATTTAGGGTCGGATATTATACTTATATAAACAAGTTTAAATTTTAAATGACTAAACTTATTCAAGGAGGGAAATGGGGGGTCATGACACCCCCCCCCCTCAGAGCCCAAGAAAATGTATAAATAAGAAACAAACTTCATTTAAACACACAGAAGTTTAAAAACTGACGCGACGGACGTACGGCTAGCCCAAATTATTTCATAACCGTAATGGTTACCTTTTATGAGACCATGGTAATATTATTCGCGAACACTGTATGTTTTGTCGTATCGAGTTTTTCTGAAAGGAAAATTAATAAGTTAAATGCAAATACAAAATGTAGATTTTCATCATCTTGGATTCCATTCAACATGAAAACAGAAATAGAAAAAATCTTAAAATATCATATGGATGATCATAAATAAAATTTAAAATTTAATTTCTTTGTCAGCTGTTTTAAACAATATCTATGTTTTGGTTAGTTGTCTAAATGCGACCATTTACGCAAGATTTTTCTAAATCCCCTATTACACGATGATTCTTTGCCTCTGACTCTTTTCGAACATAATGAAGAATTGCTGTAGTATGGTTCGTACTGTTGACACGGACGTGGTGGTAGTCCTCATTGGCAAATTCCATCACCTGATGATCTTGTGTACAAATGTGAAGATTTCTGTTGCCTTTGGTACAGGAAGATCATTTAATTATAAAGACATCAATGCTTAACGAGAAACTGGGCGTAGAAAAATCCTTGGCCTCCCCGTATTTCACAGTTTTACGGGTTGCGATACAACATCTTCATTTTTCGGACGAGGCAAGAAATCTGCGTGGGAGGCATGGAATTGTTATTATGAGGTGACACATACCTTAATATGCATAGCATTACATCCTTTCCTTACACAGAGCGTGATGGTGAACATTTAAAAGGCTAGAGCGCTTCACGGTAATATTATATAATAAATACAGTAATTCGGACAGTGTGAATGATGTCAGCAAGGAGCTGTTTTGCCAGAAGACTAAGACAATGGAGAAACTTCCACCTACAAAAGATGCACTACTTCAACATTCAAAGTGGGTTGTATACATCAGGCAGGAGTATGGTGTACCAGTGAGCACATTCAACAGTGCGCTCCTAGTCCGGAAGTCTGGGGCTGGGCTCAGAAAGAAGAAGGTGGATCATGGGTTCCTGTATGGAACACATTACCTATAGCTTCAAAGGCATGTACTGAATTGGTGAAATGTAATTGCAAGAGTCAAAAAGGATACACTGGTAGATATGCTTGCAAAGCTGCTCGTTGAAATTGTACTGACCTTTGTAAATTTCAATGCTTGAAGACGACATAAGCAATCCATATAGATAAATGCAATTCAACATCTTTCATATGTGATTTCTATTGTATTTAAATTGTATCATATTAATATGTATGAACATGTAATAAATAAATAAATAAATTGGGTGGCGCAACAGCTCGTGGAGGACCAGGGCCTAGTGACATACAACTCACAACCATCCCTGTGTGCGTGTAGTTGGCAGGAATAGAGGGGACCTACTGCTTTTTGCCGAGTCCGAACGGCTAAATGAGAAGCACTTTTTCATGACAAGTATACTCTTGGAGGATTTGTCAGTTCCTCGCAAGAGGCAGTACTTCGGATAAAACATTTCTGTGTTTAGGTGGCACAGCTGGGAATCAAACCCACACCTTCGGCATGACAGTCCTACGCACTAACCATCATGCCACGAGGTACTACATGTACATGTATGTATGTAAATGAAATAATTTGGGCTAGCCGTACGTCGCGTCAGTTTTTAAACTTCTGTGTGTTTAAATGAAGTTTGTTTCTTATTTATACATTTTCTTGGGCTCTGAGGGGGGGGGGGTGTCATGACCCCCCATTTCCCTCCTTGAATAAGTTTAGTCATTTAAAATTTAAACTTGTTTATATAAGTATAATATCCGACCCTAAATATTATATATGATTGTCTTGGAGCCAGAGGGTCATGACCCCCATGCCCCATTCGTATATTTGCAAACTTTAACATTTGAAAAGTATGTGGTTGTATTCCCTCCCAAAAATGTATACCTAAACACCAAGTTTGGGAGCCTAAGTGATTTAGAAGCCGAGATATTAATAATATACCTGAATTTCAAAATGGCGGCTATAAAATCCAAGATGGCTGACGGCCGAGATGGGTCCTACCCTAAATCTCAAGCTATGGACCTAAGTAGTACCTAAAAAAATTTGGTGCTTTTGTCCGGCAAAAACACATCACCTCGAAATTTGACGCTAAGCGACCCCACTAAAAGATATTGCAAAGCTATGTGTTGACGCGAGGTCATACCAGTTTTTGATTGGACTGTAACCGCATCTAAAACAGATCATAAGAATCCGTTTCTGCAGGTTTCGATCAGATCGCTTTAATACTTTAACAATACAGTCCGCATTAGCCTATAAATTTTTCAGGAATATTTAGGGTAAACCTGACTCCAGGTGGATAGCGTAATTAGGGGTATTGAAAGGAAGCCTAAAAATTCGCTTAAAGAAATACCTTTGTATGTTTTCAATTTCTTCCAACTGTTCGTACCCGTGTACTTCATTCCCGTAGCAGAAACAACTATTCACTGTGGCGTTGAAAACTTTGAATTTTGATACTGGATCCACGAATTTGTTGGCAAAAACTGGGACTAAATGGTATTTATTGGAGTTTTTGCAGCGTTTGTTTTTGCTTCGATATGCACGTGAATATTCAAGTTGTATGTCAATATATACCAAAGATATTTAAATTCATCTACCACTTCAATAGCCTCACCATCCAGGATCCAGTTTCGTTCATACCCAATCGATTTGTTTCGGGACTTAAAAACCATTATTTTTGATTTGGAAGTATTTATCCTGAGATCCCACAAACTACAGAACTGTTTTAACTTGTTGATCTGAAGCTGAAAAGTTAGGAGGCTGTCCGACAAAATGACTAGATCGTCTGCATAGAGAAAAACTTTGACAGATACATCTCCAAAGAGGATTCCTCCAGGAGTGTGGTTTTCTACATCGTTAATAAATAAAGCAAATATGAGAGGGCTTAAAACACAACCTTGAGGGACAACTGTATCACATTTAAAATCTCTTGACTTTTTGGAGCCTCTCTGTACGGATGCAGTCATGTTTTCTAGGATTTTTCCGTAGACTCGTACAAATTTCATGATAAATAATATAAAATATCTAACTTTCTAATAACTTCGATTTAATTCTCATAAAACACCCTTCTCTTTACCCTATAGCTGTAAATAAAAAGTTATAATCAAAAACATGAATTTTTACAATGTTTAAATTTTGATTATAACTTTCTTATTATATTACTTTAGGGTAAAAAGTGGGTAACGCTAACGTGCAGGGGGACCGAATGGATGCCGGGATAAGCAGACAACCCAGCTATGCTGGTCAGGGCACAAACTTGTCCTCGGGATGGTTAAAAGCCCCCTTAAGGCGGATGAACTGCAGGTGGCGGTCAACGGCATGATAGTCTGGTGGCGGAGGAGCTTTTTTTTGGTAAAAGGCCAACGGCAGCAGCAGGTAGCGTCTGTAACCCATATTGGGCGGCTACAAAAGGCGTCTGTTTTCCCACAGTGGGTGGCCTCGAGCAGTTATGTGTTTGACCATACAAAAGGCGGGTGTGCCTGTCAAATCTGAGCTTATGTATGTTATTAATCATATCTCGGAAAACACCATGGTGGAAGGATATATGCAAATACATGAATTATGACAACAAATGGAAATGAGTCCCCAAGAGGTAATCTTTTTATAGAAAATCCTTCTGCAGCTTCGGCTGCAGTAAACCGCACATCGGATTTGGGGGTGCGGCATCCTTCATGTACGAGCGTCAATCAAGACGCCATAATAATAAATGAATCGTTGACAAATAGAAGAAGTCTTTCAAGAAGCGCAAATGTTACTTTTGGCTACCGCATACGTATGAAAATTGGAGCATGGAACGTTCGATCCTTGTACAGCGATGGTAGATACGAGCAGGTTGAGCGTGAAATGCTTCGCCTAAAGATCAGTATCCTGGGCATAAGCGAAACTAAGTGGAGAGGAAGAGCTGAATACAGATCAGACACTGGACAGACGAGAATGCTGTATTCCGGCGAAGATGAAAGAGAGGGTGGCCAAAGACTGCATGGTGTCGGAATTATGTTGAACGAAGAAGCGAGGCGTAGTTTGATCTCATGGGCGCCCATTTCTGCGAGATTAATGACAGCAAGGTTTCGTTCAAAAATTCGTAACGTCACAATTATTCAGTGCTACGCCCCCACAAATGAAGCGACCGAGGAAGACAAAACCGCGTTCTACACTCATCTTAACTCGGTTTACAGTAGTGTTCCGAGAGCCGACATCATAGTCGTTATGGGAGACCTTAATGCCCAAGTCGGTTCAGACAATTACGGACTGGAACGCGTGATGGGAAGAAATGGCGTGGGGTCACGGAATGAAAATGGTGACTTGCTTGTCGACTTTTGTAACGCGAATCGTCTTGTGATAGGTGGGACTGTATTTAAGCATAAGACGTGCAACAAAATTACCTGGGTGCATCCGGATGGTCAAACCGAAAACCAAATTGATCATATCATGATTCAGCAGCGATGGAGGAAGTCTATGTGTGATGTCCGGAGTATAAGAAATGCCGATGTGGGAAGCGACCACCATTTGGTTCTGATGAGTCTCAAACTACGAACCGCTGCCGTACAAAAACCAGCGCAGGATGCAGCAAGGAGCACAAAATTCATTACTAATGCTTTAAATGACCCCAACATATGTCGAAACTATGTCACCACCCTTAACGACAGAGCCTCGTCATTAAATGGAATCCAGAATTCAACAATTGATGAGATGTGGGGTGAAATTAAAAGTGTTTTTATGGAGGCTGGATCCGAAACTGTACCCAAGCGAACGAGACGTAGAGACTCTTGGATATCCTAAGACACCTGGGATAAGATCGAACTTCGCAAATCGTTGAAAATCCAAATAAATGCCGAAGCTGATGTTCAACGAAAGGCTGGCTTGCGAAGAGAGTACCGCATTGCACAAAAGATGGTCTACCGCTGTGTTAGACGTGACAAGAGGGTGAAGTTGGATGGACTCGCAGATAATGCGGAAAGCGCTGCCAGAAGAGGAGATATCCGGGAATTGTACCAAATAGCCAAAGATGTTATCGGGAAAAAAAGCAACACCAATCATCCTGTAATGGATGTGGATGGCACACTTTTGGTATCAATTGAGGATCAGCTTCGTAGATGGAAGGACCATTTTTGTGCCCTGCTAAATGAGGATTCAGTTGAGCAGAGTGCTGAAGTGCCCCAACTAAACGAGATGCGCAGGTCCTATAGGGGTATTGACATCGAACCCCCGTCAGAATCGGAAATTCGTACATCAATAAATCTCCTCAAAAACAACAAGGCAGCTGGACTGGACGGAATACCAGCTGAATTCCTGAAAGCCGATCCCGTGAAGCGGCTAGTATTTTACATCCGCTGATACAAAACATTTGGGAAAACGAAAGCTATCCCAGGGACTGGAAGGATGGTGTGATTGTTAAGTTGCCAAAAAAAGGTGACTTAAAGAATTGCAACAATTGGCGTGGTATCACCGTTTTGTCCGTTTTCCCAAAACTAATGGCAACAATCATACTCGAGCGAATCGAGTCTACACTCAAGAGGCATCAAGCTGGCTTCCGCAGTGGTCGATCGTGTGTCGACCATATCAACACCCTGCGTATCGTCCTCGAGCAGTCGATGGAATATCAATCACCGCTTTACCTCATGTTCGTGGATTTTGAAAAGGCCTTTGATCGAGTTAACCGAGAATGTATATGGAGATCGTTGCTTGGTAGAGGAATTCCACCAAAAATTGTTGCCATTATTAAAGAGTCCTACAACAACGCGAGGTGTTTTGTTTTGCACAATGGGCAGCTATCCGACTCCTTCGTAGTGCAACAGGGTGTGAGACAAGGGGATGTTCTATCGCCAATTCTCTTCCTGCTGGCGATGGACGACGTATTGACGGCCAGTGTTGGTACAGCTGAGCGACAGGGCATTCAATGGAGACCGTTCGAAAGGCTCAGTCATTTAGACTATGCCGATGACATATGTCTACTGGCAAATAACATCAGTGGGCTGGACGGGATGTGCCAAGCACTGCAAGTGAAGGGAGAGTCGAGTGGTCTAAGAATTAACAGCAAAAAGACAAAAATAATGCTCACAGGCCGCTCCACACAGCAGCGTATTATTTTACAGGAGACGCCAGTTGAAGTAGTGGAACAATTTAACTACCTTGGCAGTATTGTCTCTGCAAACGGTGGTACGGATCTGGACGTTAAAAGTAGAATAAATAAAGCTCGTGCTGCCTTCGGTACTCTGTCCCCAATTTGGAAATCCGGTCAAATCTCCTTACACACTAAGTTGAGATTCTTCGAATCCAATGTCAAATCGGTGCTGTTATATGCTTGTGAAACCTGGAAAGTCACGTCTACCATTTCGAAGAAATTGCAGGCTTTTGTGAATCGCTGTCTTCGCCACATCCTAAAGATTCGCTGGCCACAAATAATATCAAATGAGGAATTGTGGCGCAGGACAAGTCAAGAGCGGCTGGACGTCGACATAAGAAAGCGTAAATGGCGTTGGATTGGTCACACACTGAGGAAACCAAACGATGAAATTGCAAAGCAGTCCTTTGAATGGAATCCTCAGGGTGCACGGCGGGTTGGAAGACCAAGAACAACATGGAAATCAACTGTCTTAGCGGAAGCAGAATCCCAGAGAAAGACGTGGCCACAGCTAAAGTACCTTGCAGCAGACCGTGAAGGATGGAGACGTTTTGTTGACGCCCTATGCCCCAGCCGGGGATACAGGACACGATGATGAAAAAGTGTGTGGGGTGGAGCTTTCAACACCTAAAATCGAGTTTTATATTTGCGCTGAACCCCCTCACACATCAAAAAAGAAAATCTTTGTCCAACCCAAATTGGGAGGTTATTTTAACATTTTAATAGGCATTTTGCGAAAATGTTAAAAGCTGCTTTATTAGATGATTGACAAATTTCCTTGGTTATTTTGTTAATACACAAGCATGTGTTATACCATTTTGGAAATCGCAATAAATAGAAAACTTTAAAACTTGCAATTGGCCATTCATGCTCTCATACAATTTTAATTTAATATCGGTGGTAAAATTTTTTTGAAAATAAATTTTTGTACTGACAAAAATATTTACAAAAATTATAATAAAAAAATGCAATAACTATTTTTAAATTTTATCACAACAGGTTATTCTAGTATATTACAAAAATAAAATTAAGTAAAAATTGTTCATCCATGGTCACAGCGTTCACGTATTTAAGGAAAGTAGTACTTGTTAACAGCTTTTGGAAAAAACACCATTCATAATAATCACTGGGAAAATATTTTTTTTATATTTTTTTCTGGAAAGGTCATAATGCCTTCTATAACCAGTTGCTAAGTTATCCATTATTTACAGGTCACCCTGTATATGTATGTTTATATATTTGGGTTCTCGGAAACGGCTCCTACGATTTTATTCAAAATTCAAAAATCGAGTACTTTGGTAAAGCAGTCGGTACAGTTTTGAATGCTAGTTTAAAATGGGGCTAGGTCCTTTTACTGCAAAATAAGTTGTCAGCAGTCAGTATTACTAATGTTCGGAGTCTTTACAATCCATCCCCATAAGACTGCAATTTAGAGCTTAGAGAAGACCATAACTCAGGTGATTAACAGAAATGAAGGAGGACCCCAACCATCAAGGGGTACAAAACAGAGCTCGCTTGAGACGTGAGCTGGCTGGGAAAAGCTTGTTGGTTGAGGAATTAGTCGTTTCCAAGGATGTAAATATGTTCGCTGTAATAGGTTCCTAATTTAAGGAATATTTTTAGCACTTTACTTTATACTTAAAGCCAGTAAAGTACTAAACGATATGAAAATTGTTAGAAAGTAACATGCACTATACCTTTTGCACTAGGCTTTTTATAATTTTCTGCCAATGAGTTTATGATGAGTTTACTTGATAACTTATCTACATACATAACTACATACATAAGTATAATGTAAAAATTTTAAAAATAAAGGAGAATGGGCAAATTTGTATGAAACAAATTTTATGAGCAGCCAAAATGATTTTGTTGTTTTTGAATGTGGTTTAGTCCTGAGATCACCGTTCAGAAGTTTTTCATTGCGGTGCCCTTTAAAAACGAAAAAAATGCATTTTTTTTTTTTTTTTACACTATCAGATCTTTGCCGAAGAGAGCTTAGTACAAGCAACATCTTGCCACCAAAGAATTGCCAAACACAAATTAAGTGCTTATCAGGCTCATCACTTAGTGTAGTGTTAGTTAGTAAGCAACAAACTACTAAAAACATACACTTAACAAAATAAAATAAAAAACAATAATTATAAAATAACAAATACAATGACATTGAAAAAATTAACAATTACAAACATTTAAGAGCGTGGTACACTGGTCTTCAATGAAGCTTTGAGTCTATTCTTATTTATATTAAAATCAAAAAAATTAGAGTCCAAATTCAGAATGTTGCACATGCGGGTAAAAGGCTCATGCATTCCATAATTGGTACGGTGTTGAGATATATGCATTAGTTCTAGACTACGAGTGTTGTGACCTCCACCACGGTAGTTAAGGCTAGTACAAGATAATAAATCAGGTGCATCAATAACGCCCGTTAAAAGTTGATGAATAAATACAATATCATTATTAATTCTCCTTTGTGCCAAAGTTTAAATCTGAAGAAGCTTAATCCGGTGTTCGTAAGGAGGAAGATTATAAGGATCGGACCACGGTAGTCCTTTCAAGGCGAAACGTATAAAATTATGCTGTACTGCTTCTAGTCTATTCTTATGGACATCGTAAAAAGGAGTCCATACCTGTGATGCGTATTCAAGATGAGGGCGAACAAGACTATTGTAGAGAGCAAGGGTAACATAAGGATCCTGAAATTCCTTAGACCAACGTTTAACAAACCCTAACATAGTGTTTGCCTTCTTGACTATTAAATTGATATGCTTCGTAAAATCAAGATTAAAAGTAAAATTAACCCCTAGGTCTTTGAAACTATCAACACGACGCAATGTGTGCTGCGATATTTCATAATCAAATGTACTAGGAACTTTTTTTTAGAAAAAATGATCGCCTGACATTTAATAGGGTTGAGATTTAAACCGTTTTTACTACACCAAATAACAAAACTATTAATATCTTCTTGCAAAAGTAAACGATCACTCACAGATTTGATGCTTTTGAAAATGTTCATATCATCCGCAAAAATTAGAATTTCACTATAACGTATATAGAGGGATACGTCGTTGATAGCTAAGATAAAAAGAAGTGGGCCCAAATGACTACCCTGGGGAACTCCTGATTTGGCAAAGAAAGGGTTGGAGACAGAGCTCCTAAATCTAAATTGGTAGGATCTATTATGGAGATAAGAAGAAACCCAATTGATGAGTTTAGGAGGGAAGCCAAACACCTTTAACTTAAACGTGATGATGTCGTGTGAAAGTTGATCGAAAGCCTTAGAAAAATCTGTATAGATGCAGTCGAGTTCTTGACCATGTTCCAACGCAGTTGAGCATTTGTGCAAGAATGCAAGTAAATTGGTTATCGTCGATCGCTTTTGCATGAATCCATGTTGTTGATTACAAATTATATTCTTACAGTTGAATGTCAAACTATCGCACATTACTTGCTCAAAAAGCTTAGGAATGCAAGATAGCATGGGGATTGGTCTGTAATTGCATATATCAGATTTGTTACCCTTTTTAAAAACTGGTGTAATATATGCTTTTTTCCAAATACTTGGAAATTTACCGGAGCTAAGTGATAGGTTAAACAAATGAAAAAGAGGGGGTGCTAATATTGATTTACATTTCTTCAAGATTATTGGTGGGATGCCATCAGGTCCAGACGAGTAATCATCATGAAGTAAGGACATATAATGTAAAATGTTTTCAATCATTATTGGGATATTATTGAAGGTAGTTTGTGGGCAGTCTTTTAAGTAGAGAAAAAAGTTCTCATCAACATCGACAGGGGTATCAACGAAAGATTGGTGAAAGTTGTTAGCAAACGCATCACAAATATCCGGAGGACTATTTAAAATAATATTATTATAAGTAAAATTGACTGGATAGCCATCAGATTTCTTTTTCAAGTTTACGAAATTCCAAAAACTTTTGGGGTCAAGCTTAAGGGAACTTTCCATATTTTTAAGATATTCAGCGTATAAATGATTGGAGAGGTTTTTAAAATCATCAAACAAGGAAATATACAATTCTCGGTCTTCAAGGGACATACTTTTTATGAAGTTCTTCCAAGCTCTGTTTCTTTTATTACGAAGAATTTTGAGTTCTTTCGTATATCATGGATGGCAGAAGCTAGAGTATTTGGGTATTTTGTGTGGAACTATGTCATTTATACAGTTGGTCAATACTTGATAAAAGTATGAAACTACAACGTCAATGTCGCCTGAAACTGGTATATTTTCAATACCAGATGCACTTAAATGCTCAGAAAGTAACTGAAAGTTAGCTTTCCGAAAGTCAAAAGAATATGAACAGTCTTGTGAATTACTATTATTAAGTAAATGCCCGTTGTTTTAACACTTTACTTAAGTTTTACTAACTATTCTGGCTCCTAAGCAATGCAAAATTAGACATGAAAAGTGGACTAAGAAATATAGACGGTCTCAAGAAAATTTTCCTTATAAAAATGCGCATAACATCACTAAAAAGTACATTTATTATAATACCATAATTATTACTATTTACAAAGTATTAAAGAAATATTTGATAGGTATTGTCTATACTATATTATATTATATTATACCATTGTATATAAATTCTATAGTATTCTCATGAAGAAAAAAAGCTCGTGGCCATCTATGCGTCCAAATGTAAAACTAATTTTTGTTAAGGGATCTCGGTAAGGCGATCAAAGCGAACCTATCGACCAAATGTCTACCTACAAAATCGTGTTTCATGAGAATACTATAGATATACTATATTTCAAAGATGAAACATTTATTTGTTTGTTTGTTTTTTTGTTTGTTTGTACCTATGTAGGGGGTAATCTCTGGAAATATTCAACCAATCCTTAAAATTCTTGAATAAATGGAAAGATATAATGTGATAGAAGTTATAAATGATCCCTAAGAAATAAATGGATTACAACCTTTCCCGATGACTTCAATTTATTAAAAGGATAGAAATTAAGTATGTTACATTTCAGGTTAGATATGACATAACAATATGACAATGATAGCAAAAGATTAGTTCAAAGTGGTATACATTATTTTGAACAGGGATGTTGTGTTTCATTCAACATAATGTCTCTGAGTAACATAGCTAGGCTAAATTTTATTTGGATTCAAATTAATTGCAACGTTAAAATCTAAATTTTTGTACTTTTTTTGGGGTATTGGTGAGTTTTTGATTTTTATGTTTCGAAATTTCAAAATTTCTATTTGAGTTTGAAAGGTTATTCTAAGGGGATGGCTTAGCGGTTAAAAAATTCAATTTGTAGAGATAAATGGGGTAAAAACAAAAATGGTATGAGATAACAAAAATTCATTTTCTGTTTGATAGAGTTTATACTAAGAGGATGTTGTCTTCATACAATGGGGTAGAAATAAAAAATGAATATATGATTTAAAAAAATTTTTGAGTTGGAAATGTTATTCTTAAAGTCTTAAAGACTGAAGACATTCCAAAATTGAATGGTACTTATAGTGTGAAATGGGGTTTGTAAAATATGGAATCCAATTTTAAATGTCGTTTTTGTGTTTGAAAGGTTATATGTAGAGGATATCATTCGAAAATTTTGCCTTACCGAGCAAAACCGGGGCGGGCCAGCCAGTGGCGTAGCGTGGGTTTTTGCCGCCCGGGGCGGTGTCTAATTTTGCCGCCCCCCAAAATGTGTTCAAAACAAACAAATTCAAAACAAACAAAAAATACAAATTACATATGTATACATAGACATAAAAATGCTACAAATGCAAGGTTAAATTTATTATTGTCACACATGTATACGAGAACATATCATTATTTTTGAATGTCAGTCAGGAAAAGGAGATAGCTTCATGATAATAAACTTTTTCTTTATTCAAAAAAATCAAACATTTAAAAAATCAAACACTTTGAGAATCAGAATTTTAATTAGACTAACGTGGATGTATGTATATCACAGTACACATATTAAAGGTAATATCATAAGAGTTTTGATTTTTGTTTCTTCTACACATTTATCAAAATCTGTGTGAAATGTCAATATTTGTTGTTGTTTTTACGTGTATTTAAATCATAACATTGCCAGCCATTTTTATTTCTGACATTTTCAATTTTAATTTGTTGTTGTTTTTACGTGTGTTTTCTTCCTCACGTTCACAGCCATTTTTTATTTCCAACCTGCGCAGTATAATACCTTAGATTTGTGTACTGTGGATGCATATGATGTGTATATAATAGCATAAGAACTTTAAAAAAATTTCAAACTTTTCACATGAACAATTTCCGATTACTACATTTCGAGTAGGTAGTTATCTTTACAGAAAAGCAAAGTTCAAACGAAGTTTTTTCCCGTTATTTTATTTTGGTAAGATGGCATAATGTTTCAGAATGTAAAAGGAAGAGCAGTCTACTCGGTTTTGTTTGTTTTTTTTTCTCCGCCTTTCACGTATACTATTTTCTCACTTCATCTCACAATCATAAAAGCGCTATCATTGCATATCCACTCTATAGTATTCTCATGAAACACGACGTGTCGGCCTAGAGTGAAAAGCAGCTAACTCCTATTTTGCATATTTTACAAATAATTATTTAAATAAAAATGTTCGCATTATTTGAATGAAACCAAAATTACGTTAATTATTTTTCAGCACTCGTTTTTGCTAAATTCGCTGAAATTGAAATTATCCGATAGATTTTTGTATTTTTAAGCAATTTTTGAAGTGGTCTATAATCAAAAAAAAATGTGGAGTTAGCCGCTTTACACTCTAAGCCGACGACGCACAGTGTGTTGAATGTATGGGCATCGAGGAAAAAAATTAAAAAACATGTTCAAAGTGCTTTTATGCATTTAATATGAATATATATTTTTTAACTTCTTAAACAGAATCCTTAAACACTAAAAAAATATAAATGCTAAACTATCCTCATGTGATGAGGATAAATCTGCATCAAAAACTAAATATTTTTTTATTTCTTCCAAGGACCTTGTTCTTATCAAATCATCAACTTTTTGCCTCTTTGTTTTGCTGCAGCAACCTTCAAACATTTTTCTTGGCCTACCACGTTTATTTTCCGAAGCCTGATTTTTGGACATATTCTCAAGACACTCAATGTTCACGGGAAAAATATGTGGTTGGTCAAGCCAGTCTTTGTTTTTTTTCAAAAAAAATACTTTTCGTCTTTTTGCTCTTTGGCCAGCGTTTATTAATGTTTGAGCACTGGGAAGAAAGGTGACCTTTTAACTTAATGTCATCTTCAGGCTCCAAAATACCTTCTACATTAAATATTCTTAACATAAACTGCAAAAGATTTGAAACTTTGATTGATGGAGCAGACATCTATACCTCAAAAATCTCTCTATTTGAACACATTCTGTTAAAAATGCATGAAAATAATAGGTTGTATTAAGGAAAAAGGCAGGTAAAGGCAGATGAATCTTACTTTTTTTAAAAGATCTTAATCTTGTCTTTATTTTCAAAAATATTTTTTTGCAACAAGTAATGACACGCAAAAAATAGGTCCATTCAAATTAAGCACTCTCTACGTAATAATAACCTTGATTTTAACCTTGATTTAAGACCCTACAACTTGCAGTTAACGAAATAAAAAAAAAAGTGAGAATAACTGTACTTATCAGAGATCATGAAAAAATTAAAACTCAATTTGTTATTCTTTATTAATCTTGAGCGCGACGCGTATTGCTTCTCTCTATAGTTTTCTCTTATTTTGAGTTAGCCAGTTAAGGTGACATTCAGAGCTGCGCTTATAGCTGGTGGCTAAGCTTTATCATAAAAAACCTTTTGGATGATGTTCTCGGGATTGTTAGCTTCAATTTGGCTTATTTGGAAACAAGAAAGTAAACATTTCTTTTTTCGATTTTTTTCCACTACCCAACCCACTGTGCGACGATTTTGTAGGTTGACATTTGATCGGTCAAAATGTTTAATGAGTTGTCTGTCTGACGAATAATTTAAATGAAAGGGCTGAGTTCAGAAAAGTTTTCAAGTTGCTACCATTGGGAGTACAAAATTTAAAGTTAAAATATTTAGTTCTATTTGTGGAGTTCTTCATTGTGGTTTTCATTCAATAAATTTCTTGAACCGATAGTAGGACTTAACCTTAGGGTTTTTTAATCCAACGACATCGTAGCCATCCTTTGATGGAATTTGACAGTTTATGGCTTGACAAATTCTCCCTTTACATAAAAGAGTCCATTAACTTTCATAAGAAAACATATTAATACAAATATTTCTTTCTATTGAAAGGGTTTCTTGTAAGATAAATCGATGAGAACCAAAACTTGCCATATCCAAGCCAGAAACACTCGTCATAACCAAGCGTGAAACGTAATAGTAAAATTCCTTTTTTATGGAACTTTAAATATCAATCCTATAAAAGTATTTTAACAATTAAGTTTGGCTATAGTTTATTTTGGTCTGGGTTCCGATTGGTTCCGATCACATCATACATACTTGCCGGAAGGCTCCAAAGTTTTTTGCATTATATAAATGTTGAACTTGAGTTTGCTACCACTTAAGTTGTTGTTGTTGCATTCAAATACTCAATATTATTCTTTCTATTGTTTGATAATAATTTTTGGTTGGTGACATGATTTTTGATTTCAATACCGCCCCGGATATATTTTGGGAAGGGCAAAATTAATTAATCATGCTTATTACGGAATTTACAATGGGAGCGGAAGCAAGGTGGTTTAGCACATTGCGTCGGTATTACAATTGAACGGATAACGACCGGGAGATTCACTTATTGAAATCTGATGTAATACTGATCGGGTAGCTTCCCGCCTGGATTGCGAATTCGATAATAGACATGAATAATTTTCTAAGAATACCGAAATTTCACAGTAAAATTTAATTAGGTATTATATTAAAAAAAAAATTAAATTGCGACCAAATTTGCCGCCCCTCAGTAAGTGCCGCCCGGGGCTGTGGAATATAATTTGGCACCTGTCGAAGGTATATGTAATTTTGAAATATTTATTACTTTTCAAACGACACATTATTGCTTCGTGTGTTTAACCGACACTTTTTTGTTTTTTTTTTTAAACAAACTTCGTGCAGATAAAATTAATTTAAAGGTGTCGCCTAAAGGCACACTCTAACTATCATACTCGTTCCATTACACGACACCAACAAACAAAACATAAAAATGAACCGAAAAACAACGCTGCTGTTCTACCAAATTCACGCAATATTAATTTCGTCTATATCTTGACATCAGTAAGACATTCCTTATTGCTGTGGAAAATTGTGTGTATGACATGACAACAGTTTTAATCAATGACACACGCACCCAACAAGGACTACCAACACAACACTATACGTCCAGGATATTATTTGACAAATGTCTTTCCGTTGCGTTTTCCGTTATTTCGCATGACTGTCAAACATAAGACCAACGCCAACGCAACGGTTACATGACAAACACTTCTCATTACTGTCTCATATGGATGTCCCTTCGTCAATTGATTACTGTTATAATAAGGACGGTGCGAAGGCGGACGGTATTTAGGTATAGCTTCTTGTTAGTAGCAAGTTTTTGTCCTCCCTCTTTTCCCCACAAATATGGTGCTCAACTTGCAAGAAAACGAAAATGTTTATGGTTATGGCCCATTGAGTCCTAATATTCGCTCTATAACCCACTATGAATTCCTTTCTATTCAACTAGAGCTCATGCTGAGTTGGAGGAGTTTCCTCCTGTTGTTTTTTGTTTGTAAACGTTAGGCTAATACTCGGGTATTGCGTACGTGATTCCCTTTAGAAATCGAAGTTTTAACGAAAACGACACACATTGGTACAAGAATGTAGTTTGGGAGGAACAAAACAGAGAAATAATATTGGTAATAAAGAGAAGCTGTTAATACACTTTAAGTAAGGTATTAACGTTTCATGATAAATAATAAAAATACTGTACAAGTTTAATCCGACATCCCTCAAAAATTTTTGGGTAAGTCGGGAGTTCGACAAAATAAATATTTTACAACAATGCCAAGCAAATCATTGATCAACTAATTCATACAGTTCGCTGGTCTTTCCACCTGTATACCTAAGTGGCTGTATGCCTGCTGTACATTGACTTAGATCCGATTGAGTTGACCAATTTGCTTTCAATTTATTGGTATAGAGCATTTTTATCTTTTATGTGATTCCCTAAATGCCAAAAGAAATATATATTTGAATTTTTGTTTAAACTCATCAAGAACAAGCAGCTGCCATTTTGGGACTTTCAACAAAATGAGTGCCACAATTTTGATAACACTTCGAAAATTGTAAGAAAATGTATTTTTAGCAAAAAGTATTTGAGGTTTTTTGACAAAATTGTCAAACTTTTGGGTTGTTTCCAACTATTCCACTAATGGTTCAACTAATTTATTTCCGATTTCACACACAAGAGTGTCTTTTAGTATACTTTTGGGCGCTGAACACAAATCCGTTGCCCGTTTTCCGCCATCAAGTTGGGTTTTCGAAATATAATCCCGTTTGAAGGATTTCAATTCAGCACCAAAAATTACTCCTTGGTGTCATAAGCCATGTAAGCCTGGTGTTATTTTCATTAACAAAAAAAAAACAATCAAAGGAAAATTAAATTTTTTCTCCCACAAAAACCAGTTTCGTTCCACTGTATAAGGAAAATACCTTTTGAAAAACTCACCCATGCCAAAAGAACAATGCGGTGGTGGCTCACTCAATTTTACGACCTATTATTTTCAGATGTTTTTGGTGCGGAGGTTGCTGCCATACGAAAAGTGCGGTGTGAGAAGTGTATAATATGGTGTCTGCGTCTTTAGGTAACTTTTTTAACTATGTTCAAGCACGCATCTACTAACGATTATACCTTTTCCGTGTTTGCTTATTTTACACCCACTTATTCCTGCCGCGCTTCCGTGGCAAAATAGGTGGGAAACCAAAATGACAAGTTGATTGATATGACTGGTGAGTTTGTCTTTCTTTTTGGTCTTATCTCTCATGGTTTGGACTTTTAGTCGCTGGAAAATGTATACCTTTTCTTATATTAGAATAAACATTTAGCGGAAACTTATTTCTTATTGGATCCCATCCCGATGGGCTTCCTCTATGATAGGTACTATACCCTCGTCAAAGTGTATTTGAATTTGTTTGGAATAAATAAAGCATTTAAGAGTTGCAAAGTTAAACATTGCAATTTAGTTTGAGAATGCTTTATTGGGAAAAAGACTTTTATATTTGTATTCAAAACTGATGACTTTAATTCGTCACTTTTCATGATTTTCCTAAGTTATTTCCGGTACATTTTATATTTTCATTACTTTATAACTATGAATGAACCTTCAATACGCATAATAAAAATAAAAGGTAAAGTTAGCCACCAAAATTCAGTCTCAGATTTTTGACAGCAAAAGGGAGGAATTTAGCTGAGAGATTGCGGTCAAAATTATCTATGATCTCTGGAAATCTGAGTGGGTGAGACCAATCTGAATTTATTGTGACCAAAGCTAATCTCTTTTTTTTTGGAAATTCTGTATAGTCAAAGGGTAGACACGGTGCATTCAAGAGGACACAAGCGTCCACAAGCTTTTTTTTCAAAGCGAACTTCAGTTTATCAACTCTACTCTCACCTGAACATCGGGTGCCCAGTACCTTTAACTGAAGATGGGGTTCCAATTCCTGTTGACGGTTTAAGGCGGTAGCAAACAAGAAACAAAAGCAACTTATCTTTTATTCAGGTGGTAGAAGAAGAATTCTCCAAATGGAATCAACGGTGGCATCTACTTCTACAGTCAGGCTGAACCACTAGAATCCGGTGGGTCCGTTAAGCCGATGGATCCATTAACGTTTGCCGGATGCGACGGATTAATTGAACTAATGAATACGTTGACATTCTCGAAACAACCACTAAAAAATTCAAACACATACACATAATAACCACTTGAAATTCAAACACACACACAAAAAATTGCTGTCAACGCATCTGTCGGAGGGAAAAGTTAAAAGTTTGGCTACTCTGTCCGTTGCGTCCGACTCATGCGTTGCTTATGGACTAGTTCCCATAAGAAAACATGTATTTGATTGAGCTGTCAATTGAATGCGTCGCCATAACGGACGCAACGTATGGGGTGGGGGCCTTAAGTGATCTACTATACGGTGACTGTTACCGACCACCAAGGCAGTGTCTTTTTGGATGTGCATCGTCGTTAAAGGCAGACTTAGGCAAGAAGTTTTCAGTTTCAAGTGAAGAT
Organism: Dasysyrphus tricinctus; assembly: GCA_963921185.1. NCBI lineage: Eukaryota > Metazoa > Arthropoda > Insecta > Diptera > Syrphidae > Dasysyrphus > Dasysyrphus tricinctus. The sequence continues at coordinate 18,021,827 of OY992532.1, read as the reverse complement.
AGCTATATTTAAACTTAAGTCCAATAAAACTGATGGAGCTGATGGCCTTGTGGCTGAGCTATTTATTCAAGCGGCTGTCAATGAATTGGTTTGGAGTATGAACCAGCTCATCTGCCGAATGCGGCCGTAGGAAAGCATGCCCGATGAATGGAACCTCAGCATAATTGTCTGCCCGATCCTGAAGAAAGTTGATCCTCTGGACTCTACCAACTACAGAGGCATCATTCTCCTCAACATCGCATACAAGATCTTTTCTGCCGTACTTTGTGAACGCCTGAAGCCTTTCGTCAACAACCTGATAGGTCCATATCAGTGTGGCCTTAGGCCAGAAAATTCCACCATCGACCAAATATTCGCATTACGGCAGATCTTGGAAAAAATCTAGGGTTTTCCAATCGATACCACTACCTTTTCATCAATTTCAAGGCCGCGTATAACAGCATTTAGAGACGAGCTGTAAAGAGCAATGTCTAGTTTTGGCATTCCTCCCAAAATTGTCCGTTGGAGGAGGATGACGATCAAAGTTGCTCGATCAAAGTTGGCAAAGACCTCACCGACACCTTTGATGTCAAAAAACGCAAGGCGACACGCTGTCATGCGACTTCTTCAACATCGTTCCTGAAAGAATAGTGCACAACACTTACGTCCACACTAGAGGCAGAATCTTTCAAAAATCCGTCCAATTACTCGCTTACGCTGACGACATTGACATAATCAGACGAACAAAGCGAGCTGTCAGTGGTACTTTCGTGACCATTGAGAAGGAAGCCAAGAAGTTGGGTTCAAAGGTGAATGAAAGCAAAACGAAATATATGCTGTCAACAAGAAAGGACACCCAACACCGACATCTCGGACAGAACGTCACTATTATAGACAGCTATAATTTTGGAGGTGGTCAGAGACTTTGTCTACCTATTATCTGCTGTAAACTCAGCGGACGATACCAGTACTGAGATCAAACGAAGAATTACCCTTGCCAATTGCTGTTTCTTTGGGCAAAGAAGGCAATTGAGAAGCAAAAATATAAAACGCTTATCATCCCGGTCCTGATGTATGGTGCAGAGGCATGGACACTGTTAACGGTGGTTGAAAACGCGTTAGGCTGTTTTGAGTCTGTATAGATGTGGAATGGAGAAGAGAATACAACAACGAACTGTATGGGCTTTACAGCGACACCGACCTAGCAGGGTTGCTATCTTGGGACTTGTGAATTTAAAAAGATTTAATTCGCAAGCTATTTTTGATTTATGAATTGAAAAATATTCAATTCATAAGCTCTTTGTGATTTGTGAATTGAAAAATATTTAATTCACAAGCTCTTTGGGACTTGTGAATTGAAAAATATTCAATTTATAAGCTCTTTGTGATTTGTGAATTGAAAAATATTTAATTCACAAGCTCTTTGGGACTTGTGAATTGAAAAATATTTAATTCACAAGCTCTTTGGGACTTGTGAATTGAAAAATATTCAATTCATAAGCTCTTTGGGATTTGTGAATTGAAAAATATTCAGTTCATAAGCTCTTTGTGATTTGGAAAATATTCAATTCATAAGCTCTTTGGGATTCAAGAATTGTGGATTTAGGTATTCAATTCATAAGCTCTTTTTGGCTTGTTCTTCACATTGGATTCGGTTTGTATAATAGCACGAGAGCTGGGAACGTAAAAAAAAGTAATTTTAGTATGACTAGTTTTTTTTTATATTATGTCCTCTCTAAGTCCCTAGATTCGCGTGAGGTCAGTCTGGCTGGTGAGAAATGTTGTTTTGTCCGCCATTTTGAAAAAAAGCTTTGAAAATCGTTAAAGCAATTTTCTCGGCTTCTATTGGACGTAGAGTAAAATTTTTTGTTAGGTTTTGTAGGTTGGAAGATTTTATAAAACTTACGCCTCAAACATTTTTATTATCACTTTCCAACGAAACGTTATTAACGAAAAACTGTCAGCATTTAAAAAAAAAAAATGGTTTTAAGCGTTTATCTCGCCTCCTGTTCATCTGACGGAAAAAATTATATTATCCTTTTTTGTAGAGCTCTAAATTTCCAAAATGTTCGTATATTTAGATTGTATGTGGACCAAAAATGAAAAGAATACAGTAATACAAAATTGGCAATATATAGCAAATAATTCCTTAATGGACAATATTGAATTCATATAAGCTCTTTGGGATTTGTGAATTAAAAAATTACTCAATTCATAAGCTCTTTGGGATTTGTGAATTGAAGAATAAGCTCTTGTGGATTTAAGAATATATATGTATGAGGTTTTTTCCACTTCGGTCCCACTGTGCGCCATGAGAAAGAGCCCTCTTCTAAAGTAGTAAAACACTTGCACCTATTGTGTGTGTGTCCCTCTACATGAATCCATCATTATTTTGCAGCAGCAGTGCAGCGCCGCCGCCCGCCGTGCCGGCCATACGAATCGTATTGTTCATTAAGGAATTATTTGCTAGATATTACCAATTTTGTATTACTGTATTCTTTTCATTTTTTGGTCCACATACAATCTAATTATACGAAAATGTTGGAAATTTAGAGCTCTACAAAAAAGGATAATATAATTTTTTCTGTCAGATGAACAGGAGGTGAGATAAACGCTTAAAACCATTTTTTTCTAAAAAATGCTGACAGTTTTTCGTTAATAACTTTTCATTGGAGAGTGATACTAAAAATGTTTGAGGCGTAAGTCTTATAAAATCTTCCAACCTACAAAACCTAACAAAAAATTTTACTCTACGTCCAATAGAAGCCGAGAAAATTGCTTTAACGATTTTCAAAGCCTTTTTTCAAAATGGCGGACAAAACAACATTTCTCACCAGCCAGACTGACCTCACGCGAATCTAGGGACTTAAAGAGGACATAATATAAAAAAAATTAGTCATACTAAAATTACTATTTTTTACGTTCCCAGCTCTCGTGCTGTTATACAAACCGAATCCACTGCGAAGAACAAGCCAACAAGAGCTTATGAATTGAATACCTAAATCCACAATTCTTAAATCCCAAAGGGCTTATGAATTAAATATTTTCCAAATCACAAATCACAAAGAGCTTATGAATTGAATATTTTTCAAATCACAAATCCCAAAGAGCTTATGAATTGAATATTTTTAAATTCACAAATCGCAAAGGGCTTATGAATTGAATATTTTTCAATTCACAAATCCCAAAGAGCTTATGAATTGAATATTTTTCAATTCAAAAATCCCAAAGGGCTTATGAATTGAAAATATTTCAATTCACAAATCCCAAAGGGCTTATGAATTGAATATTTTTCAATTCACAAATCCCAAGGAGCTTATGAATGGAATATTTCTCAATTCACAAGTCCCAAAGAGCTTGTGAATTAAATATTTTTCAATTCACAAATCACAAAGAGCTTATGAATTGAATATTTTCCAATTCACAAATCACAAAGAGCTTATGAATTAAATATTTCTCAAATCACAAGTCCATTACTGATTTGTGAATTAAATGAGGGCTTAAGCTAACAATTAGCTTAAGCTTTTGCAACCCTGCGACCTAGACACAAGAGTGAAAAGCCAACGACTGAGATGGCTGGGTCACCTAGAGCGAATGGACACCAATGCTCCGGCTCGGAAAGGCTTTGAATCCAACCCCGTGGGACAACGCAGTAGAGGTGGACAGCGTAAAACGTGGCGCACGCAAGTGGAAAGGGAGAGACAGCTAACTAGAAACCGCTGGCTGGAAGAAGCTTGTTGGTTGAGGCCCTGGTCCACCCCGAACTGTTAGTTAGTATACTGATCTTTGAAATTGAGCGGAAACATTGGAAAAATATACATGTAATGAATATTCCATACAAGACAAGCTCTTTTAAATTTGTATTATTCAAAACTCTTTTCCCATAATGACCATTATGGAGGAGCAGTATAATATAGCATAGACATAGCCATCTTTTTTCATTCTAAATTTAGCTATCTGCAACTCAATCTATGCTTAGTGCTTAACTACTTAAATTATAGTTGGCTCTCTTGTTAGGTACTCACCGCACACAGAGATGAGATAAAGTTTCAGCTTCCTAGCTATTGAAACGATTGTAACCAATCAACACAACGATAGTACACTGTATATAGACAAACTTTGTCCATTGCAGTTTCCTGCCGCAGTGCTTGTCATTTTTAACCAAACCTTAACTGAATGGTGAACATAAAATGCAGGTTGGCCATTCTTAACATTACTCTTTTCTTTTTATTATTTAATTTTAGAACTAGCACCAGTACCACCACCAGTTCCAAAACTATAGTTCCTCACCCCTGCATATAAAGTTCTTTTCTACCATCATCATTAACATCGTCGTCATTTTGCTGGAAGTAAGATACTATAGTCGTCGTCGTTTCCATTGTGATCACCAAAATGGGATAATTTAAAGTTTTCAACTTTGACAGGCAACCGGAAATTGAAGTTCAAGTGATGACAACACGGTTGGATCTCGTCAAGGAAAACCGTTATAGGGTTCAGGGATTTTATTCAATTTGGAAGAAATTGCAAACAATTTAAATGGGCTTTTTCTTACGACAATTACAATTATAATTACAATTACAACTTCAGTTCCAATAACAGTTACAAATACAATTAAAATTACAATTACAATTACAATTACAATTACAATTACAACTACAATTACAATTATAATTACAACTACAATTACAATTACAATTACAATTACAGTTACAATTACAATTACAATTACAATTACAATTACAATTACAATTACAATTACAATTACAATTACAATTACAATTACAATTACAATTACAATTACAATTACAATTACAATTACAATTACAATTACAATTACAATTACAATTACAATTACAATTACAATTACAATTACAATTACAATTACAATTACAATTACAATTACAATTACAATTACAATTACAATTACAATTACAATTACAATTACAATTACAATTACAATTACAATTACAATTACAATTACAATTACAATTACAATAACAATTACAACTACAATTACAGTTACAATTACAATTACAATTACAATTACAATTACAGTTACAATTGCAATTACAATTACAATTACAATTACAATTACAATTACAATTACAATTACAATTACAATTACAATTACAATTACAATTACAATTACAATTACAATTACAATTACAATTACAATTACAATTACAATTACAATTACAATTACAATTACAATTACAATTACAATTACAATTACAATTACAATTACAATTACAATTACAATTACAATTACAATTACAATTACAATTACAATTACAATTACAATTACAATTACAATTACAATTACAATTACAATTACAATTACAATTACAATTACAATTACAATTACAATTACAATTACAATTACAATTACAATTACAATTACAATTACAATTACAATTACAATTACAATTACAATTACAATTACAATTACAATTACAATTACAATTACAATTACAATTACAATTACAATTACAATTACAATTACAATTACAACTACAATTACAATTACAATTACAATAACAATTACAATTACAATTACAATTACAATTACAATTACAATTACAATTACAATTACAATTACAATTACAATTACAATTACAATTACAATTACAATTACAATTACAATTACAATTACAATTACAATTACAATTACAATTACAATTACAATTACAATTACAATTACAATTACAATTACAATTACAATTACAATTACAATTACAATTACAATTACAATTACAATTACAATTACAATTACAATTTCAATTATAATTATAATTTACAATTGCAACCAGCAATGCAGTGATTTTTGAAAAATTTAAAAAAATAGCACCCGTTCTAAATGAGTTAACAGAAAATATCTCCTCAGGAGTTTTGTATTTTTATTAAACAAATAATTTTGAAATACGGTCCTGAAAAAATTATATTCGTGTGTCTCTTACCATACTACCTATGTATATGTACTCTCAAAACAACGCAGAATGTTATCGTCTCCTTTTAAAAGTCAGACCATGCAGAGCAACAGTAGCAGCTTCACCAGAAACCGATTGCAGCAATTTTGTATGCATAAGGGGTGGTCCTTAAAGGAAAGTGATTGAGCAGATGCCACCAGCTTCCTGCTTTTGTCTGAAAGTTGAGTTGTCTTTCCTATCTTTGGTCTTCGTCGTCGTTGTCGTCGCCCTTTTCGTCATCATCAACATCCTCATCAGCATCGTAGTCGTTGTCGTCGTCGACGTCATTGTTGTTGTGCATTGACACTTTCCGCATGGTCCAGGATCTATACAGCAACTAGTGGTCTGTTCGTGATGGTGATGTAGTGGCACACAGCATTCATTCTTAACTCCCAGCAATCTGGCCGAAAGGATGCGCAAAATATTGGGACAGGAACTGAATCATTGTCTACTTAGTGCACAATGATAGAAGAATGGTTAAGGATATTTTATTTTTTTTTTATATATATTTTTGTGTGCTAGTCCAGAACTCTTGCTGCAGATAGGTGGTCTTGATATCTGGTTGGTATTGTTATAATGATGATGGCCTCATTGCATTGATAGAGATATCGTTCGTCTTCTATTTTCTTTGCCTAACAATAGAGAAGTTAAACTGTTTGGAAGGAAACTTTGCATCATTTTCTCGATTTTTTTTTTTTTTTGTGAAGTTTTTTTTTCTGGTTGAAAGTTTGTCATTTATTATTTAATGGGGTACCTAGATAGTTTAAAGGGGTGAGATTGACACTTGAACTGCAGAGTGAAGATACATATCCCTTAGGTTAAACCTCAGGCAGGAACCATCACCAAACTAACCGAGTAAAAAGGACTTTATTGTTTAGATAGTTTTTAAATGAGCAGAAGTTGGAGGTTTGTTTGTGCCTTTTTTAGTTGTGTTTTTGTCTGTGGTTACAAACTGTATAGGTTGAAAACTTTGCAATAGATTAATTTTTTAGATTCTTTTTGCATGGAATTTAGATGAAGCACTATTTATAAAGACACAAAATTTATTATTCTCATCAAGGATTATTTCGTATTAAGGTCACTTTAATTATAGTGTTTATAAGCCATGAAAAACCTTCGAACATTGTAAGACGCAGCGCTCAATTGGAAATATGTTGCTCCAGATAAAGTAAACGATTAAAAAAATTAAACAAATTTTTTGCAGCTTGCACTCGAACTAAAAGTTCGGTCACAATACGGTTTGGCTGTCTGATTATTGGAATCGTGATATTTACATTTGCAAGGAAATTGATTTACGTTGATCAAACCGATTTTGTGCAAGCAGAACGACTTTATAACTTGACGATTCAAATATGCACACAAAAATTATGATCATTTGCTGAAATGCGATAATTTCGAAAATTATAGAAAAAGTTTGTAAAGGGAGTTTTTTTTTAGAGGTATCGAACTTTGAAATTGAATAAAACAAAGACGATTTTTTTAAATTGACATGAAATTTACTTTATTCGAAAGATTATCTTCTGGCACTATATAATTTAAATATGATTCCTGGCATATGACCACCACGGTGGGCTTGAAGGTAGTCTAATCTGGAGGTCCAATTTTCGATGACTTTTCCAACATTTATAGCCGTATATCGGCAATAACGCGGCGAATGTTGGTCTCCAATTAGTCAATCGTTTCGGGCTTATCGGCGAAGATAAAGACGAGCGACTTCACATATTCCCACAGAAAATAGTCAAGCGGCGTTAAATCGCACGATCTTGAAGACCAATTCAAGGGTCCGTAACGTGAAACTATGTGGTTACCAAACGTTTCCTTCAATAAATCAACTGTGGCGCGAGGTGTGTGACATGTTGCGCCTTCTTGTTGAAACCACAGCTCTTGCACATCATGGTTGTTCAATCAATTAACGAAAAAGTCAGTAATCATGGGCTCTATAGCGGTCACCATTGACTGTAACGTCCCTGGCCAGCATCGTTTTTAAAGAAGTTCGAACCAATTATTCCACCAACCCATAAAGCACACCAAACATTCAGTTTTTGTGGATGTAATGCTACATTTCCACCTGACGCTAATCTGAGATTTAATAAGATTAACCTCAAATCTCCTTCACAGAGAGAAAAAGTACTACATAAAATCAATAAGATTGCCTTATTGAGCTACTTTGCTAAGAAATCTTATTGAAAGTATTGAATAATATGATATTTTCATAGAGAAATCTTATTGATTTTATAAAGAAAATCTTATTGAAGTTTTGAAAATTTTGTACTACAGTTTCTAAGTGGAAAGTCACATTAAATGATGTAAACAATGTGAAAACCTTATTACTAATCATTTTTTAGAAGACATCTTCTTAAATCGAAAAGTTTTTCTTTTAAAAATTTAGGCAGTAGATCAAGCGTTTGATGAACAATAAGAAAACCTTATTACTTTTCAATTTTAAAAAGATAAACTTATAATGCGGGGTAGGTTATGTATACACTGTTCAAATGAATGTCATGCATATGACGGTGTCCACATTGGGTATGAAAAAGTGAATTTTTAATGACTTTTCAGTATTCATATCTCGCTCCCACTCCTTCATTGAAGTGAGATGTGAATACTGAAAAGTCATTAAAAATCCACTTTTTCATACCCAATGTGGACACCGTCTATGAGATTGTATTCTTATTAGCTTTCTGGTTTAAAAAGGTAAACTTATTACTTTTCACTTGTATAAGGAAATCTTCTTGAAACAAAAAGAATTCCTTCTTATTAGCATGAGTTTTCTCATAAACATTGTGTTTGTGTGTGATACCTGCAACGGTGCTTTGCATTTGCATTGTTAAGGGAATTGTGATCGCAATTAGACGTGCGTGTGATTTGACCCGTATCGGCCTATCGTATTTGGGAAAAAAATTATAAAGTAAGTAAAAAGAGTTTTGAAATGGAAAATATTCCATATTTTAACGCGAGTGAAAGTGAAATTGAACTACCCGGTGAATTAGTGAGCATTCCAGCGGTAGTATGGAAAGATGAGGATATTGCGGAGACACGGCAAATTTTTGACTCCTGGGGCCTGAGTAGTTCGGCGTCGACGTTGCTGAAGGTGTATGTGTTCCTTTATTTTTTGTTATTGAGAATTGATTTTCTATGTTACACTTTTTGTAAGCAACAAAAAATAAAAAAATTGAAAAAAATATAACTATTGCGTCTTTTCGTCATGTGAAAAAGAATTTAAAAAAATAACCTTATCTTATGGAAACCTTATTGGCTGGCAATCTCTCTCAATCTTTTAGAAATAATAAGAAGATCTTATTGATAATATGTGACAATCTTTAAGATAATATTTGACAATCTTTTATAAACAATAAGATGGTCTTATTGAAAAGGGATGAAAATCTCTTGGAAAAACAATTAAGTGAGCTTATTGAAAGTTTGTAGGATTCTGTTTGAAATAATGTGAAATAAAAGAAATTTTAATTTCAATCTTAGATTTAATTTATAAATTAATTTTAATTTTTAATTTCTTCTATTTCACATTACTTCAGACAGAATCCTACAAACTTTCAATAAGCTCACCTTATTGTTTTTCCAAGAGATTTTCATTCCTTTTCAATAAGACCATCTTATTGTTTCTAAAAGATTGTCACATATTATCAATAAGATCCTCTTATTGTTTCTAAAAGATTTTCACATACTATCAAAGAGATTTTCTTATTGTTCCTAAGAGTTTTCCTCATACTTTTAATAAGTTTTCTTATTGTTTTAAAAAGCATTCGTATTGAAAGCTAATAAGATATCTTCTTAAAAATATGTGGATATCCTATAAAATGGTCATCAACATTCTGATAAGATAATCTCTATGGTTTTAATAAGACTTTCTTCTTGGATGAAAACCATAGAGAAATCTTATTACTTTTCTTCTATTTTATGTGGTACTTTTTTCTCTGTGTTCAAATCTCGGAGATTTACCATACAAATTTATTTCGTAAATCTTGAAGATTAGAAATTAATCTTGTTAAATCTTCCTAGGACAAATAGATTTACAAATCGAACTTACCTTTTCTTAAATGGTGCTGAACGATTCATTGGATACTCGCATTCAGTTCTTCATTGTTTCACACGAATCAAACATTCTGTCTCATTCGCACTTCATAAGAAAAATTGGAACGCCATTTGCATTTTTGAAGGTGCTGTCAAATTTAATCTTTTTTAAATCTTTTTGTGCGGTGGAAACACCAAAAAGATTTATTAAATCTAATCTGAGATAAACCTTTGGTGGAAACATAGCATAACGGTGTCTCAATATACACTAGAGGATTATCTTCATTCTCCAAATCAGGGTTGCGAGTTAATGAATTAAAAATCGATAAGCCTTAAGCTCTCTTAGGACTTGTGAACTGAAAATGATTTAATTCATGAGCTCTTTGTGATTTGTGAATTGAAAAATATGATAAACAGAGTTAGAGATGGAATCATGTTGAAAAATAACAACATAAAATCAAATATAATGAACCTGAAATTTGCTAATTATACCTACTTACTTTTTTCTCTGAGTGCAATTATGATCCAGAATTTGTAGGTATACATATAGGTGATAAGATTAAATCATTAAAAATAATGATATTGATAAATGATAAACAATAAAATAAATTTTGTGGTTCCCAAAATAAAGGATAAGATTTGTGAAAACTTGCCTTCATATTATCATAATGGTCAGAGATTTTGTTGGGATTATTTCCCAGTATTATAAAATGAAAATGTCATTCATTGTCACATTTTATTACTTTAAATTTGAATTTGTTGACAGTTTTAAACGTTGACAGGTATTATAAATAAGACCAAGGTCTTGGTTGCCATACTTCCTGCCTGAAGCCAAAAACAATCCTTAATACTATGCACAGTTGGGTTACATGTAATTGTAATAGGAAATTTTCAGTTACAATTACTTGTAATTTTTATTTGAAAATTTGGGAAAAAGTAATTAAAGACAAAAAAGAAATTGAAAAAACCTGTAATGATTACTTATCTTGTAATCATTACACACAAATGTAGTTGATTCCACAAAATATCAATTACATTTTACAATATGTGAAGGAAAAATCTTCCCGTTCGTGCTAGGCGGATGGGCATGGACACACATTTTAGGTCATTAGAAAGATTTTATCTCCCAGATTAAAACAAACTAAAAATACATAGTCGTTGAAGTACGTAACAGTTATTTGAATTTAAGACAGTTTTTGTTTTTTTATATTTTTGGGCTAAAGAGCTTTAGATTTTCGGAAGTGATAGAAAATATTAACTAATGTCATTTTCCATTTGACATCCAGAAGCATTCCGAAGCGTCCGGGAGTTTTCTGAAACCATTCCATAATTCCATTGACACAAAAGTCCTCTTCTGACGATTCTGCGAAGAGAATTTAAAAGTTTCTATTTAATGATTCACCAATATAGGCAGGGCCGTACCTAGAGGTGGGGCAGTGGGGCAATTGCCCCAGGTGCCTAACCATGAAAGGCGCCGTACCGCAAATGGCACGCCACGTTCCGTGAAAGGAGCCACCCTGTCGTGCATGTTGATACGAGGAAAACTTGAACTTATGTAAGAAACATTGAAAAATTGTAATTGCTATTATATTGAGCAAACTGGAATAGATTGGGTATTAAAATCGAGTTGACGAATAATATATTGAAAAGCAAGAGAGCGTGGTAAACGCCAAATTCGTTTGCAAGTAAATTGACTTGATCAAACCAATTTGCTGCAAATAGGACGATTATATACTTGGCGATAGCAATATCTGCGTCAAAAAACAGCGCTCATTTTCATTTACGTTTTCGAAAACGTTAATCATTTGGAGAATGATGTTTAAAAGTGCACTTAACTTGCTATGGACTGTCATTAATCAAATAAAGGGACCGGAAGAAAACCTGTCTTAAACAGAATCTAAAATAATCCGTAGCATTAAAAGACTGTTAAGTTCGTGTTAAAAAATCAGATAAGAATGTATGATTCTAGGCGGAGAGCCCACCGTCAGATCACTTAGCTCATAAGGTTAGAGACTTTAATACCACTTAATCGATAGATCTATGTGAGAGAAGCCCAACGCACATGGGTTGCCTAGCAAAATTTGGGTGGATGACGTCTTAAATGGGCCATTTCCGGTACGTTTTTTCGACCATGACTTAGCTCATCGAGTTAAAGGTTTAAACTATTCCTAAACTGTAGAGCTTGACGAGATAGAAATAAAAATAAAGGGTTTCCTAGTGTAAAATGGGTGGATGATGTTGGCAACCCTATTTCAAAATCACTCTTGTGCGTTGAGTTTCTCTCACATAGATCTATCGATTAAGTAGTATTAGAATCTCAAACCTTATGAGCTAAGTGATCTTACGGTCGCCGCTTGGACTATTCGAGCTTGTGCTGATTCCGTGCAAACATTCCAAGCAGAACGTTGTGTTTTAAGTGTCGTAAGAATGAACAATGTTGAATTGTTTAAATATCGTTAGGTTAAAATATGTTGATATATGTATACATATCGACTTTTTGTATGTACTTTGTAATAATTAATGGGAACAAATATCGACAAGTTGATAAATGTCGATCCTTTTCTGGATTTTTTTTAAAGGCAGCTAACTTTTTGTCGAGTCAAAATATCAAAAGGTCATAATTTAACGAATCAGTAAAAAAAGAAATAGTAGTTGCACCGATATTTCAACTGTTTTTTGTCGCTCCTTCGTACGCAACCTTACTGAAATATGTTGGTACTGGTTTGGAGTCCGTATGGTATAAATAGGTACAATTGAAACGATTTATTATTTAATTTTTTTTTACTAACTCTGTAGGTATACACATTTTTGTAGCGAAAAAGGCGGCTAATTTATACTTGCCCCAGGTGCTCTGGGAACGACCCTGAATATAGGGACAAAACTTCAGAATTGAGTAGAAGTAACAAGCACTGATCCATTGGATACAGAATGAGTGTCTCTGTCTTCTTGAGTAAAACCAATGGAAAACCACATAAGAGTGAGGATGAAAAATTGGAATTTCTCTACTTACCGTTAATTTACAGCTTTAAAGTTATTTAATTACAATAATAAGAAACAAATTATTCAAAATCAACAGAAATACCTACAAAGTTTTGATTAAAATTTGTTTAAAGGCAGAAATCCATTCTTTAATTCTGTCTTCAAAAGAAGATGTTTGAAGGTAGTTTTTTTTTTAAATTAATTTTCGAAATCTTTACAAAAATGTTCAAACTAAAAATATTCTAATTTTCCAAAATTTCAAGCTTATAAACCCAAACCCTTAGGCCCAATTAACACGGCAATGTGCAGCACCCTTTTTTTTAATAATTTAACTATATGCCTGTAAGACCTAAAGGACGCACGGTCCACACTATGACGATCAACATTGTTGGTTAACATTGTCGATCAACATGCTAGTGTTAGTGTGCGTGGAAAACTATCATAGCAAACATTTGTGTGGTTTGGAATTTTCTGATCGATGCGTCAGGATACAACCGAAGGTTTCTGGGTTCGAGTCCTGCTGGTACCCAACTTTTTCTTCTTTTTTCTTGTGAACAATAAAGTTAAAACGATATTGCATTTTTCATCTAGTAAAAATGTGATTAATAATGCACAAAACAAATAAATTATGTTCATGAAATTAAAACCCTACAAAAAATGTTTTTAATAAAATGGAATTTGTTGAACAACTTTGTCGATTGCTATCCATTTAATCGGGTTGCGTTCGGATCAACAAAATGTTGATTGGCATTGCCGGTCAACACGTCTACACTTACTCAACACTGTCGATCAACGATGTTGAGCTACACAATTCAACATAATGTGGACGCGGCTTAAGAGATTATAATTAACTATTTTTCTCAATTTTTAAACAAAAATATCTTTTGATCTTGATCAATGTATAAATAATCGCCCCCAAAATATACAGAAACCCACTTTTGTGGACTTTTTCATCTGCTTGATTCTAGGCTCAAGTTTGTTTACACTACCTGTTGTGCTGTATATTAGGCAAATAAAAATAGAAACATTATTGTATTCGAATACAGAGATGCTTTTGTTTTAAGACACGTTAAATAGAAAAAGTTGATTGTTAGTGATTGATGTTTTATTTGAATTATCTATTTGTTTTGCATTTATCAAAAATATTTAGCGAAACAGCTGCTTAAACAAAAATGACATTGAACAAAGCCAAATTTGTATTTAATATTTTGTTTTGTTTTAAAATTTTACTACATACTGCGAGTTCTTCCGTAGAAACTCATAAAAATATTATATTTGCAAAATAAATTACCTTATAAACAATTTTAATTACAAACTGTTCGATTTATTAACATTTTTGATAGATAAGATTTCTTAAGAACAAATTAATAAATTAAATGCTTATCAGTAGACCTAGTGATATTTATTTTTCTTTATAAATGAAAAATGACTTAAAGCTAGATATAAATAGTTTTTTAAAGTAATTTTAATTTTAATAAATTAATCACCACACATTTCACACTTTTCACTTTTCCACAGCATTCACACCCAACTTATTTGTATTTGAATAATTAAGTCTTAGCAGACACTTTCCTTTGCGGCGTTCTTTCTGAAAATATTTAAAAATCAACAATAGTAAATAAAAGGCACAAAAACCGTTAAAAAAAATATTATGACACTTTAAGCTTTAAGAAAACTTACTTCTAAGATAGTTTACAACTCGCCGACAGCGGTCTTTGTGATCCCGCTTCATTCCCATCGCACATGGCTTTGAACGCTCCACGCTGATAAAGAGATTCCCTTCCTGAACTTTTTCTTCACTATTGTAGAAAATCACTCGTTTGGTTTCAACTTCTGAAAAACTAATAGATAAAACGATTACCGCCAGAAGTACGTAGCAAAATTTGGGATTCATATTTGATTTTGTTGAGCTTTTTTGGTGACTTTCGATCGCGCACTCTGTGTTCTCGGACGGATTTGTTTCAACTGATCGCGTGGTAGAAGAGTTTTATTGCTTATGTTACTTTTTGAACAGATAATAACGATAGTGATGTGTGATATCGATAACTTTTTGTATGGAATGTTATCAGGCGGACGTTTGAGATAAGATTCGATGACTTTGGTGGATTTGATAGAATAATTTTTACCCACGTTATTCGCTTTTAAGCAATTTGATAAGAATTTGTGACACACACAGCTGAAAAGAAAATCGTCGTCGCACGCAAATAGATTTGAGGAATTCCTAATTCCTGTTGGTGACGTAAGAAAGACAGTTAAGTGCAGCAATCTCAGGAATGTCAATTGTAGTCTCCCCAATGAGACCTGACTTGACCAATGAGCGTATTCACTTCCGATTGGACTTTGATCTATGAAAAATCAGAGGTTTGTATTTGATGGTTGAAAATAAATACATTACTCCATTTGGCTTTTTAGAAAAAAATGTATCGAATATTCACATTCCGATATAGACAAGCTGAACACGTAGAAGCTACCATATAATAAGTAGCTATACAAGCGTTATTATTTGGAAAGGAATGAGAAATGGCAATGAACAAAGAAATTGATATTTACAGATAAATGAAGAATTCACGTTGGGGAGGTATGTCATATTTAAACTTAGTCATTTTCGCCATTTCTATTTATATCATTCTTTCATATCAAAGACAGTAAAAGGCATTTAAGTAGGTATTTTAAACAAAAAAAAGTTATTACGATATCTGTATCGTCGCATTGGTCAGTATGGAGGAAAACATGAAGCTAATCGACAAACGTCATAAAAGTAGACATAATAGAAACAGCCAATCTATCTAAATATATGAAGGGACAGTCTGAAGCTTACTTTAGATTTTGGACAAAAAAAAGTGAAGCTATTAATTAATTTTCAAGAAAGTTGTTCTGATAAGTTCACCAGTTCAAATAAGCGAGCTAAGAGAGGTTCAACGGTATGGTTCGAGCATCACATTCATTCATTCATTAAACCTTAGACCATCGTTATTCCTTATTTAATCCTCCTAAATCGGTAATACAATGAATACCACCCTTTTACGGATTGGGTACGAAATGTCGACTTTTAAAATATCGACTTTTAAAATCTCGACAGAAAAAATCTCGACTGGTTAAAAGACCGACAGATCAAAATATAGACACAAATTTGACCGACTTTTTAAAATGTCGATTTTTCAAAATGTCGATTCTCAAAATGTTGACTGTGATCGAGATTTTACGAATCGAGATTTCAACAGTCGACATTTTAAAAGTCGACATTCTGAAAGTCGACATTTTGATCAGATCATAGTTTAGGGAATGATGTTTACAAGCGCGCGCTTGAAAACATCATTCCCTAAACTATGATCTGATCATTATTATCTACTAACGCATGGTCATAGTTCTATAAATCGCATTTTTTGTAATTTAATTTTTTGTGTCTATATATTTTGACGTCCTTACTGCCTCTTATTCAGGGTCTGTAATGTGTTTTAATATTAATACAATAATAAAACATCCAGAAAATGAGGCAGTTAAAAGTTCGAAATATTAGGTATAATGTCGAAAAGTCAAAATGTCGACTGTTTAAAATGTCGATTTATATTTTATATCGACTTTTCTGTATGGGAAAAATTCCGACAAGTCGATATTTTTCTCGACTTCTATCAGGGCAGTCGACTTTTTGTCAAATCGACATTTCAAACTGTCGATATTTTAATGAGTCGATAGAAACAAAGTCGGTATTTTAACTTACAAAAAAGTCGATAAAAGTCGACATTTTAACCAGTCGACATTTTTTTTGTCGGTCATTCGTACGTAACCCCCCTTTTACGCCTTTCACTATATCGAAATCAATAACATGTATAATAGCGTGGTCGTTAGGAAAAGGTCATCATGGATAGGCCTGTATCGGCTCTAAATGAAGAAAAAAACATTCTCTAATTCTTTCTGATTTTTATTTTTTCATCCCCTATAGTCACTGTAGGGGTAAATTAAATTGCCTGTTTTGTCTACATTCGCGTGAAATCAGCTTAAAAATTCAGCAAGTAAGTTGAGAAGAAAAAATCTTACATGAGGGGGTGTTATCTCCCCCTACTTGGAGGGGAAATTTAATAAAATAGAAACAAAAATAACTAAAAACAATGTCAACATTTTCAGTAATATTTTGTAATTTTTGCAAAGCTAGAAGTCCATCCTTATGGTTTATTTTCAAATAAAGTTTTGTTTGGTGAAAATCTTTGACAAAAAATTGTTCTCAGCATTTGAAGAAAGAACTAATTTTTTTGTTTAAAAATTTTGAGTTTGAAAACAACTTTTATAGCCTATTGAATAGACCGGAAAATGAGGACTATAAAGGAACAATTACATGCAAGGGTTTTTATTATTGAATATGTTTGTTTGGTCCATAAGCATGCTTAAAACCGAAAATGCTACTAAATTCACCCATGCGTTTCTGAGAGAATGGTTCAAACTGGCCACTTTTCAATATTTATGGTGTAACTTGAAAACTAAGCGGAATTTGACAATTTTACGTATGATACGTTTTGTTCAAAATTAAATTTTCTATTGGAATGGATAGTTCAAAAAATTTTACGAAAAAATTTAAGCAGGAAAAGTTAACAAAAACCAACCTAAAAAAAATCAAAAAATCAACGATATCTAAATTTTTTAATAAATAGTGCATAACTTTTTTTGAATCAAAGATAGGGTCAAGACATGCAGGGACAAAATAAAGTAGAGACTAAAGCCCTTAATATGGTACGTTCAAAAACTAAAATTTGTTCAAAATTGACGGAGATATGGCCATTCAAAACTTATCACTTCTTATAATTTTTCGCAGTTTTGGCCCGTCTGAATAGCTATATCTCTGTCAATTTTCAAACAATATGGCTTTTTTAACATGTCATATTAAAGCCGTAAGACTCCAGTTTACTTTGTTCACGCATGTCTTGAGCGTATCTTTGCTCTGAAAAAAGTTATGCGCAATTTAGAAAAAATATTTGATTTTTCGATTTTTTTTTTATGTTGGTTTTTGTTTACTTTTCCTGCTTAAATTTTTTTGAAAAAATTTCCAAACTATCCATCTCGATAGAAAATTTAATTTTGAACAAAAAGTATTATATGTAAAATTGTCAAATTCGGCTTAGTTTTCGAGTTATACCAAAAATACTGAAAAGTGGCCAGTGTGGCCATTCTCTCAGAAACGCATGGGTGAATTTAGTAGCATTTTCGGTCTTAAGCATGCTTATGGGCCAAACAAACATATTCAATAATAAAAACCTTTGCACGTTATTGTTCCTTTTTAAAAGGTCTATTCAATAGGCTATTACTAAAATTGTTGATTAGAAGAACTTTATTTGAAAATAAACTATAAAAATGGATGTCTGGCTTTCCAAAAAGCTACAAAACATTACCGCAAGTATTGCCGTAGTTTTTCTTATTAATTTTGCGTTTTTCGCCATCTTTAATTTAAGGAAAATGAGTTCTTGTTCAATAACTCATCTATTTTCAAGTTTTATCTTAAACTACACCTAATAAGAGTTGTTCAAAATGGTGAATATACCCCACCCTCCAATCCGATACAATTTTTTTTTATCAACTCAACCTATAAACTCTATCCTTTTTCATGTAAGACACCCTACATGGTGTATACAAAAGCCCATATTCATTAAATTAAGATGGTGGTCAACGTTAAAAAGGTAGGCAGTTGAAAACTTATTTTAAGACTCCTTATATACCCACTTCTTTCAATTAATAAAAACAAAAAAGGTATTCATGCAACATTGTTAAGTCGTCGTGAACGTACGGTGGTAAAGTTGTAAACTTCGTAAATCTGTCACAATTTGTATGGAAAATTTGACAGATTACGAAGTTTTGAACCTTAGAATGTTTACGAAGACTTTACGCTGCTGCATAAAAGTCCATAAAATATATTAATTTTTTTGTATATACCTTTAGTTCAAAACGCTCATTTAATGAAACACAACTTTACAATCCTTTTTTTTCGGATCGTGGAGAAAAAACTTTTGTGACTAAATTTGCAAATAGCTAATTAAATTTTGAATAACTTTTAATTAGTATCTACATTTTCATTTTTCTAAGATCCAAGATGGTGGCCAACTCTTACAGATAAGGATTTAGGAAGTAAAAACTTTTTGTGAGACTCTTTGTGAACCTTCTTTTGCATTTGAGCATTTTTTATATATTTCGAATGCGGACTAAGGTGGGAAGTTCAAAAGAAAAAAAAAAACGAAATTCATTCATATAATAGGTATATATGTATGAATTGAGTTTTCAAACAAAAAAATTTAAGAAAATATTTTCTTGGGGAATTTACTTATATCAAAATCTATTATAACCTTTCCACAAAAATCAAAAATGTTTCTTCGGGAAGTATTCACAATTCTTGTATACATAATGTAGGGTTCTATAGTTCATCGCATCGCTTATACCTAAGTATTTCGGAAAAAAATTGATTAAAAGTTAGCCTTTACCTATTTACGAGAATAGAAATTTGTTTATTTTTTTTTTTTAAAGAAAAAATCTGTGGAACAGATAATAAATTTCCTTAATGGCGAAACAATTACCAAAGAACAGCGTGTTTTCAAAATAATACAAATTTTGCAGCCACAGCTCGAAAGGTAATCCAAAAAAAAAAACTACAAAAACACTTGAGTTAAATAGAAACCACAGTTGTTACTTTAGATTATTATTTTCTATGTAGGTACCTATCAAATAGCACAGCGCACAGGGAAGGAAATATGCCTTCATATGAAATATGGAACCTGAAATTTTGAAAACTTGCATCTATCATATAATATAACCTGTACTGCGAGTTCTGAGCTTCTTCCATGAACTTGTCATACAATCTATTACCAGTTTTCTTCAGCAAATCCTCAAGTTTTGGTTTAAGCAACTCCAGCTGTTCGTCTCTTGCAATCAACAAATTAACTCCACACTCTGTTGCCAGTTTCTTCCACTCTTGAATGCATCCCCCTTCAGTTAACAACAAATGTTTTAGTACTATTTTGCTATATAGTGAGGGAAATACTTTGTTTATCGATACAACTGCCCCAAACAGAACAGATTGCATGTTTTGCTTCAGCAAGTTTGACTTTTAGATGATTATTCATGCTAGCGTTCGGTGTTATTAATACCCCCAGATATTTATACTCCTTTAGAATTTCAATTTCCTCTCCTTGAAACGTCCACTTCTCCATCCGTGAATTCCTGCCTCCGCCTTTTCCTAGGATCATAATTTTAGACTTCTCCAAGTTTACAGAAAGGTTCCAACTCTTATACAATAACTTTCCAATCTATTGATCATAACCTGCATGCAATCAACAGTCTCCGCTAGGAAGACTATGTCATCCGCAAAAAGTAATCCTGGTATCTTTCTTCCACGAAGCTCGATTCCACCCTTAACAGCATCGGTGATATCATTAATGTATAAGATGAATAAAAGCGTACTCAGGAGTCAGGACACATCCTTGTTTTACTCCTACTGTTGTTTCGAATTCATCGGAGAAGCACTTTCCATCCCAGATTCGCGCTACATTATTTTGGTACAAGGCCTTTAGTAGATTTATAATTTTTGATGATATTCCAAGCTTATATAATTTATAGAATAGAGCATCGCGAGGTATTGAGTCAAATGCTGATCGAAAATCGACAAATAAAGCGTATTGTTTCGAATTTCTTTTCTTATAGATCTCTGCTATGCTAAGTAATGAAAAGATTTGGTCCACTGTGGAAAAGTCTCTCCTGAAACCAGCTTGAAAATCCTGCAAAATTTGTTTTTTTTCCACCCACTGAGAAAGTCTTTTATACAAAATAGTTATAAACCTATATTAACATTTAATATATTGTCAGTTTTCATGAGGACAATCTTGCAATTTTGATCGTGATGCATCATAAACAAGTCAGTGGTCGAAGAAAGAAGCAACCCAAATCATATTAAGAGTTGGAAGCCAGCAGATACATAATAGGGCATATTCATATAAGGTGGCTAAGGTGTTGCTAGAAAAAACAGGAGTTTATCCTATGGGAATTTCATTAGAAAAACTCCAGTTTTTGCTAGTAACAGCTTAGACAACATCTATGAATATGTCCCAATATGTATATCCTGACCCTCGATATATTTACATCATACAGGAGTATATATAATTTTCGGTTACTCTTCAATGATACTTCTTATGTAAGCTCAATTGATAAAGCCAATTTGCTTGCAGCACAATTTGCTGTTAATTCAACGCTGCCTGAGAATGTCACAGCTCCTCCAGTACTTAAGAGGGCTAATGAGACGAATCTTCTGCAATGGCAAAAGTTCTAAAAGATATTCATATTAAGAATTAAAACGTAAATAATTTTAAATTAATTATTTTTGTTTTTGTGGACTCTTGAATTGAAACTCAAATTTAAAGTTCTTGCGACCTTTAGTCCAAATGCCTTTCACCCTGGTACAACAATTGGGCTCATCAGTTTGATGTTGTTGTACCCTTCTAAGACACATAATTTTTAGTCGATTATATAATTTACAGCGCTTTTGTGCTGTTTATTTTATACGTGTCGGTAACCATCGACTAAAAATTATGCGTCTTAGAAGGGTACAACAACATCTAACTGATGAGATATTCATATTCACAAATCCGCTGGCCCTGATAGTAGTTCTGAAGAAATGCTTTTCAACGCTGGCAAAACCACTGCATAAGCTTTTCCATCTGTCCTACTCTACAAATGGATGGAAAACAAGATTTTCCAGCCTGTCCCTAAAAAAGGCGAATCTTCTTTTCTCTCTAACTATCGTCTAATTGCACTTACGTCTTTCCAAGGTCATGGAAACGCTGATAAAGTATTAGCTTATAAATTACCTTTCGCACTGTTCAATACAATATTGTGTAGATGGTTTCAAGTTTGAAATTCATAAAATAAAGGCTGGTGGGCCCCAAGGCTCCGTTTTGTCTCCGAATATCTTCCCTACTTTTTTTTGTTTGCCAAGGACAGTACCCTCAGTTTTCATATTCATTTCAAGATTCACTTCATTGTTCTCCGGATGTGGAACTCAAACGGCAGCGTAAGATAAGCTCATTAAATTATGATCTTAACAGCATTGTTCAATTGAGAATAAAAAACCGCGTAGAATTGTATTCTTCAAAAACTTTTGTCATTAAAGCGAGACTAAGGGGGTGGCACTTGCATTGAGGAAACCGAACAGCTTTCAGTTCTGGGTATGTACAGCACAAACCACCTTCACATATTCTACGTCACCAAAAAAAACTAAATGTTTACGTTTCTTTCGAAGATGCAAGATATTTTTCACCCCTTCTGGCAGTATCTAATCTATAAGGCCTTCAATCGTCCAAAGCTTATAATTGATGTAATTGTTAAATATCTTTTTAACGAAACTTAATATAATTCTCCTTTAAATCATAAAAAAAAGATTTCAAAATCTATTAGATATAAAAATTATTTTCTAAGTACACACTTTTAATATTTACATATTTACCAACAATTAAATTTGGTAACGGAGAGTTTTTCTGACATGAACGTGGCGATTTTTGGTTCTAGTCACTTCAAGTAATGACTTCAACTCTCTTTTCTTCAAAAAATTAATATTAATGCCCACAATTAGTTTTATTTTAATTACTTTTTTATTGAAAACAGAATTTCTACAACCGATTACTTAACTAAAAACTTTAAAAATAGGTACTTAAGAACTGGATACACAAAATTCACACAGACACAAAAATTCACAAAATGCAAAATTGAAAAAATTTTAAATATAAAGAAATAATAGAAACGATATACATATGTATGTACGTTTAAAAAAAAAATCCTACCAAATGTATACCTTTCATTATTTCATACAAAATAAGGCGTTTTTCTTTTTTAGCTGAGCATGGAGTAGAGCTCAAGCTATCGAAGTTAGCTCTGAGCGGAGTATGATCAGAGCTCTCCGAAATAATTTTGAAATACATCTGGGCTCAGAACTGTCATACGATTGCCATGCGCTCAACTCACCAAAATTAAATAATGACTTAGTTTTCATCAGACAGCTGGCCAATCAAAAACTCGAAAAATTTCCAAATTTTGAACTGAAATTGATGTGTCGAACTCGGCCACTTGAAATGAGTGGTCTTTTTATTCTGAACTCATGGAGCGTACTCCGAGCTAGCTCTGATTTAAAAAAGAAACACAAGTTGAGCGCTCTGAGTGCTCGGAGCTAAAAAAGAAACTCAGATCTTTTTTTGACAGATCAGTGCTATGCTCGGAGCTAAAAAAGAAAATCGCCTATAATTTCACTATCTTTAACCTTCGGCTTTGCTCTTCCCACCCCCTATTAGTTTAAGCGGTAAAAAGTGGCCTATAACCGTCTCCAAGGTCCTATCTATCACTATATCAAAATTCATCAAAATTGATTTATCAGTTTAGGCATGAACGCGTAACAAACAAACAAACAAGCTATTTATAATATTAGTTAGAATACAAGTTGTTATTTTTTAAATGAAGTTCTTTTTTTTTTCAGTTACAACTAAAAATCTGAATGCATAACGATATTTTCATAATACAAATTAAGATTCTTAAAAAAATTTCGGTGCATCGTTTTCTCAAAAAGTATCTACATAATCACTCACAAAGC
Source organism: Dasysyrphus tricinctus (assembly GCA_963921185.1). Classification (NCBI taxonomy): domain Eukaryota; kingdom Metazoa; phylum Arthropoda; class Insecta; order Diptera; family Syrphidae; genus Dasysyrphus; species Dasysyrphus tricinctus. The sequence continues at coordinate 17,998,271 of OY992532.1, read as the reverse complement.
ATTGGAGTTGACTAGCCGAATTTTGTTTTATTTCATACTTTTAGGCTTCATCTCAAACAGTAATTTTTTATCGAACCATAATGACTTAAGAAGCTATCAGTTATGTTAACCACTTTAGCTCCATTCGATAAATATGTCTACCGGTTTTTTTTTTAACAATAATGATTTCTAAAAATAGGTAACACAAACCTTAAAAGACGATAATTATTGCATTGCTCTTGTAAACTTGAATTATTCCACTTAAAATGTTTTTTTATCTCAGATAATAAACTGAAGAATTTAAGAAAGATAATAAATTATTGTAGCAAAATAGCACAATGTACCTACAAACATTATACTTATTTTAATTTTTCTAAAAATAAACAATACATTTGCTGATATCTATGTATTTTGTTATGTACTGAATTTTCTTTGTAGTTGGAGATTCATTATCAATAGATATGTTGTTGTTTTACATTCAGCAGCCCGAGTCTAAAATTCAAAAATAACAATTTTTTTATCAAAATAATATATTCTATAGAAAGAAACATACTCTTTTTGAAGGCCACCATACGCCTGCAACCTCCACGATGATCCCTCTTCTCACATTTCGGACAGGGTTTTTCTTTTTTATTACTGCTCAAAATCTGACCACGGTCAACACTTAATTCTTGTTCCGCATAAAAAATAACACGCCGAGATTCACAAGGCTCAATTAAAAGTCCAAGACTACTCAAAATACAAGCAATCACTAAGATCTTAAAATTCAATGAAGCCATTTGGTTTTAAAATATCTAATTTTAATTTTAATCAATGCAGATATTAAGAAAATAGAATAAAAATTCTAGCTAACCTTTCCTGCCAAGTGATGAAAATTTATGAACTGAAGGCCAATCTCTACACTCAAAGCCTTTAAGTAAAAATGTCCAAGATAAAATATGGAGACTTCATAGCAATATAGGCAGAGAATAGCCAACTCTCTTTTATACAACGCTCTTCCATTTGATTACGGCTATCTTAAAGATAGCCTGGTTATCTATGAATAAGAATGATAAGTGCCGCTAGTATGTAAAAAAATCGATTTAGTCAAGTGGAGAATCTGAAAGTGATCTTTATAGTAGGTTTGTTATCTAATGAGGAATGTCCCATGACGAACAGTAAAATTTATTTTACTAAAAGTTATAGCTATTCTCATAGAACAAACTAATTATATGTTTTAACATTCTCTTATCAGGATCTTTGACAATATTGGCAATTTTTAATTTCATGATAGACATTTTTAATGGAATCAATTTAGAAATTGAATCTCTTATGAAATTTAATCAAAATCTGTACAACTTTTTTACAAAAGAAAAGACACAAAACTTTAAAACTATTTTCGATTATAATTTATATCGATTGAAGCCTGCCGTATGTAATTTTTGCAAGGTTTCATAAGGAAGAGACAAATTTGGCTAGTGGACACTCCATATATGGTGCTTTAATTGGGTCAGGGAAATATATTCAAGGGAAATAACTTCAAAAAATCGCACAAGTAGAGGGGAATCACAGTACACAAATCTAAGGTATTATACTGCGCAGGTTGTCAGTCGAAAATAAAAAATGGCTGTGAGTGTGAGGAAGAAAACACACGTACAAACAACAACAAATTGAAATTAAAATTGTCAGAAATAAAAATGGCTGGGAGCGTGCTGACTTAAATACACGTAAAAACAAAAACAAATACTGACATTTGACACAAATTTTGATATATGCGCAGAAGAAACAAAAATCAAAACTCTAATGATATTACCTTTAATATGTGTACTGTGGAGGGAAATAATCTTATAATTTTGAAATGACTTTTTTTTTTTCAATTTTAGGTATGCGGGAAGCATTTTTGTTGAAAAATATTTAGTAGGCCAGGAAAAATGGGTTCCGAGGTTGAAAAAATTAATTCATGAAATATTAAAATTGGAATCGACGCAGAATTGCAACCTCTATAACATATCCAAAGTCCCCCAAAACCCCCGCATTGGCTTTTTGTGTAGATGCATTTGAAGAGCTGCAGATTGGGAGAACTTGGATGTCTATCAAACTAAATATTTGTTTTGGTACAACCTAACCATGAATCCAAATAGTCCATACAAATATCTTTTGTCTAATAGTGTTTTTGTGGCGGTTACATTTTGACCTGTTCTACGGAAAATACGATTTCAAAAATTGATTTTTGCTTGAAAAGGACCATAACTTTGTTAAGGGTGCTTGTATCATTTTGGTTTTGCTTTTATTAGATTCAGCGTTAAAAAATACCCTTAAATCATATCCCATACTTTGTGTATGCCTCAATTACACCAAATTGGAATGTTGGCTCAAATCTTTCAACTTCTTCCCAGATTTCCCTTCTCTTTCATAAAAAAAACCCCCAGAACAAATATATTTATGTGGACTATATTGATTCTTGGTTGCCATGACAAATTTAATATTTTTGGCGAGTTTCATGAGTGTAAGAGTTGTTTCGTGGGTGTTATGGTAAATATTTTTGGGGACTGTCTTGATTCTTAAGTCGTATGACAATGGCAAATGGAACATTCACTCCAAGTTTCGTTAACATACCCTTATTTGGGTAGTTGTAATGTTTTGAATTTGGCTTCATTAGATTCAGCGTTAAAAACTACCCTTAAAGCATGCACGTATGGTTAGGTAGTACCAAAATAAAAAAAAATTTAGTTTGATAGACCTCCAAGTTCTCCCCATCTGCACCTCCTCAAATGCATCTACGCAAAAAGCCAATGCGGGGATTTTGGGGGGCTTTGGATATGTTATAGAGGTTGCAATTCTGCGTCGATTCCAATTTTAATATTTCATGAATTAATTTGTTCAAGGTTCCCCATACGATTTGTGCTATTTTTCCTGGTCTATAGGTAATAGTTTAGGATATGCTCAGGTCCCTTATATTGACGGACACTTTTTGCGGAATCTAATTATAATGACCCTGAACATTGTTAACAATTTGAATATCATATTTTGGACTGTCATCAGTGGCGTGAAAATGGTTCGATTTAAAAAAAATGTAACACCAATCGATTTGTCACGACAATATCTCGATACGCCATTTTTATTTTGTTTGTATTTACCGTAGTATAAAAGTTATATTGAAAAAAGTAAGAAGTGCTAAAAAAACTTTGTTGTAATTGATCAGACAGCCGTTAATTTTTTTGAAATCGATACATTTTTGCGGCGCTGGTTTAAAAATGTCTGTTTTCTTTCAGCATTTCTTACTTTTTTAGTCATGACTTTTTTTACATTAAATAAATAAAAATGAAAAATGATATATTGAGATTTTTTTTAGCAAATCAATTACCGTTTCCAATTTTAAAACAGATTCATTTTTACGGCACTGGTGACAATCCAAAAATGTTCAAAGTTTTTTTTCTGCTCTTCCTATTTTTTCACTAACATTTTTTATTACGACAAAAAAGGCATATCGTGATTTTATTGTGAAAACCGATTGCTGTTACACTTTGTCAAATCGATAAATTTTTACGGCGCTGGTGACAGTCCAAACAATTTCAAAGCTTTTTTCGGTACTTCCTACTTTTTTCATCATTACTTTTTTACATTAAATCAAAAAATAAGAAATGGCGTGTATAGATTTAATCGTGAATAATCGAATTCCGTTACATTTTTAAAATCGAACCATAGGTATTCACGTCCAAAATATGATATTCAAATTATCTGCAAAGTTCAGAATCACAGATAATTTTGAAATTTCCGTTTTTGTAGCTAATTAATGGCTAATTTCTTGGGCAAATAACAATTTGGAGCTTGAGTACCAACTTTTGTTTGTTATTCAAGTTTCCGCTAAAATGAGTCTGAAGTTAGGGGTAAAAATCTACAACATTATTTTAGATTTTTACCCCTAAGCCCTAACTTTTTGATTGTAACTTGAATTTGTAGCTAATTAAATGCTAATTTGTTGCGCAAACATTTGTATCTCTAACGGTCTTTTTTTGGTATTCTAGTTTCCACTTTTTTTTGCTCAAAGTCATGACTGCAAAAACTTAAAACATACAAGATCCAAATTTTGTTTTTGCCACAGTTTGAAGACTCCTCTTACTAGATGAATCACCAAACTGCGATTTTGTAGTTTCTTTAATATTCAAAATCCTGTTAAAATCATACGATACAACCATATATAACGCACAAAATTAAAAAAAATTATGTTATGCTTTAATTGTATGTCAAAACTTTTAGCTTTTATGGATCGATTTTAACTTGGAATTTCCGGTCCGTAAATGCTCTGCTCATGAGCTCATGAATGCATTCATTTTCATCGTCGAACCACCCTTTTTGGAAAACTCCTCATGGGTGATTGTACAAACAATAGAAGAAAATGATGATAATTTCGATATTACATTTTTGGAAGCAAATAGACGTAAAAACTGTTTAAAGTTAAACATTAGATCGTCCTTTCATGGCCAGTCAAAAAAAAAAGCAGTTCAACGCCCCGTTTTTTGGAAACAGGTGTTGAGGGAACTGAACTACAATTATTTTTTATTTTAAGTCTTTTTTTTAAGAAAATCATGCACTTGAAAATAAAAACTAATTCGTGCGACTGAGTCGTGCTTTTTTATAAGTAGGTATTTTCAAGGATATGCAGCATATATATAATATTTTTGAAGCCTCCAGATAGAACATCAGTCATTAAAATGCGCCAAAAACATAGCAAGGCATTGAGCGAATAAATAAAAACATATACATATAATTAAGGTTTTATATTAAAATGGTAAAGAATGCCTTTACTTAAATACAAACAAATGAATTAGCAAACGGACGAAAGATATGGAAACGGTTTCATTTTCACCAGACTCAATGCTTCACGTTGCCAAATCTGAGACTACGATAGTTTTGAGAATTAACGATATTTTTTCCTGTTTCAATCTTTCAGGGGACTGATAAGAAATATGCGGGATAAAGTTCAATTAAATATTTTTGTCTTAAAATATAATGGTACTAGAAGTATATTTGTGTCATAAAAAGATATATTATCTACCGTCAATTATATTGATGGTTAATTTTGGTTTTGGAACTTAAATAAGAGAACTGTAAGAATTTTCTCTTCGAAAATGAGTAGGGCACACGTCAGGGGACTGAGAATTAGACTATTCGAAGAATATTTTGAGTAATGAAAATATTATATCAGATCTTAAAAATTTTGTCAGACCATGTAGATATCAATAAGATTTACATTTAGAAAAAAATCAGATTGAATACCAATTAGAACGGTTAAAAAACATATCAGCGGAGCCGTCGAAAATTTCATCATTTGTTGAATCACCCTTTAACATACTCATACATACATATGTATGCATATTTTTTCAACAATAATTATCTCATACATGCTTGGCTTGGTTGTATTTGACGACAACCTTGTTAAATTTGCTCAAGAATCCATTTATTCGATAAAAAAATACTATCAACAAAAAAATTGACTCCTATACAGTTTCAGATTAATCTCTAGGCCACCGTGAGACTTGTCAATCAATAATTTATTTGTGATGATTTTTTGTAAATGATTGATTAAATTTCCATAATTTTCAAAATAATATTTTCAGAAAAAAAATGTCTTATCAATTTGTAGCTATGAACATTAGGGTGGTCGTTAAAAAAAAGGTCATCCCGGATGGGCCCAAATCAGCTCTAAATGAAGAAAACAAAATTTCCTAATTTTTGCAGATTTTTATTTGCATCCCCTATAGTCGCTGTAGGGAGTAGGGGTAAATGAAAATTTTTTTTCTTCATTTAGAGCTAATTTAGGGCCATCCAAATATTAAAACTCAAAAAAACCCATTATAACGACCACCCTAATGAACATATTGTGTATACTCACTCATAATAAAATATAAATAAATAAATAAATAAATTGGGTGGCACAACAGCTCGTGGAGAACCAGGGCCTAGTGACTTAAAACTTACAACCATTCCTGTGTGCGTGTTTGTTGGCAGGAATGGAGGGGACCTACAGTTTTTTGCCGAGTCCGAACGGCTAAATGAGAAGCACTTTTTCATGACAAGTACATACTGTGAGCGTCAAAAAAAAGTGTACAGCTGTGAACTGCGTTTTTGTAACTCTGTTGAAGAAAATAGATTCGATCTTTTAGGAAAATATACTTATATTATTTTTTAAAGCGGTTAATCTTCAATGAATTGGCATATAAAACTTAACAACAAATGTTATAGTAAAAATTCAATAAAAAAATAACAAAAAATACTTCATTTTTATGGCGTCAAAAGAAAGTGTACACTATTCAATTAAATACTAGCTTCATTGTCAATTCAGCAGGGATTTTTTGGCACTCTTCAAACAATATTGAATTTTGTGCCTTTTTGCTAAATAATTTCCTCTTTTGGATCTGTCTGTACGGATAATCTCACAAATGATCAATGAGGTCAAGGCCTGGGGATCGCGGAAGGTCTTCTAGTTGCTAAGAAGTATTATTCCTTGACCAATTTCGATGTATGCTTGAGGTCATTGTCTTGTCGGAAGACCCATGAATCAGTTAACCCCAGTTTTGCAACACTAAAATGCAAATTGTCTCTTAAAATATTCAAGCAATCTTCAGTCCTCATCGTACTGTCAATAAATACAAGGGTTCCAACTCCAATAATACAAAATCAATAAATACAAGGGTTCCAACTGCAGATGACGCCATACATCCCCAGACCATTACCGAACCGTCTCAGAAATCCCCAGACCATTACCGAACCGTCTCAGAAACATTGCCGTATAGCCATACCTTTCCGAAAAAAATCGAAAGTGAAAACTTCTTTATGCCAAGAAATATAAAAATTACTGTTCATCATTCTGGGAAATTATCTTGTTAGTGGACAAGAGCAAAATTGCTTTTTTTGGCTCAAGACAGCCACCAAAAATATGGGAACTGAAGAACACTGAATTAAAACAGGTTTCTTGCAAAAAGCAAGGAGGAGGTTTGTTAATGGTCTGGGGATGAATGACATCTTCTGGAGTTAGAAACCTTGTCTTTATTGATAATACAATGAGGACTGAAGATTGCCTTAATATTTTAAGAGACAATTTTCCTTTTAGTGTTGCAAAACTGGGGTTAACTGATTCATGCGTCTTCCAACAATACAACGATCTCAAGAATACATCGAAATTGGTCAAGGAATGGGCACTCCATGGTACTTCTAAGCAACTAGAAGACCTTCCGCGATCCCCAGGCCTTGACCTCATTGATCATTTGTGAGATTATCCGTACAAACAGATCCAAAAGAGGAAATTATTAAGAAAAAAGAAGATAGAAGCTGCCCTAAGGGCGAAAGGGAAACAGTCGAAGTATTGGTTTTAAGTTTTTCGCTTTAATTGAATAGTGTACACTTTCTTTTGACGCCATAAAAATTAAGTATTTTTTGTTATTTTTTTATTGAATTTTTATTATAATATTTGTTGTTAAGTTTTATATGCCAATTCATTGAAGATTAACCGCTTTAAAAATAATATAAGTATTTTCCTATAAGATCGAATCTAGTTTCTTCAACAGAGTTACAAAAACGCAGTTCACAGCTGTACACTTTCTTTTGACGCTCACAGTATACTCTTGGAGGATTTGTCAGTACCTCGAATAAAACACTTCTGTTTTTTTAGGTGGTATGGCTGGGAATTGAACCCACACCTTCGGCATGACAGTCCTACGCACTAACCATGATGGTTACGAGGTACTACATAATAAAATATATCAATAGCCAATTCACAATTATGGGTCTTTCTCTCACCACGCAATTTGTTTTAAGTTAATTTTTGATAATGATTAATGAGAAACAATATTGTTAGGGAAGAGTAGGCTCCTACGTATAGAACAAAATAAAAGTCACCATTGGATTGCATGAACTTGTTCTGTCCAAGATATTCATGGTGACCAGATGCGGACGCTTGAAAAAATTTCATAAATATCTTATTATATTAGGTACTGCATATTATGACTATTGAAGAAATTTAAGTGGGTATAGTTACATATGAAATAATTTCACATAGTTATATCCATGAAACTTGCTTTTTTTCGCCAAAAATGAATGACCTTATCGTTAATATCTTCAATATTCCCTGTATAAACAAGGAGTTTCGCAAAAGGTGTAACAAAAAGCTAGAGCGTAGCCTGGGCCTAGACACGAAAAACTATATTCCCAACGTTAAGCCAATTGAGACAATTTTCTTACAGCTGACTTAAAATAAACAAAACAAATAGAATAAACAACGACAACAAGTCAGCAAAAATCTATTGTCTAGTAAAATTGTTTAATAAAGTTTTTATTGTAGTTTTTAAAAAAATAATTTTTCAAATTTTAAGAAAACTATTTTTTTTGTTTTCAAATTGTACGTTATTCTAGTTTTTAGTATTCAATAATTTGATAAATTTTCAATCAAATACTAAAATTCGTACGCTGACATGTGTTATAGCTTTTGATAAAGTAAAAAATAAAAAAAACCACTAACTTTACTACTTAAAAGGTGAAAATTGGTTGTTTGGAAGAATTTAACAATAAATTTAAGTCCTGGGTGTCAAATAACGGGGTGAAACGTCAATTTGCAGGACTGATGGCCAGTGGCGGATCCAGAGGGGGGGCTATAGGGGCTGAAGCCCCCCCCCCCCCCCACGGCTGATTCAGAAGAGAGTAAGACAAACAAAATTAAGATTGTGGCTACAAAATGTACATGTGAGCTGTGTTTTTCCAAGCTTTAGGAAAATTGAATGAGTTATTGGGCTGAACCATATTATATGCAAGCTGTGCTTTTTTTTGAAGCCCCAAGAGAGTTGGATGAAAAAAGACGATTATATTTATAAAAAATAAATTATACCTAAGTAGGCGTATACGTATTTCAAACCTTAAAGGTATAAGACAATAAGTTGAGGCTTGGGGCTAAGCCTTTACGAAGCGTTTTCCTAAGCGTGCAAGGGAATCAGATGAAAACTATAACACTATTAGGCCTAAAAAATTTGCATAATAGCTGTGTTTTTTTCCAGGTATTAAAGAAATCCGACGAAAGTTAGAGGCAAAAGCTCCAAATTTCCATGGAAGGGAATTGAAACAATGGGGGTTGGGGCTTAAGAATTTGTATGTAACCTCTGTTTTTTCTAAGCCCCTAAGGAATTGGACTAAACAAATAACAAGTTTGGGGCTAGTAAGTATGCATTCCTATGCTGTGTTTTTTCCATGCCCTTATATTGAAACTAGTGATGTTGACTTTCATGTTACTATTTTTACCTAGATTTCCTTGGGTATCGATATTTCTTAAAAATCAAATTAAGTTTGACAAAACGAATGAGTTTTAGCTTTTTCTTAAACTCCTCTGGATATTTTTCGGACTTAGCTAAGCCCAGATAACTTTTGTGGCTTTAGTTTAAAAAACTCAGTTTCCGGTGTAAAAAATCACCCTGATTACACAATCCGACGAATGAGTCAGGCCCAATTTCGACATTTGGATCATAGTAAAAATGTCAAAATTCAGTCTGATTCGCTCCGCAGTTCATTCGACGGATGCTATAGGTAAGTATGCAAGTAAGTTTGCTGTTAAATATGTGAGTAAAATAAAAGACTTGGAGTTTTAATCCATATAATAGTTTATTGATAACCACAATTTAATTCTTAGGTGCTAACTTATTGTTGGTTGGAATCAGAGAGACCGGAAAAAGAAATACATCTTAATAAGGTTAATTCAATGAGTTAAAGCTAGTGCAACCAACCTTTAAATATTAACAAACGAAATAATGCAGTGTTCGATATAATTACAAATATTTCATATACAACATTTGCATGATAACATCAAAATATTGTTTTAGAAATTGAAACTTATGCTTTTATTTCAGATTATTTTCGTGTGCCGAAGGATATTTTGACGATTTCAAAGACTGCCTTAAGACGAAGCGATTTTTGATCTTAGTTTCTCTTTTGATTTCCTTTATGCTCTAAAGCAAGATTTCCGCGAGCAATATTCATTAAATGAAAGAAAGAATTTCAATTCACTTCGAACTCGTTTTCGAAATGTAAAAATCTGCTTTTTTTCTTTAAAAAGCGTAATATATATTTTTGTTTTAATATTTACCCAATACTCGTATAACTATAAATAATTAGAAATTGAAGGGCAGAACAAATTTTAAAATTTAAACTCAGATTTTTTTCAAATCTTCGTCAAACTGTACTATTTGAATTGACAACAAATATGAATGGAATTCGCATTAAAATTGTTAATGATCGGAATGTTGAAAATGAATTTTTATGTTCGAAATACCAATCGACATGAACTAATGTCATTTGAGGTGGAATGGAACAGAACATCCAAATTCATTTTTTTCCTCAAATTTTCAACAAGTGATTTGAAAAACAAGATTTAGCTAATTTCTTGGAACTTGTACAATAAATTTGCAACTTTTTTGTAGGGAGCTTAATTACCTTTCTTTTTTGCCATTTAATGCATTTTCTTCTATAGGAATTAAATTTTAAGAATTAGATAGGTGAGATACAAGGGCGTACGCTGGATTTCGATTAGGTGGGAGCAAACTCATTCAAAAAATGGTTTTATTACAGAGATCTTGCTTTAAAATGCTTTCATCAAAAGAAGACAAATTGAATAATATATTAAATATATTCTGATTAGGATGGGGGATCTTACGTTAGTGTCAAGAACAGAAAAAAAAGTTTCCATTGTGACTCATTTAGTCTTAGTTATTAGGTTTTTTAGACGTTTACTTATTAGAAAGTTTCTCAAAACTTCTCATTAGTTGGAAATATGTTTTATTTCAATATGTTAATAAAATGTCAAGTTAATCAAATCTTGGACAACCAATCCAAGTAAAAAAATTCTAGGACAACAGTAACCTACAGAGTTTATCAATAACTTTTGGCAGGTAGACGCCTGTGTAAAGTTAAACCAAGTACTTTAGGATGAGGTTTTTATAAATCCTACAAAAAATATTCAGATTAAAGAAAGGTACCTACCTACTTATTTAAAGTTCCAACAAACATATCCTTACACCTTTTTAATACGATGTGCCTTTCTGGAGAAACTGGCTAAAGTGTCTTTTCTTTTCCAATCATAAAATTTTGCAGAATTTTCCTATTAAGTATAAGTACCTACATATATTTTTGCATTATACAAAATCTTTTTTGATTCAGCTGCCGACTAGCCTACTTTCTGAGAAAAGAAAATTTGGGTTCGTAGGGCATTCGTATAATTATGATTAAAACATTTTTCAAAAGATGTGTCTAAGGGAACTCCAAGCCCCCCCCCCCCCCCACAGCCAAATCCTGGATCCACTACTGCTAATGGCCATAAAACGCTATTTTGAACAGGAGCAGATGTTTTTTGGAAGCTTCAAATTTACGCAGAAAGTCCTTAAGTTTGGGAAACGGAGTAAACAAGTGATTGTATGCGCTTGTTTTAGGGCATTTGGGCTTCCGACTTCTAAATAAATAAGGAGTATCTGGAAATATAAACGTATTGAGAGTGATTTTTACTTGCGATATATGTAGGTACTATGTATGTATAAGGCAAGTTTTGGATTCGTGCAAAAAAAATTTTAGATAACAATCAAACATGATATTACGATAATAGAGAACACCAAAAAAGTGCGGGTGGCACAATTCTGTCTGTCTGTTAGTCTAAAGCCTAAACGGCTCAATCGATTTTCTTCAAACTTGGTACATAGTGTTTTTTGGTGATTATGCCCACATTTTTTTTTCATTTTTTTTAGAACCAAAAATAACGGTACCTGCCATACATTTTTTTTAGCAACTTTACATAATGGTATTTTTCTCAAAAACGGCTCGAAAACTTTTCTTTAAAAAAAAATCAATAAATCTATTTTGTTTGGGTAGAAAACCATTTTTCAAAAATGGTTATTAATGGTACCTCCCAAAGAACCATTTTTTTAGTTTTTGATTTTCTTCAAAACGGTACAACCGATTTCATTTTTTTTTTTTCAATACAGAAGCTTCCAAAAAATATAAATAGTTTTGTGCAACAAAATTTTTGAAAAAATATTTTTTGGATTTTTAAAAAAGTTTCAATTTTTTTTTTTGAAAATTCGATATCTCAAAAACGGGTTGACAGTTTTTTTCAAATTTTGTTTTTACATACACATAAATGCGTATACATACTCGAGATTAGCACACCAAAATTTTTTCTCAAAAATGTTTTAAGAATTTTTTCATATAAAAATTAAATTTTTTAAAAAACCGCTCCAACGATTTTAAAATTTTTTTTCCCATACAATTATATTCAATCAAGAATTAAGATGGCATTCTTTTTTTTCACCTCAAACTGTCAAAAGAGTTGTTTTAGCCAATTTATTTGTCCAGGTTTTTATATACAATTTTCTTAAACCTGCAGTGTCTCTAACATAAGAGTAAGTAGGTACGTGCGACCCAGTCGTGCATTTTATTTTTTTTTTAATTAGCGAAAAGTTGGAACTAATATTGCAATATGTGGTAACTTTTTTGTAGAAGCAATGGCTTTTTTTCTTTTCTTAATGAATTTTGTTTTTATTCCAAAAATTTCGGAGGGGAGGGTCTTATTATTCTATTTTGAAATTGTAGCATTCAATTGAAACAATAGAGATTTTTATGTAATTTATCTTAAATATTTTTTTTCGAAAAACTTGAAAATAAAAAATACTTTAATTAATATTTAAAAAATGAAATTTCTTGTGAAAAAACAACTTTTTTGAAACTGTTTTTAATTGATGTTGGTTTTCCAATGCCAGCGCGTCGTGAAATGTCTCTCATTGATATTGATGGAATATTAATAATTATTAATATTCATATTAGCACTAATAATAACTTATTTATTCTAGATACTATAAAATGTATACCATTCTGTAGAAATTATGGTACCTACTGCAAATAAAATCGATGAAATTCATCCATTTATAGTCGTGGCATTCAGTAAGAAAAAAAAAAACACTGACAAAATTCATATATTCTGAGTACCATTTGAGATAGCCCATTTTATTTCCAGATCTAGAGCAGTCATAAAGGCTAGGCTGCTGGAAGAAATGTCTGCCCGGTTGCTGGTACGAGCCAAGCTATTCAAGAAATACGACAAAATTACTTGAATAAGGGAGCAACCATTTTCAAAAAAGCCGCTCAGAGAAGGAGAATGCTTAGGAGATTCGTTCGCCAAAGCTCATTAATGATGCTCAAGGACAGCTTCTTGTAGATGACAACAAAACTCTTTACAAGTGTGACAGTATTGTGAATGTGATGGGCTTTTGAACGAGAAATTTCCTAGAAAATACTTTCCGACAGCTGAACACAGCTTAACGGAAGTACCCGACATCACAGTCGAATAAGTTAGCGAGGCAGTTAAGAACTCCAAAAAAGGCAAAGTTGGTGGGCCTGACAAGATACCATATGAGTTGTGGAAAATGATGGGAGACGTCGAGTTTAGACGGCTCATATGATTTTCATCTCCAGGCTTATAAGAGATGACATTGTCTGCCTAAGCAATGGAGGGAAGTTACCTCCTTCCAATGTACAAAGGGAAGGGTGATACGTGAAGCTGTGATAATTGACGATCGTTGAGTGGGTATTGGATAGCCGGCTGCGAAAAATAATAAAGCTATCTGATGACCAATGCGGGTTTGTCACGGGTAAGTCAACAACAGATGCAATCCAGAGTATAAGGATCTCAACGGAAAAGCATTGTGTTCCTTGGAGGATGCATGTTGTTTTGGTTGACTTCCAAAATGCATTTAATCGACAACCACGAGATCTGATATGGGTGGCCCTCAGACAACGAGGAGTGCCAAAAGCCTTTGTGCGGATAATCATTGATATGTACAACGAAGCAGTGACCAGGGTTAGATGTCAAGTTGGAGTCACCGAAGAATTCTAAGTCACAGTACGTGTACACCAAGGAAGCGTCTTAAGTCCTCTGCTTTTTATTACAGTCCATGACTACCTGTTCGAAGGTAAAGTACCGAATACTGTACATCATTTATTCTTTGATGACGATGGAGCCATCATAAGCAATGATCCTACATCCCTGCAACGAGCACTTGACGTTTGGGAAGACGTTATAGCAGGAAGTGGGTACCGCATCAGTCCGAAAAAGACTTAATACTTGTGCGGTCCGTTTTCTAACCCGGGCATACATATTCCAGACATTTATTTGAACGGAAATGTGCTTCCGAAGCACAGTACCTACACATATTAAAGGTAATATAATTAGAGTTTTGATTTTGGTTCAGTTCTGCGCATACATAAAAATTTGTGTCAAATGCCAAAATTTGTTGTTGTTATACGTGTGTTTTTTCATCACGTTCACAGCCATTTTTATTTCCGACACTTTCAGTTTTGACAACGTACGCAGTATAGTACCTGAGATTTGTGTACTTTGCTTCCGAAGTGTAAAAAGTTTAAATATCTGGGATCTATGTATAATCAATAGTAAAACAACTTGTGATGATGACATCGATCATCGAATAAGCGTAGGGTGGATAGAGTGGCGTGAAAACTCCGCTTTCTTCTGCGATAAAATAAAATAATACAAAAAATATGTGCGACCTGGTCGTGCTCTATTTTTCTTAGAGCATTAAGCAACCTCAAAGCAATAACTACGATGATTTTTCAGCCTCTTAGCTCTTTGCACATTGTTTATTTCAATATTCAATATTATTTCGTTGAATCCGGTGTCCGAGCAATTAATTAAAAACCAAGAATCATCATATTCCCTGTATAAACAAGGAGTTTCGCAAAAGGTGTAACAAAAAGCTAGAGCGTAGCCTGGGCCTAGACACGAAAAACTATATTCCCAACGTTAAGCCAATTGAGACAATTTTCTTACAGCTGACTTAAAATAAACAAAACAAATAGAATAAACAACGACAACAAGTCAGCAAAAATCTATTGTCTAGTAAAATTGTTTAATAAAGTTTTTATTGTAGTTTTTAAAAAAATAGTTTTTCAAATTTTAAGAAAACTATTTTTTTTTTTTTTTTCAAATTGTACGTTATTCTAGTTTTTAGTATTCAATAATTTGATAAATTTTCAATCAAATACTAAAATTCGTACGCTGACATGTGTTATAGCTTTTGATAAAGTAAAAAATAAAAAAAACCACTAACTTTACTACTTAAAAGGTGAAAATTGGTTGTTTGGAAGAATTTAACAATAAATTTAAGTCCTGGGTGTCAAATAACGGGGTGAAACGTCAATTTGCAGGACTGATGGCCAGTGGCGGATCCAGAGGGGGGGCTATAGGGGCTGAAGCCCCCACCCCACGGCTGATTCAGAAGAGAGTAAGACAAACAAAATTAAGATTCTGGCTACAAAATGTACATGTGAGCTGTGTTTTTCCAAGCTTTAGGAAAATTGAATGAGTTATTGGGCTGAACCATATTATATGCAAGCTGTGCTTTTTTTTGAAGCCCCAAGAGAGTTGGATGAAAAAAGACGATTATATTTATAAAAAATAAATTATACCTAAGTAGGCGTATACGTATTTCAAACCTTAAAGGTATAAGACAATAAGTTGAGGCTTGGGGCTAAGCCTTTACGAAGCGTTTTCCTAAGCGTGCAAGGGAATCAGATGAAAACTATAACACTATTAGGCCTAAAAAATTTGCATAATAGCTGTGTTTTTTTCCAGGTATTAAAGAAATCCGACGAAAGTTAGAGGCAAAAGCTCCAAATTTCCATGGAAGGGAATTGAAACAATGGGGGTTGGGGCTTAAGAATTTGTATGTAACCTCTGTTTTTTCTAAGCCCCTAAGGAATTGGACTAAACAAATAACAAGTTTGGGGCTAGTAAGTATGCATTCCTATGCTGTGTTTTTTCCATGCCCTTATATTGAAACTAGTGATGTTGACTTTCATGTTACTATTTTTACCTAGATTTCCTTGGGTATCGATATTTCTTAAAAATCAAATTAAGTTTGACAAAACGAATGAGTTTTAGCTTTTTCTTAAACTCCTCTGGATATTTTTCGGACTTAGCTAAGCCCAGATAACTTTTGTGGCTTTAGTTTAAAAAACTCAGTTTCCGGTGTAAAAAATCACCCTGATTACACAATCCGACGAATGAGTCAGGCCCAATTTCGACATTTGGATCATAGTAAAAATGTCAAAATTCAGTCTGATTCGCTCCGCAGTTCATTCGACGGATGCTATAGGTAAGTATGCAAGTAAGTTTGCTGTTAAATATGTGAGTAAAATAAAAGACTTGGAGTTTTAATCCATATAATAGTTTATTGATAACCACAATTTAATTCTTAGGTGCTAACTTATTGTTGGTTGGAATCAGAGAGACCGGAAAAAGAAATACATCTTAATAAGGTTAATTCAATGAGTTAAAGCTAGTGCAACCAACCTTTAAATATTAACAAACGAAATAATGCAGTGTTCGATATAATTACAAATATTTCATATACAACATTTGCATGATAACATCAAAATATTGTTTTAGAAATTGAAACTTATGCTTTTATTTCAGATTATTTTCGTGTGCCGAAGGATATTTTGACGATTTCAAAGACTGCCTTAAGACGAAGCGATTTTTGATCTTAGTTTCTCTTTTGATTTCCTTTATGCTCTAAAGCAAGATTTCCGCGAGCAATATTCATTAAATGAAAGAAAGAATTTCAATTCACTTCGAACTCGTTTTCGAAATGTAAAAATCTGCTTTTTTTCTTTAAAAAGCGTAATATATATTTTTGTTTTAATATTTACCCAATACTCGTATAACTATAAATAATTAGAAATTGAAGGGCAGAACAAATTTTAAAATTTAAACTCAGATTTTTTTCAAATCTTCGTCAAACTGTACTATTTGAATTGACAACAAATATGAATGGAATTCGCATTAAAATTGTTAATGATCGGAATGTTGAAAATGAATTTTTATGTTCGAAATACCAATCGACATGAACTAATGTCATTTGAGGTGGAATGGAACAGAACATCCAAATTCATTTTTTTCCTCAAATTTTCAACAAGTGATTTGAAAAACAAGATTTAGCTAATTTCTTGGAACTTGTACAATAAATTTGCAACTTTTTTGTAGGGAGCTTAATTACCTTTCTTTTTTGCCATTTAATGCATTTTCTTCTATAGGAATTAAATTTTAAGAATTAGATAGGTGAGATACAAGGGCGTACGCTGGATTTCGATTAGGTGGGAGCAAACTCATTCAAAAAATGGTTTTATTACAGAGATCTTGCTTTAAAATGCTTTCATCAAAAGAAGACAAATTGAATAATATATTAAATATATTCTGATTAGGATGGGGGATCTTACGTTAGTGTCAAGAACAGAAAAAAAAGTTTCCATTGTGACTCATTTAGTCTTAGTTATTAGGTTTTTTAGACGTTTACTTATTAGAAAGTTTCTCAAAACTTCTCATTAGTTGGAAATATGTTTTATTTCAATATGTTAATAAAATGTCAAGTTAATCAAATCTTGGACAACCAATCCAAGTAAAAAAATTCTAGGACAACAGTAACCTACAGAGTTTATCAATAACTTTTGGCAGGTAGACGCCTGTGTAAAGTTAAACCAAGTACTTTAGGATGAGGTTTTTATAAATCCTACAAAAAATATTCAGATTAAAGAAAGGTACCTACCTACTTATTTAAAGTTCCAACAAACATATCCTTACACCTTTTTAATACGATGTGCCTTTCTGGAGAAACTGGCTAAAGTGTCTTTTCTTTTCCAATCATAAAATTTTGCAGAATTTTCCTATTAAGTATAAGTACCTACATATATTTTTGCATTATACAAAATCTTTTTTGATTCAGCTGCCGACTAGCCTACTTTCTGAGAAAAGAAAATTTGGGTTCGTAGGGCATTCGTATAATTATGATTAAAACATTTTTCAAAAGATGTGTCTAAGGGAACTCCAAGCCCCCCCCCCCCCCACAGCCAAATCCTGGATCCGCTACTGCTAATGGCCATAAAACGCTATTTTGAACAGGAGCAGATGTTTTTTGGAAGCTTCAAATTTACGCAGAAAGTCCTTAAGTTTGGGAAACGGAGTAAACAAGTGATTGTATGCGCTTGTTTTAGGGCATTTGGGCTTCCGACTTCTAAATAAATAAGGAGTATCTGGAAATATAAACGTATTGAGAGTGATTTTTACTTGCGATATATGTAGGTACTATGTATGTATAAGGCAAGTTTTGGATTCGTGCAAAAAAAAATTTAGATAACAATCAAACATGATATTACGATAATAGAGAACACCAAAAAAGTGCGGGTGGCACAATTCTGTCTGTCTGTTAGTCTAAAGCCTAAACGGCTCAATCGATTTTCTTCAAACTTGGTACATAGTGTTTTTTGGTGATTATGCCCACATTTTTTTTTCATTTTTTTTAGAACCAAAAATAACGGTACCTGCCATACATTTTTTTTAGCAACTTTACATAATGGTATTTTTCTCAAAAACGGCTCGAAAACTTTTCTTTAAAAAAAAATCAATAAATCTATTTTGTTTGGGTAGAAAACCAGTTTTCAAAAATGGTTATTAATGGTACCTCCCAAAGAACCATTTTTTTAGTTTTTGATTTTCTTCAAAACGGTACAACCGATTTCATTTTTTTTTTTCAATACAGAAGCTTCCAAAAAATATAAATAGTTTTGTGCAACAAAATTTTTGAAAAAATATTTTTTGGATTTTTAAAAAAGTTTCAATTTTTTTTTTTTGAAAATTCGATATCTCAAAAACGGGTTGACAGTTTTTTTCAAATTTTGTTTTTACATACACATAAATGCGTATACATACTCGAGATTAGCCCACCAAAATTTTTTCTCAAAAATGTTTTAAGAATTTTTTCATATAAAAATTAAATTTTTTAAAAAACCGCTCCAACGATTTTAAAATTTTTTTTCCCATACAATTATATTCAATCAAGAATTAAGATGGCATTCTTTTTTTTCACCTCAAACTGTCAAAAGAGTTGTTTTAGCCAATTTATTTGTCCAGGTTTTTATATACAATTTTCTTAAACCTGCAGTGTCTCTAACATAAGAGTAAGTAGGTACGTGCGACCCAGTCGTGCATTTTATTTTTTTTTTTAATTAGCGAAAAGTTGGAACTAATATTGCAATATGTGGTAACTTTTTTGTAGAAGCAATGGCTTTTTTTCTTTTCTTAATGAATTTTGTTTTTATTCCAAAAATTTCGGAGGGGAGGGTCTTATTATTCTATTTTGAAATTGTAGCATTCAATTGAAACAATAGAGATTTTTATGTAATTTATCTTAAATATTTTTTTCGAAAAACTTGAAAATAAAAAATACTTTAATTAATATTTAAAAAATGAAATTTCTTGTGAAAAAACAACTTTTTTGAAACTGTTTTTAATTGATGTTGGTTTTCCAATGCCAGCGCGTCGTGAAATGTCTCTCATTGATATTGATGGAATATTAATAATTATTAATATTCATATTAGCACTAATAATAACTTATTTATTCTAGATACTATAAAATGTATACCATTCTGTAGAAATTATGGTACCTACTGCAAATAAAATCGATGAAATTCATCCATTTATAGTCGTGGCATTCAGTAAGAAAAAAAAAAAACACTGACAAAATTCATATATTCTGAGTACCATTTGAGATAGCCCATTTTATTTCCAGATCTAGAGCAGTCATAAAGGCTAGGCTGCTGGAAGAAATGTCTGCCCGGTTGCTGGTAGGAGCCAAGCTATTCAAGAAATACGACAAAATTACTTGAATAAGGGAGCAACCATTTTCAAAAAAGCCGCTCAGAGAAGGAGAATGCTTAGGAGATTCGTTCGCCAAAGCTCATTAATGATGCTCAAGGACAGCTTCTTGTAGATGACAACAAAACTCTTTACAAGTGTGACAGTATTGTGAATGTGATGGGCTTTTGAACGAGAAATTTCCTAGAAAATACTTTCCGACAGCTGAACACAGCTTAACGGAAGTACCCGACATCACAGTCGAATAAGTTAGCGAGGCAGTTAAGAACTCCAAAAAAGGCAAAGTTGGTGGGCCTGACAAGATACCATATGAGTTGTGGAAAATGATGGGAGACGTCGAGTTTAGACGGCTCATATGATTTTCATCTCCAGGCTTATAAGAGATGACATTGTCTGCCTAAGCAATGGAGGGAAGTTACCTCCTTCCAATGTACAAAGGGAAGGGTGATACGTGAAGCTGTGATAATTGACGATCGTTGAGTGGGTATTGGATAGCCGGCTGCGAAAAATAATAAAGCTATCTGATGACCAATGCGGGTTTGTCACGGGTAAGTCAACAACAGATGCAATCCAGAGTATAAGGATCTCAACGGAAAAGCATTGTGTTCCTTGGAGGATGCATGTTGTTTTGGTTGACTTCCAAAATGCATTTAATCGACAACCACGAGATCTGATATGGGTGACCCTCAGACAACGAGGAGTGCCAAAAGCCTTTGTGCGGATAATCATTGATATGTACAACGAAGCAGTGACCAGGGTTAGATGTCAAGTTGGAGTCACCGAAGAATTCTAAGTCACAGTACGTGTACACCAAGGAAGCGTCTTAAGTCCTCTGCTTTTTATTACAGTCCATGACTACCTGTTCGAAGGTAAAGTACCGAATACTGTACATCATTTATTCTTTGATGACGATGGAGCCATCATAAGCAATGATCCTACATCCCTGCAACGAGCACTTGACGTTTGGGAAGACGTTATAGCAGGAAGTGGGTACCGCATCAGTCCGAAAAAGACTTAATACTTGTGCGGTCCGTTTTCTAACCCGGGCATACATATTCCAGACATTTATTTGAACGGAAATGTGCTTCCGAAGCACAGTACCTACACATATTAAAGGTAATATAATTAGAGTTTTGATTTTGGTTCAGTTCTGCGCATACATAAAAATTTGTGTCAAATGCCAAAATTTGTTGTTGTTATACGTGTGTTTTTTCATCACGTTCACAGCCATTTTTATTTCCGACACTTTCAGTTTTGACAACGTACGCAGTATAGTACCTGAGATTTGTGTACTTTGCTTCCGAAGTGTAAAAAGTTTAAATATCTGGGATCTATGTATAATCAATAGTAAAACAACTTGTGATGATGACATCGATCATCGAATAAGCGTAGGGTGGATAGAGTGGCGTGAAAACTCCGCTTTCTTCTGCGATAAAATAAAATAATACAAAAAATATGTGCGACCTGGTCGTGCTCTATTTTTCTTAGAGCATTAAGCAACCTCAAAGCAATAACTACGATGATTTTTCAGCCTCTTAGCTCTTTGCACATTGTTTATTTCAATATTCAGTATTATTTCGTTGAATCCGGTGTCCGAGCAATTAATTAAAAACCAAGAATCATTAATGATGCCATCACAAAAAGCATTATGATACCTTTGCCATCAGATAAGATAAGATTTCATTTTACTATAACTTTTTTTTTGCTTGGAACCAATACTCTTTCTTTGACTTTGTATAGTAGATCAAGTGGAACAAATACAAATTGAAATTAATAAAACAAAAAAGTGTAAACAACGAAATGTCAACAAAGAAATGTAAACAAAAAATTAAAACTTAAAAATATTAAAAGGTGATAAGAATTTTGAATTCTGTGAAATGTATAAAAACCACCCTGAGGGTGTTATATTTGTTTATTAAATTACAGTTAGGAAATATGAGAATCAAAACATCACAATTCTTAGGAAAGTTTAATCATTCTACATTCCTAAGTTTCCAATCATGTAATTTGTACTTTCC
This sequence comes from Dasysyrphus tricinctus, assembly GCA_963921185.1. NCBI lineage: Eukaryota > Metazoa > Arthropoda > Insecta > Diptera > Syrphidae > Dasysyrphus > Dasysyrphus tricinctus. Next base: position 17,976,547 of record OY992532.1, on the reverse strand, counting down.
CTACTCAGATAGAGATACTAAATGGCAAGTTATTGATTCGTAAAAAATATCATACTCAAAGTATTTATCAAAGACTGTTTTCGAAAACATCAAAACAACGTTAATTTGATCGAAATTTTTAGACACAGATGTTGCTATCGAATATTTAATGTGCAATCGTCCTGTTTTTTTTTTTATTCAATAAATACTACAAAAGCAGATTTTGTTGCATCTCTTTTTTAATATAAATGAGACTATGCTTATCAATAAATACTGATAATTGGCAAAATCACTTGACACCATATTGTTCTTTTTTGTTGAAATCTGACTTAGGTATTAATTAAAAGACCAAGTCTGCGCGACCTAGTCATACAGATTATTTTAAATATTTTTTTATTCAAGTTCAAAATATTTCATATAAAAGCCTCAGTTTATAAAAATGTTAATCATTTGAATCAAATACCTTAAAAATAAACCTTGGACTACTAAAAAGTATATTGATCGCATTCAGCGAAGGATCTTCAATCAAAATAATAAACTTCAGCCTACAAAACTCAATCATAAAATATGACTCCTGTAGTTTTTAAACTTTGCGTAATAATTGTTATTCTTCTGTCAATGAATATTATAAAAAGCCTTCAAGCAAGGCCAAGCCTTGAGGAAAAGGAACTAGTAGAAAATAACCCTGTGTCTTGGACTCGAAAACTTAAAACAATAATTTTGGAAGTGCCATGTAAAAAAGGAGATCATCGAGGCATATGTTATAGTGATAGTAAAAGGAGAAAATATGTCACATCTCGTAGGAAGGGGAAACCCATCAAGTAATAGAGTGATAGTGATTTATTATTTTTTAATAAAGTGACCTCGTGAGATAACGCGAATTGAAAAAATGCATTGTAGATTTGAGTCCATTCAGTAAACAATATTAATGATGGAATGAAATCATTAGTCTACTGAAAGCTGACCTAAACAGTATTAATAGTGAAATAATGCAATTGAAGTATTCAATATTACTGTGGCTTATTTGGAGCTGTGTTCTTTTGTCCGGTTTTACAGAAACATTCGTTATAGTTTCTCCAAACAAAAAAATAACTGAATTTGAAGTGGCTAATCGCTTTCTATTACAATCAGTGCCAAGGTGTAAATTGGATTTTAGAAAAAAGTGTCGTCCAACAACAGCTGCTCCCGGTTCCTGGTCATGGCCTAAAGATTAAAAATGGATGCCTTATAAGTGTAGTTTCAAGTCCTTTTTGTTTTGATGATAAATAAAAATAATAATTTATATTAATATAAACATTTAAGTCTTTTTTCCTTATTTAAATTTTTCAATTCAGAGCGGCCCCTATATGTATATCAGGCACTAGCTACAAAGGAATAGAACTAGAACAACAGAGATGTTAAAAACTGCAAGCAAAATATTTTTTTAGTTATAGAAAGTTTTTCTCTCAGACTTAAATAAATCGATAGAAAAAAATGTTCAAAGTGGTGGAGTAGTCCATGAAAAAAGGGAATACGACAAGTAGCATAGCTAGATGGGCGAACTTGGTGCCCAACAAAAGTGCCCAATTTTTGTTTTTGGTAAAAGATGACAATTAAATTGACGACGTTTGACCACCCACAGTATTCAAGAAAATCAATTTTGAAAAATGGTGGGCCAAAAGAACACTACGCCTCGGTTTTTTTCAATTTTGATTAATGTTTTCGAAAGGCGATTTTTTGAATATAAATAACCACCCCTTTACTTTTTTTGATCTCCCCTAGAAATATTTTTTTGTATTTTTAAAGTTTTTCTTCAATTGGTAAAGATAAAAACATTTTTTTGTCTAACTATAACTGCAAATGCAACTTTAACCTATTTTTCTAAGGCCTATTCTATATACTGATCATTGAAAATAAATGTCATCTTCAACTAACAGTTGAACAGCCATCCGTTTTTTGGAAAAACAAAAGCTATATCGCTATTATTTAAATGGTACACTGTGGCGTATGCGCACTATTTTTTTGAGCAACTACGGGTCCTTTGTAAACAAACCCCACACTTCCCTCTATCTTTAAAAGAACACCCTTTAATATGAAATATTTTTAAAGAACCCTTTGTTTCTTCATTCTCATGCTACATAGAACGTTTTAACCAAGTTTCATGATGGTACGATTTTTGTTAAGACTTTTTACCTGTACTGTTTTTGGACGTTAGATACATGTGTATCCATTGGCTAGTGACTGTTTCATTTTGCCAACTAACGTCATAGCTTAGTACGGGAGACGACTACTGTTAAATTATCGTTCACATCGTGGTTTTGAAAAACCAGAGCCGTTAGCTTCTGTCCAAAAATTAACAAAAACATTGATCGGACTACCTTTTTTCAGTAAGCTTTGGCAAGAAAATTCACCTAACAGGTTGCAATTACGTATTATACCAAATAAAAGCTCCAAAGCTGTCCTCTATACGATATTGATAGTGGGACACTACTTTTAAAAAAAAGTGTCTTACTTACACTTACTTACTTCCATCAAAACCTAATGTCTACGTATGATTGAAATTAAACCCTGGAACTAATGGAAGCTCTGGGCTCCAGGAGGTCATGACTGGAGGAGGCATTGCACTGCGTCATGACTGTGATGGTATTCAGTTGGTCATGATACCAGAAAAGTGTAGATATAGGGCCTTATTGCGAGAGTCTATTCGAAAAAAGTCTATTCGACTTTTTTCTATTCTATTAAACTCTAAACTGGTATTGCCTTACACAGTAGAATATTGAAATAGAATCGACTTTCAAAAACAAAAAAATAATAAAGCTCTCGGCTGGAACTTCAATTGAAATGTCAAATCTGCGTTAATATCTTTCGAATTTTTGAAAATAAGTTTGGTTCAACGAATCTTTGGCAATTTTGTTTCCGATAAGCAGGTTGCACTAATAGTTTGGGAGGCGACCAGAAGATTAAATATTATCTCATCGCAGCCCCATAAAAAGAGGATGTCAATCGATATCTTTAGTCTTAACGTTTACAAGACTACTGGTCGGAAGCTTTATCAGATACCAAATTTTCGCCAACTTTAATGCTAATATCCTTTTTGGAAGATGTAGGCTTGTTGAGCATACTGTTTACCAACTTCCATTCATTTTTAATATCGCCTTTAGCCCGATCAAATTGGTTGCTTCAATAGCGGTCTCTACAAAGCGGAACATCTTTTCTAAGTTTTGAACACATTTTTTCATATCGTCTTTTTAAATTCAAGTCAAGTGGATGCTTTGCACATTTGGTTCTTAGCTTATTTTTTAGATTAATTTTCCTTAAAATATAGTTGTTTATCCACGGTTTCAATTTTTTTGCTTACATCTTTTATTTATAGTATAACTACATTGAATAATATATTTTTTTAAAGTTTCAATAAAAATATCATAGGCTTTGGAAATATTATCCTCCAAGTAAACTAACTGCCAATATTCCATGAGAAAGTTTTGTTTTCAATAAGGAAAAATCGATTTTAGTTTTTTCAACACTTAAAACAGGAGATGAATTTTCGGGTTTACTATGGCAGCTCACTAAAATACCTGTCATGGCATGGTCAGTAATACCTAGATCAAAAATACATTTTTCAACTGTGCTTAACGAGCAGTTGGAAAAACGACCATAAATATGATCTAAACATTTCCCAGACGCAGGTCTTGTTTGTTCGTTGATAAAGGAGGCTAAGCCATGAGATGCAAGAACCGACAAATAAGCAGAAACGGCATCAGAATTCTCCAAAATGTCGATATTAATGTCTCCTAAAATGCTTAAATTCTTTGAATTTTCTCTATCCAAAAGATTAAAAAATTCTTCCATAAACACCGACGCACTATATTTATGAAGTCTATAAATGCAAAGAATAACAATTTCTTCTCAATCTTGTTTAAAAGACAGTTTTAAAATGTCGGCACTCAAAAAATCTATTTCCGTTGGAACGCATTCATAACCATCCCTTACAAAACAACCCACACCGCCAGCACAGTAATCATCATTCGTTTTAGCAAAAAATTTGAACCCAGGCAAAGTATAATCACTTATCTCAAACTTATATATCCAAATCTCAGAAACGAATAAAAAGTCGGGGATACATGCAAAAGAATCTAGATGAGAAACAAGGCAAGCAAAATTCTCTCATAAACTTCTGATATTCTGGTGAATCAAAGAAAGTTTGTTAGAGCAGTAATTTTTAGAAATTAAAATTTGTTCACAATTGTTATATGAGTTCAAAAGATTAAAGGTAGGAACATCATCACTAATAAATTCAAAATTCAAATTCATTTAAAGTTGAGAAAAAAAAAAAATTATTAAATGTTATTTAGGTCTTCAAAAGACCTTATTGGGATGGGATCACTACCTTCAATCTTTCTCATCAGAATTCTATTGCTTTTAATCCATACGTATTAATATAATTTCTCCTTCTTAATCGCCTTCGCTTGCATCAACAATGCATGAGTGTACTTCGTTAGTGCATCATTAATGTAGATAGCTCGCATCTGTCCACTGCCGTTGCTGTTGCTGCTGTGTGCACTGAAGCTTCTACATCCACTCCCTTAAAAGTTCAAATCAAAAACCACATGAAATTTAAATAGGCCACAACTGCATCAAAAGCTGCTCACATTACACGTTTTGTTTGTAAGCAACCTTCCCACATAGATTTTCACAGTCTTTATCAGTGATTATTTCACCATCAATGACTTAACAAATTTGAAGCACGATAATACACTGAAAATCTATCCAAGCCAAATTGATTGCGTGGCTTGGTCGTTCTTGGCAAGCTTTACAATTTGTTTGAATTTGTTAAAATTTGATAATTTGAACAGTGATTAGTGATAAGTTGTTTGTGCAAAAAGGCTCCGCTGTGGGGTGAACTACGTTAGACATACCAATTATGGATCTCACAATTCTTGAGTTGTACATGGTTGATTTTTACGTCTCCGGTTGTGTATGTATATATGAAATTATATAAATAAAATAAAATAAAAATGATATAAAAAACAAATTATTGTTTTATTCAATTTATTTAAAACTTAAGTTTTTGTTACACAACGATTTCTTAATTTGGTTTCGCTACGCGTTTCGGAATTAGAATTCCATCTTCGGGCTGTGTCAACTGAAACGCGAAGCGAAACCAAATTAAGAAATCGTTGTGTAACAAAAACTTAAGTTTTAAATAAATTGAATAAAACAATAATTTGTTTTTTATATCATTTTTATTTTATTTTATTTATATAATTTTTTGAGTTGTAGTTTGTAGTGCTACGCGCTTTTCTCTTTACTCATTTATTATTTGCAGCGAATTCAATACTGCAATAGATCCAAAATTGGCCTGGCCCTTCTTACATAACCATTGAATAAATATAAATAGAAGGTGACACTTGGCAAAATGTCCGCTTCATTTTATAGTAGCTCTGCTTTCGCTTTTAATCATTGAATAAATATAAATAGAAGGTGACACCGGGCAAAATGTCCGCATCGTTTTCAAGTAGCTCTGCTTTCGCTTTAAATATTATGATGAGGTTGGTGTATAACATAAAAATTAATTTCCTTAATTATAAAAAGTTGGTGTATTCGAAAGGGAATTTTTCAATAATAGCATTGTTTGTTATTTTTGTTTATTATGAATTGCTATGGAAACGATGAGTCTCAGGACGATTGTAGTGTCTGCTTTGGATGTTAGTTGTGTTCTAATATGAAATTTAAATTTTCTTTAGAATTTGTAGTTTTGAATGATTTTCGTTGCCTTTTCAAATTAAACTTTTTTTCAAAGCTTAGTATATAAATAATAAATGTACTTATTTTCTTGATACGAAATCTGCATAGCATTGCTGAGGTATTCAACTTGAGTTCAATTGATAAAATAAGCTATATTCTAGTACCACTTTTTTGAGATAGGCATGGGAGAAGAATATAGGTTGCTACACAGAATTTCCAAACGCCAATAACTTTTTATTAAGTTTTAGAAAATCGTTCGATTTTATGATGAATATTTTAAAGATAAGAAGGTTTTTGTATACATAATACAAATTCTATATACTACTGAAAAAAAAATAATTTAACAAGTCCATTCCTTAATGCTTAGTCTTCTACTTGGCTGATTTATTTCAGTAGTACTTTATAGAATTTGTATAGTAAAAGGATCTATGCCCGGTCCCGAACAAAAAAACTTCCAACTTAATGATTAGGAACTCTAATCTTGTTAGATATAGTTTACAGTGGTTTTTGCCAAAAAGTTAAACTGAACTTAATACAAATTTCGTATGACAAAGGCCCGCATTATGTCACTGATTGATTAGTCCAAGTGAGTAAGCCGGACGAAACGCCATTTTTTGGATTAAAGGCCATAAAAAGCTATTTTAAATATACATATTCAAGTTTAAGGTCTATCAAGGCTTTTGAATAAATAATTAAGTAGATGTTGCCGTTGACAATGCTGTTGTTGTTGCTGATGTTGGTGTTGGTGTTGTGAATGCTGGTGTTAATGCTACTAGTGATGCTGATGTTGTTGTTGTTGCTGATGATGCAAATGTTGTTGCCGTTGATGATGCTGTTGTTGTTGCTGATGGTGGTGTTGGTGCTGCGAATGCTGGTGCTAATGCTACTAGTGTTGCTGGTGTTGTTGTTGTTGCTGATGGTACGGATGATGATGCTGGTGCTGCGAACGATGTTGTATTGGAGGATGATGCTGATGTTGCTGGTTTTAGTGGTGTTGGTAATACAAATGATGTTGCTATCGATGATGCTACTAAAGTCTCTAATACTCGCGTTGCCGTTATCGATGGAAATAAGGGTACAAGTGCTGCTGCCAAAAAATCAATTCCTAGACCTCAAGGACTTGTAGGAAACAGAGTGCAATGTCAAAATATAAAGGTAATTCGCAAAGTAAAATGTTTCCATATCTCTGGTTTTCATCCTGACACTACCTCAGTTGCAATAATTGACTACATTGTTTCGAATTTATCTGCGTTTCCGAATCCTTCAGGAATATCTTGCTTTGTGCTAAATAAAAATAAGGAAACAAAGCGTAATTTTATAAACTTTAAATTAATTGCCCCAAATGAATATACCAGTTCAATCTATGATGCGAACTTTTGGCCATCGGGAGTAAGTATACGACCATTTGTATATATTCCAAAAAACGAATAAATGTTAGTTCTCAGAGGTCTGAGAACTACGCTTCGTATTCTTCAAATGATATGAATGGTGTTGCTGAGGTTGCTGTTCGTGCTGTTGATGCTTTAGCTGCTGATGATATTAATGTATTTATTGATATTAGAAGTAATATCGAAATTGAATGTGCTGCTTTTGCTGATGCCAATGTAGTTTATTCTGAAATTGCTGATGGTGATATTAATGTAGTTGCTGATGTTGCTGATGTGTTTGAACTTGCTGATAATGCTATAATTCCTGTTGAAGCTATAGTTGCTGATCTTGCTGCTGATGCTGGTATTGCTGATGAAGTTAATCCTCCATTTCTAATTCCACTTAATCGCCCGGAAGGTCATCAGATTGTGGTTGATACAAAATTCTCCTGCTACTATCAAAACGTTGGTGGCATGCGCACCAAATCAAACAATTTTTGGCTAGCTTCTTCGGATTGCTCTTACGATTTGATATCTCTTACTGAAACTTGGCTTTGTGATGGAATTCTAACGACCGAATTTTTCGACGCTCAATTCAATGTGTTTCGTAAGGATCGGCATCTGCCAGGCACAAATATCGTTGGTGGAGGCTTGATGATGGCTATTCGTTCTGGTTACCTCAGCCAAGAAATTTTGCTGGAACATTCTTCTGTTGAACAGATGTGTATTCGAGTTGACCTTCCTGATAATCACTTTGGTAACAGGTTTTTAAGTATTTATATATTTTTATCTTATATTCCACCTAGATCTACTGATGAAATTTATACCTTGCATTTTTTAAACATATTTAAAATTTTAGAAAATATTAAAGATAGAGATCATGTTGTTATCTTAGGTGATTTTAACCTTAGTAATGTAAACTGGGTTTATTCTCAGGAAGAAAAATGTCTGGTTCCTCTTAATATAAGCAATACGATTGATTCAAATTTTTTGGATTCTATTATGTCTCTTGGCCTAGTGCAAATCAATAATGTTAAAAATTCAATTGGAAGAACGCTCGACTTAGTTTTTGTAGATCATATAGTTAATGCAGAGCTCTGCGAAGTTGATATTCCTATATTAGAAAATAGTATTCACCATAAAGCTCTTCAGTTCACTCTTGATTTATTGTCATGTAAAATTTCTAAATTTGAGAATGATGAATATAGGTTTGATTTTACTAAAGCTGATTACATTGCGATTAATCAATTTTTATCTCAAATAGAATGGAATATTGTTTTTAATAGCAACTTACTTGGAAACTTTAATTTCCTCTTAAATATAATTAACACTGCATTTGTCAACTATGTGCCGATAAAAAAGACAAAGAGAAACAATAGACCGATTTGGTTCAATAGGCGCCTTCTTAACTTAAAGAATGCTATGAATAAAAAATTTAAGAAGAGTAAATCCAATCCATCTTTCCGTTCGGAATATTTGCGGACAAAAAAAGAAATATGAATTCTTAAAAAAATTCTTATACAAACAGTATCTTTTCTCTGTTGAGTCAAATATAAGATCGAACCCCAAAGCATTCTGGTCGTTCCTTAATAGTAAAAGAAAAACGATAGGTTATCCAAAAAATATGTTTTATGAAGGAGGCGTATCGAAAAGTGAGGATGATATTTGTGATATGTTCAGTTATTTCTTTCAGTCAAATTTTGTAGAAGACTTAGACGCTTCAAGCCTTAATGGTAATATTTATAGGGGAAATAATATAACAAATCTTGGTTATGTGATTCTAACTGTGGATGAAGTAAGGGCTGAGTTGCTGAGTTTGGATTCAAACCTTGCTTGTAGTCCTGACAATATTCCACCCATATTTTTTAAAAATTGTTCTGAGTTTATGGCAATAGCACTTACATCAATCTTCAACTTATCTTTGCAAACTGGGGAATTTCTGGATTCATGGAAAGTATCCTTAATAACCCCAATATTCAAATCAGGTTCAAGATAAAACATTTCTAACTATCGTCCTATATCTAAATTGCCACTGATCCCGAAAATTTTCAAAGCAATTGTAAAACGAAGAATTTATTATGAAGTAAAAAACTATATTTGCGAACCCCAACATGGTTTTCTTACCGGTCGATCTACCACTACCAATTTAGCTTTATTTTCTAATTTCTTAAGAACTGAATTAGAGGATGGTTGTCAGGTAGATGTAATATTTACTGACTTTGCAAAGGCCTTTGACAGGGTTCAACATCAAATACTTATAAGAAAATTGCAGTTAATGGGGTTTCACTCTTCTTTGCTCATTTGGTTGTCCAGTTATTTGACTGGACGAAGGCAATATGTACGTATTGGGAACAAAATGTCAAAGGTTATCTTTAACCGATCTGGAGTTCCTCAGGGAAGTCACTTGGGACCTATACTTTTTCTGCTTTTCATAAATGATTTGCCTTTGTACATTATGAATTCAAAATGTCTGCTTTATGCTGATGACCTCAAGATTTTTAAGTCTTTAAAAAGTATAGAGGACTGCAGTCTTCTTCAAGAGGATCTTAATAATGTTCTTAATTGGTGTGCTATTAATAAATTGCACTTTAATATTTCTAAATGTAATGTTCTCTCGTTTTTCATGCTTCGTCATCCTTTTTTATTCAATTATTCTATTTCAAACTCAGATCTAGTTAGAGTCAATTTAAAAATGGACTTAGGCGTAATTTTTGATCAGAAACTTAGCTTTGTACCGCATTATGATTATTTAATTTCGAAAGCCAACGCCATGCTGGGATTCCTAAGAAGAAACTCTCAAGATTTTTCTGATCCTCACGCTTTGAAATCTATGTATACATCGTTAGTAAGATCTGTTTTGGAGTATTGTTCTGTTATATGGGATCCATATTATGTTTGTCATAGTAATAGAATTGAAAACATTCAGAAAAGATTTACGCGTTATGCTATCGGAAAGTTGGATTGGGATTTTGCTCCTTCTTATAAAGACCGATGTAATCTTCTTGGGCTAATGAATCTTCAATCTAGAAGAAAATATTTTTTAATAATGTTTGCTAAAGATGTTCTTATGAACCATATTGTATGTCCTCCTATTCTTTCTCTTTTTAATATTTATGCACCTGAAAGATCTATAAGATCTAGAGATTTTTTTTATATTGAGTATCATAGAACAAACTATGCCCGTAATGATACCATAGTCAAATCTTGTACTGCGTTCAACTCCATTTCCAATGTAATCGACTTTAGTCAAGTGAGATCAATTTTTAAACAAAATGTTCTTTACGTTATATATATTGGTGCCTTGCATCTTGGAAACTAAGTTTTAATTTAAGTTGTACATATTATTACATTATATAATTTATTTTAACATTATTTTAATATTTATTGTTAATGTTAGTCTGATAGATGTAAGTCGACAGATGAAATAAATAAATAAATAAATAAAAAGATGTTAGTATAAGAACTAAAAATAAAAAACACTACCGTCATTTACTTTGTGGAATGCAACACCAAAATATGAATATAGGGGTCTGGTACGTGCGTTTTGATATCGAATGAGTCGAAAATCGAGGAACTGAAAAAAAAGAGATATAACAGACTAAATTCTTGTACTACCTATATTACAATTTATCGTTCAAAATGCATCGTTTTCGTTACATTGCGATTTGGTCCAGTCATATTGTGTTTTTAGCATGTAAACTGTGGGGTAGTTTTGATTTGTTCCCTGCTTTATGGTTTTGGGGTTGCTGAATCGGAATATGAGGTTTTCGAACAAAATTTCGTGATGCAACGTGGACAAAAAGGCAAAATATGATGCAAAAGTGGTTTTTTTGGGAGGTTTTTACTTATTGCTTAAAAACTATCCATTATTCATGAATTACATCAGAGAGCAATTGAAAGCATAAACAATTTCCAAAAAATCTCTGTTTTAGGTTTTTGTTCTGCGGCAACCCATTTGGACTCAAGCGCTAGTTGAAAATTGACGTGTTTTTACTGTTTCCGAAAATCCACTAGAAAACACTAATTTACTACCTACTTTGCGTGACAACATTTGAATTTTTGTCTTTAACATAAACCAAGATATACTTTTTTGGTGGTTTTTGATGCGCTGATTTCGAATCTGGCCTAGAAATTGCTCTAGCACGTCACGTTTTTAAGATATTCAAATCTAAATATTAAAAAGGAATGCGTTTTGATGCTAATTGTTTAAAAAAAAACTCGCGGTCATTTTTTTTTTCGAATTAATGTTTATGGTCATTCTAAAGAGTATGAACATTTTGCTTCGAGATTCTTTTTGAATCCTCCAAATACCTTTATTTATCTTTGAGAAAATCATTGATTAGTTGTTAGCTTTCGTCTTAAACCAAATAGTATGAAAGGGGAGCGCTACGATATCCCGCAAACCAAAATCTCGAATAACGAAATCTCGAATTTTTTTTAAAATCTCGAATAACGAAATCTCGCATTTTTTTTAAAATCTCGAATAACGAAATCTCGCAAATTAAAAATCTTGTTTTTCATAGTCTCGCAATCACAAAATCTCGCTTTTTACAATCTCGTATTTACATCTTGAACCTAAAAATCTCGCAAATTTCAACCAAAATCTCGCAATTTAAAATCTCGCAAATCAAAATCTCGCAACTTCAAGGCTTTTAGAATTTCTTTTTCTTTTTTTTTTTTGGGAATGTACTTACCTAAGAGCACTTTGGATAATTTTTCTTTCCAACTAATAACTATACCCGTCATTAAAAAAATTTGTACATCCTTACTGTTAATAACCTCTATAATCATTTTGGTTGTCTTTTACGCGTTTATAATGGAACTAAAAGTATTTTCTAGTTCAAGGCCAAATACGAGTAATGCGATTTGCACATGACACTTTACAACTGGGATATACCATCTCTATGGTCTCTCTCCTTCTTGTTCTTTTGAAAACAATAATATTGAAAAATCAAAAGCTCAAATTAATAGATAACAGTGTGTCCTAAAAGTACCCAGACACTGGATTATATATTTTGCAGTAGGTAGGATATCTCGCAAAATTGAATTGCATTGCAACATTGCAATTTGCGAGATTTTGATTAAAAATTGCGAGATTTCGTTATGCGGGATTTCGAATGCGAGATTTTGATTTGCGAGATTTCGTAGCCAACCCGTATGAAAGTACGCAAAATTTTAATTAAGGATTTCTTAGAGAGAAATAGGAATATCCTAGGAAAATTAGACAAACAAATGCAAAACTTCGAAAAAATTCCGTCAAAGCTGAAATTCGGTGGAGAGCTTTGTTTTGACGTCTTCATCTTCAGCATTACCTAAAAAGTTCCGTAGATTTTTGCTGGGGCTTAATTTTTTAGGGGGGGAGTAAAATTCAGTTGTTTCTTTATTTCACGAAAACTAGCAGTTTTTTTTTGAAAAAATGTGAAAGTAAAGATTGTAGCTTATGTAATCTTACACGAAAAAGATTAACATAGGTACTTTTTTCATACAATTAATAGATTCAGAGAAAATCGTACAAGAACTTCATGTTCACCACATGAAGTTCTTGTACGAATTGTGTTTGGCTATATCTCCTCAATATAAAACCAAGTTTGTGGGTTGCCTGCCCGGGGTAAGGAGAAGGCCGTCATCTTGGAAAACACAGTGATTTGGTTTTATTCAAACTAAAGCTTCACATGCGTGGATGCTGCTACAGAGGAGAAAGATTATGACGTTGAAGACATCAATCAGAGCTTCTGAGCAAGATGTTATAATAAATGTCCTATAAATGGACCTATTGCACTTCTCATGGTGGAAGCCACGCACTTAAGCTTCCGGAAGGTGACCAAACGATTTCAAAAACAAATTGTTTGTCTTGTTTAAAATATGACTTACTCTACTGAGCCAGTAAATATGTATGTACAGTACATATGTAGCTACATCCCTAAATTAAAATCTGAGAGCAAAAACTATTTTTCACATAAATTATACAAGAAACTAAATGAAAATAAACCCTCCACCCTACATAAATAATCAAAATCAACAAGTCTCTAAACTTTCCACATTATGAAATAATAATAAGACTATCCTAAAATAATTTTGTTCTATATTTCAATAAGAAAAATAAAATCTTCTGCTTAGCTTGAAAAATCATAGTCATGGCAACAAAAAAACAAAAACAACCAATACCACCATACCTTATAACACAAATTGTAAACAAAATTTTAATACAAAATAATAAATTGACCCATAATCGTCATGGAAACCAGTAATAAAGGAAATATTAAACAAATAAATATCCCTTTGAGAATTGGTTTGCGTACGCAAAAGTTTCGTAATTTCTATTTATTTGTTTCTATTGGCCAACACCTTCTAGTATCGCTTTGAGTAATGCGGTGTCACTTCTATTTGTATTTATTCAATGATAACATACGTAAAGTCACATACAGACGGCTATGTCAACAGTTTTATTTGAAAATAGTATAGGTATATTTATACATACAAAATGTTAACATACCTTGGGCTTGAGTGGACCTCTTTCTTCGCGCTATATTCTTTTATAATTTTGGCCTTGGTCGTTCATCCCCAGCATCCCACAGTCAAAAAACAAAGCAATTTTTTTGAAGTATTAGAACAAAAATAATTTTTTTATTATTTATGTATACATACGTATATTTTGAAGTTTAGTATACTTTACAATAAACATGTATTTCACTTACATGAGTGATATTTTTGAGCAAAAATATATGAGACTGTAGATTTCTCCGAATCATGGTAGATTATTAATTTCAATTTTTCACCGAAAAACCAAATCATTAATACTTACCATCCCCTTTAAATTTTATGCTTCTGAGCCCAACCCTTAAAAAGATAAAATTCAATCACCTCAAAAAATTCAAATAACCATTACCAAGCTTAACGGCTACATGGACAAATAATTTTTAGATTCTGCACATCTGTGGGATAAAACCTTTCCAACAGTTTTTAATTCATGCTTTCGCGTTCAGTATTAACGGAGAAAAGTGTACCGAAAGAATTTCCATACATTTTTCTAAGCGTATTAATATATTAATATACATTTACGAAATTATTTTCAATTAAATTCAACAACCCGTTTTCAAAATTGAATTTTCAAAAAGAAATATTTATTATTTTTTAAAAATCCAAAATTTACTTTTTTCAAAATTTTGATATGCAATATTATTGAAATTTTAAAGGAACTTTTGTATAAAAATTAATTGAAATAGGTGGAACCGTTGAAGAGAAAATAGAAAAACGTAAAAACCGTTATATTTCAGGTACCGTTAGTAACAGTTCTTGGAAATTTTTTTGTATACCAAAAAATACACCATATAAACAGTAACACATAGATTTTTTTTAAATAAAGATCTTTGGAGCCGTTTTCCAGATGAATTAACTTTTTCTTAACGGTTGTATGGCAAGTACCGTTATTTTTGGAGCAACAAAAATTTCAATTTCCACCCTGGAGAGTATTAAAAAAACCTTAAGTTCTAAATTTGAAGAAAATCGCTTCAATGGCTTAGGCTGTAGGTTGAGGACAGACAGACAGACAAACAGAATGTATTTGACGTGTGTGAAGTTAGCATAACATTTTTGAGCTAGGCCAATGGGACCATGGCAGGAATTTGCAGTTTTTTTGCATTTTTTATGCATTTCTATTCCTGATTTTGCAGTTCACCAAATAGTGGGTGTAATCGACTGTACTGCTAGCTTCACTGTGAAGTTAGCAGTGCCTATGCTTTTCTCAGCAACCGGGCTAGCTAGGAATCTGAAATAAGGCTCTGAATTTGCAGTTTAATTTGCAGTTCCAGAAAAGGAAAAAACCAAATTTCTAAATCCTTACATTAAAAAAAAATCATACTGTACTGCTAACTTCACTGTGAAGTTAGCATAAAAGTCCTTTTCTCAGCAACAGTGATACTTAGAAATTTGCAGTTAGGCTCCAAATTTGCAGTTTAATTTGCAGTTCAAGAAAAATTAATGCCCAAATTTTTAAGTCCAAATTTGAAAAAAAAATCGAATAAATTCATTTTTCACTGTTAACGTCACTGTGAAGTTAGCAGTACATACCCTTTTCTCAGCAACTGAGCCACCTAGAAAATTGCAATTTAGGTCCAAATTTGCAGTTTTGCATGCACTTCAATAAAAAACTAAGTTCAAATTTGTACGTCCAAATTTGACATAAAAATCGAAAATTTTACTTTGCACTGTTAACAACAGTGTGAAGTTAGCAGTACATACCCTTTTCTCAGCACTGTGCTAGGTAGAAAAGTGCAGTTAGGGTCCAAATTTGCAGTTTTTCATTTACTTCACGAAAAAATGCAGTTCAAATTTTGAAGTCAAAATTTGGCATTAAAATCGAAAAATTCACTTTGCACTGTTAACGTCAGTGTGAAGTTAGCAGTACATACCCTTTTCTCAAGAACTGAGCCAGCTAAAAAATTGCAGTTAAGGTCCAAATTTGCAGTTTTCCATTTACTTCAAGAAAAAACTAAGTTCAAATTATTTAGTCCAAATTTGACAAAAAAATCGATTAAATTCATTTTTCACTGTTAACATCACTGTGAAGTTAGCAGTACATACCCTTTTCTCAGGAACTGAGCCAGCTAGAAAATTGCAGTTAAGGTCCAAATTTGCAGTTTTTCATGCACTTCAAGAAAAAACTAAGTTCAAATTTTAAACTCCAAATTTGACAAAAAATCGATTAAATTCATTTTTCACTGTTAACATCAATGTGAAGTTAGCAGTACATATCCTTTTCTCAGGAACTGAGCCAGCTAGAAAATTGCAATTGGTGTCCAAATTTGCAGTTTTCCATTTACTTCAAGAAAAAACTAAGTTCAAATTTTTTAGTACAAATTTGACAAAAAAATCGATTAAATTCATTTTTCACTGTTAACATCACTGTGAAGTTAGCAGTACATATTCTTTTCTAAGGAACTGAGCCAGCTAGAAAATTGCAGTTGGTGTCCAAATTTTCAGTTTTTATGCACTTCAAGAAAAAACTAAGTTCAAATTTTAAAGTCCAAATTTGACAAAAAATCGATTAAATTCATTTTTCACTGTTAACATCACTGTGATGTTAGCAGTACATATCCTTTTCTAAGGAACTGAGCCAGCTAGAAAATTGCAGTTTTCGTAAAGTAAATGAAAAACTGCAAATTTGGACCTTAACTGCAATGTTCTAGCTGGCTCAGTTCCTTAGAAAAGGATATGTACTGCTAACATCACAGTGATGTTAACAGTGAAAAATGAATTTAATCGATTTTTTGTCAAATTTGGAGTTTAAAATTTGAACTTAGTTTTTTCTTGAAGTGCATAAAAACTGAAAATTTGGACACCAACTGCAATTTTCTAGCTGGCTCAGTTCCTTAGAAAAGAATATGTACTGCTAACTTCACAGTGATGTTAACAGTGAAAAATGAATTTAATCGATTTTTTTGTCAAATTTGTACTAACAAATTTGAACTTAGTTTTTTCTTGAAGTAAATGGAAAACTGCAAATTTGGACACCAATTGCAATTTTCTAGCTGGCTCAGTTCCTGAGAAATGGATATGTACTGCTAACTTCACATTGATGTTAACAGTGAAAAATGAATTTAATCGATTTTTTGTCAAATTTGGAGTTTAAAATTTGAACTTAGTTTTTTCTTGAAGTGCATGAAAAACTGCAAATTTGGACCTTAACTGCAATTTTCTAGCTGGCTCAGTTCCTGAGAAAAGGGTATGTACTGCTAACTTCACAGTGATGTTAACAGTGAAAAATGAATTTAATCGATTTTTTTGTCAAATTTGGACTAAATAATTTGAACTTAGTTTTTTCTTGAAGTAAATGGAAAACTGCAAATTTGGACCTTAACTGCAATTTTTTAGCTGGCTCAGTTCTTGAGAAAAGGGTATGTACTGCTAACTTCACACTGACGTTAACAGTGCAAAGTGAATTTTTCGATTTTAATGCCAAATTTTGACTTCAAAATTTGAACTGCATTTTTTCGTGAAGTAAATGAAAAACTGCAAATTTGGACCCTAACTGCACTTTTCTACCTAGCACAGTGCTGAGAAAAGGGTATGTACTGCTAACTTCACACTGTTGTTAACAGTGCAAAGTAAAATTTTCGATTTTTATGTCAAATTTGGACGTACAAATTTGAACTTAGTTTTTTATTGAAGTGCATGCAAAACTGCAAATTTGGACCTAAACTGCAATTTTCTAGGTGGCTC
This sequence comes from Dasysyrphus tricinctus, assembly GCA_963921185.1. Classification (NCBI taxonomy): domain Eukaryota; kingdom Metazoa; phylum Arthropoda; class Insecta; order Diptera; family Syrphidae; genus Dasysyrphus; species Dasysyrphus tricinctus. Next base: position 17,959,259 of record OY992532.1, on the reverse strand, counting down.
AGTTGCTGAGAAAAGGGTATGTACTGCTAACTTCACAGTGACGTTAACAGTGAAAAATGAATTTATTCGATTTTTTTTTCAAATTTGGACTTAAAAATTTGGGCATTAATTTTTCTTGAACTGCAAATTAAACTGCAAATTTGGAGCCTAACTGCAAATTTCTAAGTATCACTGTTGCTGAGAAAAGGACTTTTATGCTAACTTCACAGTGAAGTTAGCAGTACAGTATGATTTTTTTTTTATGTAAGGATTTAGAAATTTGGTTTTTTCCTTTTCTGGAACTGCAAATTAAACTGCAAATTCAGAGCCTTATTTCAGATTCCTAGCTAGCCCGGTTGCTGAGAAAAGCATAGGCACTGCTAACTTCACAGTGAAGTTAGCAGTACCGTCGATTACACCCACTATTTGGTGAACTGCAAAATCAGGAATAGAAATGCATAAAAAATGCAAAAAAAACTGCAAATTCCTGCCATGGTCCCATTGGCCTAGCTCAAAAATGTTATGCTAACTTCACACACGTATGTATTTGAGTGATAAACCTTCTTTCCAAAGAACAATTTCTTTGATTTTTGATTTTTCCGAACATGGTAAGAGCGGTTTGGATAAGTTTTTTTTTGTGTATTTATGAAATAAATATGACGTTTTTTTTTTAACTCAGTAGACGCTCGATTTAGTGAATCTCAAAATAGTGAATTATCCACCATAGTGAAACACACAAAATTTATATAAATATGTATTTTGTATAAAAATGTCTCTCAAGCATTTAAGATTTCTTGAGAACACTGACGAATTGCCTCTGTTTTTTCTTTTTTATTAAACCTGAAAGAAAGCTTTGTTTAGCGCTTAAATAAATGTAAAAACATTCATATCGAACAAAATGTGTATTTTGGATCAAATTCAGCATTAGAAAGCCTTTCAAAACTCCCGCTCAAATAGGTGAACAATTTCAAATGAGTGAACAGGCCTGGTTTTAATACCTTCACTATTTCGAGCGTCTGCTGTATGTATGTACATTAGGGTGGAGCGAATATGGCATATATATTTTTTTTTTTTTTCAAATTTTGTTATTCCTGTGTTATTAAATGGTGACCGTATATTCACACGTCATCCATGCAAAAAATCAGGAACGTATGAATTTATCTTCAGGTGGCGCAGACTACTTGTATTCAAAAAGAAATCAAAGCCTACGTTTTACTTTTTCCCTCAATTCTGAGATATTTTAAATCAGCAACCCATGATTTAATTAAATTAAATTCTTTAGGCGGCATAAACTACTTGATTTAAAAAATTCACTGTCCACTACTTACTTTCTTGTTCCATTCAGAGTTGTTTTAAATCGGTTTCGGACAGTTATAAGTTAGAGTTAGTACAGCGGTCTGTAAAAACTAGTCGTGCGGTTATTTATTATTTTCCGATTCCTCTAAATATTTACCTCGTAATAATCTTCAGTTATAAGTTTAAAAAAAAAAAGTTTTTTATATAAATTCTTACAACTAAATAAGTGTCAGTGTTCTTGTTGCTACTGATTTATTGAAATGCCTAAAGCACGACAAAATTCCCGTTGCCCTGCTTTTGGTGATCCACAAAAATTTAATGAAAATATGTTACCAACCTATTTTGACATAATTAAACATTATTTATGGATAAAAAACGATTTAATTGTTTTGAATAATGGAAAAGACCCTTCAATTAAGGAGGTAAGTGAAATAATCTCTGTTGACGTCGAAAAAATTTGGAAGAAAGCATCAATCCCTACCATCAGTCATCAACAAATTGTTGCTAGGTTGATTTCTTATTACAATAAGTATAAGAATATGAAGAAACTACGCCTTGAAACAAAAAAGCAAGAGTTTTACAAAGATTTTTTGGAAAAGTTTGTTTGACAACCAAGTCTTTACATCGTAAGGATCTTACACCCAAAAAAATCCTCGCTGTTAATTTTACAAAATGTGGCAGTCAAATTTACAATTAAGTTCAAATTTGTGTATTTAACAGCAAATGCGTTCACATTCACAATTAATTGCAAGCTAAACAGCATTTGCTTTCATTTTTGCAATCAAATTGTCAAAATGATTACAAATTCTGGTTGTAAAATTAACAGCGCGTTGTCAATTCAATTTGTTAAATTAACACATTTAAAATTGCAAAATCAACATCGAAAAAATGTGAAATCAACATCCACTTTTTGTAGTTATTACAAAAAACTGTAAAAACTACTATAAGTTCTTTAGCCCTAAAAAGTTAAGTTTAACATACCAACGGCTATATAATACCTATAATATGGAATTAAAAAGATAATTTTCTGTGTTATATTATAAAAATTTCTTAAACCATTTCTTTAGAAGGTATATTAAACTTTTTTGTGAGGCCAAGGTGCAACGATAAGTATGCAGTAGATAAATAAGAACAATGTCAAAATATGTGCATTGTGCATAAACAAATTTTAAAATGCTCAACCTAAATGCATAAAAACCTACAAAAAGCTGAAGAACTCACGTCAAAACTTGTAAAATGTACAACACACGCATTCAAATTTACAACCATTTATGTTGAAACCACGTTGAGCTGTGAATATGACAGCTAATTTCATTTTGTCCAGAACATCTATATTAGAATATACAGACATATGTATATTTCATGCATAAATAATCTCCAATTAGGTATTTACCTAAACAAAATTGTGAAATCTACAACCAATATGTTAAAAACACAAAAAACTGTAGAACCTACGTCAAAACCCTAACCAAAATGATAAAAATACAAAAAACTGTAGAACCTACGTCAAAACTTGTAAAATGCACAACACATATATTCAATTCTACAACCATTATGTTGAAACTACGTTGAATCGTGAATATGACGGATAATTTACCGTAGGATTCACACACATTATGTACATAGCTGGGATATTTTCATGGGTTTCATGTGGTTTTCCTTGTTTCCATTCATTCGATAGAAAGCGTCAAAGCGTGTACGGTGTTTTTTTATTTTTCAAATGATAACAAAAGTGATTTAAATGATAAAATTAAAGACGTTGAATCTCAATCTGCTTTAAACAAAATCAGCGGCGAAATACCTATTATCGAAAGTGCTTAGTTGTTGGACCTGGATGTATTCGAAATTGTTATCAATTTTGAGTAATCAGAGGCTTGCGAAGCCTGGAAAGTCACGACCACCATCTCGAAGAAATTGCAGGTTTTTGTGATCCGCTGTCTACGCCATATTCTAAAGATTCGCTGGCCACAAATTATACAAATGAGGAATTGTGGTGCAGGACAAGTCAAGAGCGGCTGGACGTTAATGTGCCATTTTTAGCAGGTAAGATGTTGTAGATTTTTAATATACAAATACCTACCTACAGTGGCGTGCACGTAATTATTAGAAACGATTTCAAAGCTACTTTTCTTCCTTCCGTATCTTGTGTTTCTCCAAAAAAACCATCTCCATTTTTTTTGAAGAGGTTAACTGCAGAAACACAGAAGATACGGAAGGAAGAATAGTTGCTTTGAAATCGTTTCTAATTACTTGCACGAAACTTTATATCATATATCTGTGGTGTTTTTTAAAAACATGATAACTCCATAAAATAATTTCATAAACATAACGTCCTTACGTCCACTTAACATTGAGCTAGAGCCTGATCGAGTTGACCGATTTTCTTCAAATATAGTTCTCATGTTTCTATTTCTATCACACGCCAAAGATATATATATTCTTTATTCTTTATTCTTTTCATTTCAAATTTCTTAAAATTTAATTTACGAGAGAAAACAAATTTAATAAATTCATTTACATACATACATAGGTACATAGGCGCTAAATTTGGAAAAGTTGGAATTTCTTTCATCAAGTGATCAAGGTTTTAGCGTTTTGTTAATGAAACTTACCATTTATCGTAAGTACTATATACAATATACATACAGTAGGTCCAGAATTGATTACATTCAATGGAACTAAATATAAGAATCAAAACTTTATAAGTATAATAGGTAATTAATTATGATGAAAGATTTTGAATATAATTATCGATGAAAAAGAAGTATTTATTGTTTGTCATGAATATAAAATTTTGTATTTTAATTTTCATTACAGTTCCTATGTGGTAGATTTACTGTACTTAAAAATTATATAATTTTAAACATTATTAAGCTTACAAGTCCACTAATTCACTTAAATTCATTAATTGATGAAACGCAAGTTTTTAGGAATAAGTCTATTTAATTGTCTTGTATAATAAAAAAGTAAATAAAAAAAATAAAAATTTGGACTTTTATTTTGGAGGTTTAAGAAAAAAAGTTTTGTACACTAAAAAAAAAACAGCTACAACCAAGAAGAAATGTGTTAAAACAATTTGGTTCGTTGATGGAATGTTTGGTAAACTCGAAATTTAAAAAGAATGGAAATATCTACTAATTATATTTTCAGCAAAATGACAACAAATTGTGAATAATACAAAAAAACCTGTTGTTTCTACAAATCGGAGCTATAGGTTCGACGGTAAAAATTGCATTTTGACAGCGAAATGTTGTGAATAATACAACAAAAGCCTGTAGTTTCTACAAATCGGAGCTATAGATTCGACGATAAAAATTGCATTTTAACAACAAAATGTTGTTAATAGTACAACAAAAGCCTGTAGTTTCTACAAGTCGAAGCTGTAGGTTTAACGATACAAATTGCATTTTGACAACGAAATGTTGTGAATAGTACAACAAAAACATGTAGCATCAACACGTAGTATTGTGCCTTTTACAAATTGTGCTGTACATTCAACAATCAATGCTTTTTGTATCCACAACTCTTCTAGTTGTAGGATCTACAACAGATATTGTGATTTTCACCATTAGGTTTTGAAATCAACAACTATGTCTCTGTAAATTGAAAACATTGGATGTCAGGTCGATTATGACAATTAATGCAGTCGAATCTACAGCGGTTTATTAACAATTTTACAACAAATTTTTTTGGGTGTAGGAAACAAAAACACGAGCAATTTTTGAAAGCCACAGCTGATACTGCAAGTACTTCTACCGCTACCCCAGTCATGGAATATCTTTCTGATAGCTCTCTAATGAAATACCAGATACTGAAGTGAATGAGTTTTTGCCTCGTAAAACCCTCTAAGCGATTCAAGAAACAAAAAGAAATTCTTCAAATGAGAAGTAATCTACGAAATTTGCTGCAGCTTGTGATAGAACTGGGGTCTCTGATAGAGCGGCAGCTCTTATAGTAAACGCTGCTATGCTGGATTTAAATGTAATCAGTAGTGAAAATTCATCACAGGTAATAGATCGCAGTAAATTACGACGAGAGCGTCAAAATGTACGTAATGATTTACAATGTGAAGCTGCAGGTTTTAAAAACCAATATCGGCACGTTATTTTGACGGCCGTAAAGATAAGACTTTATTCATCACTAAGACTGAAAGTATATCACATAGAAAAACTGTTACTGAAGAACATATCTCATTAATATCGGAGCCAGATTCAGAGTACATCGGACACCTTTCAATCGATTCTGGAAAAGCAGCTAGTATTGAAAAGGGTATAGTTGATTTTCTTGAAAAAAGTTTTGAATTTCGTACATCTTTGATTGCAATAGGATGCGATGGCACGGATGTTAATACCGGACATTAAAAACGGCGTCATTGCATTGTTGGAAAAACATTTTGGTCGACCCTTACAATAGTTTGTGTGCTTACTTCACGCTAATGAGTTACCACTTCGTCATCTGTTCGCCAGCCTCGATGGAACTACAACTGGGCCTAATAGTTTTTCCGGAAGTATTGGAAAAGGGCTTGAAAAGTGCCTTAACTTCAAAGTGGTAGATTTTGAAGTAATTAACGCAGAACTTCCAGATGTGAATGCTGAATTGTTAAGCACAGACCAAAAATATTTATATCAAATGTGCTCAGCTATTTCTCGTGGTTCAATCTTGCCCTTCTTTAGCTTGTAAAGATCCAGGAAAGTTAGCTCATTCCCGATGGTTAACTTGTGCAAATAGAATTCTGCGTTTATATGTTGGAACCACAAATCCTTCGGCTGACCTCAAGGAAATAGTCATTTTCATTGTGAAAGTTTACGCTCCAACCTGGTTCGACATCAAAACTAAGCCTTCATGCAAACACGGTCCCCACTCATATTTTGAACATGCTTAAAAGATCGTTATACTTGCGGGATAAGCTTAGGAGCATCGTCTTAAGAACAATTCAACGGAATTCTTCTTCGTACACCCAGAAAATTTGTTACTAGCTATGTTACAAGATGACGAGTCCACATATTCGGGAACTGGCTATTCGAAGAATAATGAAGGCTAGCAACAGACAAACTTCAATCAAGTTCGTGAGTTTTCAGCTTCCTCAACTACAAGTAGATGCATCTCATTATTATGATTTAATAGATTGGTCGAAGGAAAAAATTACCGAACCACCAATGACAATGAACGTTGTGTTAAGCTTGTTACCGAGGAAGCATTTATCGGTATGTGGCCCAGAGGCAAGAGATGGCTACATAAGAACTAAAATCAAATCCAGGCAAGAGCTACCATTTTTTGAAACAAAATATCAATATTTTCACCGAAAAGAGGCACCAGAATCTTCTGATAGAGACACTTAAACCTATTGCTGATTGTGTTAATTGCTTTTTTACCTTTAATATAAATATTCAATAAAAACAAAATTGAAACAAAAATTTAAAATGCATTTTTTTCGCCGGTTTTGAATACGCAAAAACAACTATACCTAGATACTAGTATACAAATGTTAAAAAAAACCCTTGCGGAATCTCATTTTGCTAAAAAATGGTGAAAAAATTTCTGTGCTAAAATAAGAACGATCTACTATTATCTAAATATAAAATAGTTTTACTATGGATTGCTACTTTTAAATCCCAACGAACGTTATTTGCATTTTGAATCTTCTCATTTTCACGGGATATCAAAATAAGTTCGAGTTAGAGGGAGTTTTGGAAAAGCTTGAGTTAAAGAGAAATACTTTTTAACAAAAAAATTAGAACTAAAAACAAGATACAAAAACAAATTTATAAACTTAATAAATAAAAAAAAGCTTTTAGTCCTACAAATTGGCGTTTCGTTCGGCTTACTCACTTGAACTCATCAGTGACATAGTGAGGGCTTTGTCAGACGCAATTTGTATTAAGTTCAGTTCAACTTACATGAATTTTTCAACGAAAATCCACTGTAAACTATATCCAACAAGATTAGAATTCCTAATCATTAAGCTGGAAGTTTTTTTGCCCGGGGCCAGGCATAGTTTCTATATAAGAAGGTTTTATAATACAAATTCTATATACTACTGAAATAAATCAGCCAAGTAGAAGACTTAGCATTAAGGATTGGACTTGTTGAATTATTGATTCAAAATAGCTTTTTATGGCCTTTAGTCCTACAAATTGGCGTTTCGTTCGGCTTACTCACTTGAACTCATCAGTGACATAGTGAGGGCTTTGTCAGACGCAATTTGTATTAAGTTCAGTTCAACTTACCTGAATTTTTCAACGAAAATCCACTGTAAACTATATCCAACAAGATTAGAATTCCTAATCATTAAGCTGGAAGTTTTTTTGCCTGGGGCCAGGCATAGTTTCTATATAAGAAGGTTTTATAATACAAATTCTATATACTACTGAAATAAATCAGCCAAGTAGAAGACTTAGCATTAAGGATTGGACTTGTTGAATTATTGATTCAAAATAGCTTTTTATGGCCTTTAGTCCTACAAATTGGCGTTTCGTTCGGCTTACTCACTTGAACTCATCAGTGACATAGTGAGGGCTTTGTCAGACGCAATTTGTATTAAGTTCAGTTCAACTTACATGAATTTTTCAACGAAAATCCACTGTAAACTATATCCAACAAGATTAGAATTCCTAATCATTAAGCTGGAAGTTTTTTTGCCCGGGGCCAGGCATAGTTTCTATATAAGAAGGTTTTATAATACAAATTCTATATACTACTGAAATAAATCAGCCAAGTAGAAGACTTAGCATTAAGGATTGGACTTGTTGAATTATTGATTCAAAATAGCTTTTTATGGCCTTTAGTCCTACAAATTGGCGTTTCGTTCGGCTTACTCACTTGAACTCATCAGTGACATAGTGAGGGCTTTGTCAGACGCAATTTGTATTAAGTTCAGTTCAACTTACATGAATTTTTCAACGAAAATCCACTGTAAACTATATCCAACAAGATTAGAATTCCTAATCATTAAGCTGGAAGTTTTTTTGCCCGGGGCCAGGCATAGTTTCTATATAAGAAGGTTTTATAATACAAATTCTATATACTACTGAAATAAATCAGCCAAGTAGAAGACTTAGCATTAAGGATTGGACTTGTTGAATTATTGATTCAAAATAGCTTTTTATGGCCTTTAGTCCTACAAATTGGCGTTTCGTTCGGCTTACTCACTTGAACTCATCAGTGACATAGTGAGGGCTTTGTCAGACGCAATTTGTATTAAGTTCAGTTCAACTTACATGAATTTTTCAACGAAAATCCACTGTAAACTATATCCAACAAGATTAGAATTCCTAATCATTAAGCTGGAAGTTTTTTTGCCCGGGGCCAGGCATAGTTTCTATATAAGAAGGCTTAATGATTAGGAATTCTAATCTTGTTGGATATAGTTTACAGTGGATTTTCGTTGAAAAATTCATGTAAGTTGAACTGAACTTAATACAAATTGCGTCTGACAAAGCCCTCACTATGTCACTGATGAGTTCAAGTGAGTAAGCCGAACGAAACGCCAATTTGTAGGACTAAAGGCCATAAAAAGCTATTTTGAATCAATAATTCAACAAGTCCAATCCTTAATGCTAAGTCTTCTACTTGGCTGATTTATTTCAGTAGTATATAGAATTTGTATTATAAAACCTTCTTATATAGAAACTATGCCTGGCCCCGGGCAAAAAAACTTCCAGCTTAATGATTAGGAATTCTAATCTTGTTGGATATAGTTTACAGTGGATTTTCGTTGAAAAATTCATGTAAGTTGAACTGAACTTAATACAAATTGCGTCTGACAAAGCCCTCACTATGTCACTGATGAGTTCAAGTGAGTAAGCCGAACGAAACGCCAATTTGTAGGACTAAAGGCCATAAAAAGCTATTTTGAATCAATAATTCAACAAGTCCAATCCTTAATGCTAAGTCTTCTACTTGGCTGATTTATTTCAGTAGTATATAGAATTTGTATTATAAAACCTTCTTATATAGAAACTATGCCTGGCCCCAGGCAAAAAAACTTCCAGCTTAATGATTAGGAATTCTAATCTTGTTGGATATAGTTTACAGTGGATTTTCGTTGAAAAATTCATGTAAGTTGAACTGAACTTAATACAAATTGCGTCTGACAAAGCCCTCACTATGTCACTGATGAGTTCAAGTGAGTAAGCCGAACGAAACGCCAATTTGTAGGACTAAAGGCCATAAAAAGCTATTTTGAATCAATAATTCAACAAGTCCAATCCTTAATGCTAAGTCTTCTACTTGGCTGATTTATTTCAGTAGTATATAGAATTTGTATTATAAAACCTTCTTATATAGAAACTATGCCTGGCCCCGGGCAAAAAAACTTCCAGCTTAATGATTAGGAATTCTAATCTTGTTGGATATAGTTTACAGTGGATTTTCGTTGAAAAATTCATGTAAGTTGAACTGAACTTAATACAAATTGCGTCTGACAAAGCCCTCACTATGTCACTGATGAGTTCAAGTGAGTAAGCCGAACGAAACGCCAATTTGTAGGACTAAAGGCCATAAAAAGCTATTTTGAATCAATAATTCAACAAGTCCAATCCTTAATGCTAAGTCTTCTACTTGGCTGATTTATTTCAGTAGTATATAGAATTTGTATTATAAAACCTTCTTATAAAAAAAAGCTTCGTTTAGAAGGTATTACCTAATTAAAGTGCTATAATTTTGTCCAACTTAATGTTAAAGCAAAAAGGAAAACAGTTTAAACAAATTTAAAGAAAAGTTATTTAAAACTAATGAAAGTAAACCGGGTCGTCTCGATTTATTATGGCCACCTGTAGATCGATCGGGGTGGTGTCAAAACTGTTGGTTTTAAGCTTTTTATAACCTTCAGTCTTGGTTGTCTCCTCCGATCCTGCCCTCTTAGATGAACCTGGATTCGTCCCAGAAGAGTTGCCTACCTGTGCTTTCTCGTTCCTTTTCATGTTCGATGAAGCGTTTGCCTGCTGTTTCTTGCTGGAGGTCTCCAGTTTCGTCTTTGAGCCGGTACTAGCGGTAGAGTTATTGCAGGCAGGCATAAACACGGTTTATCTTTTTAGGGATAGACCTAGATGCGGCAGCAATTACTTTTTCGCTTTCTGGCTTTTTAGCGTTCAATAGTGGTTGGGAGGAAACAATGGGTGCAGTGGCGGTCGTTGCCGACTGACGTTCATAGTTCCCTACCAATTTCCTATGCATTTTCAAAAAGGCCTTGTCTCTCAAACTGAGAGTATTTGGGTCCTTTTTCTCAGTAGCACTCACGAATCTTTTAGAGGGGTGCAGTAGGCTTCAGCGTGGTTTCTTCTTGACTCGAGTCTTGCAACAACTCGTCCTTGGTTTGACTTCCTATAGAGGGAGGTCTTTTCGAGGTCTCCCTACCTTCAATAGCTAAACTATCTAGAGCAGGAAGAAGAGATGCTGCAAGGTTGAGCGCATTCGGTTGTCTAGTTAAGACGGGTTTAGTCGGGTTTTCTAAATTTTTTGTCACTGGCGACTTAGCTTCTTGCGAAGCCAAGCCCTCGCCGACAGCCGTGACTTCTGTCGACACTTGAGCGTACTATATCCCCGCTCGGATTTTATTATTTTTTGAACTTTCCATGACGATTCATTTATTGTTTTTGGATAAACATCCCTGTTTTTGTTTGGTTGTTCTTAGTTGTATGCCCCTGCAGCTGGTAAGCCCCCTCGCCAACGTCATGTTAAGGCGAAAACCACGAGGGGGAAAAGAATGTTTTGATTCTAAAATATGCTGATCACACTGTTAACTTTGTATTTATACCCTAGATACCATGTTACATAAACATATGAATAAAGAGTGTATTTATGTGCTGGATAATCAAAGGGCACGGTAGTGCCCAGCCAAGTTCGCGGCACTACACCCTTTCTACAGGAACAAACTCAGGCGATTTTCAACCCCCCTCTAACTTCAGTACCAATAAAGTCAGAAACTTCAAAATCGGAGTATTTGCTGAACTGATCAAACACAGGTGGCTCACCAAATTTCAACTCTTTAGGATTAGTAGATCCCAAGATATAGGACTTCAAAAATCGCAAAAACCGTAACTGACTGACTCACTGACTCACTGACTGACTGACTCACTGACAGATCATCAAAATTATGGAGCACTTCCCGACATCGTAGAAACTTGAAATTTCGCACAACGGTAGGCCTTGTGGTACATACAAAGGAAATAATCGAAAATCTGCAATTTTCTATTCAGGGGGCGTGGCATCCACCCACTTTCTTAAATAATCTATAAATTATATGGAGCCTTTCCGATTGTTGTAGAACAATGAAAATTGATAGGTCGGTAGGGCTTAAGGTACTTAGAAAGAAAAAAATTGAAAAATTGGAATTTTGCATTCAGGGGGCGTGGTATCCACCCACATTCTTAAAAATTCTTATAAATTATATGGAGCACTTCCGATTGTTGTAAAACGATGAAAATTGGTAGGTCGGTAGGCCTTGAAGTATTTAGAAGAAAAAAAAAATCGAAAAATTGGAAGTTTCAGTTCAGGGGGCGTGGCATCCACCCACATTCTCAAAAATTCTTATAAACTATATGAAGCACTTCCGATTGTTGTAGAACGATGAAAATTGGTAGGTCGGTAGGACTTAAAGTACTTAGAAAGAAAAAATTGAAAAATTGGAATTTTCCATTTGTAGAGCGGTAGGGCTTGACTTTCACCTGGCAAAATAAATCTTTGCAAAAAGGAGTCAAATCACAACAAAAACATAAATGTTAAAAAAGGAGCCAAGTTCTTATGTGTACAAAAAACCTGTGCGTAAAAAGTCAGCCAACAAAAGTAATGAGATCTAAAATATATGCCAAGTTTTAAGTTCATGAAATTTAATATCAAATATTTTAACTAGAGTAATATCGAAACAATTCCAAATCATGACAGAAATTTGGTAATTAATGATTACTGATTAAAATTTGGTGGATTTACTTGGCAAGTTTTCTCTTAAATACTTACTTAATCACAAATTTAAAATGTATGAAAACTTGACCTGTGAACCCACCAAATTTTAATCAGTATTTATTAAACACCAAATTTCTGTCATGATTTGGAATTGTTTCGATATTACTCTAGTAAAGATATTTGATATTAAATTTCATGAACTTAAAACTTGGCATATATTTTAGATCTCATTACTTTTTTTGGCTGACTTTTTACGCACAGGTTTCTTGTACACATAAGAAGTTGGCTCCTTTTTTAACATTTATGTTTTTGTTGTGATTTTTATATATCGGAGTACAACTTGCGAGAAAGTAAATGTTGTTATGGTTGTTTTTTTATATTACAAAAGAAAAATTAAAAATTTCGACTTAAAAGGATTCAAAACCGGCCAATAATTGAAAAAAATTATTCGATTTAGAGAGCATTTCGACACAGAAGGAGTTCAAATTTGATATTTGTTTGTATTTCAAGTTTATATGCCATACCAACTGCAACTGCAACTGGAATCTCGTCAGTCTAAGCAAAGCAATATTATCTAATGAGAAAATAAACAAGAAATGCATTCGAAAAACAAGTATAAGTTTCATTTAACATGAATAATATAATGTAAATAGGTTTGTAATGATATTCAAAAAATAAATCATCGAATTGTTCACTAGGTCGTTTGACTTGCTCTTCTGGATAAGTATTGGTTTCATTTAAACAAATTGACTAGCATTCCAGTGATAGAGAAGTCCAAAAGAGTGGTTACCGTGTCGTCCCATATTGTCTGTTGCGTATCATCCCCTTTGTTTGTGCGTATCGGTGTATTTTAAGCTAATGTCTGAGTGGACATGGGAGGATTTTCACATTAAAATTGGTGCAGATCACTTGTATAAACTAATTCCCTGTTTTTTTTTTTTAATTTCTGATAAGGTTTTATCAGAAATAAAAAAAAAGCCTTGCACGCTGCTGATGTGAAACGAAAAATGGCTCTGTTCTCTGTTCTTCAAAAATCAATCATCTTTAATAATTATTTATTAATCACGTTATAGCTTTGGATCAACAAGACACAAGATTGAGTAAGTGCGACTAGGTCGGGAATTTTAACATAAGTTTTATTTGTAATTGTAATTGTAAAAGGTTCAGAATGCCTTAGGTATCTATATAAAACAGATTAGAAATTGCATCAGCCTTATTTAAACACCCCTGAGTGGGAATATCAGAAGTTCAATTCTGTAATAATTTCAGCAAGCATTAACTAGTATTATTTCTTCGGTACATACTTAGTCAAAAAATGCGTCTATTATATTTAATATTCGTGTGTTTTATTTGGAGTAATGTCATCTTGTCTAGCTCCACGACAGCATTAGATATGGATTTCCTACCAAATAATAAGACAAAACCTATCCCGGTAGTTCCGCTCAGTATTTTAATATCAAGTCCAAGGTGTAAATTGGATTTTAGAGGAAAATGTCGTCCAACGTCTTAATCGTAATCAAGAGATTAAAATTATATTGTGCTAAGTATTTTCTTGAAATATAAAATAAAAAAAAATTCAAAGTGTATCTTGTGTGATTTTTTTTTAATTTAAGACAATTGTGTCTGGAGAAGGTACATAATAATGTAGATATTTGATAGATACACTGCGCGTCACTTGGAAAATGAATGTGAATTTCACAGTTTTAATGAACTGCCAAAAATAGTTGTACAGCCATTTTTGTAAATAAAATTCTAATTTATCAATATAAGCAGCAACGCTAGTTGGTCAACAACGAGTGGCGTTTAAACATCTTAATACCGACGTAGGTACTTAAACGCTTAAAAAGTGACTCGACACAAAAAGTGAGAATTGTCGCTTTAGACAAAAGCCTATTTTGTAATAAGGAAGAATATGTCTCAGATTTGTGTACATTCTAGATTTACTCAGGTTCCTCTTCATTCCTGCCAACAGCACGCACACAGGATTGGTTGAGAGTTGTAAATCACTAGGCCCTGGTTCTCCACGAGCTGTTGCGCTACCCAATTTATTTATTTATGCCATCCGAAAGGTCTCTAGGTAGTGATCAAATATTTTTAAGATATTTCAACTATGTAATTGGTCAGTCGTAGATTTTTGTCTATGAATTTTTAAAGTTCGTTTCAAGGCCACAACAATACTTTAGGCTCCTCATTTTGGTCATAAAGAAAAAAGTATGCCATTTTAAAGGTGACTGCATGGTCATAAAAGATAAGCAGCTAGTTTTAGTAATTGCTTACGCATACGTTATTTTTTATGAACTTTTAAAGAATTTAAAAAAAAGTTCAAGATCATAGCGATTTTTGGCACATAGGGAGATTTGCAAAAAAATTAATACCACCTGAAAGGCCCTTAGATCTTTATAAAATGGAAGTTGCTTTAAGTAATTGGTCAGCCATAGATTCTTTTTTAAAAATTTTTTCAGGTTATGAACGCTTTTTTGGCATAAGGATACAAATTCATAGAAAAAAATCTATGGCTGACTAATTACTGAAAAAAGTTGACCTTTTATCACGTTCTAGAGATCTTTCGGATGGTAAACAGTTTTTGCTAATTTCCCACAAATGAGGTGTCAAAATCGCACGTGACCTTGCATGACCATGGGAAACTTTACGCCTTTATTACAAGTTATCTAGAGCTGACCAATTTCTAGGACAATTTGAGCTTTACTCACCAATAAGAAGGCATTTGCTATTTTAAATTTCCCATATATGAGGTTCCAAAGGTCCAAAGGCCAAAAATCAAGCCAACAGTTTGGTTCCTTTGAAAGTACCGAAATAATACTAAAAATACGAGTACATATATTGAAATTTGTGATATATTCCCCAATGACTTCTGAATTTTTTGAAATTCGGGATTTTGTCCAATCGAGATTCAGGATGTTGGACATTCGAAATTATGGCATTAGGAACTCTCATTTTTTGCTATTCTCCAGTGGCTAAGGGCCATGGGCCTGCGGGAATGCATAATGCATTTTTCTTTTGTAGCTCTGAACAGAGCATATGGAATATTGCTCTGAGTGATCAGAATAAGCTCTGAGCAGAGTATCATCAGTGCTCTCTCGATATAATTTTGAAACACATCTAAACACTGAACGGTCCTGCGATTCGATATAAATAGGTGCGTTCAACGCCCCAAAATTTCTGACCTTTTATTTTCATCTAACAGTTCCGGCAATCAAAACTCAAAAAATTCAAAAATCTGAACTGAAATTTGATGTGTTGAACGCACCAATTATTTGAAAAAGTGGAAAAAAGGCAGAACAAAAGAGTGATGTTGCCTGGACTCAGCTTTATGTTCCATGCCCCTCAGCACATGGAGCGTACTCTGATTGAAGAAAGAAACACAAGTTGAGTGCTATGAGTTAAAAAAAAGAAACACAGATCCTCTTTTGATAGCTCAGTGCTATGCTAAGAAAATGCTTTGCTTTTTGTACAGGTTCTTATTATACCAATACTTGTTTTGTATTGCAGCTTTATATGCTGTATGCTGTACATGTACTGCACGCAGGCGCGGATCCAGGATTTCTTTCAGGGGGGGAGGGGTTAATTTTCGTGAATTTTTATAATCTTGATGAGTAAATTGGTGTACACTTCACACCGCTCTACACACCTGGTCACTCAAATCAATGTGAGTAAATGAGTTTGAAATTTGAAGAAAGCAATCGCCTCTTTCTTAACTGCCACAGAGCGAACAGCGGGTACTTTAGAGCTTCGTAAAATGAATTTATGCAGTTTGTGGCTGAAGCATGGTGTAAAGTAAGCGTTTAATTCCATGCAAATCTGCATAATGGCACATCAGTATGTCCTTATTCCTATACACATGACGTTCCAGTTCGAGTGAAAGATTCAGCCTCTTCTTTAGCTGGGACAAGATAATTTGGCCAATGGCCTATCCAGTTAAAGGCCATTTTTGAAAACGTCATCTGCATCAATAATGCATTTGTAAAATTTACTCAAACGCAAACTGCAAAAGTCTTCTGTTCGAAATATCCCATAGATACCAACACTCCAAAACGCATCGCACTAAAATTAAAATTAAAATTAAAATTAAAATTAAAATTAAAATTAAAATTAAAATTAAAATTAAAATTAAAATTAAAATTAAAATTAAAATTAAAATTAAAATTAAAATTAAAATTAAAATTAAAATTAAAATTAAAATTAAAATTAAAATTAAAATTAAAATTAAAATTAAAATTAAAATTAAAATTAAAATTAAAATTAAAATTAAAATTAAAATTAAAATTAAAATTAAAATTAAAATTAAAATTAAAATTAAAATTAAAATTAAAATTAAAATTAAAATTAAAATTAAAATTAAAATTAAAATTAAAATTAAAATTAAAATTAAAATTAAAATTAAAATTAAAATTAAAATTAAAATTAAAATTAAAATTAAAATTAAAATTAAAATTAAAATTAAAATTAAAATTAAAATTAAAATTAAAATTAAAATTAAAATTAAAATTAAAATTAAAATTAAAAATTAATTGAAATTGAAATTGAAACTGAAACTGAAATTGAAATTGAAATTGAAATTGAAATTAAAATTAAAATTAAAATTAAAATTTGTGATAGTAATTTGAAAATTTAAAACTAAACTAAATACAAAAATTAAAAAGTTATAAATCTTAGTGTTTTCTTTTTCATTTATTTATTTTAATTTATTTATTTGTTAATCACACAACTTGGAGATTCTATCAAAATGCTTGAGCGCTTGAGCCTGTGTTATTCACTTTTGCTGCACGTGTGTTGGAGAGAGGAGATACATCGGACATCGGTTTCAAAAAGTATAAAATAATTTCATGAAATAGAAAATCAAGAAAATGGAAACGTGAAGTCCTCTTTTGGGTGCCAAAAATGAATTTTATAAACGTAGAACGAAAAACCATCTTTTGATTACACATTTTATTAAATTCATATTTGATGCTTCGTTCATTCTTGCCCAGGGGGCAATCGCACTCATTGCCCTCCCCCTGTATTCACGCCTGACTGTATCTACATGTCTACTGTCTCGTCGATGATCTTAGCTATTATCTTTAGGTTTTCTAAGAATAAATAAACAAGAAATGAATTCGATAACAAGAAATAACAGTCAGATAAATTCGGAAGAACAAGCAAAGTTTCACATCAATATTATAAATAGCTTGCTAAAAGGTATGTTGATCTATTGGTAGGTATTCAAAAAAATTATAAACAAATTGTCCAGTTTGTGGTTTTACTTGCTTTACAGAGCTAGTATTGGTTTCGTGTGAAAAAAATCATCTAATGGCTTCCATTAAACTTTCCCTTGCGTTTGTAAGTGCATCTAGGGTGCACTCGGGGCTTATACCTTAACGGATAGATGATTTCATAAAAGTTGATGCAAAATATTTTTATAAAATTAGCTAGGGGAGAAATACCACAATGGGTAATAATTTTGTTATTTTTTTCATTTTTTTTAAACTTTTAGATAATTGCAATAAATTTGTGTTTCAAAATTCTGGCAATAAATTTGTAGAACGGAAATATGGGTCTGATGTTTCGAAAGTCTGTTTTATTACTTTATAGTTTGTTATTATACTTACTTTACGCACTCCCGAACCTTGAAGGGTATTTGCCTGAAACACAGCGTCTTCCATCATCTTACCATTAACTTACATCTTTATAATTAGGTTTTATTTCTTTGAACCACAAGGCCAAGTTCGTGCGACTTGGTTGGTTGGTAATATTAATGAAGTTGGATAGGTACCACAAAAAAACAAACCTTATCTTAAAAACAGTCAGGCAATTGAATCAGTCACATTTAAACATCAAGAGTGAAAATACGGGAGCCCTATCTTGAAATATAGTCAGCAAGTCGCATTAACTATAGTATTAAGTAAAACAATGCGCCTATTGTTTTTAATATTCGTGTGTTTTATTTGGAGTTTTGTCTCCTGGTCCAACTTCTCAACAGCCGCAGCGTTACATATGGATTCTTTAAACAATAAGAAGACTAACTCCACTCAACTAGTTTTACACAGTGTGTTGGCCACAAATCCAAGGTGTAAATTGGATTTTAGAGGAAAATGTCGTCCAACAAAAATTCCTTGATCCTAGAGCCTAGAAATTTAAATTGTTATTTGTGATAAATATTTGTAAATATTTGTTTAAATGTCAAATAAATAAATTTATTTTTAAAATTGTATTTTGTGTGGTTTAGAAACTTGAAACGTAGGTATGTATATTTATGGGGTAGGTTGGTATATGATCTAAGATAAAGGAGAGATTTCTTTAGTCTATAGCGCATAGGTTTATGCCCTCCAAAAGACGGAGAAAACAAGTTATTTGCAAATTTTGTTTACAAATTTCAGAAAAAAGTGATAAGAGTGTTAGCTTTGAGGCTTCCTTCAAAAGGAGACAAATATCAATGCCTTTTGGTATATCAAAATTTGAATTTTGCAATCAATTCTAAGGACAACCAGACGATTTTTGCTATGCCAAGAAAAATATTCAAACAGCATTGCGTTGACAATTTTATGGAATCAACGATCAACTCAAGGTCAGAGACACTTCAAGTACTTGTTTTTATGTTAAGAGCTTTTTTTTGTTTTTTACTGTAAACAGAATTCTTGTATTATTTGCATATTTCAGAGCAAATGGTATATGAAATGCTATTTTTTCCCAATAACTATATGTACCTACTTAAATCAGCAAACAAGATAAATTAATAAAATGCATAACCAGCCAGCACCACACGTGGGATAAGATCAGTTGTGTTTTTAACATGATAACTGATTAACAAATGAGTTAATGTAGAAGTAGATGTACCAATAAGTGGTTAGTTTGACTATTTTCATTGATCGAATCGAAAAAAATTTAAACACTGAAATGGAAAATACCAAAAAGTATTTTTACCTAATTCTGTTTCAATTTATTATTATTATTATTTATTTATTATTCATCAATAATTATTTTGTTGTCAATAAAAATAGTAAAAATTTGTACGGAATGTAACAGTTTATTCTAATTGTAACCAGAACAATAATTGAACTAGTTCGGCTTTCAGATTTGTATGCACATGCACAGTGCAAATTGAATTGCATTGCAATAAATACATTTTTTTAATCAAAATCTCGCAAATTAAAATCTCGCGCGAGATTTTGATATGCGAGATTTTAGCTTGCGGGATTTCGTTATTGCGAGATTATGAAAAGCGGGATTTCGTAATTGCGGGATTATGAAAAGCGAGATTTTGTAATTGCGAGATTTCGTTATGCGAGATTTCGAATGCGAGATTTTGATTTGCGAGATTTCGTAGCCAACCCATTTCATTCATGAATAGCACTATGATGGGAATTCTTAACTCAAGGTTATATGCATGGGTAGAAAGAAACAACATTCTAAATGAGTATCAAGCTAGAACTATAATGCTCGGAGGGGCACTTAAGTGGTCGGAAGAAAACAAGCGCTCCGGAGCGCACCTCACTTAAGTAAAACTGACATTTGGTGAAATAGGAGTGCCAAAAAGAGATAGATGATAATTTCATTATGGGTGTGTTCCCCTTTTTTCGGTACGGAAAGCTACTTTTCGTTGGGATTTGATATTAGCTTCAGTGCCCTTCCGACTATTATAGTTCTACCTTCAGGCTGGATTCCGAAAAAAGTATTCTACAGTAGACAATAACTATAACTTGGCATCTATTGTTCATATCAAGCTAGCAGAAAAAATAGAAAGTCTATGGGCCTTACTAATAATCAAATTAAGTTATAGCTTAAATAAAAATCTCCATATTTCAGAAAAACCACATACCAATAATCAATTTAGCTGCCAGACTATAGACTAGCAAAACGTCAAAATTTAATACACAGAAATCCATGTTTAAACTCGTAACTTTAATATGTGAAATGACATTTCAGTGCGAGTGTTGCCTGTAGTACTATTTCATATTATGTATTATGTATAAATAAGTACTTAAATTTACTCAAATATTACTGTGTAATTTAACCTATTAGAATTTTCATAAAGCCTAATTTTGGGTTGATAGAAAAAAAAACAATGATATTTTTGTATATAGATATGTACAGCACATACACATAATGTACATATATGTAAATGTGAGGTTTGGTACATGTTTGATTTGGTTTAAATTTTTAACATTCATTTTACATGAATTATTTAATAAACATTTTAATTAGTTAATCAGATTAATTTTTCTTTTTAAAAATTACCATTTTTTTTTTTCAAACGTCTTGTCAAATATAACAAGGCACACTTCGAAATTAACATCAACTGCGTCGTTTCTTTGCATTTTCAATCCGTTTGCATTTCAAAAGTCTTCCAAGGGTTTTAATGTTTCCAGTTATGTTTGCGGAGTGTTTTTATCTCAAATTTCATTTAGGAGTGCTCTTTGAACACAAAGTAAACATACGTTAAGTAACTCGTTTGGATTACTTGTCACAGTGATACATAAATGTTTTCGAAAATTGTTTGTCAATTCAGGAAGGTGGTCGTTTAATGTATCATTGGAATTAAAAAGGAGTGAAATGTCTCAAAAAACGTATGAAAACAACAGTATCGATTACTGATCTCTAAAATAAACCTTAAACAATTTTCTAGTCCAAACCAAAGTTAAACTGATTCTCAAAACGAGATCGACTTAAGATATTCTCTTTCGACCATTTTAATTTTTTGATATTGTAGCATTTAGACTGAAAATACCTATTGACAAAATATGCGAAATTATATATCATAGTGAAAAATATCGACAGAAAATAATTTGTTTCCGTTGAAATTTCGTTCTAATATGTACAAATGTCAAAAAATTATGAAGTATATTCAAAATATGCATGTTCTTGTAGGTATAGTGCTTATAAACTTTATACATAAAACAAAATTGAAATCGTCCAAACTCTTCAAACAAATAACGTACTATGGTACTGAAAAAGTTACTGTTAAAAAAGAATACGGCAAAACTTATCTCCTCTCTTAAAAAAAAAAAAAAAAACACAAATTGAAATTCATCTGTCATTTTGCCGAGCTAAAGGAAAGATTTCAAATCGTAAAACAAGTGAAAAAGATTATTAAACTAAATAAAAAAGTGTAAAAATATAAGTTTAGTGAACAATTGAAAAACTGTATTGAATAAAATACAAAATAACATGCAGTGCCACGCTAAATCCTGTAAAAACGCCTAAAACAAAAAGTGTACAAACATTTCACAAGTGTTATCTAATATTATTACATAAAGTAATGTGAAGTGATGGTTTTTAGCTTATCAAATTATCGTAGAATACTTTAAAATCCATATTTCATGATATTTTGCTTTTAAAAGAGCATATTAAGTTGTAAATAAAAATATATTCCAACCCAGCGATTTTGCTGAGATTCATCTGTCAAATGAGAAATTCTCGTCCAGCCGGGACGGATTCATTTTTCTTGGTGATGGCAAGGCGCTTAAAACCGTTTAGCGCCTGTAGTACAGAGTTAATTTCAACGTATTGAATAAAATATTCTTAAACGTCTTTCTGCTGTTGGCTCTATTTATCATGTCAGTTTTTTATCTTCCTCAAGAAGTTTTATGTCAGTTTAAAAATATTCTACGATAATATATTTAAAACATCACTCAACATAACTTTATGTAGAATATAAAACTTACTGTGAAATGAAAAAATTGTTCACTCCGTATTATATGTATGTGTTTTTACATTATTTAATGCAGCACCGCATGTAGTGTTATAAATGTTTGTGTAATAAAGTATTGCAAGTATTCACTCTGTATGCCTGAAAATCTTTTTTTTTTTAATATTTTAACGATTTAAAATCTCTACACTTTCTTATAGCGCGGCAAAATGACGAAAACATTTCAATGATTTTTTGGTTTTCTTTTTTTGAAATCTTTTCTTTCCCTAGGCGCCCCATCATACGACTGTGTAATTGCACGCCGACCCTGAGTCAATGCATGCGTGTTCGTGTATTTCTTCTTCTACGTATTTACTTGTGTTATTGGCCACGTTCAAACACCGAACTAAAGCGATCTGGATAGGTTTGTGTTGTTGTAATCCCTTGTTAAAACACAGCTGATGACGAAACAGCTGTTGGCAGAAAAGAGATCCCAAGCTATCCTAAAAATTTTAGGATGCAAAACTATCCTATGAGAAATGTCAACAACAGCTGACTTGCGTTCAAACACATACATGGATACAAAGCTATCCTAGATAGGCTATCTATTCAAAGATTGAACGCGCCCATTGTAGTGTGCGGTTTCGTTTGATGGAATTTTATGCAAATTGTAGTAGATTCAAGGGAAGACTGAGGATTTTGCTAGCAAAAGGGTAAAATTGTTTATTGGTAGCATTCTGTTTAAGCACCACATTTTATTTTAACCTCTCTGTTAGTTAATAGTCGACATTAGTGTTTGATTATCAGTAAGGCCCTATGCCTTTTTCGTGGATTTAAAGGCCGCTTTTGATAAAAATCTCAAGACAGTTGCTGATAGTTAAGTTACGAGAAATGGGTATTTCAACCAAATTTGTTAACCTGTTGGAATGTATATATTCAATACTCAATCAGCAGTTTGGACAGCAAAGGAGTTATCAGATTACTTCGAAACCCTTTATGGTGTTAAACAAGGATGCTTATTGCCACCTTTACTGTGTGCACTATATATCAATGACCTTCATGCGTACATTGAAGGAGGCCTCAATATTGAACATTTAAACATAAGATTATTGCTATGCTGACGATATGGTGATTTTAGCAGATGATGTACAAATTTTGCAACCGATGATAAACCGTTTTGAAGAGTATTGTGAGTGCTGGAATTTGGAAGTAAACCTTACAAAATCAGAAATTATGGATTTCCGAAATGGAGGCAGACTATCAAATCGAGAAAAGTGGGCTTTTAAAAGCGAAGAAATTTGAATAGTACCAAATTACACTTATCTTGGTGTACTTCTTACCCCCAAAAAGAGCTTTTTAAAACATAGAGAAAAGAAATACAGCAGCGAAAAGGAGTATTAACTAAACATGTCATTGTTTCTTGAGTAAACAAAATATTACCCTTAGTTCAAAGTGGAAACTTTTCCTGGTGGTATGCAGAGCTATTCAAACTTATAGTGCTCAAGTCTAGGGATTTGGATTGTTTGAAGATGTGGATAAGCTTCAACGCTATTTTTTGAAGAGAGTTTTGAAACTACCTTCATGCACACCAAATTAAGCGTTATCGATTGAAACAGGAGCTGAAGGTGGATATTTTTATACACTAGAAATACATCTTAGGTATATTAAGAAAACAGTGTTCGAATATAATAACACCAGGCTACCTCATCAACTTACCAAAATTCTACTGAAAAAACAACTTTTTTGGGTCAAAGAGGTAAACAACATTGGCAGTAGGTTTGGTTTACACTGGGATAAGAGTATGATAAATAAAGTAGACTGGTACAAATGTTCACAGATTCTGGCTCAACTAAAGTCAGAGGGTTACCAAGAAGCAGAACAGAGAGCGAGGGAAAGCAGTGCGAGAATTTTTAAGTTGTTGGATTACTCGATAGGACCACAATATATCACCGATAATCTGGAAGCAAATAAAGTCATGGATTTTTAAAGCCAGGTGTGATCATACATATCTATCTCAATGTAGGCAGATTTGGAAACAACGGTTCAACACTATGCAGCTTGTGCAACCTGAGAGAAGAAGAAACCATTCTACACTTTTAAGGCAGGTGCCCAGTGCTTAGAGAATTTAGAATAAGATACTTTGAAAAAGCATATTTAAACGAAGAAGAACTCATCATTGTACTCAATGGAAGAACCATGGCTGATTGGAACAGACTGGCGAGCTTTATTAATGTTGCAATATCCTATAGGAAACAAACCTTAAGAGAATTTAATTAAATAATGAAAAAGTTTAATCCTTACTTTTATTCCTCTAATTTATGGTAATCAAAATTAAGATTTATATGGAATGTACCTGATATAAAACTAATTGTTATTTTAATTTTCCCGACAGATGACTTCTTATGTCACTGTCGTACACTTTTACTTTTCAACAAAAATAGTTTTCCTAAAGAAAAAAATCAGAAAACAATATACTTTATGTACATATCTTTATAAATTTATAATTTTAGTTGAAAATAAAAATAATTACTACAACTCATCTCGATTTCAAATGATATGCGTTAAAGTGTTAAGTGTTATCAATAAAGTCACAAATCGATTTGAATAGATTTTTTACAAATTACCGAAAGATAAAGTTAATCCTCAACTAAAAAAACGGCTGAGTTAACTCAGGGCTAATATTTGGGATGAGTTAATTTCTATTTATCTCAGAGTTAACTCTGCACAGATGATAATTTGGTCAAATGACCAACTCTTCCTTTCATGGACTTCTGTTATTGTATGACATTTTGAATATTGTTTGCATCTGCGGCCTCAAATTGGTGACTTCTTCTTCAACAAATTCTACATTATATCAGATATCTTTATTGATATACATAATACTTCAAATAGTCGTATGTCACTTTTCTGAGAATTTTCAAGAATTTTATTTAATACTTCGTTTTCATTTAAGCCGAAATGAAGTTGTTTCACAAATCAATGAAAAAGTGTTTTCATCCGTAATTTGGAAATTTTGTCTGAAAGCTATTTTCAGTTCAGAGTTTCAACAGGCCGTGAGTCGGTTGATCGCTTTCTATTATTGTTGTTTTGTTTTGCTTTCTTTGCTTTTTAGCCTATTGAATAGACCTTTTAAAAAGGAACAATTACGTGCAAGGGTTTTTATTATTGAATATTGAATTATCGAAAATGCTACTAAATTCATCCATGCGTTTCTGAGGGAATGGTCACACTGGCCACTTTTCAGTTTTTTTGGTATAACTCGAAAACTATGCCGAATTTGAAAATTTTATTTTTAATCCTTTTTGTTCAAAATTAAATTTTCTATCGAAATGGATAGAGGGGAAAATTTCTTTAAAAAATTTAAGCAGGAAAAGTAAACAAAAACCAACATAAAAAATCGAAAAATCAAAGATTTTTAAATTTTTTTCTAAATTGCGCATAATTTTTTTCGGAGCAAAGATACGTTCAAGGCATGCATGAACAAAGTAAACTAGAGTCTTACGGCTTAAATATAACATGTTAAAAAGGCATATTATTAGAAAATTGACAGAGATATAGTGATTTAAACCTTACCATTTCTTATCGTTTTTCGCAGTTTTTGCCTGAAAGCCTATTTGTTGGTACTTTATGACAAATTTAACGTTCCTAGTACCTAGTACCAAATCTTATGTTAATCGGATCAGCCGTTCCGTCTGTAGGTCTGAAAGCATTTAAAAACAGCCGAAAAACGAAACTGCGAACTTACATCCTTTTTATAAATTTTTTATAGTTCTAATGTCATATTATAACAAAAATTTGATTTCGAACATTTTTACGAAAGTGAAATTTGCCGTATTGTACCGAAAAAGGGACTTTTGGGCCAAAACTGCGAAAAATTATAAGAAATGATAAGGTTTGAATGGGAATATCTCTGTCAATTTTGAACAAATATTAATTTTTGAGCATGCCATATTAAGGCCTTTAGTCTCTACTTTATTTTGTTCCTGCATGTCTTGACCCTATCTTTGCTTCAAAAAAGTAAATGCACAATTTATTAAAAAATTTAGATATCCTTGACTTTTTGATTTTTTTTAGGTTGGTTTTTGTTAACTTTTCCTGCTTAAATTTTTTCGTAAAATTTTTGAACTATCCATTTCAATAGGAAATTTAATTTTGAACAAAAAGTATTAAATGTAAAATTTTCACATCCGGCTTAGTTTTCAAGTTACATCAAAAATATTGAAAAGTGGCCAGTGTGACCATTCTCACAGAAACACATGGGTAAATTTAGTAGCTTTTTCGGTTTTAAGCATGCTTATGGGCCAAACAAACATAATTCAAAAAGAAAAACCCTTGCACGTAATTGTTCCTTTATACCCCTCATTTTCCGGTCTATTCAAAAGGCTATTTACTTGAGTTTTGACAAGCTTTTCAGATTTTTGAAACAGTTTTCAATTGCAGGATTTTTAAAAGAATGACATTTTTTGTGAATGCAATTTTTCAAGACTTCAACTAAATGATTGTATTGTAATGACTTTCCAAATTTTAACTATAACGACTCCGAAAAGCAAACAAACGAACACAATAAAACTTACGGTCGCAGTGCAAACATACCCTTATTAGCTATAATTATAGCAACTCTCAAACGAAGGAAGCGCCATCTGCCGGATTATAGCAGATTTACCAGCTGTCAAATAGAAGCTTTTGGAAGGGAAATTATTGGGAAATTTCCCCTACGGAAAGCTCTGGAAGCAGAGACCAGAACGTTCTCCTTATTTCGAGAGTTTGGAAAACAAGTATAAAAGGCACAGGTTTGAACGGCAGCGACACAGTTTGTTTTTAATCGTGAATGAATAAAGTTGGTTGTAATAAAAGTGAAAAGTAAAGTTTGTGAACTAATTCAGTGGTGAATAATAAATCGTTTTGTTTGTAGTAAGAAAAGTAAAGTGTTTTATTTTGTGAAATAAATAAGTGGACTTTTTTTTTGAATAAAGTAAATAAGTTTTATTAACGAACCTGGGAAAATATTACAGTATTAATTGACTCCACTTCGAGACAGTGCAGCGACTTAAAATTCTGCAGTCACCATTCATTTGACATTGAAATCATCGCAATCAATTTTCTTTTCATTCATTTAAAAGTCATCAGGAGAATGCAATCATTTGGGAATGTATGCATCTTTTGCATTCTTTTTGCGTTTTTTGCATTCATTGGCATTGCATTTGTATTTTTCACATTCTTTTATACCGGTACCTGCCATACAATTTTTTTATCAATTTACATAATCGGTTTTTTCTCAAAAACGGCTCTACAACTTTTATTAAACAAAATTTTAATTTCATTTAGTAAAGGCTACCTTTGGGTGGGAAACCATTTTTCAAAAAAATGGTTATTAATGGTTCCTCCCAAAGAACCATTTCAATATTTTTTTGTACAGAAAAGCATTCAAAAAATTTAAGTAGAACTGTGTACGAAAATTTTTGAAAAAATATTTTTTGATTTTTAAAAAATGTTTCAAAATTTTTTTTGGAAAATTAAATACATATTTCGAAAACGACAAGATCGATTTTTATGAAACTCGATACTTAAGAGTTCTTAGTACTTCCTTAAATACTAAAAAAAAAATTTACATTTATGAAAAGATAACGGTATACCTTCCATACTAAAGTTAAGAAACTGCAAAGGAAAATATTTTTTTTCTCAAAAACAGCTCCAACGATTTTGATTAAACTTTTTTCATACCTACACTAAAATTAGTACGATCTACTACCAAAAATTATAAAATTTTACACTCAGCAACTATTAATAGTAGGTACCTGTCCTAGAACATTTTTTTTTTATTTGAATTTTCTCGATATGGGCTAAATGGATTTTGATGAATTTTTTATAAACAAATTTCAGATAAGATTAAATAATATTGCATATCAAAATTTTCAAAAAAAATGTTTTGAATTTTTGAACAAAGTTTTTCATTCAAACTGTCAAAGGAGTTGTTTTAGCTAGTTTAACCACTAGCTACCCAGTCGTGAATTTGATTTTATTTTGAATTTTCTCATTATCAGCTCAACGGATTTTTATTTACAAATTTCAAAAAAGTTCAAATAGTATTGCATATCAGAATTTTCAAAAAATAAATATTTTAATTAAAAAAAAAAAAGTTTCAAATCATTTTTTTGAAAATTCGATATCTCAAAAATGGGTAGACAATTTTGTTTGAAATTTTATTTTTATATGCACATAAATAAGTACTTAAGATTTGCAAACCAAAATGTTTTCTTAAAATTGTTTTATGGAAATGATATATACGAAAATAATTTTCTTAAAAACAGATTTTTTTTTTTTTTGTCCATACAATCATATCCAATCAAGATTTAGAACTACGTTCTTTTTTCATCTTAAACTATCAAAAGAGTTGCTTTAGCTTGTTTAAATATCGTGTTTAATGCTTTTCAACACTTTTCTCTGATTATTTCCATGTCTTTATATACAATTTTCTTAAACCGCCTGAACATAAGAATTCACAAAAATTCAAGCATTTCTTAAAAAATTCAAAAGAATACAAATGAATGCAAGAATGCAAAGAATAAATGAGATCCCAAAAAATTGCATTCAATTGATTACTGTAAAGTTGCCGGGGGAGAATGCTGGCAATCATTTCAATACCACATATGTAAATGGTGATGGCAGAATTTGAAGTTCCAGTTTAAAGTCAAGTCAATGAATGCAATCTTTTAATTGAATTATTCAATAAATGATTTTTAATGATTGCATTCGCTTACAACCCTGTGAAATTACGTATTTTTGTTAGGTTTGATTAATTTTTTTTTTTAATATTTTGAAAAGTTAAAGCCCTAGAAAAATGCGATTTTCAGTGTTTTTTTCATTTCCTTAGAACCAAAAATAATGGTACCTGCCACTGCCATACACTTCTTTTTAGAAATTTTACAAAATCTTATTTTTTCTAAAAAACGTCTACAAAATGTTTCCTACACAAATTCAATAAATTACTTTCCTTAAGGGATACCTTCGGGTTGAAAGTTATAGTAATAACAATAAGGAACCATTTATTTGATTTTCGATTTTCTTGAAAACGATCAATCTAATTTTAATATTTTTTTATGGAGAAGTAAAAAAATATAAATATTTCTATTATTTAAAAAGAGGCTGGATGCGACAGCCCTCTAAAAGTACTTGAGAGTGCTAGGACGCCATATGGCCCTAGGCTCAATGATAGGAAAATCCCTATGCACACCTCCGCGTGGTAGAGGGCGGGTAACGCTAACGTGCAGGGGGACCGAATGGATGCCGGGATAAGCAGACAACACAGCTATGCTGGTCAGGGCACAAACTTGTCCTCGGGATGGTTAAAAGCCCCCTTAAGGCGGATGAACTGCAGGTAGCGGTCAACGGCATGATAGTCTGGTGGCGGAGGAGCTTTTTTTGGTAAAAGGCCAACGGCAGCAGCAGGTAGCGTCTGTAACCCATATTGGGCGGCTACAAAAGGCGTCTGTTTTCCCATAGTGGGCGGCCTCGAGCAGTTATGTGTTTGACCATACAAAAGGCGGGTGTGCCTGTCAAATCTGAGCTTATGTATGTTATTAATCATATCTCGGAAAACACCATGGTGGAAGGATATATGCAAATACATGAATTATGACAACAAATGGAAATGAGTCCCCAAGAGGTAATCTTTTTATAGAAAATCCTTCTGTAGCTTCGGCTGCAGTAAGCCGCACATCGGATTTGGGGGTGCGGCATCCTTCATGTACGAGCGTCAATCAAGACGCCATAATAATAAATGAATCGTTGACAAATAGAAGAAGTCTTTCAAGAAGCGCAAATGTTACTTTTGGCTACCGCATACGTACGAAAATCGGAGCATGGAACGTTCGATCCTTGTACAGCGATGGTAGATACGAGCAGGTTGAGCGTGAAATGCTTCGCCTAAAGATCAGTATCCTGGGCATAAGCGAAACTAAGTGGAGAGGAAGAGCTGAATACAGATCAGACACTGGACATACGAGAATGCTGTATTCCGGCGAAGATGAAAGAGAGGGTGGCCAAAGACTGCATGGTGTCGGAAGTATGTTGAACGAAGAAGCGAGGCGTAGTTTGATCTCATGGGCGCCCATTTCTGCGAGATTAATGACAGCAAGGTTTCGTTCAAAAATTCGTAACGTCACAATTATTCAGTGCTACGCCCCGACAAATGAAGCGACCGAGGAAGACAAAACCGCGTTCTACACTCATCTTAACTCGGTTTACAGTAGTGTTCCGAGAGCCGACATCATAGTCGTTATGGGAGACCTTAATGCCCAAGTCGGTTCAGACAATTACGGACTGGAACGCGTGATGGGAAGAAATGGTGTGGGGTCACGGAATGAAAATGGTGACTTGCTTGTCGAATTTTGTAACGCGAATCGTCTTGTGATAGGTGGGACTGTATTTAAGCATAAGACGTGCAACAAAATTACCTGGATGCATCCGGATGGTCAAACCGAAAACCAAATTGATCATATCATGATTCAGCAGCGATGGAGGAAGTCTATGTGTGATGTCCGGAGTATAAGAAATGCCGATGTGGGAAGCGACCACCATTTGGTTCTGATGAGTCTCAAACTACGAACCGCTGCCGTACAAAAACCAGCGCAGGATGCAGCAAGGAGCACAAAATTCATTACTAATGCTTTAAATGACCCCAACATATGTCGAAACTATGTCACCACCCTTAACGACACAGCCTCGTCATTAAATGGAATCCAGAATTCAACAATTGATGAGATGTGGGGTGAAATTAAAAGTGTTTTTATGGAGGCTGGATCCGAAACTGTACCCAAGCGAACGAGACGTAGATACTCTTCGATATCCCAAGACACCTGGGATAAGATATATAGATTTGTTTTGTTTAATTTTGTGTATTTAGTAGTATATTATTATGCATGTGTTAGATTGCCTTTTTTACTAACCACTAACACATGCACTTATGATGAGCCTCTGATTGTAGGTGGCAGCTTGCTCTAAGCTCACTACAACTAAGAATCTGAAGTGTAAAAAGGTCGAACTTCGCAAATCATTTAAAATCCAAATAAATGCCGAAGCTGATGTTCAACGAAAGGCTGACTTGCGAAGAGAGTACCGCATTGCACATAAGATGGTCTACCGCTGTGTGAGACGTGACAAGAGGGTGAATTTGGATGGACTCGCAGATAATGCGGAAAGTCCTGCCAGAAGAGGAGATATCCGGGAATTGTACCAAATAGCCAAAGATGTTATCGGGAAAAAAAGCAACACCAATCATCCTGTAATGGATGTGGATGGTACACTTTTGGTATCAATTGAGGATCAGCTTCGTAGATGGAAGGACCATTTTTGTGCCCTGCTAAATGAGGATTCAGTTGAGCAGAGTGCTGAAGTGCCCCAACTAAACGAGATGCGCATGTCCTATAGGGGTATTGACATCGAACCCCCGTCAGAATCGGAAATTCGTACATCAATAAATCTCCTCAAAAACAACAAGGCAGCTGGACTGGACGGAATACCAGCTGAATTCCAGAAAGCCGATCCCGTAGCAGCGGCTAGTATTTTACATCCGCTGATACAAATCATTTGGGAAAACGAAAGCTATCCCAGGGACTGGAAGGATGGTGTGATTGTTAAGTTGCCAAAGAAAGGTGACTTAAAGAATTGCAACAATTGGCGTGGTATCATCGTTTTGTCCGTTTTCCCAAAACTAATGGCAACAATCATACTCGAGCGAATAAAGGATAGAATCGAGTCTACACTCAAGAGGCATCAAGCTGGCTTCCGCAGTGGTCGATCGTGTGTCGACCATATCAACACCCTGCGTATCGTCCTCGAGCAGTCGATGGAATATCAATCACCGCTTTACCTCATGTTCGTGGATTTTGAAAAGGCCTTCGATCGAGTTAACCGAGAATGTATATGGAGATCGTTGCTTGGTAGAGGAATCCCACCAAAAATTGTTGGCATTATTAAAGAGTCCTACAATAACGCAAGGTGTTTTGTTTTGCACAATGGGCAGCTATCCGACTCCTTCGTAGTGCAACAGGGTATGAGACAAGGGGATGTTCTATCGCCAATTCTCTTCCTTCTGGCGATGGACGACGTATTGACGGCCAGTGTTGGGACAGCTGAGCGACAGGGCATTCAATGAAGACCGTTCGAAAGGCTCAGTCATTTAGACTATGCCGATGACATATGTCTACTGGCAAATAACATCAGTGGGCTGAACGCGATGTGCCAAACACTGCAAGTGAAGGGAGAGTCGAGTGGTCTAAGAATTAACAGCAAAAAGACAAAAATAATGCTCACAGGCCGCTCCACACAGCAGCGTATTATTTTACAGGAGAC
The DNA here is from genome assembly GCA_963921185.1 of Dasysyrphus tricinctus. Taxonomy (NCBI): domain Eukaryota; kingdom Metazoa; phylum Arthropoda; class Insecta; order Diptera; family Syrphidae; genus Dasysyrphus; species Dasysyrphus tricinctus. Next base: position 17,927,113 of record OY992532.1, on the reverse strand, counting down.
GCCAGTTGAAGTAGTGGAACAATTTAACTACCTTGGCAGTATTGTTTCTGCAAACGGTGGTACGGATCTGGACGTTAAAAGTAGAATAAATAAAGCTCGTGCTGCCTTCGGTACTCTGTCCCCAATTTGGAAATCCAGTCAAATCTCCTTACGCACTAAGTTGAGATTCTTCGAATCCAATGTCAAATCCGTGCTGTTATATGCTTGTGAAACCTGGAAAGTCACGTCTACCATTTCGAAGAAATTGCAGGCTTTTGTGAATCGCTGTCTTCGCCACATCCTAAAGATTCGCTGGCCACAAATAATATCAAATGAGGAATTGTGGCGCAGGACAAGTCAAGAGCGGCTGGACGTCGACATAAGAAAGCGTAAATGGCGTTGGATTGGTCACACACTGAGGAAACCAACCGATGAAATTGCAAAGCAGTCCTTTGAATGGAATCCTCAGGGTGCACGGCGGGTTGGAAGACCAAGAACAACATGGAAATCAACTGTCTTAGCGGAAGCAGAATCCCAGAGAAAGACGTGGCCACAGCTTAAGTACCTTGCAGCAGACCGTGAAGGATGGAGACGTTTTGTTGACGCCCTATGCCCCAGCCGGGGTTACAGGACACGATGATGATGATGATTATAAAATCACCAAATTCTCGATCTTCGAAAACGTTATCGGGGGTTCAATATGCAATTAAGTGAAGACCAAAGATTGGCTTGCCTTCGAGATATCATATTAGAGACAAAAAATATATGTTTCCAACCATTTTCTCAAAAAAACAGTTTTTACTTCTTCTACAAATCTAATCAATTTTGAGCTAGTGATGTGTTAAATAAAATTATTCAACATCCATATCATTGATTCTCTTCGTGTACTTCCCAAAAGCACGAATTTTTACAAATTTTATCTATTTTTATTTAAGCTTTGACAAAACTGTGGGCTAAATTCGGTGAAATTCGTAGTTTTGAGCGGTACGCGAACAGACATATTGTTTTTTCTTGTTCTCAAGATATTTGAGACGAACAATTTCCACAATTTTTGGTAAAGTATTTTGTAGTTTTTTCGCCTAAAAAGACTTTTTATTGAATATTTTTACAAATTTGATCCATTGTTTATTAATAATTAATGCTCTATGCATTATTACCCCGAAGCCAATTGTTTGTTTTAAAAATATCCGAGCTAAAGAATTTTTTTCAAAAATTTTCAAGCTAGCTGATCTGTTTTTATGTGTTTTTATCAATTCTGTAATACGTTATATACGTAGAATAAAATTAACCCAGAGTTGATAGCATCATTTATTCTCGAGATATTCAAGTACATATTATAATAAAATTGAACAACGTTTTTTTCTTAATTGCAACTGTAAAAAACCATTACCTGAATTTTTTGAAAGCCCTTTCTGCACGGATTCTGATTCTAGGGAGCTCGAAACGTGAAGATATGCCAACATTTTCGATTCGACAAAACGGACCAATTACAATAACTTCCAATTGGAAGTTAAAAATAATGATAGTTTTCATACAAATGTTCAGAAAAATGTAGGCAAAATGCTTGTTCTCAAAAGCGGATCTTTCGATTTAGATCAAATATTTTCAATATGATAAGGTTAGAATTTATATATGCATAATAACAAAAGCTTATGATTTGCATTCCAGAATTTTTCCTTAAAATTTTTTTGGGAAAATTTGTTTTTTTTAGTACCGCTCCAACGTTTTTGTTATTTTTTAAAATACAAATGAGATTGGTGAGGCAAAAGAGTGATATTTTTCTTATTGTTGAACATAACATATAACCATTTTCTGATCATTCAAACAAATTTCTCCTTTACCTATTCTTTTAGTTTTATAAATTTCCAACTTTAGTTCATTTCCTTCACAATTTTCATAATTTAGGAAATAAATTCTACGGATACCGCTGAAGAAATTTGATTTTTTATAAAATTTTATAAAATAAATAAATTATATCTTTTTAAAATAAATCCTCACTTGTAGTTTTTTGAAGGTCTATTTATCTAAAAACTTACAAAAGAAAAAAGTTTATTAACTTATGCTGATGAATTTATTTATTTTTCACTTGAATATTTATTTTTTTTGTTGTTTTCAAGGAATGTGTTGATTCATTTGATGCGGTAAGTGTCATTCATTAGACTTGCCATAGTTTTTGACATCTGTAATAAATGGAAAGTTTTTGAGTTAGTTTTGTTTTGTAAATAATGGTCATTATAGTCTGCTCAGAAAAAATTAAATCAGATAATGTTTTATTTGAAAATTTTGATCGGTTATGCCCAAAGTGAAATTTATTTTCTTAGTATATTTTTGACAGCAAAGTGAAATATTTTGCTGGGGTATTTGTCAAGTTTGTTAATATAAAACTTCAGCATCACGAGAAAATTCATGTTCCATTTCTTTGGACAAATACTGTCCATTCTACAGTTTTTCTACTTCAAAAGAAGCGTTGGTATTTGTTCCCAACATTAAAAGTAAATTTTACCAAAAAAAGAACATAAGTAGTAGGGTGGCACTTATTTTTAGAATTTTTGAATTCTTGATTTTTTTTTCATCCCCCCACCCCTAAAAGTGATCAAGGTAATTAAAAAAAAATTCCGAGCAAAATTTTTTTGAAATCGGTTAACGTTAACACGTGCCGGCAAGCACTTGAAATTCTCCAACCAAAATACATGGAGATTTTCAGTCTTTTCCTCAAAATCTTTAAAAAAGTGTGAAAGTGGTTGGAACATCTAGAAAATTGGTACACATATTAAGTACATAAAGAGTATACTGTATACAACAATTTTGAGGAAAAGACTGAAAAATCTCCATGTATGAGGAATTTCAAGTGCTTACCGGCACGTGTTAACGTTAAGCGATTTCAAAAAAATTTGCACAGATTTTTTTAAATTACCTTGATCACTTTTAGGGGGGGGGGGGGCGAAAGAAATTGAAAAATTTTAAAAATAAGCGCCACCCTTAAAGTAGTACCATTTTTCAGCAATTGTTTTTGTAACTGATACCATTTACGAACTCGGGAATTCTATTAACTTTCTAGTAGTTGGTGAAATCTGTAGTTAGATTTAATTTTTCTGAACTGACTTTGTGTGTTTCTGTGACAAACTTTTAATAGTTTTCAAAAATGTACAATTTCATCTTGCGATAATGGCCTTAGATTTGAAAAAAAAACGCGAGATTTTGATCAAGCTTGAAACATGAATATAGAAAAAGTGGTTCCTGATTTATGCTACCTATCTGTTGTATGAATGCATTTCCGTCTGTAAATCGCTGCAACCTTACCAATAAATTAATTTTCTCTAAACATGGATTCCCAAGAAGGAATAGAAAAACTTGCTATAGCATGTTTTTTTATTTTTGAACTACTTGTTAAGGTCTTTTCCGATTTCGATTAAAAATACTGATAATTTCTACCTACATATACACTGCAGATATCTACCTAAGTATTTAGAATAAGGTAGTGCTACGTCTGGCAAATTGCTAAGAAATAGCTGGAAACTATTTGATCGAAATTTAATGTCAATAATTTTTACTGTGTGAATGATACCTACATATGTGTTCGTTTGTTAAAAATTTGAAAGTTTCACAGTATTTCACTGGAACTCCGATACTCATAATGTCATTCATAACACATAGAATTCAATATTTACCTTCATGTTTATGCCGCCATATTGCATTCTTTCGATATTTCATACTCGTATTATCACAGTTCTCTTCCTCCGATGAAGTCGCTAGAAGAATATTCCCATCACTTTTATTCCTTCGTATTGGCACCACCTTCCGACGATTACGATTTCCATTATATTCCCCGAAATTCTTAACACTCTGACTTTGCGAACATGGGTCACCTAGACTTGAATCCAATACTCCTTTTTGCTTCAGTGAAGAGCTCGAGTGACTAAGAATATTTTCCGTGGAAGATATTTTCCGTATTCTTCTTCGTGTTCGCTTATACCTTCCATTTTCTTCGGCTACAACTAAAGTTCCGGCTCTGCATGTGCGCAAGAAGTACCTTGGTGGCATTAGAACTTCATGACCTTCAGATGTGTCGAATTCAGGTGAAGAAAATCGACATTTCCTTGCACTTTGTCGTTCAAGAATCGACCGTGAATGGGTTAAATTTGGAGTACCATTCGAATTCGATCGGCGATATCGCCGTTTTGGTTTTTGTTCTTCACTTTTGACAGCTGTTTCCGCTGGATCAACCTTGAATCGGACTTCTTTAAATGATGTTGCTCGTCGTTCGAATGGTTTTGTACTAGAAGGGGTAACACTAAGACAGCCATTCGAGTGAAATGGCTTCCATGAAGCTTTGGAAATATATTGTCTCTCAGGGGATCCTTCATCATTGGACAAAATTATTGGAACATTTACGAGTGGTTGACTTCCCAAATCCGAAGATTCTATATACTTTGTTCGCAGGCTCAATTTTCGTCTCCATGGTGTATCGATGTTAAGCTCTTCCTCCAAATCCTTGTTGTCTTCTAAGGGACTTGAGTCCACTATCTCACAAATGGGCAAAGGACTTTGTGAATTCGAGTCTGATGGCTCACATATCTGCAAAGAGTCAATGTCAATCTCATAAGGTGCTGATATCTCTTCACCTTTTCTGGCATTCCTGAAGTTTGAAGGCTTTCGCTTCGATCGCAGACTGTCATTAGATAATGGTCTGAACCATTGCCTCTCTGCAGAATCCAATGAACCCAACCCAGTATCTTCATCGTCTTGGAGAATCTTATCGAGATTGGTTGTTGCAGACTTGTCGAACTTTCTAGCCTTCCGTTTTGAGGCTTTGGTGGACTTTTTCTCTGCCCTGTAAACCGCATCGTCAACCTGCTGATTCGCATCGACCAACAAAGTGCCCTTATGATCGAACAACATAATCCTTGGCATGGCTATATTTGGCGAAGACCTCGAAGTCGTTAGTTCCCATTTCCAAGCCTTAGGTTTTTTCAGTTTCAACTGCAGCAAATTATTGTCAGCATCCGCGTCGCAATAGATACCGGTACCATCGCCGCTGTCAATCCATGAATTTGACATTGCAAACAAGCAATGACTCACAGAATCTCTCACCGAAGACCTTGTAGCTCAGCAGCGGAACCCCACCTGTTACAAACAAAAGAGGCACACAATATTAGATACATCACACACCCACAGAAAGTTATATTATATTTTCAAGTAAATCGCACCTAATTTAATATTTCGTATCTATCGTGCCAGATCTATGTATCTCGCGACCTGTTGTTCAGTCCTACTTCTGAGGATGAGCAAAGATACAACCGAAAATATTACTGGAAGTGTGCCAGAGAATTTTTGTTTATTTCAGTACACCGCTCTTTAGATACACGGAATCAAAACGTTGGAAAAAGTATCTTTTTTTATTATTTAAATATTATTTTTAGCACCACGGCATTCGAAAATGTATCTGCAGATCAATTCAATTTAGGTTTTGAGTTTTTCAAAGAAAAAAAAAAGTAAATTAGATTAGTTCATCGATTTGCGAGTAATTTGTCGCGCACTTAGTCAGACTTATAAAATCAGGACATGCCTTCGTTTGAAAATAGAAACAAAAAAGAAGATATCTTCGATTCTCTGACGAAATAACCAATGGGTGGATGACGTTTTCACGGCTGATTTTCGAACACTTGGGTCTTAAAAATTTTGTTCGGAAGGTAGTCTTTGTTGGCAGAGATAAATTGAAAGACTGAGTGGTAGTAGCATTGCTCGCTGCTCAAGAAAGCTGAGTTTCTTTTTGCTCTTATTGCTGTTGTCCTGTTTTTGTTGGTGCGGTGCGGTGGTGAGCGTTTTATGTTTATGTTGTCGAAAACGCGTTGGCGAAGCACGAGCAAAAGATACAGATTGAGGGAATCTTGCTGCACACTCTTGTTTATTGTGATGTGGGAGATATATTGATGTGGTTTGGATGAAAACTTGAATGAACTCACCTATATATGTACCTAATTATAGTCTGAGAGGTTGAGTTATTATGTAGTAATGTGATGAAGTCATTTTGTACTGGTGAAAAGTGTCATGTCTTCTAAATTTAACATGGTTGACTGGATTTTGAAAGAGTTACTTATTATTTTCAAATACAAGTACACATGCACTGCACACATCTGAGTTTCAGGATTTTTTAAAAATTTCAAATACTTCTGCTCAGCAGCAATAGGTGGCTTACAGTTAAGAGTGTTTTTTTGGAAAGCCCCTTGAGCTTTTCAAGGGCAATGCAGTCATTTTAAAGGGTGGTCATTTTATATAGTTGAGTTTTTCCCATTGCTCATGCTCATCTCTCAAAATTTGAAAATTAAAAAACAATAAGAAGGGAATATACAAAAAAAAAAATATTTCTTAAGGGTGTGGTCATTGATTTTCAAAAAATACCTATCGGAAAAATTAACCAAATTCGAAAAATCGATTTTAGATGCGAAGCGTTCTTTTGGCCCACCATCTTTCAAAATCGATTTTCTCGAAAACCGTCGGTCAAAAGTGGTCATTTAAATGGTCATCTTTTACAACAAAAAAAAAACACAAATGAATATTTGCGGGCAAGCTAGTGGAAAGTGCTTGCCAGACAAAACTAACGTTTTCAAAGCAGGTGTTATAAGAAACCACCTTTTTTTAACTTCCCATTGGAAGTTATTGTAATTGGCCCGATTTGTCAAATCGAAAATTTTGACATATGTTCACGTTTCGAGCTCCTTAGAATCGGAATGCATCATTTTTAGTGAGATATGTCTGTGTTATGTGTTTACGTACGCTCGTACGTTCGTACGTTCCTTTTTTCGTACATGCGTACGCTCGTTCGTTTTTTTTCGTTCATCATATATCAAGAAAGAATAAAGATATCGACTTCGGTATAGTGGTGGAGAACTATCGATAGTGGCCACCATCGATAGTAATCGATAGTTTTTTAAAACAATCGACAATTTTTTGTTTCCATAAATAGATTTAAAAAAAAAAATAATTGTGTTTAAAAAAATAGTAATAATGACTTGTTCTGAAAATTTTGGTATTTTTGGATCTCAAAAACAAGAATGCCAATAGATTATTTGAGTAAATATGATAACATGTAAAAGGATTGAAAACTGTTAGAGTTTTTATGAACGTAGGTACCTATAAAATAAAAATAAAAATTAATGTTGGTGTATCAATTTTGATTATACATATACACTAAACAACGTTTTGGAAAAAAATAAAAATCTCGTTTATGAAGTATTGAATTTCCAAGTTATTGGCTTCTTTATTTATTATTTTCTGATTAGAACTCAAGCTTTTTCACAGATAATGCATTCATGTGTAGGATCGAAAGATTGAGTTAGATTTGGGTTGAATCTTCGACCAAGGTAGAGCTTAGACGTGTTAGCTCAATTTGAAAAAGTTTTAATGAAGTTTTTATGAAGAGTAAAGTTTGATTGACTATCGAAAATAATCGATAGTGGTTAAAAGCTATCGATTGTTTCCGATAGTGAAAACTATCGATTATAATCGATAGTGCCATCGATAGTTCTCCACCTCTACTTCGGTATTTTATTTTATAGATAGAAGCTTCATTACGTGCAGAAAGGACTTTCAAAAACATTCAATGGGCGTTTTTTTATTATAGCAATTAAAAAAAAAACGTTGTTGAATTACTTTAGTCTCGAATACCTTGAGAAAAAATCATGCTATCGACTTAGGGTTAATTTTATTCAACGCATATTGACGTAATAAAGAACTGCTAAGAATATAAGAACATATCAGCTTATGGTTATTTTTATTAAAAAAAAAAGAGTTGCTGAAAATTGTTGAAAAAAGTTGTTTGACTCGAATAACTTGAGAACAAACAATGATATTGATTTCATGGTAATTTTATTTTAAACATTGGTATGGACATAGGGATAATTTTACTCTGCACGCTAGTTCAAAATAAGATTAGTAAAAAAGTAATAAACTGTTTTTTTAAGAAAAAGGCTACAGATATATTAGATATTCAAAAATGTTTTTGTCTTTAATATCTGAAAGACAAACCAATTTTTGGTCTTCACTCGATTGCGTATTGAAGAGCTGAAAAAAGTTTTCGAAGATCGAGAATTTTTTGATAAAAAAAAAAAAACACTGGGCCTATAGCTTCCGGAGCACCAATGGTGAAGTTACTAGTGTGGGTCACACCCAGCCTCTTTTTTATTTTTGTATATATGCTTTAAAAGATAAGCTAACATATATCCAAAACCCGACTTTGTAAATAGCCTAACGAATAGACCATTTGAAAAGGAACAATTACATGCAAGGGTTTTTATTATCGAATATGTTTGATTGGCCAATAAGCATACTTTAAACCGAAAATGCTACTAAAATCACCCATGCCTTTCTGAGAGAATGGTCACACTGGCCACTTTTAAATATTTTTGGTATAACTCAGAAACTAAGCCAGATTTGACAATTTTACACATAAAACTTTTTATTTAAAATTAAATTTTTTTGGAGCAAAGATACGCTCAAGACATGTAAGAAAATCTATATTATAAGAAAACTGGCAGAGATATAGCTATTCAAACTTTATCATTTCTTATCATTTTTCGCATTTTTTGCCCGAAAACCTATTTTTTGGTACTTTTTAATAAATTAAACATTCCTAGAACCTTGTCATCATCATCATCGTGTCCTGTAACCCCGGCTGGGGCATAGGGCATCAACAAAACGTCTCCATCCTTCACGGTCTGCTGCAAGGTACTTTAGCTGTGGCCACGTCTTTCTCTGGGATTCTGCTTCCGCTAAGACAGTTGATTTCCATGTTGTTCTTGGTCTTCCAATCCGCCGTGCACCCTGAGGATTCTATTCAAAGGACTGCTTTGCAATTTCATCGTTTGGTTTCCTCAGTGTGTGACCAATCCAACGCCATATACGCTTTCTTATGTGGACGTCCAGCCGCTCTTGACTTGTCCTGCGCCACAATTCCTCATTTGATATTATTTGTGGCCAGCGAATCTTTAGGATGTGGCGAACACAGTGATTCACAAAAGCCTGCAATTTCTTCGAAATGATAGACGTGACTTTCCAGGTTTCACAAGCATATATCAGCACGGATCTGACATTGGATTCGAAGAATCTCAACTTAGTGCGTAAGGAGATTTGACTTGATTTCCAGATTGGGGACAGAGTACCGAAGGCAGCACGAGCTTTATTTATTTTACTTTTAACGTCCAGATCCGTACCACCGTTTGCAGAAACAATACTGCCAAGGTAGTTAAACTGTTCCCTTACTTCAACTGGCGTCTCCTGTAGAATAATACGCTGCTGTGTGGAGCGGCCCGTGAGCATTATTTTTGTCTTTTTGCTGTTAATTCTTAGACCACTTAAATCTCGTGTTTGGCACATCCCGTTTAGCCCACTGATGTTATTTGTCAGTAGACATACATATGTCAGGCGTTAGGAAATAACGCCCAAGGAAATAGTGCCCAAATCGATTTGGAAACATCGCCCAAAAAAATTTTTATCACCCAAAAGCAAAGAAGAAATTGGAAATATTGCCCAAAACAACTTTGAACCCAAAAAATTAAATGGAAATATCGCCCAAATATTTCGCATGTAAATTGTTTTTGTAGAATTTTGGCGATATTTCCTCAATTTTGGGTGGTATTTCCAAACTTAATTTCAATGAATAGGCAAAGTTTTTAGAAATTTTTGTGATGGTAATACAATTTGTTTAAGATCTCAAATTGATACAGTTACAATTATTGTTGGATATAAATGCAAAAGAAACTTTGCATACACCCAACCTCGCACCCACCCCAAATCCTATAACGAGCCTGAGCAGGGGGGTTGCAGGGGGGCAGCATGCCCCCCCAAACATACCTCACTGTTTATTCGTGAATTTGTATCTACAGTTACAATTATTGTTGGATATAAATGCATAAGAAACTTTGCATACACCCAACCTCGCACCCACCCCAAATCCTATAACGAGCCCAAGCAGGGGGGTTGCAGGGGGGCAGCATGCCCCCCATACATACCTTACTGTTTATTCGTGAATCTGTTTCTACATTTCACCCACTGTTTATTCGCAAATTTTTAATTTTCACAAACCAAATAAAGGAGAGGATTTATTAGGTTTGTGAAATGTAGATTCAAATTCACGAATAAACAGTGAGGTATGTATGGGGGGCATGCTGCCCCCCTGCAACCCCCCTGCTACCGCTCGTTATAGGATTTGGGGTGGGTGCGAGGTTGAATGTATGCAAAGTTTCTTTTGCATTTAAAGAATCGCCCCGATTGCATTTGGGCGATATTTCCTTATATTGCAGTTGTTTTTGGCATTGTTTTCTATTTTGGGCTTTATTTCCCATTTTGCTATTTTAATTTATCAATTTGGGCATTGTTTCATTTTATGAAAGAAAGCAAAATTAGGAAATATCACCCAAAATGAGAAAAAAATTTACAACAACAATTTGTTCAGTGTTTTTTTGGGCGTTATTTCCAAATCGATTTGCGTGCTTTTTCCTTGGGCGTTATTTCCTAACTCCCATATGTCATCGGAATAGTCTAAATGACTGAGCCTTTCGAACGGTCTCCATTGAATGCCATTTCGCTCAGCTGAACCAACACTGGCCGTCAATAGGCGTTTTTCTTTTTCAATTCAGAAAAGAGCTCTGAACAGAGTCCGAGCATGTCGAGCATGTTCTGAACATCATCTGAGAAAGTTTGTTCTGACCACCCTGAACTATTTTGAAATACACCTGAACACTAGCTGTCAAATGCTATGCGTTCAGTATTGAACTCAGTCTACTCAGTCATTTTATTCTGAGCTCATAGAGCGCGCTCTGAACAAACTCTGAACACACTCCGAACAAAAAAAGAATACAAATTTTTAGCTCTGAACGCTCAGAGCTAAAAAAGAAACACAACTTTTTGTTTGACAGTTCAGGCTCTGCTCTGAATTAAAAAAGAAAAACCCCTAATACGTCGTCCATCGCCAGCTTAGAATAAAAAATATAAGGAAGCGCCATTTTGTGGAAAAAAGTGAAGCATATTTCATAATAGTGTTTGCTCTCACAAACACAATACATTCCAAAAGGGGACGGAGTGATTTTTAATGGCAACTTACTAGGGCGCCATAACAATAATTTGTTATTTCTGAATTTATTTTTCTTCTCAGTGGTATGTTTAAAAAAATACTTACTTTTTTATGATAACCCTCTAAGGCACCGATAAAATGGTTTTAGTATCTACTTTCTTTAAATTGTGTTGTTTCGGTGGAACATCATAGATTTAGTTTAATTACGCATTGTCATGAAGAAGGCTCTCCAAAACCAACGTGAATCATAGCAAATCATTCGCATCGATACAAAAATTGGCACCCCAAATGTTGCTTTACTTCATCCACTTTCAGAATGGTCATCCTTTTACCACTCGACTTTCGGAAACCTTTTAAATTTTTTATGAAATTATTTTAAATATTTTAATTTCTGAATAGGACAAATTAATTAATATTAAAAAATGCACTAATAACTTCACTACAGAGCAAATTGAGCCAAATTCTGAAGATGCACATGTTAACATAAATATACGAACTCCAAACGTACAAAATCGATTTAATAACAAAAATAATTTCCTGATATAAAGGGCGCTTAGCAAATAGTTGCGCCTTACAATCACCAATAACAAAAAAATTACGTCCCTGTTTCACAGAATCGCAGTTTGACATTACTAGTATTTCAAATTTAAACCGAAAAACCATGTGCAAGTTTTCAATTAATTTATAAATTTATTTAAAGTTTAATCATTTAAAATGTGTTACTTGATTGGTGATTAATTAAATTATGATCAATTCACATCACTTTCTTTGAGAAAAATATGATAAACTCACTTGTGAAAGGAAATGATTGTTGTCCGCCTTATTCTTGCCTTATATACACAATTTAACACTGCACTCATATTTTTGTATTGTTATAGTAAGTATGCATACATTTCTAAGTAAATCACTTCAAACTATTTGTTTTTTTTTTCTACAATCTAATGATTTATTAATGTTTTTAATCTTGTATCACTTTTTGATTTACTTTTTTTCTTCCATTCAGTCACCGATTTGACATGTTCGGGTATACAGTTTTCTGCTTCATTCACGTACACTGTATTTGTGATATACACCAGTTCCTTTACGTCTTCTTCTATGATCGCCAGCAGGAATAGAATTGGCGATAGAACATCCCCTTGTCTCACACCCTGTTGCACTACGAAGGAGTCGGATAGCTGCTCATTGTGCAAAACAAAACACCTTGCGACTGTAAACCGAGTTAAGATGAGTCATTGTATATAAATTCTATAGTATTCTCATGAAGAAAAAAAGCTCATGCCATCTATGCGTCCAAATGTAATACTAATTTTGTTAAGGGATCTCGGTAAGGCGATCACAGCGAACCTATCGACCAAATGTCTAACTACAAGAATCGTATTTCATGAGAATACTATAGATTGGATATACAATGGATGAGTGTAGAAAGCGGTTTTGTCTTCCTCGGTCGCTTCATTTGTGGGGGCCGTAACACTGAATAATTGTGACGTTACGAATTTTTGAACGAAACCTTGCTGTCATTAATCTCGCAGAAATGGGCGCTCAGGAGATCAAACTACGCCTCGCTTCTTCGTTCAACATAATTCCGACACCACGCAGTCTTTGGCCGCTCTCTCTTTCATCTTCCCGGGAATACAGCATTCTCGTCTGTCCAGTGTCTGATCTGTATTCTGCTCTTCCTCTCCACTTAGTTTCGCTTGAACCCAGGATACTGATCTTTTGCATTTCACGCTCAACCTGTTCGTATCTACCATCGCTGTACAAGGATCGAACGTTCCATGCTCCAATTTTCGTACGTATGCGGTAGCCAAAAGTAACATTTGCGCTTCTTGAAAGACTTCTTCTATTTGTCAACAATTCATTTATTATCTATGGCGTCTTGATTGACGCTCGTACATGAAAGATGCCGCACCCCCAAATCCGATGTGTGGTTTACTGCAACCGAAAGCTACCGAAGGATTTCTCTATAAAAAGATTACCTCTTGGGGTTTGGGGACTCGTTTCCATTTGTTGTCATGGTTCAAGTATTTGCATATAATCCTTCCACCATGGTGTTTTCTGAGATATGATTAATAACATACATATAGTGGGGTGGCTTAGCTATTCAATTGTGCACTTTGTGATAAAAGCAATAATTTTAATCATTGTTGGCACATTATGAAAGAATGATTTAAGATGTTGTGGCCACTTCGTATCTCCACCCATTTAGGTGGGCGGGGCAATTTGTTTTGAAAAATGACTTGAAATGGAAAAAAAATTATTAAAAAATAACGACAACACCTACAATATTTTGCTATATCTTTTTTGAAAGCCAAAACGCCATTCTTAAATTCTGTTTTTAAATTAAGGTATTTGAGTAAATAGTTTTCGAAAAAATAATTTTCAAACTCAAAGTTTTGAAAAAAAATGTGGAAAAAAAATATGTATAGTGATTTATTTTTAACTTTGCGTAGTTATATAAAAATTAAATTTTTATTTTTCAATGCTCCTATCAATTCTAGGTCGAATTTTGAAAACCAATTTCTTTTAAGTCCCTTAGTTTTTGAAAAAATTGAAATTATAAAAACCATTTTTTTCGTAGACAAACTTTTTTTTTGAGTATTTGTCTAATTCATAACGTAATTTTTTATCAAAAACACCCTGAATTTGTACCTATTGACAAAAACAACAATATAGACCAGTAACTGTCAAATCCCCTCCCTCGTCAAAAAAAAATATATATTAAATAGTAGGGAAAACCTCATATGACAATTCTTTTTATTTAATGACTTAACGCCAATAAGAAATAGAAAGCAAAAATTCAATTTAAAGACACTTTGTTACAAGTTAGGTTAAAACATGCTAATTATAATACATAATCCACTAAAAATAATATATTGTAAGACCGGCTTATACTAGATATTTATAATAATACATAATGTGCATACATGTTAACACTTGTGTACAAGTTTGCGAAACCTTATCGAAATTCTACCCTGCCACAGGAATGTTTTTTAATCAATTATCTTCAGTATTAAACAATATCGTGAAGGTCGTATTCATCGGTGCCCTTTGGCTCAATGAGCACAGCCGGGATCGGCGCAATAACCACATATTGCTGTTCAGTGGTGTTTTCCCCGAAAAAAAAGAGTAACACGTTGAACTTCGAGATTTTCAACCAGACATAGGCCTAGAATAAATGAAAAGAAACTCAGTATATTTTATCGCTGAGTAAAAAGAATATTTGAATCTTGATAGATGTACTAACGGGTCATTGCGCCATTCATTGGCACAATGGCCACCAGACTGGTGTTTTCACATCCAATTTCCAACCATTAAACACCTATTTTGCGACTGTTCAAACCTCTAAACAAATCGCCTCCATTACTTGTTGTTGGAGAACAGGACTATCTAGCGCATGTCTGAATGGCAAACAGGAAAGTCATAGAAAGCACAGGCTGGTGAACCAGTCTGTGTAAACTCAATAGTTTTTTCAAGGGGATCACAATGGAGCACAAGACTCCCTTGTTCGCAACATCCTCTGTGCACGCCCCTCCTTACCTAACCTTACACAACCTATGGCCGTTTCGAAAACGTCAAATCAAAGTCAATTTGATCATCAAATGATCGTCAAATATGCAATCGTCCTTCTTGCACAAAATCAGTTTGATCAACGTCAGTCAATTTACTTGCAAACGCATTTAACGTTAGCAAACACGCTCTCTGGCTTTTATATATTTTGTACGTCAACTCGATTTTTTTACTGCACAGCTGCACCGCAGATGATGTTTTCGAACATGTGACTTTAGCAAGCTGTATTATCGAACACAATGCTAATACAGTAAAGTTTGTATTTGCGTTTTCGAACAGAAGACTTTTGCAGTTTACGTTTAAGAACATTCTGCAAATGCATTTTTGACGCAGTTGACGGTTTCTAAAACGGCCTATGTCTGGTTGAAAATCTCGAAGTTCAACGTGTTACTCTTTTTTTTCGGGAAAACACCACTGAACAGCAATATGTGGTTATTGCGCCGATCCCGGCTGTGCTCATTGACCAAAGGGCACCGATGAATACGACCTTCACGATATTGTTTAATATGAAGATAATTGATTAAAAAACATTCCTGTGGCAGGGTAGAATTTCGATAAGGTTTCGCAAACTTGTACACAAGTGTTAACATGTATGCACATTATGTATTATTTATAAATATCTAGTATAAGCCGGTCTTACAATATATTATTTTTAGTGGATTATGTATTATAATTTAGCATGTTTTAACCTAACTTGTAACAAAGTGTCTTTAAATTGAATTTTTGCTTTCTATTTCTTATTTGCGTTAAGTCATTAAATAAAAAGAATTGTCATATGAGGTTTCCTACTATTTAATATATATTTTTTTTTGACGAGGGAGGGGATTTGACAGTTACTGGTCTATATTGTTGTTTTTGTCAATAGGTACAAATTCAGGGTGTTTTTGATAAAAAATTACGTTATGAATTAGACAAATACTCAAAAAAAAAAAGTTTGTCTACGAAAAAAATGGTTTTTATAATTTTCAATTTTTTTCAAAAACTAAGGGACTTAAAATAAATTGGTTTTCAAAATTCGACCAGAATTGATAGGGAGCATTGAAAAATAAAAATTTAATTTTTATATAACTACGCCAAAGTTAAAAATAAATCACTTATACATATTTTTTCACATTTTTTTTCAAAACTTTGAGTTTGAAAATTATTTTTTCGAAAACTATTTACTCAAATACCTTAATTTAAAAACAGAATTTAAGAATGGCGTTTTGGCTTTCAAAAAAGATATAGCACAATATTGTAGGTGTTGTCGTTATTTTTTTTATAATTTTTTTTCCATTTCAAGTCATTTTCAAAACAAAATTGCCCCGCCCACCTAAATGGGTGGAGATACGAAGTGGCCCAACATCTTAAAATCATTCTTTTATAATGTGCCAACAATGCATTAAAATTATTTGCTTTTATCACAAAGTGCACAATCATGCTTCATATGAGGCGCTAAGCCGCCTCACTATATAAGGTCAGATTTGACAGGCAAACCCGCCTTTTGTATGGTCAAACACATAACTGCTCGAGGCCGTGCCACTATGGGGAAAACAGACGCCAATATGGGTTACAGACGCTACCTGCTGTTGCCGTTGGCCTTTTACCAAAAAAAAGCCTCCTCCGCCACCAGACTATCATGCCGTTGACCGCCACCTGCAATTCATCCGCCTTAAGGGGGCTTTTAACCATCCCAAGGACAAGTTTGTGCCCTGACCAGCATTGCTGGGTTGTCTGCTTATCCCGGCATCCATTCGGTCCCCCTGCACGTTAGCGTTACCCACCCTCTACCACGCGGAGGTGTGCATAGGGATTTTCCTATCATTGAGCCTAGGGCCATATGGGGGTCCTAGCACTCTCAAGTACTTTTAGAGGAACCTTGTACCAATCTTAAATTATCGGACCAGGCGTTCAGTCTGTAGGTCTAAAAGCATTTAAGAACCGCCGAAAAACAAAATTGCTAAGCTTATATACTTTTTTAATATTCTCTATAGTCGTAATGTTATGTAATGTCAAAATCTTGATTTTGAACATTTTTACGAATGTGAAAGTTGCCACATTGTACCGAAAAAGGGACTTTCGGCCAAAATTGTGAAAAACTATTAGAAATGGTTAAGTTTGAATGGGCATATCTCTGTCAATTTGAACGAAAATTACTTTTTGAACATGCCAAATTAATGCCCTTGATCTCTACTTTATTTTGTCTATAAATGGCTAGACCCTATTTTTGCTTAGAAAAAAGTTATGCACGATTTATTAAAAAAATTAAAAATCTTTGATTTGTTTGTTTTTTTTTAGGTTGGTTTTTGTTTACTTTTCCTGCTTAAATTTTTTTTATAAAATTTTCTAGAGTTTCAATTTCAATAGAAAATCTAATTTTAAAACAAAAAGTTTTAAGCGTAAAATTGTTGGTTTTTGAAAAGTGGCCACTGTGACCATTCTCTCAGAAAAGTGTTTAAATTTTCAATTGAATTGAATGATTATGAGATATACAATTCCAGTACCCACCACCATGTTTTTGTCTATATTATTTTCAATGAAGAAAAGAAAACTGCGATGAGCCACTTCCAAATATTTATTAAAAATAAAAAACTCAAATTTTTGGTGGATTCATGTTTTGGTTGTCTACTAAGTATTCTAAATTTTGAAACTAATCAGGAAAAATAAGCATTCCGTTTTTTAGGCACTGTCTAATATAGGTAATAGTCCATAAAAAAAATTTCGATTTAAAACTATGTGTTCTAATATTTTCTGTCTGCCAATTCAGTGCATATATTATTTTGGTTAAAAAAATATTTTTTTGGCCTTAACCATCTTAAAAAAAAAAAATTCAAAAAAAAGTTCAAAAATCAATTTTGAAAAGTGATGGAGATTATTTGTATAGAAAAATCTACCAACATTTTGGTGTATTAAATTTTGGAATATCATATATCCTTCCAAAAACGATACATAGGTCTCGAGTTATAGCGATCTCAACTCCATGATCGGTTGTGAATTATGAGATTATAATTTAATATGAGCCAATTTCTTCTGGAGTGATTTCCGCAAGTCACAAGTAAATAGGCGCAGTTACAAAACTTAAACAAAGCTTTCTCTATTTCTTTATAAAATAAAAAATCATCTAAGCCACTAGCTTCTTCTTGTTATAGACGACAAATTTTGAATTTATAACCTCAAACAAATTTTATTTTTTCATTTTTCTCTTCTGATTTATTTAAAAACAAAATATTTGAAATTTTTAATGCTCTCTCACGTATTTAATTCTCATATAGAGATATCATTGATATCTTTTTTAAACATTCATCTCTCAAGAGAACTAAAAAATAAACGAATCCATCATCTAAAAAAAAATGGTAAGACATTCTACGTCACTCACGCATGCGAGTAGATGATTAATGTAGTTATACAAAAAGTGCCTGTATTTAACATAGTCATCACTTCACAAAAATTATAGACCCGAAAGTAAAATTGCATTTTTGCTAGTGTTTTTACTGACTGTCATGCCGAAGGTCTGGGCTCGTTTTTTTTTCCAAAACTGACATTTTAAAGGATTTTTTTCATGAAATTTTTGAATTTAAATCGTGAAGCCTCAATGAGAAAATTGAAAATAAAAAACTTGTTATATGGCAGGTACAATTAATACCAATAAGTACTAACCACCTGATTTAAACAGTCTGTATCTCGTGCAGGAAAGCATTATAGCTACGGTGACCATCCGTTCATTATAATAATGAACTGCTCTGTATTTAAAGATGTTGTTCATTATTAATTATTTGTACACGAAAATATATAAATGTTCTGTATTTTATTAGTTGTTCATTATTTGTTCTGTATTTCTTTAATTTTGTTCAAAAAAAATAACGCACACATTGGGAACGTAATAATTTAATGAAAGAAACTGTTGATGCTAACGTACCCTTAGTTAGTGAACTAAGAAATATAAATCTAGTAAAAATTTATTTTTCCTTGCCGCCTCTATCGCTTTTGACATCATCTGTCATGTTCAAGTCAAAAACTATTCATTTCATGAGCATATCACCTGCCTGTGAAATGTGTGCTGTCTGCGTCTGCGCTGAAGAATTGAGATATGTGAGTTTTACTGGCTGAACAGAATGGAGACGGAGCTGCAACTGAGCTGCAACTGGAATAGCTGTCAAAATGTTGAATACCCACAAATTCAATGATGTGAACAGAACACGACGCAACTGCAGACGGAGCTGCAGACGCAACTGGACAAGTTGGCCAACTTTTAACTTTTGCTTGCAGCTTTTTTGACGTTTCGAAATTGTGAGCAAAACAGAGTGTTTACATGTGGGTTAAAGTAGTTTTTAAACTCTTTTCAATGTCTCATAAAGACGTAAAGCAATTTTAGCTTCTTTTTCATCATTATTAATTTTTATTTTTGTTTTCATTTTATTTTCGATACTAAAATGTCAGAAAGCTGTACAGCTGCATGTGTGGCGCGTAAAAAAATCACGTACGACACTTTTTGACAGCTTATTCCAGTTGCAGCTGCAGCTCCAGTTGCAGCACTCTATTCTGTTCAGCAGTTATTTGAAATTATTTATAAAAAAGCATTCAATATTGAAAATAATTTTAGCTTGCCTGATGCCACTCAGGAGGAAGTGTGTATTTAATAAAGAATTAAAAAACCAGTACAAATTCTTGACCTAAGTGCGGAAAAATAGTCATTGACAGTTGCACAAATTCAAAAAATTAAAACAAATGCAAATGCCAACAAAATTACGAGCAGCCATGCTGTAATGAAAGAAACAACAAAAATAAACACGAAAAAACACAAATTTCATTTTATCGCACACAATAATTATGGTCTGGGTTCTGGGTAATTAATTGTGTGCGAAAAAGAGTGTAGACTTCTCTGCTACAAGCTACAACTATCAATTTCGCTCATCGAACAGCGTACTGCAGAACGAAAAGTAGAACTAAATTTATAGTTTATGATTTCGTTGTCATTTTTGTATGGGATTTTTCGTTTCGCATCAGCAGCGTACAATGCTTAAAGCAAAGACTGAATTGATTAGAGCTTTATAATATGTTTATTCTACATATTTTAAGTTGAGCCATTTTTCCTCAGAGGATATATTTATTATTAAATGGAATAAATGATTGAAGACTGAGTTGATCTTTTTTCTTTTGTTCATTATTCAGCTTTTAAAATATGGTCACCGTAATTATAGCTCAATATTTATTATAGGTGTTATAGCGCACTGCAACAGTTATCGGCTATAACATGTTTACTGCACAGACTTATGCACGTACAAAAACTAATAGCACTTATTGAGACCTTTCCAATTATAACGGGTGATTTTTTAAGAGGTTAGAACTTTCTAAAAAAAAAAAAAACACAAAAAATTCGAAAAAATGAATGAAATATTTATTTGAATCGATAGTCTGAACCTTGCAATTTAATGTTTAAAGATAATTTCATGCAAATGTTGACCGCGGCTGCGTCTCAGGTAGCCCATCCGCTGAGTCCAATTTTGGCATACTCTTTCACACATATCGGCCGGTATCTCACGAATGAATGCATGGATGTTGGCTTCCAGTGCGTCAATCGAAGCGGGCTTGTCCCTATAGACATTAGCCTTGACATACCCCCACAAAAATAATCTAATGGTGTCAAATCGCACGATCTAGGCGGCCAATTGACCGGCCCGAAACGTGAAATTAACTGTTCACCAAACTCGCCTCGCAATTGCGCCATTGTTTCGCGTGCTGTGTGGCATGTGGCACCGTCTTGTTGAAACCACATAATCATGCAAGTCAAGAACTTCCATTTCGGGCAAAAAAAAGTTTGTTATCATCGCTCGGTAGCGTTCACCATTGACAGTAACGCTGCGATTCGCATCATCTTTGAAGAAATATGGCCCAATAATGCCGCCGGCCCATAAACCGCACCAAACAGTGGCTTTTTCGGGATGCATTGGTAGCTGTTGCAATGCTTCTGGCTGATCTTCACTCCAAATGCGGCAATTATGCTTATTTACGTACCCATTCAACCAAAAATGAGCCTCATCGCTGAACACAATTTTTCGATAAAAAAGCGGATCCTCGGCCAGCTTTCCAAGAGCCCATTCACCAAATAATTTGCAAGCGTTGTTCATTTGTAAGACGATCCATGGTTAAATTGCAAACCAAACTGAAGCTGATTGACAGTGACACAAGGTACTAAACACACGTCAGCTGTCAAAACCAGTGTTGCCAAAACCAAACCAGCTAAAAAATCACCCGTTATTAGACAGAAAGTGGTACAACATATGGGACGAATGCCCATTCTCCTTAATGACTCAATAGGTGGCTTAGGCTAAGGCAAACAATTTTCGCCTGGAATTTTAAACAATATTATGCACAAAATAGGTGGAAGATCATTTAAAAATTAATTTGAGGAAAATACCTTAAGAATATAGTTCTTAAGCGAAATAGAGCCAAATCAAAAATTCTGCATTATATCCACGTTGCAAACGAAATAATGAGAAATATTGTGTTGTTTTTAGCTTTATTTCGTGGGGCCTTATTTCACGTCCCCCGTTTTTTCGTGCTCTCTATCATCGTTATATCATGTTGTTACCTTGAAATTTGTTTACATATGACTCCAAAACCCTATGCTATAATACATGCCTACATATAAAATATCGCCAGTAAAAAAGTTATCATTATTTCCCAACATCCCAACTATGTTCAAATTCGGTTAAAAGCATTTCAATGTGGTTCTTAGAGGTGACACTCCAATTCTATCTAGAACGCATGCTTCCATGCTTCGTTGGGTCTCAGTCACAAACAAAAATAAGATGCACGATTTCACTAAAGTCGCTTCTTCCAGCTAAAAGGTACCAAATCTAAAATTTGTATCTAAATCGTTAGAGTCGTTTCCGAAAACCATTTTGTTTGCAATCAATTGATTAATAATAATATTCAAAAATGTATTTTTTCTGCCGATATCAAACGATACTACTGAGTACCGAGAGTATCGGTCCAAAAAGTATGGTATCGGCTCGGTATCATTTCAGATGCTTTGGAGCTGGTATCGTCTCGGTATCGTTTCAGTTTTCGATACCAATATTAAACGATACCAAGACTTTACAGGGGGTCAATTCTTGTTCTTTGAAACTGTGAAGTGATAACTATGATAACGCCTTTACGCTAAATGCGATTCTTGAAGTGTGTAAAAACAAATATTTTCAATATATTTTCATATGATAATTCGTTTATCACAATCATTTCACTCTGTGAAAACCTGTGAAAAGAAAAATGATAAACAGAAACAAATTGTGCTCATTTGATACACCCAAGTCGCCATCTTGGTCTTTTTATGACGTCACAATCATCTTTTTCGATGAGCAAGAGGTAGCATTTTTCATGTTAGTACTTTTTTGTAATCACTTTGACAGCTGTTTTTCCTAACGAGTTCGGGAATCGCCTTGCACGTGTTTGTGAAGTGATAAAATGATAAAACTCTGTGAAAACTGAAATGATAACCTTGTTTTCATTTCACAATTTCACAGATCGAGAATTGACCCCCAGGTATCGTGGCCAGGCCTTATACAGATTTTTTTTTTTTAATTTTCTCGAGAATAGCTGCAATGATTTTCTTCAAATTTGGTAGTTGTCTTTGGTATCTAATACTCCTACATCAAGTCAAGAGATTTCAATAAAAAAGCTATTGATCTCTTAATAAGGACTCGTTTCAACTGATTATGTAGATTTTATCAAATTATTTGGTTATCTCTTGGTGAATGATGTATGTCTTCATTAATAACTATTTTTGTATCGTATAATTTTGGGGGTACCTATATATACCATAGCCGATAAGTCATCGTATTTTACCTATAATAACAGTAAGAAAGGGTTTTTTTCATGATAACAAAATATTTTAATTTTTGTAAAAAAAAGTAAACAACAAAGAATATCCCACATGAATTCGCAACACCACACTCTATATTTGAATTCGATATAAAGAAGTTCATTCAGCAAAATGTTTACTCAATGGAAAATAAAAAAAAAGTCAAGATAAGAATTCTGCTATATTTTATCTTACAATTTATATCTACTAACCCACCGGAGCTTACGGTTCAGTCCGAAAATGGATTTCCAAGCAATAAGTTGGATTCTTGTGCTGCTAATAGCTTCATTTTGTGCCTGTTTGCCTCTGACGACTTCAGCTCCAAGGCATGTGATATTCTATAAACCCGATTCTGGCCAAAAGGAAGCCAATCTGATGTATGCTCCACCACGCTGTCGTATTGATTTCCGAGGACGTTGTCGGCCGATTGTAAAATGAAATGGTGTCGAAATGAAACTGATTTTTGCTTTTTTGTATACAACAATGAAAATAAAATTAATTAAAGTTTATTGAAATAGTTTTTTAATACAAATAAACAACTTTTGAATGTGATTTTGTGTTCTTATTTTGTTAACCCAACTTCGCGAGATTTTTAAAAAATGTATTTACTTATGAATAAGTTATAATAATATTCTCTTTAAAAAAAAATAAAACGAATATCTGATTCATAAAAGGAGTTCAGTGAGTAATTTTTAACAAACCAAAACAAACATAAGCTTAATCGTAGTGTCGCAGTTGACTGACAAAGAGGTGAGATAAGAAGACATTTACTTTCCTACGCCATTTGCTTATTCCAAACGATGGTTTGCAAATTCACAACTGCACCACACGACCTTCTTCAAAAAACGTCAACAACACGCTTACGTTTTTTTTAACTTTCAGCCAAACGATATAAATGCAGTTCCATTACCAATTCTGTGTTCATTGCAAATAGAAAGTCCAAACAAAAATGGGGAGTGTATCGGAAACGAAATCCCATTTTTAAAAATCCGGCTTTCTAAAATCCTAAATAAAAAAAGAATTAAAATCCTGTCTACAAAAATACCTATGTACTGTTTTCCAAAATCTCGTTTATTCAAAATCCCAATCTATGTATTATAATCCCATTTTTTGAAATCTCGTCTAATCCAGCTTGTTTCTTAGAAATTGATCATTTTTAAATTTTAGTGTGTTGATTATTTTCCTGATGGTTTAATTAATTATTTCTACTACCCAGACCAAAGAATTCTTGGACTTAAGGACTATGGGTGTATTCATTCGGTTTTCGCTAACTAAAAAAGAAAACTTTTATTAAAACTATGTATGTAATTCTTACTGATAAGATATATACCTACTGTCAGAATCAGTGTTATTCAAAACATTGCCTAACTTAAGACAGCCGTCCAAGTTAAAACATTTATAGTAAAACATTTTAAATTGATGACAAAGAGTTGCCTAACTTAGACACCAAAATCCTCTGTTAAAACCTTCACAAAAGTGACATTTAATAATAATTCAATTTATTAAAAACTATTTTGAAGTACTAACGCACTTATCAAACTAGATATCTTTCTAGGGCACCCTAGTAAATAAAATTCTTAGTGATAATAATAAATTGAAGCTCTAAGGGCAATGTAACGGCTTAAGGTTCCACCGCTGCTGTCCATTATTGCATTATAACAAATAAGTTTAAACCTTATTATTTGATTGATATTTACATAAGAGCGGTCATTAAAAAAAAGGCCATCTTTGATGGGCCCTTATCGGCTAAAAATGAAGAAAAAACAATTCCCTAATTCTTTCAGATTTTTAT
Organism: Dasysyrphus tricinctus; assembly: GCA_963921185.1. Taxonomy (NCBI): domain Eukaryota; kingdom Metazoa; phylum Arthropoda; class Insecta; order Diptera; family Syrphidae; genus Dasysyrphus; species Dasysyrphus tricinctus. The sequence goes on along the minus strand of OY992532.1, from coordinate 17,902,867 downwards.
TTTCATCTCCTATAGTCGCTATAGGGGTTAATCAAATTCTCAAATTTTTGTTTACATGCAAGGTGATTCGCGTAATATCGGCAAAAAAAATTCAGAGCATAGGTTGGAATTAGACAAGAAAAAATACCACTGGAGGGGGTAATACTTCCCTTCGCTTGAACAGAAGTGGCAATTTTATAAAAAAAAAGTTACATAAAAAAAAAAAATTATTAAAAAACAACGGCAACACTTACAGTATTGTTTTGTACCTTTTTAGAAAGCCAGAAGTCCATTCTAATGGTTTATTTTATAATAAATATGCCAACATTCGAAATTTTGATTTCACACGATGGGTCCCAAAATTTTGGTAGAGGCTCCAAAAATATTAATCCTCCTAATGTTTGAGATTTTTATATTGATATTAAGAGGTGGCGTATCGCGATTTTCTGGTTTTCATACAGAATGTGTGGGCAAAAACATGGTGTTGGGTTCTCATGCTTACATCTCTAAAATTACCTTGTCCATTGAAAGTTATTACTGGCTCTGCAAAGAACTAACAAAGCAAAATGAACGGTCTTGTATCACACCGTTTTATGATAAGGACTATTTACATGAGAGTGCCCACCAACGACAGATAAACGAACAAAATTATACTAATTGACTAATTTTTCGCTACGAATTGCAATCTATTCGCCTATATCTCCAATATAAGCAATTCCAATTCAAATTTAAGTACCTACACGATAAACAACATTAACCTTAATAAGGTTTCTGTCATTTAAGGTAGTACCATTTTGTCCAGTTTTTTTTCAAAGAATAAAGGTTAATTAATGTTCTTAATTTTGTTTCTAAGGAACAATTTTGGCATGCAAATAATAAGTATTTATTTAATTGCCCATTAAAATAAAATACGAACAAAATTTCTACTTGTTTTGAGATATCGAATTTTCAAAAATAAAATTAGAAACTTTTTTGGGATTAAAAAAAAATAATTTTGAAATTTGATATTATTTTAACTTGTCTGAAATGTTTATAGTTACATATAAGATTTTAATCTTAATCCATTCAGCCAATAATAATAAATAAAAAAGAATGCAAAAAAACAAGTTCTATGAGAGGTACTTAAGTTCCTAAGTGTAAATTTTTATTTTTTTGTAGTAGATTGCACAAATTTGAGGATTCAGAAAATATTATCCTCAACGGTTTTTTAACATTTGTATGGAAGGTAGCGTTACTTTGTTGTAATAGTAAAAATTGTTCTTAAAATATTCTAGAGACAAAAAAAAGCCTTAAAGACCGAGTTTCAAGAAAATCTTCAAAATTTGATTTTCAAAAAAAAACAACTAAGTATTTATATTTCTTAGAAGCGTCTGTATTAAAAAAAAATATGAAATCATTAGTTCCATGCTGGAAAAAATCGAAAATAAAAAAAATGGTTCTTTGGGAGGAGGTTTCCTATCCGAAGGTAGCCGTTACTAGAGAAATTATTTATAAATCTTTCTTTAGGAAAGTTGAAGAGCCATTTTTGAGAAAAATAAGACTTATTACAATTGCTAAAAACTGTTCCATGGCAGATACCTACCGTTATTTATGGTTCTAAAAAAAATTAAAAAAAAAAAAAATTTTGGGGGAGAAACACCAAAACTCACTATGTACCATACCAAGTCTTAAGAAACACGTTAAAGCCGTTTAGAATGTAGCCGAACAGACAGGCAGGCAGAATTTTGAGATTTAATTTGTTCGTCTTCTCTATCATCGTATAATGACAAGTCTGATCAAAATGGAGTTGAATTTTTTTTACGAATGCATAACTTGCCATTTACCTCGCAAGTAAAACAACAAAATTCGTTAACTGGTGATTGATATTGTCTCCTCAATACAAAACAATAATGTAATTGAACGAAAGTGTAATGCACAACTGGATCGCACGTACTTACTCTTATGTTAAATTCTTAAATTTGCTTGGAACCTAAGAACGTTTTAAATATAAAAGTAATTAACTATATAAAAAAATAAAACAAAAATTAAGAAAAGCATTTACATCGTTCTTTTGACTGCACAAAAAAAATTATAAAATAGCTTAGAACTCAAAATGAAGTACATATGCCTTTTGATTACTGGAAAACAAAAAGAATATATGCAAAAAAAAATTTTAATCGTTGGAGCGGAGTTTTTTTTAAACATTTTGTATGCATACAATTTTGCTAATAAAATAATTTTGGTTTGCCAAATTTAGTATTTATTAATACACATTTATAAACCTAGTTTCAAAAAAAAATCAGTCACTCATTTTCGAAATATGGAATTTTCAAAAAAAAAAAAATTGTATTTCAAAATTATTTTTTCTCAAAATTTGTAAATGCAATATTATTGACATTTTAATTGAGCATATTCATACAAATTTTGATTGAAATCGGTAAAGCCGTTAAAGAGAAACTCGAAATTCATAAAAACAAGTTACATATATGCCAGGAACCGTTAATAATAATATTTATTAAGCTTTTTTTCATCAAAATGTACATTCAAGCTACAATAATACACTGATTGGTTGTTTTATAGCAGCCGGCTTGACAGCAGAGTGAAGGTGATTTGCTACATGGCCCTCATACGGCCGATGATTGCCTATGGGTGCCCGGTTTGGTTCAACGTTGCCCCATCTCAAATGGAAAAGATTCGGGTGTTTGAGAGACAGTGTCTTAGACGCTGCCTTGGATTACACAGAACACCAGAGTCGGAGTACAAACATTATTATTCTAACCTGGTTCTTAACAACGGCGCCAACATAAACAGGATAGATAATTTCTTGCTGAAGCTTATTCGAGGTCACATTGCAAGAGCAATGTCCTCGACCAACAGCTTAATTTTTGGGGCTTATTACCCTAAAAACAACTATTACGAGAGTGTGCGTCTAAGCGGCTTTATTCCGCCGGATGCATTCCTCTATTTAGACAGTCGAGGGCTGATCCAGGATAGGGCGGCGGCGGCGGTTCCGCTAATCTACCACGTCGGCCGTAGAACTGTAGATCGGCGGCTCCTTTATGATCGAGACGTCCTCGCACAACACGGAGCGGAGCACCTTCGGTTCAGTAGGACTGTGTCCGATCGGGATCGAAGAGATATGGTAAGGCAGGAGAACCAGTTCTGGTGGTTGAAACCTGAACAAGAAGTTAATTCGGATATATAAAAGTTAACTATGCATTTTTTATGCCATGGCCGACTTACATAGGTTTAGGTAGTTAGTTTTAAGCAGGGACAGTCAGGGTGGCACCAAGAAAAAAAATAAAGAAAAAAAAAACAATAAAAACACAAAAAAAATTACAAAAACCCGAAAATGCTTGCTGTGGCTGTTCTAGTTTGTAAGTAGTTTGTAAGTAGCTTTAAGTAGTTTTATAGTAGTCTTAATTAGTTATAATTAATTTCAATTAGTTGTAATTAGTTTTAATTAGTTTTAATTAGTTTTAATTAATTTTAATTTAGTTTTATTTAGTTTGTAAGTTTTATATAAAACCAAAATAAAAGATATAGTTTTTATGAATTTTTTTCTAGCTTTAAGATAGTTTTAAGATAATGGAAAAATAAAAATGAATTTAAAAAAAAAATACACTGATTTTTTGTATCAAAGCCGTTTTGAGATGGATAAGCTTTTTCTTTTTTGAACTAAAAAAAATTCAATTTGCCCTCTGGAGAGTTAGAAAAAAAACCTCAAGTCCAAAATTTGAAGAAAATCGCTTCAGGAGCTTAGGCTATATGTTCGGGTTAAGACAAATAGAATTGTGGCACCCACTTTCTTCGTGTTTTCTGTCATCGTTATGTCATGTCTTATTGCTATCTCTAAATTTTTTTTAGCACAAATCCAAAACTTGCTATATAGTACCTATATCGCAAGTATAAACTTTTTGGTACCTACCTTAAAATTGTTCCAGCAAGGGCAACCATCGATAAATTGAAAAACTTTATACTTTTTCGTACTGTTGTATAAAATATAAAAATATAAAATATTTGAATGTTAAACACAAAAATAATTCCGCTTAGTTAACTGTGATTATCACTTCTTTTAATTTATGAATTAAGCAGGTATACAAAAACAAAGCTATAACTATTTCATAAAAGATAACGTTTTGCACCAAAACATCGATTTTGAATAAATTGTTTTCGAGCTAATGTATGGCCTTGTTTTTCTTGGGCGACGATATACTTATGTACCTACATATTATGTATAAAGCTTTTTGCTGCCTCAAATTCATGGTTTCATCATAGAATAAAAAAAAATATTTCCAAACTCTGAAAGTTATAACATTTTAAATAGGTACCTACTCACAACTTTTCTTAAATGTGTCATACAAAAGTTGTTGGAAATAGTACTCTGAAACTATTTTTGCCACCTATAAACACAATGAGAAAATTTGTTTTGTTGCATACTTTTAGGTAGCATAAACATTATTAATTATTTTCATAAAAAGTATGCATTAAAACTGATAATCTGTCATTTTCAAAACAATGTTAATCGAACGTCAACGTTAACACATTAAAAACATATATGCACTGATCTCTCCTGGATACATATTATATTTGTATGGCGTTGAATGCCTTCAATCCATACCACATCCTACATCCTTCATGATGTATATAAAGTTAGCAGGACACTTTTGGAAATTCAGGTTAAAAACTATCCTATCATTAGTTGCTACTTAATTGCGAATTAGCTAGTTACGCAAAAAAAAAATGAATTCCTTTTTTGGTTTAAGAAAAAATGGGTGTCCTGCTAACTTCGTATGAACTGAGCAGGACAACTTTCTCAAAAAAGGAGATAATCGAGCTGAAAAAAGTTGGTTATTGAGAACTAATTAATTGCGAATTAGTTACGCAAAAAAAAAATCATTGCATTTTTGGTTTGCGAAAAAATGGGTGTCCTGCTAACTTCATATAAAGTTATAAGATAAAATGCAATACAATTTTTTTTTGCGTAACTGATTCGCGATTAATTAGCTCCCAACAACCAACTTCTTCAGCTCGATTATCTTCATTTTTGAGAAAGTTGTCCTGCAAAGTTCATATGAAGTTAGCAGGACACCCATTTTTTCGCAAACCAAAAATGCAATCAATTTTTTTTTTGCGTAACTAATTCGCAATTAATTAGTTCTCAATAATAAACTTTTTTCAGCTCGATTATCTTTATTTTAGAGAAAGTTGTCACGTGAAGTTCGCAATACGCCTATTTTTCGCAAACGAACAAAAAATTCATTTTTTTCTGCGTAACTAATTCGCAATTAATTAGTTCTCAACAACCAACTTTTTTCGGATCGTTGACAAAAGATACAAAACAAAAAAATTCATATTGCAAAGTTAGAAAATATATAATCATGGACAACCTCAGTCTTGGAAAACTTTACAAAACTCACAATTGCATTCATTCCGATAGCTTAAATTGAGGTTTTACATAAATGTGTTTTCGTTCATAAACGCTTCAATAGTGGATTTAATTTAATACCCTTTCCTCCTCAAACTATGCAACACAAAACACAACAAATGCATTTCAAAAGTGCAAAAGGTTATCAAAATAGGTAGTATACTCAATGCGTTTTTTATTTTTAATTCATGTCATCACTCAAACTGTAAAATTGATGGCATTGATTTTTAGTTTATTTTGAACTGTGAGATGGCATCGGTTATGAATTTTTTTCTTGTTTCAATGTGTCTTGCAATAAGTGGACAGTTTGATTTGGTTGAAAGCTCACCCCTTCTTGGGGATAGAAAAGTTGTTTACACTCGTTATGTCCGACGAAGGCCTATTCCCTATTCGAATGACTATGTGAGAGATGTAGTTGAGGTTTTTAACACTCAACGAAGACCACCACCGTATGCATTTTTACATGATGAGGACCTAACTAGATTTGTTCGATGTGATTTTGATCCGAGTATGCCAGACTGTAAGAAAAATTTTATTCGAATATAAGAATGTGTGATATTTATTTAACTCAAGGTCACGAGGAGACACATTCAGTAACAACTACACCTGCACCCATAACCTCAACTACATCACACACCCATGATTTCTCTACACCTTCGACGTCCTCGACAACATCTTCGTCATCATTTTGGTGGGGACGAAAAGATGTAACCACAACAACAACGGATCCTGCAATACCTCTAGAGACAACTTCGACAATCAAGTCCCCTTCAGTTTTGGAAGACTACGGAGACGAAAATAGTGAAGGTGAAAATGGCAATGAATACGATGATGAGAATAACAAGGAAGCTAAATCAGCGGAAACAGATGATCCAAATGAAACGGAGTATTATGACGAAGGTGAAAATAATGAAAACAATAATTCTGAAGATGTAACCGAGTCAAGTGACACCAATGCCGAAGCTGAAACTGAAACTCAAACACAAGAAACAACTACAAAAAAGTCTAGTTTCAGTTGGTTCTAAAATTTAAAAATAAATATTTTTATAAAAATTAATTAATTGATAAGAAAATTTTAAATAAAAAGCAGCAATATTGTTATTGTGGTCTTCAGAGATTTACCTTAGTACATAGTACATTACTGATTTTAATTATAATAATAAACAATATTAAGAACTATAATAATAGGTATTAAGAATTTACCTCTAACGGTCCTTTAGAATGGTACTTGTTTCAAACTTATTTTGTTTTCTTTGTGTTACAGTTTTTTATTTATCATAGCTTTGGAAGCTCGAAAATTCATAGAAAATTGTGAACCTGCATTTTTCAACTTCAAATTTCACTACAAAATACTTACATATACCGAATGTACATATTTATTGAAATATTGTTCTCCACTCTATATGATACTCCCCAGCTCATTTTCTGAAGAACATAATAATTCTTAGAAATATAGTGTATGGATTAATTTTTCATACTTCAAGAGGTGTGTAAGCAGTAGCCAAGTTCTACAAAAATAAGCTTATTGTATATTTATTAAAATATAAACATTTTAGGTCTGTTAAAGGTCCCAAATCCCAATTCCCAAAATCAAACATTTTCAAATTCTGGTTAGTACCAATTCATTTAAAGTACCGAAGTCTCAAAATAAATAAAAATGGATTTAGGGAGTTTTGACTGAACGACGACGAAATAATGTCAAACTTTTACACATTGTTGAGAGAAAAAGGCTGGATTTCAAAATACATCAGATCCTTATTTGATCAAAGGTCATCTTCATCAGTTCCAAAAATTGTTATGTAATTTAAGCTTTGTTTTTGATTTTCGTTATTGAAAAAAATCTAAATATGTAAGTCCGATTGTACTTCGATTTAAGCTTTCGATTTTTCTCTGAGTGTAGGGACACTTTACACAAGGCTGAAGAGCTCACCAAAAGCGAAATAATACTATCAATTTCAACAGAAAGAGAGAGAGGTTTACCCGCTGACCTACACTCCTTCCCAACCATAACCATGGTCGTTGCCAACCCCTGTGACCCCCCCCCCCCCCTTCGAAATTTTTGAGAAAGGCATTTGTAAATCATTCTTTTCCATCTTAGTGTGAAATTTGTAGTCAAATATCTGCGATATTTATTAATTAATTTACTATCTACCTCTGTACCTTCCTTGATTATTTCTTAATTCAGCTAAAAATGAGATTCGTGTAGGTATCTGATTCCCTCAATTCTTGGCAAAAATGAACAAAAATTTAAAAAGAAGAGAACTTCAATTTTTAAAAAATTTTGGATCGTTAGATACCATTCAATGTTTAACGGCTGAATGCATGATATGGTAGACAAAATGCCATACACAACATGATTCACATACACAAGCTTCTTAAAATGTTGGCGACTCTCATATGCACCCCGGAAAGAACTTTTTTGACAGTGAAACGTCTATAAGCTTACCTAAGAGATTCTACCGATGAGGATAAACTTTAAGGGCTGGAGTAAATGTCAGTTCATCCACAAATCTAACACAGAGGAAGTTTTCATATGGGAAGAATCTATAAGGCATAGTTAACAATTCCCATTCAAAATAAAAATCAAAATTTTCAAAACAATTCTGCACCTATTCTGTGCTTCATTTTGTATAATATTTTAGGCGCAAAATGTTTGCCTTTGACTTAGCCACCCATTGATTCATTAATTAACCCCTTATTAATAATTTTAGGCAATTAATTTTGGATGCACAAACAATTTGCATGCAAATAATATTGTGAAGCGAATATATTTCCTTTTTTTGTTTGGAAGTGTAAATATTTTTTAGTCAACACACTTTAATCTCACGCGAAACAATTGCCCAATTGTTTTCTAGTTCTATGACAGCAATAGCTAATTTTTATTTGAAACTGTAAGTCAATCATGCATTTTCACCTCTATAATTTTTGATATGCAAAAATATTTGCATAGATTTTCGCACGGGAAATGTAAATTATACTTTATAATGATGAATTTATATTCACGCAACGCAATAAAGGAGAATAGGCAAATTGGCCCATATGCTCAACACAATAAATTGTGTTATGCATTTTTGAAAAAGTTTTTGTTAAGACATCATTTCATTATATGACCGTTAAGCTCTAAACCATGGGGCTCATGAGATATTCGGCTTCAAAGCACCGAAAAGAACAATAATGAAACTCCACATTTGGACAGTGTCTTTCTGCTCAACATCAATGTGTTGTGTATCGTTGGAAAGGTTATAGCATGTACTGTTTTTTTTGTATATAACCGTTAAGCTGTAGGCAATGGGGCTCAAGATATATTAGGCATCAAAAAAGAAGAATAAAACAAAAATGCAATTCTGCATTGGTTGGTGGTCTGCCAACTCAACAACAATGTGTCATACTTCATTGAAAAGGTTATTGCGAATACTTTATTTCCTTTCAAGGATGTTTAGGTGTAGTGTGGTTCGAGAGATATTTGACAAAAACGCATTTTAAAAAATAATGCAATTCTGCATTGGAAGCCGGTCCACTAAGTCAACAGTAATGTATCGTACATCGTTGAAGAGGCTATTTATTGCATGTTCTTCATTTTCTTATGTAGCCGTTAAATTGTAAACCAAGGGGTTCGAGAGATATTTGGCATCAAAGGAGGCGAACAGAAAAATAATGCAGCTCTGAATTGGGCGCTGGTCTACCAACTCAACATGAATGTGTCATACATTTTTGAAAAGGCTATTGTGCAACAGTACATCATTTTATTATATAGCCGTTAAGCTCTAAACCAGTGTTTCCCAACCTTTTATGTGCTATGTCCCACCAAAATTTTTCCAAAATCCAAAAAACATAATATTTAAAAAATTTTAGCATTCAAAAATTTTTTATTTTCACTACAAGAACTTGAGTGATTAAAAATAAGGAAGAAAGGCACAAATCAAAATTTGAACAATAAGCCAAGATTGAGTCCGGACTCTTTGAATGAGTGCTTAAATGATATCTTTTTTCTCCTTCATACTCATTTTATTTGGAAATCTAAAATGGTTGAAATTCATCAGATCGTAAAATTGCCCCCGTTTAAAGTCAAACTGCCCCCTTGTGAGGCGTGGGCCCCACGTTGGGAAACACTGCTCTAAACCATGGGGTTCGGGAGATATTTGGCTTCAAAGCACCGAAAAGAACAATAATGCAACTCCGCATTTGGACATTGTCTTCCTACTCAACATCAATGTGTCGTACATTGTTGGAAAGGTTATCGCATGTACTTCATTTTTGTATATGACCGTTAAGCTGTAGACCATGGGGTTTGAGAGATATTTGGCAAAAACGCATTATAGAACAATAATGCAATGCTGCATTTGGAGCTGGTATACCAAGTAAACAGTAATGTGTCGTACATCGTTGGAAAGGTTATAGCATGTACTTCATTTTTGTATGTGACCCTGAAGATGTAGACAGTGAGGTTCGAGAGATATTAGGCAAACACGCATTATAGAACAATAATGCAATTCCGCATTTGGAGCTGGTCTACCAAGTCAACAGTAATGTGTTGTTCATCGTTGGAAAGGTTATTGCATGTACTTTATTTTTTATACAGTCGATAAGCTGTATACCATGTGGTTCGAGAGATATTTGGCATAAAAAAAAAGGCAAATAGAAAAATAATGCAATTCTGCATTGGGTGCTGGCCTCCCTGCTCAACACGAATGTGTCATACATGGTTGAAAGGGTTATTATGAGAACTTCATTTTATAGCTATTAAACTCTAGACCATGGGTTTCGAAAGTAATTTCGCTTAGTATGGATGGTTTTTGTTTAAATTTGTCCGTAATTTTTTAGCCTCCCCGCCTAAACGGAGGGAAATAAACTTTTTTTTTGTATTGACACAACCTGCATGCCCTAGCTTTTTATTGCAATTTATGTGAACCATTCTGTATATTAGGCCTATTCTAGTACTCAGTTTGAGTGAAAACGAAACTTTCATATAAAAGCGACGCGGTGAATTGAAAGCTATGGAGTTCATAACGGGAGGGAGTACGGAGTACCCAAATGTGAGAGTGAAATATGAACCGGTTGATTATCAATTTCAGGCCATACTTTCCAATTCTCAACGTACAACCACTAGGAAAATATAAGGAGATGTGGAAGAGTCTGACACTGGTCAATTTATTTATTTTTATAAAAGAAATACATCAAAATAAAAAATCAATATTCTTACAAAAATCTTGAATTTCTGTGATTTTTAGTGCAAACTTCTGGCAGTAATTTTGTATATGAACTTTGACAGTACCTTGAACTAAAATGCGCAGAAATGCACAGAAAATTAAAGAAATTCAAAGTATAGAACGGACCCTATACAGTAAACGCAGTGAACAGGCCTGGTTTTTATTACTTCACGATATCGATCGTCTACTGTATTTCTAAAATCTGTCAAATTACTATCAAAAAAATCAGTTTTTCCACTCAAAGTGAGTATTGAAAATTGCTTGCAAACTGCGTACCAAAATTTCACGTGGAGAAACAATAATATTTTCACGTGGATTTAATTTGAAACGCTTTTAAATGTTCATTCCCCAAGTAGTGCTGAGTACTAGCAAAGACCGTATAATACCAAGATACCGCATCTCAACCAACCACCAAAAATCAGCTCTAGATGCGGTCGGTCGGGGGAAGGGAAACATCGCACGTATTGTATCACATCCTCATTCACATTCGAACTCACATAACACATACAGACATGCAAGCCTTTATTCGCCGCAGACCCACGACTCAGCGACCGCGCCACCGACGATTGTAAAACTTATACATAGACGGGGTTCTCACTCACACATCTATGGGGTCACCACTGGGGTCGTCACAGTCCTAGCGCTTTGACTCCGAATTTTTACACTAGATGCAATATCTTGGTATTATACGGTCCTTGGTACTAGGCTTTTCCAACGATTTTAAATTTTAAAGGAAAATGTTTTGAAAAAAAAAAACTGAAAAACAAAACTTGTACGCGTACTATTGTAAATTTACCTTTTTTTTAATAAAGAGCAATTACTGAGTTTTAAAGTATTTAATATTACATAAATATGTTTGTGTTTGTGTGAAACTTAGGCTTGCTTAATATACAGTATTCCCCGGTTAGTTGCTACTGCTTAATTTATTTTCCCGCTTTATTGATCTTAAAAATCTGAATTTACCTGCCTGGTACCCTATAGAAGTATTTCACGGAGTTTAAACAAAATATTAGATGATCTGCCTTTTTCGATTCGACGATTTAATATGGAATGGCTTGTGGCAAGTTTTCCATTCTTGAAATAATTCAAAGTCGAAATTTGTATCCAATAAGTCACTACGATTATAGTTTAAAAGAGAACACGGAAAAAGTAAGTGCCAAAAATTTTGTCTGTCAATTTGTATGCACCCAGGCCAACAGATTGAACGGATGGATCAATTAATATAAAACTTACTTCTTTATGTTTGTTTTTGTATGTATTATAATATAGTAAGGAATATTGAAACTTTTGCTGAGAGCAAAAATTACTGTAAAAAATGTTTCCAAAGTAAAATAAAAACATTTTTAGAAATATGTAGGTGGGTACATACTTAGGAAAAATATATGGTGGTTGAGTGGCCTTTCAGATGGTATAAATTTTGTTTGAATATTCTTCGTCTTTAATCGTCACATTTCTTGAAAGCTTTGATATTTCAGAATTTGTATTTTAAAAATTCAAAACAAAAGTATCAGTTTTGCCAAAAAATGCCTTACACAACTTTTGCCCCCACGGACTCATTTTTATACTATAACGTTTTGAATTTGGATGGCTCTGCGATGCAGTGGGTAATGTTGTTACTTCTATGGTCAGCTATAGATTCTTTTATACGATTTTTTACATTGTGTTATCAAGGTCACGAACGACTTTGAAACGAACTTTAAAAATTCATAGAATTAAAATCAATGGCTAACCAATCACTGAAAAAGTTGACCTATCATGACGCGAAACTGCCTTTGAAATAGCAAACTTTTTTTTAATGAACTAAATGATGTGAATTTTTTGTTTGTGATCTTGAAACGAACTTTAAAAATTCATAGACAAAAATTTACGGCAGACCAATCACGTTCTAGAGATCTTTCGGGTGGTATACAGTTTTTGCAAATTTCCCACAAATGAGATGCCAAAAACCGCGCATTATCTGCGTGACCTTGAGAAACTTTAAGCCTTTACTACAAGTTATCTAGGGCTGACCAATTTCTAGTAATAGTTGATCTTTTCTGACCGATTAGATGGTATTTTTTTTTTTCAAATTTTCCAATACTATGAGGTGCCAAGGGTCCAGAGCCCTATAAGTCAATAATGAAAAATTCAATTCTAAGAAACCTAGAGGTTTTAAACTGGTCTAAAGTGCTAAAAGGAACCATGATATTTGAATTCAGCGATTTTTTTTGATCTGAAATACATTTAAATTTTATTTTAATGCTAAAGAGATTTTTACAGAAAATCGCTGATGTGTTATAAATGATGATGAAGATGATACATAGTACTCAAATGTCGTATTTTAAATAAGTCAAACAAAGACTATATGGTATGCAGTGTTGATTTACCCTTAATGTAAGTTCAAGTTCTAAAATGAATCATGACTTAATTTTAAAATCCATTAAATTCAAATTTATTTGCTGAAACGTATCTAATAGTTTACTGTAACTAGAACTGGAACACTGAACAGTAAAATAATTATTGTAAAGTATGACATTTCCAACTTAATTGCTCACTATCCCAAACAACGCAAATATTATAACATCTATTTATTATGTGTGTACTTTAGGTATATTAGTAAACATCACATCAGATTATTTTCAATTTGTTGCAAGATCGTCGACGCGCGCTTGTTAAGATTGTCGTTTTAATATTTTCTTAAATAATCTATTATACCTACACATTCATACATAGACATATCTATAAACATGAATGTACTTACTTACTTATGACAATATAGGAGACACCAGCTTGAAAAGATTAAGCCAATAAAAATGTCTGTATTATGATGGATGAATGGAAATCCCAATGCACGGATTTAGGGGTTCTTTGGTATGAATTTTTCAATAACATATATTAAGGTATGACGAGCAAAATAAAAGAAGTAGATCACAACAAAAACATAAATGTTAAAAAAGAGCCAAGTTCTTATATGTAAGAAACCTGCGCGTAAAAAGTCAGCCAAAAAAAGTTATGAGATCTAAAACATATGCCAAATTTTAAGTTCATGAAGTTTAATATCAAATATCTTAAGTAGAGTAATATCGAAACGATTCCAAATCATGACATAAATTTGGTATTTAATGATTACTGTTTAAAATTTGGTGGGTTCACTGGTCAAGTTTTCATACATTTTAAATTTGTGAAATTTGTGTAAATTTTGCCAAGTAAATCCACAAAATTTTAATCAGTAATCATTAATTACCAAATTTCTGTCATGATTTGGAATTGTTTCGATATTACTCTACTTAAGATATTAGATATTAAACTTCATGAACTTGAAACTTGGCATATATTTTAGATCTCATTACTTTTTTGGCTGACTTCTTACGCACAGGTTTCTTATACATATGAGAACTTGGCTCTTTTTTTAATATTTGTTTTTATTGTGATTTCACTCCTTTTTGCAAAGATTTTATTTCACAATTCTACGACAGCCAAAAGTACTCAATATAAATAATAGCAACTCTGAGAAATGGGTGAATTTTTAAGAATGTGGATGGATGCCACGCCCCTGAATGGAAAATTCCAAATTTTCGATTTTATCTTTCTAAGTACTTTAAGCCCTACCAGCCTACTTATTTTCATCGTTCTACAGCAATCGGAAGTGCTCTATATAATTTATAAGAATTTTTAAGAATGAGGGTGGATGGCACGCCCCCTTAATGGAAAATTTCAATTTTTCAATTTTGTTCTTGCTAAATACTTTAGGGCCTACCGACCTACCAATTTTCATCGTTCTACAACAATCGGAAGTGCTCCATATAATTTATAAGAATTTCTAAGAATGTGGGTGGATGCCACGCCTCCTGAATAGAAAATTCTTAAAACTTCAAGCCCTACCGACCTACCAATTTTCATCGTTCTACCACAATCGGAAGTGCTCCATATAATTTGTAAGAATTTTTTAAGAATGTGGGTGGATGCCACGCCCCCTGAATGGAAAATTTCAATTTTTCAATTTTTTTCTTGCTAAATACTTCAAGCCCTACCGACCTACCAATTTTCATCGTTCTAAAGCAATCAGAAGTGCTCCATATAATTTACAAGAATTTTTAAGAATGTGGGTGGATGCCACGCCCCCTGAATAGAAGATAGCTGATTTTCGATTTTTTCCTTTGTATGCTTTACAAGGCCTATCGTTGTGCGAAATTTCAAGTTTCTTAGATGTCGGGAAGTGCTCCATAATTTTGACGATCTGTCAGTGAGTCAGTGAGTCAGTGAATCAGTGAGTCAGTGAGTCAGTCAGTCAGTTACGGTTTTTTCGATTATTGAAGTCCTTTATCTCGGGAACTACTAATGCTAAAGAGTTGAAATTTGGTGAGAAACCTGTGTTTGGTTAGCTCAGCAAATACTGCGAATTTGAAGTTTCTGACTTTATTGGTACTGAAGTTAGAAGGGGGTTGAATATCGCCTGAGTTTGTTCCTGTAAAAAGGGTGTAGTGCCGCGAACTTGGCTGGGCACTACCGTGCCCTTTGATAAAAACATGGAAATTATGAGAGAAAAATGTAGAGAAGCATGAAATACGACATTTAAATTGGCTAAAACAACTCTTTTGACAGTTTGAGGTGAAAAAAAAGAATGCCATCTTAATTCTTGATTGAATATGATTGTATGGGAAAAAAATTCAAAATCGTATAAAATTCTCAGAACATTTTTAAGAACAAATTTTGGCACGCAAATCTAAAGAATATATTTATGTATATACAAAAACAAAATTTGAAAAAAAAATTGTCAACCCGTTTTTGAGATATCGAATTTTCAAAAAAAAATGTTGACTCTTTTTTAAAAAAATCCAAAAACTTTTTTTTTGAAAATTTTTTACATGCAATATTATTTAATCTTATCTGAGATTTGTATTCAAAAAAATAGTATAAATCCGTTTAGTCGATAACGAGAAAATTCAAAATAAAAATATACGTTCTTTTATAGGTACTATTAATAGTTGCTAAGTGTAAAATTTTATAATTTTTGGTAGAAGATTGTATTAATTTTAGCATATGAAAAAAGTTTAATCAAAATCGTAGGAGTCGTTTTTAAGCAAACAAATATTTTCCTTTGCGGTTTTTTAACTTTTGTATGGAAGGTACCATTATTTTTTCATAGGTGTAAAATTTTTTTTAAAAATATTTTAGAGAGTACTTAAAAACTCTTAAATATCGAGTTTCAAAAAAATCGATCATGTCGTTTTTGAAATATTTGATTTTCCAAAAAAAATTTTGAAACATTTTTACAAATCCAAAAAATACTTTTTTCAAAAATTTTGGTACACAAAACTATTAATATTTTTTGGAAGCTTCTGTATAAAAAAAAATAATTGAAATCAGTTATACCGTTTTGAAGAAAATCAAAAATTAAAAAAATGGTTCCTTGGGAACTACCATTAATAACCATTTTTGAAAAATGTTTTTCCACCAAAAGGAAGTCTTTACTTAAATAAATTTATTGAATTTTTTTTTAAGAAAAGTTGTCGAGCCGTTTTTGAGAAAAATACGATTACGTTTAAATTAAAAATTGTATAGCAGGTACCGTTATTTTTGGTTCTAAAAAAAAATGAAATAAATGTGTGGGCATAATCACCAAAAACCACTATGTACCAAGTTTGAAGAAAATCGATCGAGCCGTTTAGGCTGTAGACGAACAGACAGACAGACAGAGAGACAGAATTGTGCCACCCACTTTTTTGGTGTTCTCTATCATCGTAATATCATGTTTGATTGTTATCTCAATTTTTTTTTACACGCATCCAAAACTTGCCTTATAGTACCTATATCGCAAGTAAAAATTAATTTTGTTAGTACTTTTTTTAAACTATGTAATTCGGTCACAATATTCATTAGGTATTGTTATAAAAACTTTATTTCAACCATCTTCAATGCCTAGCCACCTTAAAGCCTTGAACCACAAGAGCAATTTCGTGTCCATTCATCCGGTCATAAGTCAAAATTTTTGCCAGATTACATCAAGTAAAATTTTTAATCCAGCCCTACCTGTTTCCATCGCTGCCCTGTCTGAAATTTAACTCTAGCTACCGCCCTGTAGGACTTACTTGGAAATATTTACCACCCTAAAGCTTAGAGTATGCATAAATTAAACTTTAGCTTATCTGAATTTCAGAGGAATATGGACCAGATTCAAGCAACTATTGAAGAGTAGATATTAATTGAATTCCAAGAATTAAATATGAAGTCACTTGGAGTTCGGCTAGTTTAGTCCGACGGCATGCATTTGGTCATATCGGTTTGTTGGGTAACTTAAATTAAAAACTTGCAGATAATTTAATAATCCAGATTCAGACTGAATTATATGTATTATATGTATGTGATCAGAGAACGAGTATTTTTTTCAACGAAAATGATGACAATATAGTGTAAGCTCTATTTCTTTCTGAAAACCAGTTTTATCCACCTCCCAGCCGAATGTTCGAAAACATAACTGATGAAGTGCCACATTCCTCAAACTGCTTTTTGGAAACATTAATTTTAAGAAACAAGCGTTGCAATCAACAAGGTTTAAAATTAACTTGAAGTTCAATCGGTCATGCTATTATGTCAGCAGTTCGTCCCAGATCGTTCTTGTCAAAGTTGCAACTTGGTCTTGGCTTATTTATGCATAGTAATTGATATTTTATCTTCTTTTGGGTTAGGTGCATCATATAAACATGTTGTGGCATATAAAGCAGCAGTGGTACTTCACCCTCAGCCTTATATTTTACCACCAGAAACAGGAACTTTTGTTCAATTTGTAGGCGATTATGCTGACATAAATGTTTACACCATAGATGGCCATAATACGCTCCATATTATGGGCATTGTTGAAATTGTTACTTTTGGAAGTTCTATCATTGCCGAAGAACCTATTCCACGCGGTACCACTTAACACTCTGCCCAGGATATTGCTCCAAGAGCTGCAGTAACAATTTAGACTCATGAAAATGTAGGAGAAGTAGGGTTGGGTAAAATAAGTGTAAGAGCTTCACTTCGAAGAAACAAATAATACCTCATTTCTCAGACGTATTGATTTAATATGGCTGTATGGAAAATTTTGTGGAATATCCGGGTTACCAGGATGGAATGGCATTTTAGAACATCTCACAAAAAATATGTCAAATTTTTATAAATCCCAGGTTCTGTTTTTGCCCTTTATACACAATCCAGCCAGTAACTACGATACTAATTTTACCACTCTGATGTGTGCTTTGGAAAAAGCTGAGAGTCAAGGCCATAATACATGTATTATAACTTTCGATCAACCCTTATACAATAAAGCCAGGGAAATAGTTGCTGCAGTGCCTCCAGCATCAAGATTATCGCGTGTAATTGTAAGACTTGGAGGATTTCACTTGTTGATGTCGTACCTTGGCTTTATAATGCAGGGAAGTGGAATTAAAGAAGTTTTTTCACTTATTTATGCACCAATTTCCATTGATAAAATGCTTAATGGGCACGCATATAGCAGGGCTATTAGGGGTCATACCTTACTTCATCTTGTGTTGGCTAAAATAATTATACAAGAAATTGCTATTGATGACGAAACCGCGACTATTCTTCAAACTACAATTGAAAATGTTATCAGTTGTACAATTTCATATGATGACATTGAGTCCTGTGATGAGAAACCTAAAGCTAGAACTATAATGCTCAGAGGGGCACTTAAGTGGTCGGAAGAAAACAAGCAAATACACGGAAAGCATAAGGCTCCCGAGCGCACCTCACTGAAGTAAAACTGATATTTGGTGAAATAGGAATACCAAAAAGAAATAGATAATAATATTATGGGTGTGTTCCCCTTTTTTCGGTACGGAAAGCTACTTTTCGTTGGTTTTTGACATTAGCTTCAGTGCCCTTCCGACTATTATAGTCCTACCTTAAGTATTTGCTTGATAAATTTAACGAAACGCAATATAAAGCTGTATTCGGTAGATCAGCATGTGTGTGCAAGAGATTCACGTGTGCTAAGAGATGAAAACGATCTTGCAAAACTTTTAGAATGGTTTTCTTGTCACGATCCTTTCCCAAAGCTACCTCTTATAACGTCTTTATCGAGTGGAATCGTTGGTGACGATAGCATCAACTGTTATAAAGCTTATGATGCTGGTCTCCTTTCTATGGAGACCATGAGGAACCAAACGTTTGAAAGTGTTAAAAGAGCAAGTAGAGTAGCAACGCTAAAAAGTTCCATAACCATACACTTGGTGAAAAAATTGCAATTGATCCTTTGCTTCTCTTTCAACGAATCAGCATTAGTAAAAAGTTTGAAGACCAACTGCCCACATTCTTTAAGTATGAATTCGCTCCTAACCCACTGTCTCTCTTCAATGAGGTGGGAATGCGGAAAAATAAAAAATCTTCACTGTATGATATTTTACAGCCAGTAGAAGGTGACATTGACATCGATAGTAACAATGTGATACCTACACATCATAGATGGAGGATTTTTACTGCATCGTGTTGTATGGAGCCGGGAAAGTACATTTAATACGGTTTGTAATAGCTACATAAGTTATTTCCAAAACCATTTTGGAAAAAACGCTATTGTGGTTTTCGATGGTTACAAGGATCAAAAAAGCAGTATAAAAGCATCAGAGCAGCGTCGTCGGTGTAGATCAGCTCCATTATCAGTGGATATTTTATTTGATGCAACAATAATGGCTCCATCTTCTCAACAACAATTTCTTGGGAATGCAAACAACAAAAGCCAATTAATTGCAATGCTTTCGGAGAAATTTGAGGCTACGAGGCAAGCGAAAAACGATGCCTATGTTTTGATTATCGAAACAGCTATAGAGCAGTCCAAGACACGCATTTACTGGTTGTGATTCCACTTCGGCTTTGTACAATAAAGGCAAACTAAAATTTTTGGTTGGATGTTGTATAGGAACTGGGGACCTCGAGCTGTATCTTTTCCTACACATCAAGCGCTTACAATACCTCCACGTTGGTAGCCGCCGGATACTGGTCTTGGCTTTATGCCTTGACTTGCTAAACTTGTAAGTGCGAATGTTGACCAAGGAAAGGATTGCAACATTAAACCCATGGCCCTACAGATTGGAGGTTAGTGCGTTGGGCTAACGACCCGACCACAGTAAAAAAGCCAATTGTTATGAGAGAGACGCAAGAAGCCTCGGATAGCGACCCCCCTCAAATGGCAACCAGACCCGGAACGAAAATGGACTATGATCTACGAGTATGCACCTGGAATGTAAGGACACTCTATACACCAGGTGTTACTCAAAAACTTGAATCTGTCCTCTCGCGGTACAAGGCAGATGGATAGGATCAGGTATAACGAAAAGAAAAGATTGCGACATTTATTACAGCTGCCATCAAAGACTGCACATGTTAGGATGCGGATTCGTCGTGGGAAATCGACTCAGATCGAAAGTCATCGATTTTAAGCCGATTAGCGATCGCCTGGCTGTGATCCGCATCAAAGCTACCTTCCAGAACATCAGCCTAATATGTGCACACGCCCCTACCGATGAAGCTGAGGAGTCTAACAAGGAGGAGTTTTACGACCTCCTGGACGGAGCCTACGGAGCCTGTCCGGAGTACGATGTCAAAGTCGTGCTCGGAGACTTCAATGCTAAAGTCGGAAAGGAAAACATCTTTGGCGGATTAGTTGGAAAGCACAGCCTCCACGAAACGACAACAGACAACGGCTTCCGACTAATCCACTTTGCTGCAGCTCGTAATACGGTGATAAGTAGCACAGATGGTCGAACCGCCAACCAAATCGACCACGTGCTAATTGGCGCAAGGTATGCATCAAACATCTTGGACGAGCGAGCTTTCCGAGACGCAAACGTGGACTCTGACCACTTTCTTGTTGTGACAAAGTTCAGAGCCCGACTGTCCAACGAAAAGAAAACGAAGACCGCCCAAAGGAAGAAATTCAACATTGAATGCCTTAGCACATCTGAGAAAGCCAGAGACTACAGTGAGCAATTGACCGGGAAACTCTCTGCCGTAAACCCAGCCACAAGCGTCAACAACCAGTGGATCCAATATCGCAACATCATTAAGGAGACAGCCGAGACCACCATAGGCTACCAACCACCCAGAAAAAAGAACCCGTGGTCAGCCCCGGATCTATGGGGGGGCAAACCGGGGCCTGTGCCCCGGGCGGCAGCTTACAGGGGCACCAAATCCTTGTGACTGAAAATTGAGAATTGCGAAATGAAATGAGATGCCGCAATGGAATATCAAATTGTATTTCTCCGTCAACCTTTAGAAGTTTTTCTATTATTATTTCTCCATTTAAAATAATTAAGGATTAAATTAAAAAAAGAAACGAAACATTGTTGATTGTTTTTTTGTTACTTTGTAATAATAGTTTCTTGCATTGTATGTTAGTGTATTTTTACAAATTTTCCCCTCCTCCCTAAACTGAAGGAGATAGATCCCCTTTTTGATTATACATACCATGCTGCCACTCAGATATTTAAAAAAACATAGTTTAAAATCATGATTTCAGTTAAAAAATCATGATTTACAAGTCTGAGTAAGAAAACGGTAAAGGAGATATATTAAAAGTTTTAAACTACATCGCAACAAGTAAACCAAATATTTTCAAATATTTATTGAGAGCATTTATTAAAAAATACAAACATGGAAGGACTACGAGCATTAAAATAAATTATTATAATTTATACATATTTATGAGTGCTATATTATTTTTTTCACAGTTTCCGGTATATAGGTATTATATAGCACATTGAAAATTGAAAATATAGATAGTATAAAATATTTTTTTTAATTTTACGTAAGCAAACACTAATTTTGTATGTGAATTCTTTGGAGTATATATTCGTTATATGTTTAGCATGCAACAACCCATTTAGTGAATCAATTTCAAGGCTGTTTCATAATTTTGTTTTATAATTTAAAATTAATATTAACTTCAGAAAAAACGCGCTCCGTATTGGCTGAAGAATGTGGCAGTGAAAATATTTCATAAAGAATTGCGACAATTGTGTAAAAGCTGGAGTGTCATCTGCTTGCATTAACTTGCTTAAAATATAAATAAATTAGGTGGCGCAACAGCTCGTGGAGAACCAGGGCCTAGTGACTTACAACTCTCAACCATTCCTGTGTGCGAGTTTTGTTGGCAGGAATGGAGGGGACCTACAGTTTTTTGCCGAGTCCGAACGGCTAAATGAGAAGCACTTTTTCATGACAAGTATACTCTTGGATTTGTCAGTTCCTCGCAAGAGGCAGTACCTCGAATAAAACATTTCAGTTTTTAGATGGCACGGCTGGGAATCAAACCCACACCTTCGGCATGACAGTCCTACGCACTAACCATCATGCCACGAGGTACTACATGCTCATGCCTTTCCAAAATTCTTCAGCATCTAGACTAAAATTTAAGTCTATGTTTTTCAGTGCTCTCCACTCATTGTCAATTTCCTGAAGTTGATCGTCTTTCACTAAATTTGGAAAATTTTTAACAATTGCTATTCTGTGGAGCCAGAATATTTTCTTTAAAATTAAATCTGAGAAAAATTTGCTTAGTAGCTTCAATTAAAAAACTCAAGCAATAGCAATGAAAGCTATGTAAAACGCTTTTTTACACTGGCACATTTTCCAAAAAGAGACCCACTTTAATACCATACAAGAAATTCAATCACAGAAACAAAAATGTAGTTATGCATTTGAGTCAAAGTGTCATTTTAACTATGTTTGTGTTTGTAATGTGTTCGTCGTTTGAGGTTGTAGTGTAGCTTAGACATTTTTTTTTTTCAAAGCGATTATAAAAAAAAATATTTTTTTTTTGAAATTAGAAAAACATGATTTAGGACTCGAAATCATTAAAACATTATTTGGGTCCAAAAAACATGAAAATAATGATAAATCATGATTTCTGGCAGCCCTGGTGCACACAAGTGTGGTGTCTGTGGCCCTTTAAAAAAGATCTAGAATACAGTGTAATAAAGTATAAAGTTGCCAGTATCCAGCAAATAATTCTTTTGGCAAGACCAGGATTGCATAGGATTCGCCTTTGAATGAGGAGCGTCAGAAGTTTCTCGATTTAAAATGTTATTATCATTATGGTCTTTTTTCTATGAAATCTCTAAAGTGTGTACGATTTGGTGTGGCGTGTGTGGCGGAATCGCACACCGGTGTCGGTACACATGTGTTCACACAAGTTTGGTGTCTGTGGGCCCTTTTATAATAAATGTGCGCGCACATCCCCACACACATCACACCGATCGAGACACCGACACCAAAAATCAAAAACTATTGATTTTTACTCGCTCTGTGTCTGACACCGAAAATCGGTGTGTGCACCAGACACATGTGTGCACACAAGTGTGGTATCAGTGGGCCCTTTTAGTTCACAACAAATCTAAATACAAACAATTGTAGGAAATCAGGTGCTCAAATAAAAACTTTACTCTCCGAGAAAATTGGATTTACCTTTTTCAAAATGGCGGATAACACAAAATTTCCCACCAGCCAGAAACTGCACTCACCCGTATCTAAGAACCAGCCAATTTAAAATTACTTGTGTTTTGACGTTGCTTAGCTCTTGTACTATTAATGTTTGAAATTGTGTGTGTCAATTACAATCGTTAAAGGAACAACGAAGTCCCTAAGGACTTAAAAACTTTTTTTCGGAACTTTGTGCTTCGATACTTTATCTTGCGTAACTTTGGCTTTTCGAAATTATGTCCTGTCGTGAGATTACATTTTCTTTCTTACTTGGTTGTGTATCGTCTTTGTTAAAGCATTGCTAATTTTCTTATCTATAGTAATAAGTTGCTGAATAGGTATGGGCTGCACATCCATTAAAAAGTTTTATTCTCCCAGTGACAAAACATCCAACCAAGCAGATATGTGTTTTTTTTTCATTTTTATCAAAAACGGCAGGGGCGCCAAAATCAAGCTTTGCCCCGGTTCGGAAAAATTGAAGATCCGGGGCTGCCCGTGGTATGACGATGAATGCGCGGTATTGAAGCAGGAAACGGAAAATGCACGAATGCAAATGCTGCAACGGAAAACAAGAGCAGCAGGAGAGGAGTACCGTGAAAAGAGAAGGAAAGAGAAAAAAACCCTGCGTAGAAAGAAAAGAGCATCCGCAGCCTCTCAGCTCAAGTATCTCGAAGAGTCTAGCACCGCCACCAACACCCGCCGGTTCTACAAAACAGCCAAGCAACTGGCATCTGGTTATAGGACTGGCACGCAAGCTCTTCGAAACAGCGAAGGGAACCTAGTCACCGAAGCACAGGGAATTGTAGGCGTGTTTAACCAGCATTTCCAGCAGCTGCTTAGTGGGCATTATGTAGAGGAGGCAACAGAGGAACAAGGAAGCATAAGACCAGTCAATGAAGATCCACTCCCAGCGCCCAGTACTGAAGAGGTTAAGAAAGCCATCCACAAGCTTAAGAACAACAAATCCGCCGGCTCGGATGGCCAACCTGCGGAACTCTTTAAGTATGGAGGAGATGTCCTGGTAGGGTGCATGCACTAGCTCATCAACCAAGTGTGGGAGGAGGAAAGTATGCCCGACGACTGATCAAATAGCTCCATATGCCCAATCTATAAAAAAGGTGATCCTATGTCCTGCAAGAACTACAGAGGCATATCCCTGCTTAATGTTGCCTACAAGATCCTATCCAACGAACTATGTGAGCGTCTTAAACCTTTCTGCAACACTATGATCGGCACGTACCAGTGTGGCTTCAGGCCAGGCAGATCAACGATAGACCAAATCTTCACATTGAGGCAAATCCTGGAAAAGACCAACGAATTTCAAGTCGAGACCCACCACCTATTCATCGACTTCAAAGCCACATATGATAGCATAAGTCGCCAAGAGCTTCTATTCGCGATGTCGGAACTCGGGATCCCGAAAAAACTGATCCAGCTATGCCGCATGACGTTACAAAATACGCGGTGCAACGCGCAAATGGGTAACAGCTCATCCGAGTTATTCCAGACGTGTACAGGGTTCAGACAAGGAGATGCGCTATCATGTGATTTCTTCAACTTAGTCCTGGAGCAGATAGTGCGCAAGAGTGGTGTTAACATGGAAGGCACTATCTTCAACAGGTCTGCTTGGCTATGCGGACGACATCGACATCATCGGCCGCTCCAAGAGAGCTGTACTTGAAGCATTCACAGCTATTGATGAACAGACGAAACGCGTTGGTCTTGAAGTGAATGAGGACAATACAAAGCATATGCTATCAACAAACAAAGCCTCATCTGTCCATCGCCTAGGACAAAACGTCACTGTTGGTAGCAGTAATTTCGAGGTAGTCAAGGAGTTCACCTACCTCGGAACAAACATCAATTCCACGAACGACACCTTAGTGGAAATCCGACGAAGAATTACCATAGCGAACCGCTGCTTCTTCGGTTTGGCCAAACAAATGGGTTCAAAACTCCTTTCCCGAAAGACAAAGTGCACGCTATACAAAACGCTAATTTTACCAGTTCTACTCTACGGCGCCGAGTGCTGGACGATAAGTAAAAAAGGGGAATTGATACTGGGCACTTTCGAGAGAAAAATTCTTCGGCGGATATTTGGTCCTATATGCGAAGAGGGCGATTGGAGGAGAAGATTCAATCGTGAACTGTACGAGCTGTACCAAGATGTGGATGTAGTCCAAAGAGCCAAAACACGTCGACTACACTGGCTCGGCCACATCGAGCGAATGGACAACAACGCTCCAGCCAAGAAAATCTTCGAATCCCAGCCCCCAGGTTCGAGACGACCAGGAAGACCGAACCTCCGCTATACGGGACCAGGCGGTCACAGACGCAAGAGCGCTTGGTCTCGACGACTGGAGGAAGCGCGCGAGGGACCGCAACCGATGGAAGACCGCAATATCTCAGGCAGAGACCCTTCATGGATCGGGAGCCGGATAAGTAAGTAAGTAAGTAAAATTCTTCAAATTATTTGAAAAAAGTGAACAACGAATGAAATATGCGGAAGTGTTTGCCGAACCGAATTGTTCTCCTATTATGATTTCCGAAAATGGCTTACATCTACTTCTTGCATTATATAAAGCACCACCAGAAGTGGATTCTGTCGATACTTTAAAGTATTCAACATTTAATGTTATGAGGAGTGATTTTAATAAATGTTATAACTTAATTGATTTCAATAAATCTGCTTCTAGTGTTAAACATATTTTATATTCAAGATTGCAGTAGAATTTTGTATTCATGTAAAAATTACACACATAATGTACCTAATTTGTAAAATAAGTTTGTAAAACTTTAGAAACAACTTTGACATTTATGTCTGTAGTTGATAAAATAAATAAATAAATAAATTTATCAGATTGACAAGGCTAAACAAAGCTGTGCAGATATCTTCCCTTCCTCCAACTTTGGTTGCTGCTAAACAACATCTTTATAGGGTACACCTTCAAGTACAAACTTGGCTCGGGCATGAAGGTATTAAGCCTGAAGACTGGGGTTGGACATTAAAAAATAATGTTTTGGAGCCTATAACAACTTTGCTTCAACCAGCTTCAGATGAACTTCTTAGTACAATATTTTGTAACTGCCGTAAAGGCTGTGGTAATAATTGTAGCTGTCGAAAAGCAGGACTACACTGCTCTCTTGTTTGTGGTCAATGTCATGGACAGTCATGTACAAACTCTGTCAAAATTGATGTACAAGAAGAAGATTTAAATGATGACATGGAACAAATATATAAAATCCCATCAGGAAGCACGGATCATCAATTATTGAATGTAGATTAAATAAATTAAGCTTTAATTTATTTTTAGTGCTAAAAGAATTTAAATACACACCTTCATCAATCAAACATCGTGGAATAGGCCTCCTGGGGATACCACAGTAAAAAGAACGCACCTGGCACTGGACCTCTAAGGTGGTGTGGAAGAAAGTGCATACTTTTGAAATAATGTGAAACTTTGAAGTGCTGTTACTTCTTAACGGTTAATGCTACGAACAACTTGGTATGTATGTTTTTTGTTGGAAATTACTTCAGCTACCTGTTTGTGGAACATTTTTTTTTTCTAAAACCTACCGTTTTCGAGATATTTACCAAAAACCTATTTTCGTGACTTTTGACCCCTAATAACGGGACTAGCCGTCATCGGATATTTGAGGACTTTTGTCAGATTATAAGCTACCCCAATTCCAACGTGTGTACCAAAAATCAGCCTCTTACAAATTTTTTCCTTGAAAAATCTATTCTTACTGGGCTACTTTAGGATTTATAGATTCTGCTCTGCTTTCTGAAATGTGCTTCTCATCAATTCTATTCCAAATATCTCCCTTATATATTTTTTTTTTTTATTAAGTTCGGTTTTGTTTAAATTTTTTACGAGTACTAAGCGGTCGATCGGAAACCATGATAACCTTTTGTGATTTCAGCGGAGATTTCAGTAAAAAAAAAAAACAACAATAAAAACACGCTTTGGCTCAAATTATAGTCCATTTTGGATCTTAAATAAAATTAAGACGAATTTTATTTATTGATGTACGTAAGTCACCCAATGTTTCATGGACAATCTGATCTGATTGCCTGAAATAAATTCAATTGAATAAAATAACTAGTAGCACCGACGACGCTATATGTAAAGTAAGTCAGTATTCAAAAGACGGTCGTTGCGAAAGGCAAAAATCATACAAATCGCCCTAAAAACTAAACTATAATTTGAATAAAATTATGAATAAATTATTTATCGTTGGATTTCTGGTTCTGGCATCAGTGGTTGTATGCAGTGTTCGGGCAGAATGTGTTGATGGAGAGCTAAAACAACCCACGGAGGTGGCTGAAGGTGAAAACAAAGATAGTGATTTGTCGGTGTTTTTCAAAAAAGTCGGATGCCATTTGAAAAAGGGAGCAGGCAAAGTTCAAGAGGAAGCTAAGAAAATTGGTGGCGAAATCAAAATAGGTGCTAAAAAATTCACAGAAAATGCAAAGAAATTCGGATCGAATGTGAAAACGAAATTCGGAGAATTCAAGGACAAGCTGACCGATTCTTCGGAAGAGACTGTAGTATCGACGGAGCACACTTTATTTTCCAGACAAGTTGAATTAATTAATCCTGATACACTTCAGGCTCAACAAAAGTGTGGAAATGGATATATTTTAGATGTATTGGGAGACTGCAAGAAGCTTTGAATTAGTGTGGGATGATAACTTTATTATATATTATTGTGAAAAATAATAGAAGAAAATAAAAAATAGACAAATTATTGTTCGGATTATTTATAAAACAAAAATGGTACGGAAACCCACCTAAAGTGACGTTAAAGATGAGTTTTAAAGCATATAATATTTATTTATTAACTTATTGCAAACGAACTACTTTGCTTATATACAAACTTAAATTATTATACATAATATACTTAATGCTAGTAAAAAATTAATACGGTGGAATGAGGTTAGGGAGAGAAGGTGTATAAAGTTCTTGTAAGGGAAGGGGAACTAATGGAGAAATCGAAAATATCTTGTGCTGTATTGGCTAATCGAAGCATTCTGCTCATTGGATTGAAATGGTGGTAGTTGGTGCCGTGAATAGGGAGGCCGAAGAAGGGGACAGCTCTTAGGCTACGTGGATGGGTATTAATTTTAATCCATTCGAGCAACGCCGGAGAGTCTATGGCTCCAATGATAAGCTGATGATTATATTGTCAGCGATACGGCGACGTTGAGAAAGGGTGTACATACCAATTAGTTGCAAACGGTCTTCATAAGGGGGTAACATAAAGGGAGAAATCTCCTCTGAACTGCTTCAATTCTAAGAGATTTAGTGATTTGGAAGGGAGACCAAACCTGACTGTCATATTCAAGGATAGGCCTGACGTATGTAATAATATTAAGCTCAAGAAAGTTTTTGTTACACCAGGTAAGAAAAGTATTTAGATCAAGTTGAAGCAGCGAATAATCATGAGATGAAGAGATTACTTTAATTATTTTAATGTCGTTTGCATAAATAGAAAGTTCTGAGAAGGAGATGATTTTACCGACATCGTTTATAGCAAGCACAAATAGAAGTGGACCGAAATGGCTACCCTGGGGAACGCCAGAGGAGGTGAGGAAGGGATCGGACACTTCATTTCTGAAAACAACTCTGTATAAACGGTTCTCGAGGTAAGATTTGACCCACTTGATGAACGATAGTGGAAAACCAAAGGCTTGTAGCTTTAAGTAGATAATTTGGTGACTGATTTTGTCGAACGCCTTACTGAAATCAGTGGTAATAACATCAACATCGAAGCCTTTTTCCATTGCCAAGAGTGTCATGGAGAGACAAACTGGGTAAGATTAGTCGTAGTGGATCTTCCCTTTAAAAATCCGTGTTGAAGTGGAGAAACAATTGATTTGCAATGGAAATAAAGGGAATCATACACTATACTTTCAAAAAGCTTGGGGATAACGGAGAGTTTAGCAATCGGTCGATAGTTAGTAATTTCGTTCTTACAACCCTTTTAAAAAATTTTAAAAATAAAGGATTCCTTCCAAAGAGAGGGAAAAACTGACTGTGAAAGCGAGAGTTGAAAAAGATTAGTGAGGGGTTCACAGAGTGCAAAAGAGCAATTTTTAAGAAAAATTGCTGGAATACCATCAGGACCGGGTGAAAAGTCATCATTCAGTAAGATTAACTTTTCACGGACGGTATGCGAACTAATGTTAAGAGAAGACAGAGACGTGTGCGAGCTATTTGAAAGGAATTTGTGGTAGTCAAGGTCAGGTTCATTTGAATTATTGCCAATGGATTGACTAAAAAAGGTAGCAAATAGGTTAACAATTACTTTAGCTTCAGAGGAAGTGGTGCCGAAAAAATTGAATGTTGAAGGAAGACCGTTGGATTTTCTTTTCATGTTTATAAAATGGTAAAAGCGTTTTGGTTCAGTGATGAGACAGATTTGCATTTTATTTTGATATATTTGGTATAGAGAATGGTAGAGAACAGACAAATTAGAAGATGCTTATTGGTAGTAAAAATAGTTTAAAGGTGTTTGGGATTTTAGGTAAGTTTTTCATAACTTATTTCTAATATTACGGATGTGTCGTAATTCTTGTGTGTACCAGGGAGGACATGATACACAAGTTTTTTTAACTGTGTAAGGGACACATTGAATGAAACAAGCAAAGATAGAGGTGTAAAAGAAAGAAAGCGATATATTGATGGGAGTAGTGAGGTTGATGAAAAGGTTGAAGTTTATGTTGTTTTTATAGGAGATTATTAAGTTTATTGAACCCGGCCTTCCGAAAGTTGAAACTGGAAGAGTTCTCAGATACGATAGTTGGAGAGCTATAATATACGGGTAGGCATAGAAAAGTTGGTAAAAAAAATTAGGGCACAGTTTTCATTGTTGTATTAAATTTTAGAAATAATGATGGTTAAATGCAATACAAATTAGTTAGTATGGTGACACACGCAGATATGTAGATTGACTTGAATGAAATTATAAAGAATAAATAACGAAATCTCGCATTTCTTTAAAATCTCAAATGATGAAATCTCGCAAATTAATATTTTGTATTTCACAATCTCGCGATTACAAAATCTGGCTTTTTACTAACTCGTATTTACATCTCTCACCATAAAATCTCGCAAAGGGAATTGCTTACTTTTGTAGGGCACTCCGGCCCAGAGTGAACACTTATGAATTTGGTATCAAATGAAAGCTTATGTTCAGCTTATTAAAAATAAAATTAAATAAATTGGGTGGCGCAACAGCTCATGGAGAACCAGGGCCTAGTGACTTACAACTCACAACCATTCCTGTGTGCGTGTTTGTTGGCAGGAATGGAGGAGACCTACAGTTTTTTGCCGAGTCCGAACGGCTAAATGAGAAGCACTTTTTCATGACAAGTATACTCTTGGAGGATTTGTCAGTTCCTCGCAAGAGGCAGTACCTCGAATAAAACATTTCTGTTTTTAGGTGGCACGGCTGGGAATCGAACCCACACCTTCGGCATGACAGTCCTACGCACTAACCATCAAGCCACGAGGTACGAGCTTATTATGTGAGTGAAATATTTTCAAAATCTGTCATGGGAGATTGGCAATTGCAAATAGAGCTTTTTCAGATTTTCAGATTTTTTTCGATAACTTGCGATCGAGGGTATGTAAGAAAATGATACTGGTGTCAAATGAAAGCTGCATTTCTAATCTTTTCAATATGAATACTATTATTTTGGTACTATAAATACATTTTAAGATATTTCAAAAAACAACTTTTTTCACTGCCTTGCACAACGATATTTTTAGAAATTCATTGATGGCATCATTGAAAAGCTTAATTTCAAACCTTTAATTTAATAAATACATAATTAAGTAGCCTTGCTCAAATTAGTACTTACATACAAACAAAACGTACTTAAAAAGGCACTTTACAAAGCAAAGTGCTGAAAATATGTGAACATAATCAGATTGCGAGGAAACATTGGTTGTAGAATAACCATGATTAACCATTGATTAAAAAAAGGGTGTGTACTTTGTGTACACACGTATTAAGTTAGACTTTTTTGGCATAACAAAACAAAAACTTCTGGGGCTGGTTTAAATGATCAAACTCACCGCCAAATATATTGCCTAAAAATGGGCATCAATAATGAGAAGCCAAAGTAAATCAATGTTAAATTGGATTATTGGTAAGACCCATAGTTTTGTTGCAACTTTTATCATACTTTCCCGTTCAGTTCTAGTAAACAAAAACCCATTTGAAAGTAAATTGAGCTATCATATATTCCAATGTGAAGTGCATATTTCAGTAGAATCTAATGAATTTATATTGAAAACAAATCACATTGAAATTTTTCATTGAAAAGACAAAATGCCTTAAAAAACGTATTTCTCGGAAACGGTTAGAAGAAACCACTCATATTGAGGAATCGGAAAATAAAGAAAAACAAAGTGCAAACAGTTTTGAAAAATTCGGAAAATTTTCAGTGGATTTTCAACAAAATCTACAAAAAAAAAATTGAAATCTTCTTAAACCTAGTAGGTACTACGCGGGAGTTTTTATATGACAGGTTTAAATTATTTTTACGTCATCATTTGATAGCCAATTATTTATGTTTTCTTATGATACCAAATGATTACCATACCAATCCGCTGCATAGAATATGCCATAACCACCTTCACGAAAAAATTCTTGAAATGCGGCAGAGCTCCGAACTAAGATTTAGGAGCAATTTTCTGCAGCTAAGGAAATAGCTGAAAAAATGGGTTTGCAGTTGGTAGTCTGTTACGATTGTGTTTATCTGGTGGCCTGGGAGCTGCACTTGGCATGCTTGCATACGCACGGCTAGGTGACGTCGGATTTGGGGGAAGTTCTTGCTCCCTCAGACTGCCAGTCGCACCAAAGTAAAATCAATCATCATGTCAAGATTTGCAATTTCGAGACTGCGGACGGACGTCTTCTCCACCCTACCTAAGCTTCACGGACGACAGGTGTTTTTATCGTTTTCAGGTACCTCTATCCCTCCCTATAACCTGCTCTCGCAGACGCACAGTGCGTCGACTTGTGGACAAAAATAAAAAAAATAAAAATGCAATTTCTTTGTTTTAAGCTCTAAACCTGTTCTGGAACATCTTGGAGTACTTAAATTTGTTTTTGTTTTGTTTTTTGTTTTTCTCTTCTTAGGGAATTAGCGGGACTTTCGTTAGAAATTGAGGTAATTTAAGCTGCAGTGTAATTAAAGGTTGAAATTTTGTGCGAACAAGTTAAGCTCGTGTGAGAAAAATATTTTGCTTTTATAATTTTTCTTATTTAAATATTGAAAATTGATACATTGAGTACTTGAATAAGTGGTTGTTTTATTTTTTTCTTGTTCATGTGAATTTTGGTGATTTTTTGAAAAAATGCTCTTTTTTAAGGCTTATAAATTGTAGAAACTTAAGCTTTAAAAAAAATTTTAGCAGATGGCAGCAAAATCTTTTATGCCATTATGTTCTGTTGTTATTGTGCTCTAAGAAAATGTTAACTTTTCTTGCTACTTCTTGCTAACCTTCAAAATATTTGACTTTTTGTAGGACAAGGTCAAACCATTAAAAAAAAATCGAAAAATGGATTTCTTTCGATAAATAGAAGGTGTTATTCAATTTGTATTAAATGAATTGAAAATAAAAAATTGTCCTGGTACAACTAAGAGTGATTTGGCGGAAAAAATGAGACTTTTTGACAATTTTTAACGTAGGTGGAAACAATGTACACGAAACCACGCTCTTTTTGCGAGACGCCACGGAGTCTGGTTAAAAACTCCTTTTATTCTTCCAAAAAGCATTCTCAATTTTTAGAAAATGCAATATCTTGTGAAAAACTAAGTACTAGCCGTGGAAGGCCGCTAAAAGCATTTTCTGATTTATCTCAGAAAACCAAAAAACGTAGAGTTTGTGAGCTTTTAGAATCTAACTCTACTGAAGATCTGAATTCTACCATTGAAGATTTTGAAAATAGATCCGATTTTTTATTTTTAAATTAGAATTGTTCATTTTTGTGCACAAATTTCTATTTTTTGGTCTTATTTATTTGTGTTGTCAGAATTTATCTAAAAAATATTATTTTAAAATCATGTATTTGTGAGGTATTTGAAGATTGAATGATAGAAGACAATTTACATTTTTTGAAAAAATGATTAATTTTTTTTTTATTAATTTTGAGCTTTCAAAGGAATTTTTCAAAAATTGTTAACTATATAATAAAAGAATCTGTTTTAAGCTTATAGCACAATATTGTAAGTATTTCCGTTGTTTTGAAATAGCTGTTTTTCTATTTTCAGTCAATGTTTAGCGAATTTGTCCCCCCTTATAGAAAGGAAGGGGAAATACACCTCCCCTTCTAAAGGATTTATTTCTTAGGATATGTCCAAAAATGCTTTCATAAAGTATTGGCCTCTAACTTGGAAATATTCTATGTACTTCTTACCTTTGAAGAAACAGTCTTTCTCATATAAAAATAAACATTGAATCAAAAAAAATAAATAAGGACATTTTAGCACAACCAGCTTCTGTACACTACAACTTGCTCTCATGACGTCACTGAAATGACCATGAATCAATATATACGTACTTTTCCGGTTATTTCTGGTTTAATTGATCAAAAACCATAGATGTTGTAAGACGATAACATTGTTCTTCAATTTCTTGAATTTATTTACTCCCCGTATCTTTCTTAACCTTGCTCCTACCGAAAATATGAAGAAGATCTTTTTTGTAGGAAATTTATTATTCTTTAATTTTGTAGTGTACACTTTTCCACTCAAGCGCTTAGTTTTCAAAGTATTCCCGAAAAATTACAAAAGGGGACCTTTAAGCCCCCCTCCTGGCTATAGCTCGCGGCCCTGGGCTGGGGACTTTTAGTATGTTATACCTGGGGGTCACCCCTACCACATTTAATAATAACCCAGAGAGCATGATTTATTGCATTTATTTTTCCTTCGTTGACTGGACTATTAGTAGAAGTAAACAATTTAAAAAAGTGGGCGTGGCAGTGGGTGGATAGGGTCCACACTATTTTTTTGTTTTTGAACTCACCTAGAAAGTCAAATTCTCCAAATTTAATTCAAATCGTGTTAACCATTCTTAAGATATAAACCATTTTCTAAAGTGGGCGTGGCAGGGGACGTGAAAATTTCGTTAGATTTTAGAAAATTTCTTTTTTATTACATTTACAACAAATTTTTTTGCAAAGTCAACTTATTTTTGGGAAATTGATTTTTGTCCACCATCTCCTTGACAGCTCACGTACCCCCTTTATATTCGAACTGTCCCTGATTCAACATAATGGATTCTGTTACACATTGTAAGACTCATCGGCACCATAACTTACCCCACTTACCCCCATCATTATTCAATTCAAAACATTATAGATTATCTAATTATGCATGTTTATTAAATTTTTACTGTAGTACTTCAAAGTCATTTTTTTTTCTATTTAGTTTAGTTCGAGGTGCATGTCAATTTGTGTCTTTAGTATAACACTTTGGGGAATATATAGCAATTTCATAACAATTACGTTTCTAACTAGCTTATGTATTCTTGGTTTAATTTTTTTGTTTACTTAGTATAATTGATCGATAGTTTTAAATATGTAGTTTAAGATTTTAAAGGTAGGTTGGGTAGCTAAAATTTTAATTCAATAAAAAATATGTAAACAAATTCAAAACTTAGCGGTAGTTTGGCATATGAAAGAGAAGAATATAGAACTGTCTTGGACACTTACCGCTTACGGGAGATTGTGCACAATATCCATGGGTTCCACTGGAAATCAATTTGTAATGATGAGGATGAATCGCCGCGCCGTTCCGCCGAACCAACACTATCACAATTACCTTTCTTTTTTCTTTTATGTAGGTATATTATAATTAACATATAACTGGCAACCTTTACCTTTTTTTTATAGAAATTTAAGCACACTAATCTTAGTAAAATTACAAAAATTGCACCCTTTAGTATAAATTTTTTTTTCTAGTTATTTTGTTATTATTTTTTTGTTGACCGATTAGGGCCTGAACCCAGTCCCGGTCGGTACTGTTCTTGGTATATCAGTTTTGCCTGGATTTCCGATTGTTCGGTTTGCTGTGGCCTTAAACAGAGAAAAAGAAGACGCCCCTTCCTCTTGCCCCCCCCACTTCACCGCACTTTAGCGTTCCCTAAGCGTGATGGCTTGAGCCAGCCGATTCGTTTCCCGACCTTCACTGAACTGATTGATCAGAAGACAACGTTCTTTGATGGTTTCCTTTGGCTTTTGTTTGACTTTGCTCAAGGAAAGTTGCCGTTACTGAGCACGGGAAGAGTGGCGATTGCTCCAGTTATGGAATTGGTGGAAGATCTTGAACTTGAAATCTAATTCAATTCTTCTTTGAGTTTGGTTCTTTTTTCTTTTAATTTGCTCTCCTCTTTGCCAAACGACTATGAGACACAAGTGCACGTGGTGCAAGTGTCAAAGGCAATAATCGCAGCTTCCAACAGGAGTGCCTAGATAATTGATACATATGTATTATAAATACAATATGCAAGTTTTAGACAGTTTTGTTTTCTTATGTAGATTGTGATAAGAAAAGATCAATTAATTTACCTGTGGGCCGCTTGGATCTAACTCCCTAACTTTTGTTAATTTTTCGCAAATTTGACGGAGGTTGCGATTTTATATTTTCCTTTAATTGACCACTTTCGTTATATGATGCTTATTGCATAAATTTGGAAACGCTATAAGGAAAATGTGATTTTTAGACTACGCGGAAAAAATTAAGTTTTTGCGAATTTTCATTGCGAGAGGTTACCTTTTGGAGAATCTTCCTGCTTCGCTGGTGGTCGAAAAGAAAAAGGAAATTGCCAAGCAAAATTTAAGGCGGTAATCTTCCTTTTTTTGTTGTTCTTCTTTTTTTTTGAGAAAGTTGGTACTCGCTGCTAACTGAGTGGATGTGGCTTGTTAAAGCGAAGTATTTCGAAGTTCGAATTCCACATCCCCACAGAATAGGGTGTCTTAAAATTTGTCTTAATTGTAAAAGGGTTGTAGATTCGTAACAAGTCCTACGGAATGTCACAAAACAGAGGGATCGAGATAATTACGAAGATGCCCCGGAAGAATATTTTCGTCGGTCTATCGATGTTGCTTTTTGGACCATTTACTGATGCAGTTAAAAAACAGATTTCTTGACCATCGTGAATTGCTTTCCAAAATTCAAAATATTTTACGAGAAAAATGTTACAAACTTGAAGAGGAAGAAATAAAAACTAAATAAAAACTGTTAAAGTATTTGCAGTCTACAGAAATATTTTGCATGAAAAGGTGTGTTTTTTAAAGATAGGGAAACTGTGTGGTTATTTTTCAAAAAAAATTGAAAAGGGTGGTACCCAAAAGAAACTTGGTAAAAGTGTTTCATTTACAACGAGTACGAAGAATCAACACAGTTTGCAAAAATATCAAGGGAGAAAGGTTTTTTTTGTGGGTTCGAGTAAAGGGTGTTATTTGTTTTTGGAAACAATTTTTGGTTTTGGAAAAAGTATAATACTTTCCTTCATCCAATAAAACATCCTTTCGTTTCTTCATTCCAGTAGTTCCTAACACATTTTTGCAAAATCTCATGGGGGTACCATTTTTGTCACAGGTTTTATGGGAATAATCCTACCACTACCTCAACTGTAAAAAAACAACCTTTAAGCACAGATGTTTTTATATACACTTCTTATTATTGATTTTCATGCAAAATGCATCATTTTCATCGACGGACCGTTAATTTCAACTGATTTTCGGTAATATTAAACTTTAATACTGAAAATATAGTCATCCGTACATAAATATGACAATAACTTTTTTTCACGGAGGCCGTGTTGGTAAGCATATTACACATGTTTTTAAGGTAAAACATGTGTAATATGTTTACCTTGCACCAATGTAAATTTTTCTATTTGTAGACCACAACTTACCAAATGAGGTGCCAAGAATCGCGCGTGACCTTGAGCGAAAAGAGTTGAGAAAGTTTGAGCCTTTTTTTTATCAAGTCTCCCTCACATGAGATGCCAAAGGTCCAGAGCCAACCGGAAAGTCTTTAAAAACAAAGCAAGTGCATCCTTTCATCTCGAGGGATATTTGAAAGTTTTAAGTATTGATCTTAAATCTTCTATGGCCGATGTTAACTAGTTGATCAGTTTTAACCAATTTTAAACCAATTAGACCAATTAGCTGGTTTCCCCCAAATGAGCATCTCAGAGCCAAGCCAAGCCGACTGAAGGCAACAAAGTTGCGATCAAATTTTAGGTGCCTTCAGTTGCTCTTGGCTGAAACTTTTGGGAATACAACTTTTTTGTTAGTACAGTGAAACCTCCTATAACGGACAGATCTCTTAAGTGGACAAATTCTCGCGAATTTATATTTAGATTGTCTTTTAAAGATGATTACTGGTTGCATAGGTAGGTAGATGAATCAGCAATAAGGCCTTTGAAAAATGATTCATACTCTTCTTCTTTGATTCTTTACCATCATCAACTTGCAAGTTTGTTTGTTACCTGTCGTGGACGCACGTCTTGCTCGGACGACAAGTTCATCTCAGATCTAAGAACATGTTTTAGTCTGAAGTTAATCTTCTTGCAGTTCGGTTCTAAAATTATAACCTAAGTAAAATATTGTCGGAGTCAATATGAGAAAATCCATTGCGATAACGTTGGCTTTCTTCTTTATTCTGGTGGAATTTTCTCCGTCAGTTCAAGCTGCTGCTGCTGATGTATGCAGTGAAACAGCTTCTAAACAAGAAACCAGTGAAGTCAAAAAGGTCTTTTCAAAAATTCAATGTACCTTGGAGAAGGCCAAACCATTAGCTGAGGAATTCGAAAAAGAGGCAAAAAAGATCGACGAGGGCGCTAAGAAGTTTGGTGAAAATGTTATAAATAATTTGGGAAGACTTTTAAAAATTGATAATAATTCTTCAAAAAATGTAATAACTACACCAAATATATTATCTATAAGATTCGATAAAAAAGAAACAACAACAACCACAACTCAATTCCATCTCCAACAACACTAATTGTTGAAGAAGAAATCGAGGACAATGCAATACAAACAAACGAAATAGATGATGATTCTTCTTAAAAATTTTCAGACAATCAAGTACTGGACAGGATATAGATAAAAAGTGCCAACCAGTTATTCTTTGAATGTAAATAATATTGTACCTATGTATGTGAAATAGTCTGTGTGCCTTGTTCTGATTATGTATAATGAAACAAAAATATAAGGACAATTATATATTTAACTAATTTATGCGCTTTGTTTTTCTTTGTATAATTTAATTACATGTCTTTTGAAAGTTTTATAGATGACGACTTCGAATATTTGTTTATATTGAAAATGGCCTATAGAAAATTATCAAATAAAAAATGAGAAGAAACTAATAATAAGACCAACATCGAAGAATTACTCAAAAAATTCTATGAAACCACAATGAGAACAGATTTTTATTTATTTATTCGTAGGCAGGGCCGTGCCTAGGGGTGAGGCAAATAACTGCGTCTAGGAACAGCGATCATTTGAGGATCCAATCGACTTTGATTTGAAGTTTTCGAAAACGGCCGATATTTTGATCAGTTAATAATTTAGGGAATGATGTTTAAAATTGCGTTTACTTGCTTTGGAGTGTCATTAATCAAATTAAGGGACCGGAAGAAAATGTGTCTTAAGCAGAATGTAAAATGATCTATAGCATTAAAAAACTGTTAATCGTGTCAGACAAGAATGTATGATTCGAGCTTGTGCTGATTCAGTGCAAAAATTCCAAGCAGAGCGTTGTGTTTTAAGTTTCGTAAGAACGAAAAGTGGTGAATTGTTAAAATATTGACAGGTTAAAATATTGACAAGTTGATAAAAGTCGATCCTTTCCTCGACTTTTTTCAAGGCAGCTGATTTTTTGTCGAGTCGAAATATCAAAAGGCCAAAATCTAATGAATCAGTAAAAAAAGAAGGTTTTTTAACTTGTGAGAAAGTCGATATAAACCGTTATTTCAACTGTTTATATGTCGGTACTTTGTACGCAACCTATACAGAAATAAGTAAGTACTGGTTGTGAGTCCGTATAAATACGGTGGAAGTGATACGATTTATTATTTTAATTTTTATTACTTTGTATAAAAATGTTTGCAGCGAAAAAGGCGGCTAATCTAACTTTCCCAAGTTGCTCTGAGGGTTAGGAACGGCCCTGTGCGAAGGTATGTGTCTAAAATAATAGATTCAATCAGGTTTTTCAATTTTTTTTCTAAATGTATTTCATCAACTAGAATATAAAAATGAATACCAATAATTAAGAAAGTGGTTTTATATACGACTAAAATCCAAACTATAGACTAGTCAAAATAATTAGAGGAACAACATTTTTTATAGTGTTTTTTGATAAGCTGTATCTTTGTGATAAGTGGTCGCATTGAGTTGAAACAAAAAGCATTCTTCAATTTTATGTTTTTTGTTTCGATATTCGTTTACAAATTTCGTTTCTTGAAGTAGGTACCAATATTGGGTTATTGCAAGAAATGACACTAGACAAATTATATATTTTTTTTTTTGAAGATCCTCATTTTTATTGATATTTTTTTTTTTTTTTTTGAGTCATTTCATTGACTAATTCTTTGACTTTGAATGAAATATAAAGTTAATTTTCCAAAAAATAAAAAAAATATATTAAGTGTATTTGTATGAACATTTTTTTTTATGTTTTGGAAAAAATATACTTCTTATTTCATTTCAAGTAAAAAAAAAAACAATTTTTGTGCGTCAGGATCCAACCGCAGGGTTCAGGGTTCGAATCCTGGGGGTACCCAACTTTTTAAATTTTTTGTGAACAATAAAGTTAAAACGATATTATTAACATTAAATACTTATTCTCAACAAATATTGCATTTTTCATCTAGTAAAATTTGATTAATAACGCACAAAACCCAACAAATGTTTTTAATTAAATGGAATTTGTTGCTTTCGGGTCAACAAATATTGATTGGCATTATCGATCAACATGTCTACACTTACTCAACACTTTTAATAAACGATGTTGACCTACACAATTCGACATAATGTGGACGCGGACAACTACGCAATGTTTAGGAACAACATATTTTTTTTCCCTTAAAGTGAGTTAGACTTTTATGATTTGGTGAAGAAAACCAGTTTTGTGAATCAATTTGAAAATTTGCAGGAATGTTGAAGCTATAAAAGTCCATAAATCTGCATACCAATGCAAGTCATGCAATCAAAATTTGCAACGAAACAAAAGATTTACCGAAAGACCACAAAAATTAATTTCTTAGTACTTTTTTAGACTAACGGTGAAGGGTCAACAAAAAAAAATCTACAAGACCTTAAAAAAATCTTGTAAGACGCTGACTCAAATTTCCAACACTGTCCTTGAACTTTTTAATGACGTTATTATTTGCTGAGATTTTGGTAATCAAAGTCAATAGTATTTCTCTTTTCATTAAGTCAGATTGACCATGCAAAAAAAATTGTACGACAGCAAAAAAAAATTTGAATTGAAGCTAAATAAACAAGTTACATGACAATTTCATTTGATTGACTCAAAGAAAAAAAAAAACTATGCCTTAAAATGGCTTGCATGTAGTTGGCCCACCAAATATGGAGTTGAGCAAAACTGAAAATGGCAATCGTTTGTACATAGTTTCTACACGTTTGTACAACTTTTAGAATAATTTGTACACTCACCGTTTTTTTTATAGAGACACTTCAAAAAATAAAACGGAAGTTGGCCACCAACTATAACGCTCCTAAAATCTGGAAATGCAGTTCGATTGATAATCGTTTGTACACGTTTGTCTTTTTTTTGTTTAGTTTTTACACTTCGCAAAAATTTGTACCAATATTTTTTTTTGAAAAAAATTTTATAAAATTTTTGAAAAGTATGCAATCGTGTGTACATTTCTTATAAAAATTTTCCACCGTATTAATTTTTTAAATTTTGCTTTATTTCTATTTTTAAATAATTATTCAAAATTTTGCGGTGAAAAAAAAACATGTAGCTGGCCCACCAACTATAACGCTCGAAAAATCTGGAAATGCAGTTCGATTGATAATCGTTTGTACACGTTTGTCTTTGTTTTGTTTAGTTTTTACACTTCGCAAAAATTTTTTAGCAACATTTTTTTTGAAAATTTTGTTCTAAAATTTTCAAAAAGTATGCAATCGTTTGTACATTTTTTATAATAATTTTCCACCGTGTTAATTTTTAAAATTTTGCTTTATTTCTATTTTTAAATAATTATTCAAAATTTTGCGGCGAAAAAAACTTTTAGTTGGCCCACTATAACGCTCGAGGAAACCTGGAAATGCAG
Organism: Dasysyrphus tricinctus; assembly: GCA_963921185.1. Classification (NCBI taxonomy): domain Eukaryota; kingdom Metazoa; phylum Arthropoda; class Insecta; order Diptera; family Syrphidae; genus Dasysyrphus; species Dasysyrphus tricinctus. The sequence goes on along the minus strand of OY992532.1, from coordinate 17,861,477 downwards.
TTCGATATATAATCGTTTGTGTTGTGCACTTTTTTTTTTTTTTTTTTTAGTTTGCAATCTTTTGTATGCCTATTGTTTGTATTAATTATCCACCGTTCATATCAAGTCAAGTCAAAAATAATCATACTATGTAGATAGTCACTTCTCCCTATATATTTATAGGTGCCTACATAGTATAAGTATGTATAGTTAAAATAAAACAATTCGATTTCTTTTGGACAAAAGACTCATCCAGCAAAGAATTCAGTAACTATTAAAGTCGGTAAAGTAATAAAATGTGTCTTATCCAAAAAATAGTAAGAACAGAAGTATTTATTATTCTTCTAGTTTTGTTTTGCATTCGGCAAAACGCTTTTCATTATTTAACTACCTGCCTACCTACAATAAATCAATTTTTAGTTTTCAATCTATTTATGCAGAAAAAACATTGAAGTGTCGGTGTGATCTGAGATCATAATGGTTCTTTATTGACCTTTATATGACAAAGAAAAAATGCATTAATTCTACCTATGTATAGGTATGTAGGTATTATACAATGTACGTATGAGTTTATTATTTATTAATAAATTTAGATTATTTAACCTAGATTGGTACTTATTTTGTGATCATTTGGACAAAATAATCAATATAATTATACTTGAGGCAGTGAGAGCCATAGTGGCCTAACTGCAATTTTATCGAAATAGAGTTTTTGACAAAAATGGAATCTGTATATATATTAAACAATGTTTCTGCATTTAAATTTGTTGAATTGATAGCTCCATGCCATACTTATAGGACTTTTGCATTTAGAGGTCACCCACAAGAAAACTCAAAGCTTGAGTGCTTGAGTGGCCTATCTGATCAGTAATAACGGTATTTTGAAGAATCATTGATACAAAATCAAAAACTTTTTATTTTTTTTATTAAATTGCAAATAAAAATCAAAGTTATGTTAATTTATTTAAAAACTAAAAATGTTTTAACTTTTTTAGAACTACAAGAGTTTAAAAATAATAATCTGCTCCTTATTTTTGCTCTTCGTAATATAATGAAAAATGCAGTTAGGCCACTATGGCTCTCACTGCCTCCATTATACTCATTTATGCAACCAGTTCTTGCTAAAATTCTTATAAATAAAGTTTAACTAATCTTAAATAGGTACCAGATGATGATGTTTTAAAAGTTGGGCTTTGTTACCTATTTAAGATTAGTTAAACTTTATTTATAAGAATTTTTGCAAGAACTGGTTGCATAAATGAGTATAATTATAATTATATTGATTATTTTGTCCAAATGATCACAAAATAAGTACCTATCTAGGTTAAATAATCTAAATTTATTAATAAATAATAAACTCGTATGTACATTGTACAATACCTGCATACCTATACATAGGTAGAATTAATGCATTTTTTCTTTGTCATATAAAGGTCAATAAAGAACCATTATGATCTCAGATCACACCGACACTTCAATGTTTTTTCTGCATAAATAGATTGAAAACTAAAAATTGATTTATTGTAGGTAGGCAGGTAGTTAAATAATGAAAAGCGTTTTGCCGAATGCAAAACAAAACTAGAAGAATAAATAAATACTTCTGTTCTTACTATTTTTTGGATAAGACACTTTTTATTACTTAACCGACTTTAATAGTTACTGAATTCTTTGCTGGATGAGTCTTTTGTCCAAAAGAAATCGAATTGTTTTATTTTAACTATACATACTTATACTATGTAGGCACCTATAAATATATAGGGATAAGTGACCATCTACATAGTATGATTATTTTTGACTTGACTTGATATGAACGGTGGATAATTAATACAAACAATAGGTATACAAAAGATTGCAAACTAAAAAAAAAAAAACAAACAAAAGTGCACAAACGATTATATATCGAACTGCATTTCCAGGTTTCCTCGAGCGTTATAGTGGGCCAACTAAAAGTTTTTTTCGCCGCAAAATTTTGAATAATTATTTAAAAATAGAAATAAAGCAAAATTTAAAAAATTAACACGGTGGAAAATTTGTATAAAAAATGTACAAACGATTGCATACTTTTCAAAAATTTTATAAAAATTTTTTCAAAAAAAAATTTTGGTAAAAATTTTTTGCGAAGTGTAGAAACTAAAAAAAAACAAAGACAAACGTGTACAAACGATTATCAATCGAACTGCATTTCAAGATTTTTCGAGCGTTATAGTTGGTGGGCCAACTTCCGTTTTATTTTTGAAGTGTCTCTATAAAAAAAACGGTGAGTGTAAAAATTATTCTAAAAGTTGTACAAACGTGTACAAATGATGTACAAACGATTGCCATTTTCAGTTTTGCTCAACTCTATAGTCGGTGGGCCAACTACCTGCAAGCATTAAAATGAGGATCCTAGAAAAAAGTGAAAAAAAAAATATTTTTTGTCTCGTGTCATTTCTTGCAATCACGGTATTTCAAGAAAATTTGTTTGCATAAAATCTTGAAACAAAAAATGTAAAGCTGTAAAATGCTTTAACTTAATACGACTAAATTGATTTGATATTGGAGATTTTCAACGTGTTTTTTCATGAAATAAATAAAAGATATCATTTTGAATAACTTAAAAACACTTATTTTATTTATTTATTTACTTAAATGCATTTTGGAAACAATGCTACCATCGTCAGTAAGTTTTATATAAATAATAATACAAACAAAATTTTTGATTGATATTAAATACAAATAACTCAATACAAACAAAACAAACTACACAAACAAATTTATAGGTATTGAATTTAGGGTCTATTATAAAATTTTTTGAAAATTGGATCTTTTATTGGTCTATCGTCACTATTCATTAAAGTATTTCTATTTTTAACGATGTAAAGAGATTCATATGCATATAATTCATAAGAATATTAACATTTCGATTTAATTTCAAATTTTGTAAGTTAAAATTATGGTTATTATCCAGCATGTGTTGTGCTACACTCGACTTCTCAGGTTCATTGTATTTTTACATGGGCAAAATGTTCTTTTAATCTTTTCACAATTGGTCTTCTTGTCTGTCCTAGATATTCTTTTCTACAATCGCTGCATCCAATAGCGTATATTCCTGATTGTTGATTTTTTTCAATTTTTTCCTTTGAGCCACTAATCAGATTTTTATGTCTTGTCTCACTACACTGGCTTATTTTTATATTTTGTTTACTAAAAATTGGTATTAATTTTGATGTTATTTCTGGATAAAAATTGAATTTGGACCATTTCTTTTGTTCATCTTGTTTATTTATGATTTTGTTTGTATTGAGTTATTTGTATTTAATATCAATCAAAAATTTTGTTTGTATTATTATTTATATAAAACTTACTGACGATGGAAGCATTGCTTCCGAAATGCATTTAAGAAAATAAATAAATAAATAAAATAAGTGTTTTTAAGTTATTCAAAATAATATCTTTTATTAACTTTTTTTAGTTATTCTTTTTCACGATATCTTAAAATATTTTTTTTCAAGGTCACGAACGATTTTTGGCATAAGGATACAAATTAATTAAAGCAATCTATGACTGACCAATTACTGAAACTTACTGACCTTTTATGACGAGCTAGTTACCTTTCAGTTTTTTTTTGTAAAATTACCCAAATGAGGTGCCAAAAATCGTTCATGACAACTTAAAAAAAATCGTATAGAAGAATCTATAGCTGACCAATTGCTGAAACTATTTAACCTTTTATATAGATCTTTGGACCTTTCGGTGGTATTAAATTTTTGCAAATTTCCCATAAATGAAGTGCCAAAAATCGATATGACCTTGATTTTTTTTTTTACAAACTCAATCAAAATTCATAAAAAAAAATTATGTGTGACCAATAACTAAAAATAGCTGACCTTTTATAACCGTGAAGTGGGTCTTACAAATGACATACTTTTTTTTTTATTATATTTGACCCAAATGAGGTGCCAAGAGTTTTTTTTGGGACCTTGAAACGAATTTTAAAAATTCATAGAAAAAAATCTATGGCTGACCAATCACTGAAAATAGTTGACCTTTTATCACGATCTAGAGATTTTTCAGATGGTAAACATTTTTGGGAATTTCCCACAAATGAAAATGAGGTGCCAAAAATCACGCGTGACCTTGAGTGACCTTGTGAAACTTTAAGCCTTGATTACAAGTTATCTAGAGCTGACCAATTTCTAAGACCTTTTCTGACCAAATACTGACCAATAAGATTGCATTCACCCTTATTACGATAGTCGTGCTCCAGAAACGACAACTGGTGTTTGAATGAAACTAAAAGTTAAGCGTTCTCTCCGCTCTTCACTACTCTCACCACTTTTACGATAGTTGTTTTACTGAAACGCAAAATGTCGCTTTTAGAGCCGTGTGATTATTTTTTCCCAAATTTCCCATATATGTATGAGGTGCCAAAGGTTTTCTGTGTTTTTTTTTTTAATTTACCATTACTTGATTTGTTGAATGTCTTAAGGACAATTAATATATATTTTTTTTATTTTTTAGCGTTAAAAACTCCCTTAGATGGAAAAAGGTGTTGTGGCCGTCTCTGTCCGCCTAAGGGAGATTTCACTGTATATGGTGACTTTTCCTACCATAAGCCCAGTACGCTGCTGATGCGAAACGAAATTTTAAGTTGGTCTCCAACAAGACAATGAAATGCTTACGAGAACGCAGCGAAAAAATTTTCATTGTCAGATACACCATACACCAATTCCAAAAATCAAAACGAATGCAAATGAAAAAAAAAAACACATTCAGCCATGCTGTAATGAAAAAACAACAAAAATAAAAAAAAAAAACAACAAAAACACGAAGAAACACAAAAAATATAATTTTTCCGCTCACAATAAATGACCTACTTCTCCAAAAAATATGCAACAAATATGAATTTCGTCCATCAAACAGCTTACTGCATACCGAAAAGTTAAACTGTCATTTTTGTATGGGATTTTTCGTTTCGCATCAGCAGCGTACTAGGCTTAAGTAGAGAGATGTAATGACAGAAATTGGTAAGTAACTAAAGTTGCTTCGCGTTGCGAGACAGTAAAAGATATTTAGGTAAGTTTAAATTTGGTCTTTTTTCGAGTGCAATACTTTGAATTTTGAAAAACATGACCCCCCTCCCCCTGGTCGCTAATTAAAGTCTTATTTAAGATAAAGTTTTGAATATTTAAAAACCGTTGAAGTAACAAAGTTGGGGTTTACGCAAGAATAAGAATTTGATTTGCTATATAAAAATTAATCCGATATTAAAAATATTTAAAAAGTGTCCGTCAAAAGAAGGGATATCTGACGACTTTTTTAATAGCCAAACCACAATCAAGCGTTCGGTCGCGCCGACTTTGACATATTGAATAGAAACAATGGACTCTTATGGGGCAATCTTAATAGCCAAACCACAATCAAGCGTTCGGTCGCGCCGACTTTGACATATTGAATAGAAACAATGGACTCTTATGGGGCAATCTTAAATGTTACCTCAGGCGTCGGGCTTGCCTCACATCGTAAATATCGTAAGCCTGAGCCAAACGCCCGAATAGATCTATTTTCTATTCCAGTCGCGCTTTGACAACTGAAATAGACTTTTTCTTTTCATGTGTTCTTTTTTTTGTGTGTTTGAGAAGTGTTTTAGCAAATATTTAATAAAATTTACCATTTCTGATAATAAAAAAATAGATTTGTAATTCTTAAAGTCAATAGAAACTAAAAATTGTGTTTTTGTGATTACTTTATTAATTTGCAACGACAACAGCAGAAATAAAACTCATTGTATCTATGTACGGTGTTTGAAATGCATTTTGTTGCAGTTCAACAGGCAGATTGGATATAATAGAACTATGCCAATTTATTAACGTGTTTCTATTATCCTTTTATTTACATAACAATTAAATAAAACTACACAGTGGTAACCAAAAATAATCAAATAAATAAACTAAATATTCCTGTGAAATTAATTTTTGTTGTTTTGTTTTTTTTTCTTGTTTATACATTTGACAGCTGTTTGCACTGTTCTCTTTCTTGGGCATGTTCGATTGCTTGAATCAATTTAAGTTCCGGAGAAAGTGTTTATGTACAGTGTACACTGTGCCAGGTTCTGTAATGATGAAATCTGAAACAAAACACATGAGTTTCGATCCATTTTTAAAAGCTTCTCGACGAATTTTGTCGATGCAAGGGTTATAGAACATGAGCATTGGTTTGCGTTCTTCGAAAGCAAAAGAATTTTGAATTATCAATAAAAGTTTTTCAATTGAAATGTATGGTGACTTCACTCATTTGGTCTGTTTTGTTAAGGGATTTGACAGCAAACTCACTGAGCGAACTTTGTCGGTACTGCTTGGATCCTTAAAAAATGAGCTCGGGTGGAGGTTTATTTATTTCGGCACTTATTTTTTCTTGTTTTAATTCGTTTTGTTGTGAAAACTTAAACACATTTTCAGTCAACAATACAAACTAAATGCAATTGTAATTTGTTTAATCTTTGCTAGTGCAAATAAGTGTGTTTTTGTAAATATTTGTATAGATTCCAAATAAATGTGGCTTGGAAGGAAAACATTCTTCGTGTTCTTTGTTTGTACTTTGTCTGTGGTTGTTATGGTTGTTGCTTGTAGGAAATTTAGAACTCGATAAGGGAATTTTCTATTCATTCCTCTTGGTTGCGGTACTTGCTAAGGGCTATTTTGTTCACACTGTGTCAACTTAAATCAATGATTATTCCAGTTGATTATCATTGAATGCATTTGTTCAACAAAATTTTAAACAGAGAATCCATGATTTGAGCACTTAATTGGAGAAATCACTAACTCGCCGATTCTGTTTGATTAGCACGATTTAATCAAAGATTTCCTGGAATTTCGTTTGTTCATCATTGGTTATTCCTAAAGCGTAGGTATAGAAAAAAGAAACAAAATCTATCGAATTCCTACGAACAAGGAACATGAATAAACAGAAACCAAGCATTGTCCACATTGTAAGAAAAAAATAAAAATTTGATTTGACAGATAGACTTTAAAATGGAACGATTATTGGAAAAACTATGATTTATTATTCATACTGAAAAATGTGTGAACAAACACTCTCTGATTATCACAGATATATGGGTTTAACAGAATCAGTGATAATCTAGTTGCAGATTTAACCCACTGTTAACGAACTGGCCCTAAGTATGGTGAATTTTGTACCTCACAACGATGTCAAACGGGCAGAAAAATTCAGATTTGTGTGTGATGAGTGGTGAATATGTGATGCGGAGTGCTGTATTGTATTGAAATTCCTTCTGTTTCGATTTTTATCTTTTTCGTATCGTAAAAACTCCATTATGACACTTTGACATTTACAAATAATGTCAAAAAAGGCGTGTTTGGTTAGTTTTTGCAAGAACTGTCCCTGTTTTTGTCGTTTAAACTGGATTTTCTTAGGGCCAGTTGTACAACCGTGGTTTATAATGGTGGTTCAAGTATGTGATGGTAGCGATGTTATTCCGCCGAAATCAGTGGGTTAAAATTTAAAAAAATAAATTAAGCTAAAGTTAGTTACGTTGAAGTTTACAAATTGTGAAGTGGTTTCATACTAACATTAATCATCTAGGTAGTTATTTATAAAAGAAAATGTTCGGGATTTTTATTTTTCATTGCTTCATAATTAAGAGCAAAGAAAACCTGCTCAAATTTAGCTCCCGAGCCCACCGCTGCTTTTGTTTATAAATAAAGGAGTTTATGTCCCACTTCTTGGTGAAGAATTTTTATAGTAGCCTTGTTTTTTATTATCGGGATCTGGATTAACTTTTACACGTAATACAAAAACAAAATAATGGGAAATTTTCTAAAATTGTTTTTGTAACACGTGTTAAAAGTAAATCCAGATCCAGATCCCGATGATAATAAAACACGCCTAGTGTTAGTTTAAGGAAACAGAACTTTTATTCTGTCATATTTGTAATTTGTCAACGCCCGAAGCCTGAAGCTACATTCCGATTTGCAAATTTAAGGGTCGCGCTTTATGACACAGATTATCGTAAAGTCGGGAAAAAGCCCGTCAAAGCGCGACCGACCGAACGCGAGATTGTGATTTGGCCATAAATGTTACCTCAGGCGTCGGGCTTGCCTCAGATCGTAAATATCGTCAGCCTCAGCCAAACGCCCGAATAGATCTATTTTCTATTCCAGTCGGGCTTTGACAGCTGAAATAGACTTTTTCTTTTTTGTGCCCATGAGAAGTGTTTTAGCAAATATTTAATAAAATATACCATTTCTGATTAAAAAAAAATAGATTAGTAATTCTTTAAGCCAATAGAAACTAAAAATTGTGTTTTTGTGATTTGCTTTATTAATATTTGCAACGACAACAGCAGCAATAAAACTCATTGTATCTACGTGTTTGAAGTGTATTTTGTTGCAGCTCAACAGGCAGATTGGATATAATAGAACTATGCCAATTTATTAATGTGTTTCTATTATCCTTTTATTTACATAACAATTGAATAAAACTACACAGTGATAACCAAAAACAATCAAATAAATAAACTTAATATTCCTGTGAAATTAATTTGTTTTGTTTTATTTATTTAATTTCCAAATACCTACGATTTTTTGTGCCCTTTCACACGAGGAAACTGAGTTGCCAGCAACTTTTAGTTCCTGGGTGAGAAGGGCAGGAGGAAAGAGGGGCGAACAGAATCTCCCCGGTCGAAGATTTGAGGAGATTTTTTGACATTTCCTTTCACATCTAGGTTTAGGTGTGTTCAACCAATAGACTTTCAAAGGAAATTTCAAAAATTGCCTGGAGGTTTATTTCCTCGTGTGAAGGGTACAAAAGATTTTTAAGGAGATTAAAAGAAAATGTAAAAAAAATCTCCAGCAACTTGTTTCTTCGTGTGAAAGGGGACTTTTTTATACATTTGACAGCTGTTTGCACTGTTCTCTTTCTTGGGCATGTTCGATTGCTTGAATCAATTTAAGTTCCGGAGAAAGTGTTTATGTACACTGTGCCAGGTTCTGTAATGATGAAATCTGAAACAAAACACATGAGTTTCGATCCATATTTAAAAGCTTATCGACGAATTTTGTCGATGCCAGGGTAATAGAACATGAGCATTGGTTTGCGTTCTTCGAAAGCAAAAGAATTTTGAATTATCAGTAAGAAGTTTTTCAATTGAAATGTATGGTGACTTCACTAATTTGGTCTGTTTTGTTAAGGGATTTGACAGCAAATTCACTGACCGAACTTTTTCGGTACTGCTTGGATCCTTAAAAAATGAGCTCGGATGGGGATTTTATTTATTTCGGTACTTATTTTGTCTTGTTTTAATTCGTTTTGTTGGGAAAACTTAAACACATTTTCAGTCAACAATAAAAACTAGTTGCAATTGTAATTTTTTTAATCTTTGATAATGCAAATAAGTGTGTTTTCGTATATATTTGTATAGACTCCAAATAAATGTGGTTTGGAAGGAAATACATTCTTCGTGCTCTTTGTTTGTAATTTGTCTGTAGTTCTTATGGTTAATGCTTGTAGGAAATTTAGAACTCGATAAGGGAATTTTCTCTTCATACCTCTTGGTTTCGGTACTTGCTAAGGGCTAGTTTGTTCACACTTTGTCAACTTAAATCAATGATTATTCCAGTTGATTATCATTGAATGCGCTTGTTCAGAAAATTTTAAACAGAGGATCCATGATTTGAGCACTTAATTGGAGAAATCACTAATTCGCTGATTCTGTTTGATTAGCACGATTTAATCAAAGATTTCCTGGAATTTAGTTTGTTCACCATTGGTTGTTCCCAAAGCGTGATATAGAAAAAAGAAAGAAAATCTATCAAATTCCTATCAACAAAGAACATGAATAAACAGAAACCTTGCATCGTCCATATTGTAAGCAAAAAAAAAATAATTTGATTTGACAGATAGACTTTAAAATGGAAAATTATTGGCAAAACTATGATTTATTAATCATACTGAAAATTGAGTGAACAAACACTCTGATTGTCACAAATCCATAACTATGGGTTTAACAGAATCAGTGATAATCTAATTGCAGATTTAACCAACTGTGAGCAAACTGGCCCTAAGTATGGGGAATTTCGTACCTCACAACGATGTCAAACGGACAGAAAAATTCAGACTTATGTGTGATGAGTGGTGAATATGTGATGCGGAGTGCTGTGTTGTATTGAAATTCCTTCTGTTTCGATTTATATCCTCTTCGTATCATACAAACTCCATTATTATACTTTGACATTCACGAATGTCAAAAAAGGTGTGTTTGGTTAGTTTTTGCAAGAACTGTCTCTGTTTTAGTCGTTTTAACTAGATTTTCTAAGGTCCAGTTGTACATCCGTGGTTTAGAAATTTTAACTCGCCGATTTTGGCGGATTAATTGTAGTTCAAGTATGTGATAGTAGCGATGTATATGCTTGAACCATCGTTGAAGTTCGCAGTTATTCCGCCGAAATCAGTGGGATAAAATTTAAAAAAATTGAAATCAAGTTAAAGTTAGTTACCTTTAAGTTTACAAATTGTGAAGTAGTTTCATAATAACATTTTCTTTTATAAATAACTAGATGTATTTATAAAAGAAAATGTTCGGGATCTTTATTTTTCATTGCTTCATAATTAAGAGCAAAGATAACCTGCTCAAATTTAGCTCCCGAACCCACCGCTGCTTTTGTTTATAAATAAAAGAGAGTTTATGTCCCCCTTTTTGGTGAAGAATATTTATAGTAGGCGTGTTTTTTTATCATCGGGATCTGGATTAACTTTAACACGTAATGTAAAAACAAAATAATGGGAAATTTTCTAAAATTGTTTTTGTAACACGTGTTAAAAGTAAATCCAGATCCAGATCCCAATAATAATAAAACACGCCTAGTGTTAATTAAAGTAAACAGAACTTTTATTCTATCATATTCGTCATTTGTCAACGCCCGAAGCCTGAAGCTACATTCCGATTTGCAAATTTAAGGGTCGAGCTTTATGACACAGATTATCGTAAGGTCGGTAAAAAGCCCGTCAAAGCACGACCGACCGAACGCGAGATTGTGATTTGGCCATAATGCATTAACTAAATTTCGAAAAAAAAAAACATCTGATGATGTCGCTTACCAGCTTCAGCCTCAATACGGCCACTGTTCTAACACGAACTTTAATTTTATGTGGCTTAAAATTACTGTTAGTAAGCACATCATATATGCGTGTTTCATATACAGAAGCCCTAATTTAGACAGCAATTCGACTTCCAACGAATTCGATGCGCTGTCAGATTCCATATTAAGAATCTGCACCCATTTTCCCCGCACTGAAATCATTATTACGGGTGATTTCAATATCCATAATTCTTCTTGGCTTCGACATTCTGGACAGACTACACCCGAGGGAAGATATGTAGAGATATTTTCTGAGTTGAACCATCTAACTCAGCTTGTGAAGGAGCCAACACGAATACCTGACGTTGAAGGTCATTCCGCCAACACACTTGATCTTTTCCTTACATCAGATCCTGATAAGTATACAATTAACATCTTAGCACCCACTGATTCTCTATAATACACTGGATAGTGTATCGATACAAAAATATTGCTTCCATTTGAAGAATTGTTATATTATGAAGCTGACCACTTTTGTGTATACCAGTATAACTGTATAACATGTTATACAAAGATAATCCATTAAACAGACATCAAATCTCCGTTCGTTTCACCCCCCGAGATCTGTTTGCTAACATTTGTTGTGTTCATAATTTAAATTCATTCCTAATTAGTAAATGAAACGGAGTAACAAACGTAAAGAGTGTGACAAGGAGGTAAAATCATTAAAAAAAAAACGCAGAATATGCAATCGCATCCTCCTCATCATAATTATTCAATGATTTATCTCATTCCACTATGTAATTATACTAAAAAAAAATATACCAAATGTACACTGTGAATAACTTAAAGATAATAAATAATAAAACAAACTTCCACAAAAGCTTATATTTTCATATCTTGGTCTGTTTCCCTTTCTTCAGATACACATCTGGAAATAGGGATGAGCGATTTTAATCGATATTAGAAAATCGATAATAAAGATTTCGATGTTTTGCAACATCGATATTAACATCCAAAACATCGGCTTAAAAAACAAACAAAAAGTTAGTACGAAAATGATTGTTTCTGCTAGTAAAATCTAGATGGAGTGACTTTCATAGTTTTTAAGTAATCTGTAACATTTGGAATTTTTTGAAAAAGGAAATTATCAAAGGATCTTTCAAACCAAATTTAAAAATTCAGAACCACAACAAAACTTCCGATGTGCAAAAAGGCACAGATATATAAGTTTACACATGAAGTGCCTATCAATTTTGTAGCCATAAAATTTGTTTTGTGTATTTGTGCAAAAGAAATATTTTTACATCGATCTTCAAGCATTGATATGCAATATGATGCTCAGCAAGACGCATTTTAAACCATACAAGTATTTGTACACACTTTTGTTAGTAAAAATATCTTGCAATATATATCGTTAGATAACAGTGTACACATGAAATACTTGCAATATTGCTTTTATAAAATCTGTGGACGATATATTTTGCAAAATACAAATTTTAGCATCGATTTCCACGCATTGAAATAATAGATGTTCAGAAAGACCCAATTTACACCAATGAAAGTTTTTGCACACAACTTCGTGTCTTGCAATATCGATATATTCCAAAAAGCCACAGAAAACTGTTTACACAAAATTCCTTGAAATATTACTGCAAAATACATATTTAATATCGATTTTCACGAAATTAAATTATCGATGGTCAGCAACACGCAGTTTACACCATGCAAGTTCTTGCGCACACGTTCGTGTGAAACAAGATTTGGAAATATCGGATTTCAAAAAGGGCACACAAAACAGCTTAACAACATGAATTGCCTTGCAATATTGATTTTATTAAATTTTTTGATATTCATTAGTGCAAAATACATATTTTAACATCGACTTTCACATTTCATCCATTAAAATCATTGATGCCTAGAAAGATACCGCTTACACGCGGTTTTAGCACACAAGCTTCTGGGCATCATTATTTTGCAATATCGAGTTTAAAGTTGAAATACCTTGCTTATGACTTCATATTTTTCATTTGTATAAAAACTTAAATCGATTTTAAAAAACTTAAGAAAAAATAGCCGGCACCAGAAATTTTGAAAGCAAAAATAAATTAGAGCATAGCATGATGAATTTTTTGGTTTGGGCAAACAAAAAACTTAAACAAAAAAACACCTGAAAAAAACATCGATGTTAAGTAGCATCGATGTTTTCGGTTCGATATTAACTGACATCGATGTTTGGTCTTCGATGTTGAAATCGATGTTGTTTCAATATCGCACATCCCTATCTGGAAAACACTTTTTTTTTTGTGTAATTCAGACGTCAAATTATGAAGCCGACCACCTAATTGTCATCTTCAAATGGAAGCAAAAAAACTGTTATACATTATAAGGAATACACTATCCAGTGTATTATAGAGATCAGTGTTAGCACCTCTAGGCACGTCAGACCACTGTATCTTATCAGCAAATTTCTCATGCTCCACCAATCCAGTTAAAGAAAAAAACCCGAAGAGAACCGTCTGGCAGTATGAGAAAGCCAACTGGGACGGTCTCAACAACTTCTACCTATCGCAACTTTAACTGGTCACTATGCTTTCTCGATAGAGACATAGATGCCAGTGCTGATATGTTAACAGGTATTATTACCAATGGAATGAAAACTTTTATCCCTAATAGGACTAAGAGTATAATTTCTAAGGAAAATTCTTGGTACGACCATGGCTGTAAAGAGGTTATTAGATTAAAAGAATTAAGTTTCCGATGCTTTAAAAAAAATCCCACTGAGGAAAACCGAAAAAAATACCGACGAGCCCGGAATACCTGCAACGCTCATATTCATAGAACGAAGTTCTTACATGACCAAAATGTACGGCAAAAGATACTGCAATGTCCGAAAGGCAGTAAGAGCTTTTGGTCATTTGTAAAAAATATTAGAAACTCTTCGTCGTCATCGGTTCCAACACTCGTTCACAATAACACTCCTGTGGTTAGCTCTCAAGGAAAAGCAAATCTGTTTGCTGCCCTTTTTGCTGCAAATTCGACCTTGCCACACAGTGTTATGACTCCTCCTGTACTTGAGCGCGTAAATGCTGCTATGGGACAAATCTTTTTTCGCACTCGTACAGTCGCAAGAGTCCTAAAAGATCTTGAAATTCACAAATCCGCTGGTCCAGATTGTATATCCCCATTAGTTCTGAAGACGTGTGCTTCAACACTGGCAAAACCATTACGTAAGCTTTTCCATCTTTCCTACTCATCTGGACTCTTTCCGAGTAGATGGAAAACAGCATATGTCCAGCCAGTACCTAAAAAAGGCGAATCTTCCTCCCCCTCCAACTATCGACCAATTGCACTTACATCCCTTCTCTCCAAGGTCATGGAAACGCTGATCAACAATCAGCTTAAGAAATATCTTGAAGAACGATAGCTCTTCAATGACCGGCAGTACGGCTTTCGTAGCTATAGGTCCACTGGTGATCTGATGGCATATCTCACCGAAAAGTGGAACCAATCCTTACATCATTTTGGAGAAACAAAGGTAATTGCACTAGATATTTCTAAAGCATTTGATAGAGTTTGGCACGAAGCTCTTTTATCGAAAATGCGTGCGTTTGGTATCGATGAGTCTCTCCTTCTTTGGATTAGAATAGAAGTTACCTGTCAGACCGTTCAATTCAGGTTGTTCTGGACGGTTTTAAGTCTGATATCCACAAAATAAATGCTGGTGTTCCCCAAGGCTCTGTTTTGTCTCCGACGCTCTTCCTTATCTTTATAAATGATCTCTTGTCTGAAACTTCTAATCCCATTCATTGTTTTGCTGATGATAGTTCTCTTAGCTTTTCATATTCGTTCCCAGATTCACAACCCTGCGCTTCAGTTGTGGAACTGAAACGACAGCATATGATAAGCTCATTAAATTCCGATCTAGACAGCATCATACAATGGGGTATTAACAACCGTGTGGAATTTAATGCTTCGAAAACACAAAGCTGTCTTCTATCGGTTAAGCGAAATATACCACCCATGCTATTATCCATGAATGGCACTTGCATCAAAGTAACCGAAAAGCTTTCCATTGTCGGTATGCGCATTACTGATCATCTCTTATGGAATGATCACATATTCGATGTTGCAAAAAATGCAGCAAAATGCTTAGGTTTTCTTAAAAGATGTAAGAAATTTTTTTCCCCTTCTGATCTGGCTAACATCTATAAAGCGTACATCCGCCCAAAACTTGAGTATAACTCCCATGTCTGGTCAGGTGCCCCTATAACACATTTAAGCTTATTGGATAGAATCCAGAACAGAGCCCTTAAGCTTATAGGTGATTCAAACATTACGGAAACTTTTGTTTCGCTAGAACACCGTCGTAATGTCTCCTGTCTCACACTGTTCTATCGTTTTTTCTACCAACAATGCTCAGATGAAATAGCCAGTTGCATTCCCCCTCTGAAGCAATTTCGCCGTAATACTCGTCAAGCTATGAATGCTCATCAGTTTACCCTTGAGCCAAACTTCGGACGTACTGTCAAATATAGAGATTCTTTCTTTAGCCGTACTACTCGGATGTGGAATGCTTTGCCAAACTCGATTTTTCCCCTTCATTGTGATGTACAAGCATTCAAGATCAACGTGCATCGGCATCTCCTATTACACCCTCTCCACTTTTCCTAAACGCTCACGCTGTGTTACATCATAACATTATAAGGGTATTCATAATCCCTTGAGTGTGTGCAAATTATAAAAAAAAAAAGAAAAAATCTAC
Organism: Dasysyrphus tricinctus; assembly: GCA_963921185.1. Lineage (NCBI taxonomy): Eukaryota > Metazoa > Arthropoda > Insecta > Diptera > Syrphidae > Dasysyrphus > Dasysyrphus tricinctus. The sequence goes on along the minus strand of OY992532.1, from coordinate 17,845,655 downwards.
GAAATCCAACTTCCTAAATGCATTAATCTTCAACGCGTTACAACTAACAAGTTAATGACCCACCCTGTATAAAAATGAATTTTGATCATTATTTCTCTTTGCAAAATTCAAAGCATAAGAATTCTCTTTCTTTTTATTCAAATTTCACACCTGTTGTGACTCAACAAATCAAAATTAAATCACAGAAACAAACAAAATTTCTCCACTTACCATTTTCATCAATGCATTAATGTCTCATCACTTCGCTGTTCTTATTGTTTTGACTGAGCAGGTCAGAAAGGCCATAACGTTGACCTAGTTTTAAATATTTTTCTTTCTGTCTTGCTGTGGGTCAATAATCTTCAGATCTTGTTTTTTCAATGTCTCTTCATAGAGATTTTCTTTTCCATATTTAGATTGTCTTTAAAAGACGATTACTGGTTACATAGGTAGGTAGATGAATCAGCAATAAGGCCCTTTTAAAATGATTCATACTCTTCTTCTTTGGTTCTCTACCATAATCAACTTGCAAGTTTGTTTGTTACCTGTCGTGGACGCACGTCTTGCTCGGACGACAAGTTCATCTCAGATCTAAGAACATGTTTTAGTCTGAAGTTGATCTTCTTGCAGTTCGGTTCTAAAATTATTACCTAAGTAAAATATTGTCGGAGTCAATATGAGAAAATCCATTGCGATAACGTTGGCTTTCTTCTCTATTCTGATGGAATTTTCTCCGTCAGTTCAAGCTGCTGCTGCTGTTGTATGCAGTGAAACAGCTTCTAAACAAGAAACCAGTGAAGTCAATAAGTTCTTTTCAAAAATTCAATGTACTTTGGAGAAGGCCAAACCATTAGTTGAGGAAATCGAAAAAGAGGCAAAAAAGCTCGAAGAGAGCGCTAAGAAGTTTGGTGAAAGTGTTATGAATAAATTCACTCGACTTATGGAAAGACTTTTAACAATTGATAATAATAATTCTAAACATGTAATAACTACACCAACTACAATATCTATAAGACTCGATACAAATGAAACATCAACATCAACAACCACAACTCAAACCTATTCCCCAACGACACTGATTGTTGAAGAAGAAATCGAGGACAATGCAATACAAACAAACGAAATAGATGATGATTCTTCGGAAAAATGTGCAGACCATCAAGTACTGGACATCGATAGAAAGTGCCAACCAGTTATTCTTTGAATGTAAATAATATTGTACCTATGTGAAATTGTCTGTGTGCCTTGTTCTGATTATGTATAATGAAACAAAAATATAAAGAAAATTATTTATTTAACTAATTTATGCGCTTTGTTTTTCTTTTTATAATTTAATTACATGTCTTTTTGAAAGTTTTATAGATGACGACTTCGAATATTTGTTCATATTGAAAATGGCCTATAGAAAATTATCAAATAAAATGAGAAGAAACTAATAATAAGGCCAACATCGAAGAATTACTCAAAAAATTCTATGAAACCACAATGAGAACAGATTTTTATTTATTTTTTCATAGGCAGGGCCGTGGCTAGGGGTGGGGCGAATGGCACGTCACGTTCCGTGAAAGGCACCACAATGTCGTTAATGCCGTTACGAGGCGAACTTAGGTTGGAAACATTGAAAAACTATTATTGCTTTTATATTGACCAAACGAAATCATCACCTGCGATGCAGTTTTGCAGTAAAAATTCGAGTTGACGAATAAGATATTGAAAAGCCAGAGATCGTGGTAAACGTCAAATTCGTTTGAAAGTAAACTGACTTGATCAAGCCAATTTTCTGCAAATATGACGATTGCATACTTGACGTTAGCAATAACTGCGTCTAGGTACAGCGATCATTGGAGGATCCAATCGACTTTGATTTGACGTTTTCGAAAACGGCCGATATTTTGATCAGTTAATAATTTAGGGAATGATGTTTAAAATTGCGCTTAACTTGCTTTTGATTGTCGTTAATCAAATTAAGAGACCCGAAGAAAATGTGCCTTAAGCAGAATGTAAAATGATCTATAGCATATAAAAAACTATTAAGTTCGTGTCAGACAAGAATGTATGATTCGAGCTTGTGCTGATTCAGTGCAAAAATTCCAAGCAGAGCGTTGTGTTTTAAGTTTCGTAAGACCGAAAAGTGGTAAATTGTTAAAATATTGACAGGTTAAAATATTGACAAGTTGATAAAAGTCGATCCTTTCCTCGACTTTTTTCAAGGCAGCAGATTTTTTGTAGAGTCGAAGCATCAAAAGGCCAAACTCTAATGAATCAGTAAAAAAAAGAAGGCATTTTAAGTTGTGAGAAAGTCGATATAAACCGTTATTTCAACTGTTTACATGCCGGTACTTTGTACGCAACCTATACAGAAATAAAAAATATAAATACGGTGGAAGTGATACGATTTATTAGGGGTATTCATGCAACTGCGTAAAACAATAGATAAGTTTACGATTTGGTTAATTTTATCTTTTGGTTAATGAACTGTCAAATTTTGTATGGGAAATGGTTTACACAATTTGGTTAATTTTATCCAAGGATTTAGCTGCGGAAAATTAATCAAATATTTGGTTAAACTTATCCAGACGTCATTGTGACTTTTAGAGATTGAATTAGGCATGTTTGTGACTTTAAGAATCAGGCATGTTTAGAAACATTATATAAATGATAATATCTCGGAAAATTAAAACGCAGTTTACACAAACAAAAATAATTAGAAGGTCTACATTTACTCATTAAAGGCTTATGCCCAACCAACGAGAAATTATAGCGAAGCATTCACAAAGACAGTTTTATGTTGTTTTTTAGTATTGAGATCATTCACTTTAATTTCGTGTTGGTTTGGGAGAGCCTTTAGGCAAGCTACTTTTCGTAAATTATTAAAGTAGAACTATAAATTCTTACCCAAATCAATGCGAATCTTTCGTTGACGACGAAGAACTTGTTGTTTTCATTTACAACAACGTGTTGTTATTAATGTTTTTGTTGTGGTCAACGAATGATTCGCACTGGTTAGGAAGATTCTAAAAAGTCGGAAGCTGTTAGAAACAGATGTCATTAGCCAATGCAAAGTATCTTTCTGAACTGTCAAAATCAGAACTAAGTCATAATCCACTTTTTCTCTTTTTTCGTTCCTACCTCAACACATTTCAGTTTCACTTCCGTAAAGCGTACTCGGGGGCACTCTATTCACTTCCGAAAGCAAAATTTAACGAAAATGAAGAAAAGTACATTATGGGCGTGACGTATGATTTTTTTGTATTCTCTGATTTTCATCCGACCAATGCCGTGAGCTTGTGAGTAATATATTTCTACCTTACAACGTGACTATTGTCATGTATATTAAGGTATAGAACTATAATAATTGTTGATAGTTTACTGAAGTGGTCGGTTGAAAATAAGCGAATACATGAAAACCATACTCATCTCACGGGAGTGAAACTGACATTTGGTGAAGTTGGAACGAAAAAAAGAGAGGGATGATTCATTTTACTTAAGTGGAATATTCCTCACTTTTTCTTTTGACTGTTTGGAAAGCAACTTTTCTAGGGTTTTTAAACCCATTGATTTTGACAGGCAAAAGTTTCGTCGTCGTTCCGAATATTTCACATTGGTTTGAGAAAGCCTTAATAGTTCTAGCTTTACATTTTGTTTTATCCTTCCGAGCTTCCGACTTCACGTTGGTTCGGGAGAGGTTCTCTATTTAAAAATTACTACGTTAACATGCAGGATCGGGAGCTCCAGGTTTTTTGTCAATTGAGTTGAGTTGAAATGGTATTGAAAATCCAGCAAAATGAATGGCATTGATGTATTTATTCCAATGCAAAACAAATATAATTGAATTAACAGGACTACTTACTACACGTTACACGTATCTATTAAAACAAATATATATTTGTACAGGTACACACACATGCAAATAAACAGACCATAATGCATTATCTGTAAAACCAACTCCTCGACCCAAGCCGAACGCGCCCAAATATTTGACGTTTAACGAACAGCTGATTAATTTACACAGCATTATACCAAATTAATAAAAAGGTCGTTCATGCAAACTTTTGCGTAAACTTATCATTTTACACAATTTGGAAACTTACGACGTTGCATGAATACCCTTATAATTTTAATTTTTATTACTCTGTATACAAATTTTTGTAGGCGGCTAATCTTCCCTTAGTCGCCAGTTAAAGCTATCATTGAAATTCATCATTGAAAACTTTAATGATTGATTTTAAGAAGTAAAATCTTTTATTTTTTTGATGGAGAAATAAAGCTCAAGACTTAATTAATATTTCTAGCCAAAAAAAAATGTTCAAATAGGCCCAACTTTCCACAAAAATTGACTTAATTTTTCAATGATCATTGGTAAGGTAGTTCAATCATTGAAATAAGAAAAGTCTTTTTATGTGGAAAGTTGGGCCTATTTGAACAATTTTTTTGGCTAAAAATATTAATTAGGTCTTTAGCTTTATTTTTCCATCAAAAGAATAAATGATTTTACTTCCTAAACGTCTCAAAATCAATCATTAAAGTTTTCAACGATGAGTTTCAATGATAGCTATAACTGGCACCTTAAGGTGCCAGTTATAGCTATCATTGAAACTCATCGTTGAAAACTTTAATGATTGATTTTGAGACGTTTAAGAAGTAAAATCAGTTATTATTTTGATGGACAAATAAAGCTTAAGACTTAGTAAATATTTTTAGCCAAAAAAATAATTCAAATAGGCCCAACTTTCAAAATAAAAAGACTTTTCTTATTTCAATGATTGAACTACCTTACCAATGGTCATTGAAAAATCAAAAGTCAATTTTTGTGGAAAGTTGAGCCTATTTGAAATTTTTTTTTGACTAGAAATATTAATTAAGTCCTGAGCTTTAATCGTCCATCAAAATAATGAATGATTTTACTTTTTAAACGTCTCAAAATCAATCATAAAAGTTTTCAATGATGAGTTTCAATGATAGCTATAACTGGCACCTAAGTGAGTTAGACTTTTAAGATTTGGTGAAGAAAACCGGTTTGGTGAATAAATTTGAAAATTGACAGGAATGTTAGTGCTATAAAAGTCCATAAATCTGCATACCTATGCAAGTCGTGCAATCAAAGTTTGCAAAGAAATAAAAGATTTACCGAAAGACCACAAAAAGTCGTTTTTCTAGTACTTTTTTAAACTAACGGTGAAGGGTCAGAAAAAAAAATTTCTACAAGACCTTAAAAAAATCTTATAAGACGCTTACTCAAATTTCCAAAACTATCCTTGAACTTTTTAATGACGTCATTATTTGCTGAGATATTGGTAATCATAGCCAAAAGTGTATGTATGGTTATATAAACCATGCAAAAGAAAATTGTACGACAGCAAACAAAAATTTGAATTGAAGCTGAATAAACAAGTTATATAACATTTTGATATTTGATATTTGATATTTCCATAAAAACAAAAAAACATTTTTTTTTCTCTTGTTATTTCTTGCAATAACGGTATTTCAAGAACAATTTTTTGCAAAAAATCCTGAAACAAAAAATAGAGAGCTGTGGAATGCTTTTTGTTTCAACTCAATACGATGGGGGGCAAATTTTATGTTTTGAGGCGTTACAGACGTTTCAGATTTCTTATTAAATGAGTGCGAAGGAGAAAAAAGATCTCACTTTCGCACTCATTAAATTTTAAAAAGAGTCCGGACTCAATCTTGACTTGTGTAAACTTTCGCTGTGTCAAACTGTGAATATTTTTCCCAGCTTTTTTGTAAAGAACAAAGTGAAAACCATGGGGTTAGATGACTCTTCAAACCGTTTAAAAATATTAAGGAGGCTTTTTGATTCTGTTAAGCAAAACGGAAATGAAAATTTGTAAGCGGCCGATTTGTGAGTTATAATCGATGTTTGCGAAAAAAGGAGTTACATTTAATAAGCAACTTCTATGAAAAATTAAAACGAAGGAAAAACGATAAGATATTTGGTTTCGCTACCCTCGTTGATATTTCAGACATATATATTTAGAGCACAGATTTTGACAGGTGTCATTTGCTCCGAAAATGTAAAGTGACTGAAAACGTAGAAAATATATTTGACCAGCGTCAAGTGAGTCGACTCACTTTATAATAATAATAATAATAATAATTTTAACTATATGCCTGTAAGACCTTAGGTCTTTAAAATGCAACCTGAATTGCACGGCACTAGTTAGAAAGAGTAGGAGGAAAGGAAAGATTTGGCACAGTGGATTGAGATCAAGGTGTTTTTTATCTCATTAAATCTCACGGGTGTCGTCCAGTTAAGCTGGGAGAATGTAGAAAAGAATGCTGCCTAGAATGGGGCTCGAACCCATACCTCTAAGTAAGCAATCAAGCACTAGGTAAGGTAAGAATTTAAAAAAAATCAAAAACATATGCCTCACTTGACCGTCTTTTTCTTTCCCAGAAATCAAAGTGAGATAAAAAAAGGACTTCAAAGTGATTCCCCTCATGTAAAGCTTATCTGAACACAGCCTTAAACATCTGGAAAATGTATCGCCGGACTCAAAAGAAAGATTTTTTGATTGTGGGGATTTCCTTTAAATTTTTAATCATTCAAGTATTTTTGTGAATATTTCAATTATTTTAATGTTAAAAATTGCATAAATATAATTTTGGGGGACATAAGAATTTTGGAAAAGTTTTGGTGGGGCATAGCACAAAAAAGATTGGGAAACACTGCTCTACAGCCTAAACGGCTCGATCGATTTTCTTCAAACTTGGTACATAGTGGTTTTTGGTGATTATGCCAAGTAAAGGGTTCCATTGGGTGGAAAACCATTTTTCAAAAATGCTTATTAATGGTGCCTCCCAAAGAACCATTTACAACATTTTCCATTTATGAAGAAATAACGGTACCTTCCATAAAAAAGTTAAAAAACCGCAAGGGAAAATATTTGTTTTCTCAAAAACAACTCCTACGATTTTGATTAAACTTTTTCATATACTAAAATAAATACCCGGCTGGAAAAACAATCTAGTTTTATGCGAGGGGCTAGAAAGTTTTACATAGATACTAGCAAGTGCCCAGCAAGAGAAACTCTAGAAATTCTCTAGGGCCTCGCCAGTGAAGGATCCTTTTTCCTCGAAGGACAAAAAAAAAATTGTCTTTACTGGGATTCGATCCTGCGATCTTCTGATTGCCAGTCCTATACCTTTTTTTTTTGTATTTATATAAATTCATTTTTATTTTTCCATCATCTTAAAACTATCTTAAAGCTAGACAAAAATTCATAAAAACTAGCCTACTTATCAATATCTTACAACTAACTTACTGGCCCCATTCGGGCACTCTAAGTTAAACTAATAACTTTCGGCCTAAGAACTAAGAAGAATTGAAAAAAAACTTGGTATCTTTATTTTTATTTTTGGTTTTATATAAAACTTACAAACTAAATAAAACTAAATTAGAACTAATTAAAACTAATTAAAGCTAATTATAACTAATTAAAACTAAGTAAAACTACTATAAAACTACTTAAAGCTACTTACAAACTACTTACAGACTACTTACAAACTAGAACAGCCACAGCAAGCATTTTCGGGTTTTTATAATTTTTTTGTAGGTTTTTTTTTTTTTTTTTTTTTTTTTTTTTTGGTGCCACCCTGACTGTCCCTGCTTAAAACTAACTACCGAAACCTATGTAAGTCGGCCATGGCATAGAAAATGCAGTCAACTTTTAAATATCCGAAGAATCTTCGTGTTCAGGTTTCAACCACCAGAACTGGCTCTCCTGCTTTACCCTATCTCTTCGGTCCCGATCGGACACAGTCCTACTGAACCGAAGGTGCTCCGCTCCGTGTTGTGCGAGGACGTCTCGACTGTAAAGGAGCCGCCGATCTACAGTTCTACGGCCGACGTGGTAGATTAGCGGAACCGCCGCTCTATCCTGGATCAGCCCTCGACTGTCTAAGTAGAGGAATACATCGGGCGGAATAAAGCCGCTTAGACGCACACTCTCGTAGTAATCGTTTTTAGGGTAATAAGCCCCAAAAATTAAGCTGTTGGTCGAGGACATTGCTCTTGCAATGTGACCTCGAATAAGCTTCAGCAAGAAATTATCTATCCTGTTTATGTTGGCGCCGTTGTATAGAACCAGGTTGGAATAATAATGTTTGTACTCCGACTCTGGTGTTCTGTGTAATCCAAGGCAGCGTCTAAGACACTGCCTCTCAAACACCCGAATCTTTTCCATTTGAGATGGGGCAACGTTGAACCAAACCGGGCACCCATAGGCAATCATCGGCCGTATGAGGGCCATGTAGCAAATCACCTTCACTCTGCTGTCAAGCCGGTTGCTATAAAACAACCGTTTCGTCAGGGCAAAAGCTCCCCTAGCCCTGGACAGAGCAGCATTTATATGTCTGTCGAAATACAAATACTGGTCCATCCAGATGCCAAGGTACTTTACTACACTTTTACTCGCCAGTGGCTGTCCATTTGGCCCTACGATCACCAGCTTACGCCAGTTCTTTCTCGTATCCCTTGTGGCTCCACGCAACGGAGTCCTAAACAAGATAGTTTCTGATTTCTGAAAGTTGATTTTCAACTTCCAGTCATCGCAATATCGCTGAATATCTTCGAAGTCACGCTGCAAGAGAATTCTGATGACCTCGACTTTTGGGGCTGTTCTGTACGCAATTAGATCGTCGGCATACGCAATTGCCTGAGTTAGACTACTTATCAGATCGCTGGTGTAAATGCTGAATAGAATCGGCGAGTTGACCGCTCCCTGCTGAAGACCATTTTTAATATTAAAGGTTGTGGCAGAAGTCACATTGCCACTCTTGACAACAAACTTTCTACCATTGAGCATATCATAAAGCATATATAATAGTGGTTTACTAATGCCAAGTCTGGTCAGCTTTAGATAAAGACCCTCTAGCCATACGGTGTCGATAGCCTTCTCCAAATCAACCAGACAGGCACCCGTACACTGCTTTTTTGATTTGTTCCATTGGACATCAGAAACGAGTTTAGACGCGGCATGAATGGTGTCATGTCCCGCCTTAAACCCGAACTGATTATCCGGTATGATATTATTGTCCTCTGCCCACTTAGACAGAGCTCTATTGATAACTTTTTCGAATACCTTGCTGATACTCGGAAGAAGACTTATCGACCGGAGATTCGCCGGATTGGAGTTGTCCTTTCCCTTTTTCGGGAGAGGATGCACCACAGCTGTCTTCCACCGCACTGGATAATATGCATTATTCAGAGTGTTGTTAAACAGTGTGGTATAAATGTCTACTGCTTCTTGGGGTAAATGTCGAAGTACAACGTTGGATATGCCATCGACTCCTGCTGACTTCTTCTTCTTTAATGAATCGAAGATAAGCTGAAGCTCCACCTTCGTAATTAACAGGGAACTTGGCCCATTTCGCTCGGCGATTATGGCGTTTGCCAAATGATCTTCATTGAACCCGGTGAAACCGAGGTTCTCTGATCGCCATTGCGTTATGTCATTCCGAAGGTAGAAGTGGTGGAGCAAGGCTCTGTTTTCCAGGTCATGGTTCGGGCGAATGCATGCATTCACCTTGTACACTTGCTGGAAAGCAGCCCCCACAGCCTCCACTTTCTCCTGCGGATCCTCGACAATAAAGAGGTCATCGTCCAAGACGGCGTCCTCTGGATCAATTCCTGCTGTCAGAAGTACGTCTCTGTTTTCTGTCGTTCTCTGGAGCTTAAGACACGGAAGGTCGTTCTGATCATTCCTTCTAAATATCTTGTTAATTTGGGGAAACATACTCGGGTCGCTAGAATTAACAGCCCGAATTTTGTTATCCCAATACAAATTAATCGACAACCGATAATTTTCCTTAATAAGCTGGTTGATGTTCTTGATCGAAGACTTCAGTGTCCTAATCTCCAGATCGTGTGGGTCAGTAAACCGTCGGTACAAGAGTTTGAGTCTTGTCAGCAGTCCACTTTTTTGTCTGTGTAATGCGTCAATGGTCGCATTCCGGTACATGTCGGTTGCGTCCCGTTGTTTGTACTTTGGTATCGTTCTGTCCATTGTTCGTTTGATTGTCTCGTCCATTTGTTCAAGGTATTGGTCTATTTCGTTATTTGTCAAATTCCTGTCATTTGGAGGGGATATATTGTTCGAACTGATTTCGCTCGATAAGGCGTTGGTAAAGCGTGGCCAGCGCACCTTACTGTAATTGTAAGTATGCACAGGCACATACTCATCCAACTCCACGAGCTCGTTCGGAAGCTTTATTACGGCGGCGAGTCCGCAGTGGTCACTGTCGTACTCAATCGTTCGTAAACAGTTTCTTGGTCTTTGACCCACAGTGTCAGTAATTGTCAGTCTTGAGTCTATTAGCAGTAGATCCAGATAGGCACCGCTTCTTGGAAACGATGGCCGATCCGTAGCCAGCAGGTCGACACCATATTCAGTGTTATAACGACTCATCCAATTAAAAAGATGAATACCTCTTGGATTCTGTATTTGATTTCCCCAATCTAGGTGTTTGGCATTCAAATCACCGGCCATGAGAAAGTAATTTTCTTCCAAGCTCAAGCGTAGACATTCGAAAAGTTTTTCAAGCTCTGTCATAAAATCAGTTGGCTGAGGTGATTCCGGTGCATAAGCCGCAATCACATACATCCGCTTTCCCTGTTGGAGAGGAATGCACACGACGCACGCCTCTAACAGCCGAAATCTACGCAGATCACTATTATATATAACTTTATGATTGATGCCTTTACGTATGAAGATTGCGACGCCACCTCCTTGAGTGGAGTTGGGTCGATCTCTTCTAACGATATTGTAATTGTTGTTAGTCAACTTATGTTTCTGGTTCAGCTTAGTTTCGCTGGCCATAAACACATCTGGACTCTGGTCTTTCAACAGTTGAAAAAGATTAGCTCTACGTTCGGTCCTAATCAGTGAATTTACATTCACAGCAAGGATCCTAAGAGGCCTCTCCGACAGCGCGCCTTTAACCTCTAAAATGCGATGGGCTAGGCAAAACAGAGTAGAGATGATCTACCCTAGCCGCCTGCTCACTTATCTGTTTTTGAAGTCCTGTCAACTGGCTTTGAATTGCCAGCAACATGCTTCTTATTTCGGCCTGAGCGTCCGGAGCCTTAGGCACGAGGGCCGGTTGGGCTACCTTAGCTGCAGGCTGTACCGTTTTTCCCCTTCCTGCCGCCATTTGGGCGTAGGAAATTTGGGGATTGACGGGCGTTGCTGTAGGAGCACGCGTTGATGGGCGTATCTCTACCGCTGTTTGCCTAGCCGCTTTGTTGGTACGGATTTGCTGAAAAGCTGAGCAACCCCTATAGTTAGCAGGGTGCCCCTCCTTTCCGCAAAGTGCACATTTAAGCTGGGTCATATCATCGACCCTTTCCTCGCCGAGTTTACACTCCCCCTTAATGTGGTTCTCACCACACTTCACGTGACTGCATTTCGCAGTTTGCTGCAGCGTGGCCGAACCTTTGGCAGCGCATGCATTGAAGCATGTCGCCGCGTCTCTTTAATTTATCCCAAGTTACAACCTGGTAGTTGAGGACGGAGATACTTCTCAAACTATCCAGTTTGCTGCTGGGCGAAAGTTGAACCAAGAAGAACGGCAAAGACCGCTTCTCCCGTCTGGCTCTGACTGTAGTGAACGGCTTGACCCCGATAAACTCGAGATCGCCGCTCGCTTTTTCACAGAGCTCCTTATAGAGCACCTCCGGTTCCGTGCAGGAATCTATGCCCTTCAGGAGGACCGTTGGATTTTTATCAACTTTGGGGGTAAAACTGAAGAACTCAGTCGTGGATTTTTTTAATAATTCTTTAATTATTTTGTGCTGCGGCACTGTAGAGCAGTGGATCGCATGCCTATCTCTACTTAAGCGCTTAATAAAAAAGTTTTGGCCTATGGCCGACTTACATAACTCATTGTATCCTGTAACTCCATCTTGTAAGTGTTGATGGAGGACGCCTCTGGTGAGGTTAAGTCAACAAGCAGGTTGTTGTTGCTTTCACCTGTGGTATACAATCCCTCGCCACCTTCGGACATGTATTCAATGTCGTCATCGGATGGCGAGGTGTTTAGCTGTCGTTGGATCTTTGCTGCTGCTGTAGTTTTTGCTGTGCGCGCCGTCTCCTTCAACCCGGCTGGCAGCTGGGCTGAGGTGATGGTGCAGCGGCGCTTGACGAGGTTCGGCGCACAGCTAATCCTCTTCCTCCTCTTATTTTTGGTGTCGGCTGTTGGTGCCGTTGATGCATTTGCCGTTGTTGCTACGGCATTCGACGACGGTATGGCTGGTGGTGCCATCGCCTTCTTTGATGTTGTTGGTGCTGGTGCACTTGCTGTTGCTAAGGCTGGTGGTGGTGCCAGTCCTATACCTTAACTACTGAGCTATTTCGCAATACAGTTGTGCAATGTTGAAAATGAAAAAGTATTATACTTTAATTTGTCTTACCATTGTATGATGGGTATAAAATATTTGTTTTTTTTGTTTTTGTCATATATGGGGTATTTGTGATGGGATAACAAGGCCTATCCAACAAGTTTTTACTAGCGGGGGCCTCGTGAGTATTTGACAAGTTTGCCTTGTCTAGATTTTCCCTACCGAAGCCTTTCCAGTGCCTCGATTAAACTTGACAAAAACTTGCCATTTTTCCAGGCGGGTACGATCTACTACCAAAAATCATTAATTTTTACACTAAGCAACTACTTTTAGTACCTACCTGTCATAGAACGGTTTTTTATTTTGAATTTTCTCGTTTTTTGCTGAACGGATTTTAATGAATTTTCTTATATACAAATTTCAGATCAGATTAAATAAAATTGCATATCAAAATTTTCAAAAAAAGTTTTTGGATTTTTAAAAAAATTTCAAATTTTTTTTTTGAAAATTCGATATCTCAAAAACGGGTTGACAATTTTTATCAAATTTTGTTTTTATACACATTTATATAATTTTTAGATTTGCATTCCAAAATTTGTTCTTTAAAATGTTTTAAGAGTTTTATATATAAAAAATTAATTTAAAAAAAAACCGTTCCAACGATTTAAATTTTTTTTCCCATACAATCATATTCAATCAAGAATTTTCTATTTGTTCACCTCAAACTGTCAAAGGAGTTGTTTTACCCAATTTAAATGCTTCTCTACATTTTTCTCTCATAATTTCCATTTTTTTATATACAATTTTCTTAAACCCACAGTGTCTTGAACTTAAGAGCAAGTACGTGCGACCCAGTCGTGCATTTTATTTTCACGATTTGTTAACATTTGCTTTTATTTGTACCTGAACTGAAGATAAGGTTCTAATCATTTTGTCAGATATTTTGCTAGAGCTGACGAGAATAGAGGGAGCAGTGCTTTCACTAAGGTACTTCTACTTAAATCTTTGGATAGCAATGAAGGAATTCTTCTGATCGTACAAACAGTGCGCCTTTTATTCCAATTACATGATATTTTTAAGCTTGAACTACTGAATAAACTGAGCTATTCGGAGCTCCAGCCAATAAGAAAAGCAACGAATAGCCTTTAATACGGACATACTCACTGCTGATATGGTGATCCCACTTTTAACCAGTGCGCGGCATCATCTTGTGGGTGCTAGCTTCTTTCAAGGTACAATGACCCGTGTGTCCCGTTATCTTTACTTTCATTGGCCGAAGAACCTGATGGCCAATTTTCCCCAAAATAATAATAATAATAATAATAATTGCTTCGGAACTTTTTTTTAACTCAATTTAAAAGTTTTTTGCTACCTTTAGTCCAAATGCGTTTCGCGTTTCGCCCAGGTACAACAGTTGGGCTCATCAGTTATATGCTGTTGTACCCTTCTAAGATGCATTATTTTCAATCGATGGATAACGACAACTTATAAAATATACGGCGCCTAAACAAAAATAATTTTCCATTATTTGCGTTTTTCTTCTTATGCTTTTCTTAACTGTTAATTGTCTAGTTTGGGTAACTAAGAAGCACAAACCTCTGAAATAAAATGTGTGTATGGATTTTCAAGAGAAAAAAACAATATTTCTATGTGATTGTGAACTCTCAAGTTTGCTCTGCCAACTTCTACTCTTTCCCGGAGCTGACAAAATCTGAAGTTGATCAACTCTAGAGTTGAAATTCGGAAGTTAAAAAAGTCAACTTTGAGTGAGTAAAAACAAATTCATAAGTTGAAAAAAAAATCCTCAAGTTATGTTCAACTTTGACTGAAAAAAATCGTCCTTATACTTTTTCCTAAAACCTAGTTTACAGTTCCCGTGCGAAAAGGAAATGCATGCAAATATTTTCGCATGTCAAAAATTCATCATCATCGTGTCCTGTAAACCCGTAGGGCAGCAGACCGTGAAGGATGAAGACGTGTTGTTGACGCTCATGTCAAAAATTATTGAGATGAAATACTGAACTATTTTTTTGCATGATTAGTTCACAGTTTCATGCAAAAAAAACATTGCTGTTATGGAATGTCATGCAAAACAAATGATCGGAAATTGTTTTGCATGCGAAAAAAAATGTGGTGAATAAAATATATTTTTTGGATGGTCGGCTAACACTTCAAAAAAAAAAAAATATTTTCACCTGAAGGCATTATTTGCATGCAAATGGTTTTTGCATTCAAACATAATTGTTTTACTTTGTTAGGCCCATAGTTTATAAATTAAAGGTAAATTAATAACTCAATGAGTAGCTCACGCTAAGGCAAATATTCTTCGCCTTTCCAATTTAAAATATGGAGCACAGAATAGGTGGAAAATTGTTTAAAACATTTTGATTTTTTTTCGCATGGGAACTGTAAGCTATGCTTAAAGCATACCTTACAGTTCCCATGCCAACAAAAATGGAAAGCAATTATCTTTGTATGTAAAATAATTTGCATGAAAATAATGAAGTGAAGTGAATAAAAGATTTTTTTGGAAGTGTAAGCCACCCAACCAAAAAAGCATATTTTATTCACCACCCTTTTTTCGCATGCAAAACAGTTGCCGGTCCATTGTTTTGCACGACATTCCATGTCAGCAATGTTTGCTTTTGCATTAAACTGTAAACCAATTATGCAAAAAAGTTATTTCGTATTTCACCTCAATAATTTTTGACATGCGAAAATATTTGCATATGCCTGTATTACTGTGAAGGGTAATTTTCTCCTCATTATGGAAAATCAAATGTGTAGTTTACCAAACATTTTTAAATGCAACTTGAATTGCACGGCACTAGTTAAAAAGAGTAGAAGGATAGGAAAGATTTGGCACAGTGGATTGAGATGAAGGTGTTTGTTATCTCATCAGAACCCCCGGGTGGCTTCCAGTTAAGATGAGAAAATATAAAAAAGAATGCTACCTTAGAGTGGGCTCGTACCCACTACTCTAAGATAGCAGTCAAGCACTACATCAATTAAACTATTGCCACCTGCAAAATTGGAAATCAATAAAAGCGATTATGGGTCAAAATGTATAGCTTCTAAACAAAACTCTGATAGGCTGTGGTTTCGATGACAGTAGTATGAAGTCCCAGACCTCATAATTATTGTTTTTTTTTTTTGGGATTCTTTTGTCCTTCATTATTCCACTTTTGTACAACCATTAAAATTGTTTGTCCACTACAAAGATACAAAATATGAAATCCATTAAAAAGATTCGTGAGTTGAGTTGAGTTGAGTTGAGTTGAGTTGAGTTGAGTTGAGTTGAGTTGAGTTGAATTGAGTTGAGTTGAGTTGAGTTGAGTTGAGTTGAGTTGAGTTGAGTTGAGTTGAGTTGAGTTGAGTTGAGTTGAGTTGAGTTGAGTTGAGTTGAGTTGAGTTGAGTTGAGTTGAGTTGAGTTGAGTTGAGTTGAGTTGAGTTGAGTTGAGTTGAGTTGAGTTGAGTTGAGTTGAGTTGAGTTGAGTTGAGTTGAGTTGAGTTGAATCAAGTCAAGTCAAGTCAGCGTTTGGCTCTTACCCTTATAAATTTTGCACTCAAAAGATTCAAAACCAAAAGTTATTTGATAAAAACTATTGAAAAAACTCTATATTATTCGTCTTATTGGCAGAAGCAACTCTATTTTCTGTTCCAATGTGATTTTTTTGTTTCATTTCACATAACGAAGTCAGAAGCGAAGGTGCCTCCATTTAAGAAGGTTCTTATGGAACAACATGTTTGCAAACATTGCTTTATGAAAACGGAAAAAGTTTTCAAAATGCTAAAAATCGCTGCCACTAAAAACAATGGATGTTTTCATAATGACGTCTGTCTGTCTAACTAAGAACTACATTATCGACATTCATTAAATTATATATTCGATCGAATTTACCTAAGGTGCCAGTTATAGCTATCATTGAAACTCATCATTGAAAACTTTAATGATTGATTTTGAGACGTTTAGAAAGCAAAATCATTCATTATTTTGATGGACGATTAAAGCTCAAGACTTAATTAATATTTCTAGTCGAATTTTAATTTTTTAATGATCATTGGTAAGGTAATTCAATCATTGAAATAAGAAAAGTGTTTTTATGTAGAAAGTTGGGCCTATTTGAAATATTTTTTTGGCTAGAAATATTAATTAAGTCTTAACCTTTATTTGTTCATCAAAATAATAAATGATTTTACTTCCTAAACGTCTCAAAATCAATAATTAAAATTTTCAATGATCAGTTTCAATGAAAGCTATAACTGGCGCCTAACTTAGCTCAAATTGCAGTACCTACTGGTGATAAATGTCGTTATGTCATCGGCGTCCATGGAGCAGATAGCACAACCATAATGTTTTGACTGCAGATTTCATCTTGGCTGCAAACATGTTACATTGTGAGTGCATTCAATAAATGTCTGCAAAAAGAAGTTCAATTGTATTAGATTTTTGATGTTTATGAAAACACATTTAGCCTTTGAAATAATATTCCAAACCGCAAAAAAGTTAAATTAATGCAAAACCTCTTATAATGTAGATGTGACCTTTAGCTTATCATAAACCTTAAAAAATATTAGCGACTGGCTTTCGTTCATAGGGACACACATATATTAAAAAAAAAAAAAAAGTTTTTACAATCGCATCAACTCTCCCCTGATTTCCATAATTTTCTTGCATGTAGATAACCGATTAAAAAAAAATTATTTTCAAAAAAGAACCTTTTGAAAAACTTCAAACTCTCGTATATGTATGTAGATTTTTTCTTAATAATTTTTGATGTAGATTCAGGAAACCTCGTTTACAAGGTAAGTTTGGGTGGAAGGAGGAAGTAACTACAAACAACCCAACAATCCAATCTGAAACTGCAGCTATTAAAAATTTGCTTACAAAGTATGAAGCAAATTCTCTGGCTACTTCCAATCGCATCTACAGTAAAAAACAGTCATCATCTATCATTAATGAACAATATACAAAACTGGTTATTTATAAAAATTATTTTGGAATTAACTAAAACAACAACCATTTTAAAAAATATCAAAACATGTTTATTATTAAATGTTAAGAGAAATATCACAAAAGCTTGCTTTTATTTTTTGCTAAACTCTTACTCTTTTTTTGTTGTAAAAAAAATCACTTTTCACCTTGAAAGTTTTTACTTGTTGATCAATTCATTGGTCTTGTCCTTGATATCAGTACCAACATCCGCAACTGACTCCCTGGCACTCACGAATCCATCGGAAATTTTTCCACCTAGATTCTTAACACCTTCCTTGGTTGCCTTAGCGTCTTCCTTGACTCCATCAGCAATTTTACCACCAATATTCTGGACACCTTCTTTTGTATACTCAGCTCCATCTTTTACTCCATCGATGACTGAACTGCCTAGTGATGAAGCACCATCTAAGGTTGCATTTGCTCCATCCTTGACTCCATCAACACTTTTACTACCAACTTTCTGGGCGCCATCTTTTGTAGCCTGTGCTCCATCCTTTACTCCACCGACGATTGTATGGCCTAGTGATGAAGCACCTTCCATAGTTGCGTTTGCACCTCCCTTGACTCCATCGACGATTGTAGTGCCTAGTGATGAAGCACCGTCGATGGTTGCATTTGCACCTCCCTTGACTCCATCGACAATTTTACCACCAACTTTCTGGACGCCATCTTTTGTAGCCAGAGCTCCATCTTTTACTCCACCGATGATTGAACTACCTAATGATTCAACACCCTCTTTTGTTGCGACAAATGCTTGCTTAATCGTATTCATTGTGATTCTGTTTTTGTTTTTCTGTATCTACCAAAAAATGCTGTGAACGATTGAAGAGTTCTAGTTTGACTGACAAATCTTTCGAAGCTTTATGATGGTAGCTATACCTAATTTCAGTCCCAAATTAAATAATTCCACAATATTGAAAGTAGGTACATACCTACGATGCGAATTTCAGATATTTGGCTCAACGCCATAATTTCAAGTTGTTTGAATGTTTCATTATATGCATTGCGTATGTATACAAGGAAAAGACATCTGGTATACATCAAAACAAATAATAATGATTAAGAATTTGAAAAAAATTTGCAAAACAAAATTATTCTGTTTAGTCAACTAAAGCGAATGAATTAAGTTCAAAAATTAAATGCACGGCCGATGGGTCGCACATACTGGCTTTTACATATAATAAGTGTACTGTCTCATTACGAACAGACGTATACTTTTGGCTGGTTCCATATTTTTAATCGATAAACAAAATAAATTATAAGAAAAAGAACAATACCTAATACTTGTTTTCCCTGGCCTGCCAGAGGTCCCAAATTTTTGCGGGAAAATCCCGATATTCGAACCTTGTCCTGATATCTTGCGCAACAGGCTTTGTTTCGAGTTAAGAATTTTTGAATTGTTTGTATTAGGTATACCTACATACAGTTGCAGCCAAAATAAAAGAAAAAGAATTGCATAACTTTGGTTTTGTAAGTTGTTAGTAAAAAAAAACTGTTACAATTTGACTAAATAACATTTTTTTAATGATCGAGTACAAATACATTTTTTTTACAACGGTAATATGACAGATAAACAACCGTTTTTAATCAAAGCTTCGAATTCTTCCGGTCAAAATAATAGAAGTGCAACGGTTCATGTGAAAAAATGTTATTTTTCTCTCTAATTTCAAAAATTGAAATTTTTTAAAAACGTTGCTTTTTGTTAACTATTACACCTTAATTGTTTTTATTGAAAAATTAGTTATATTTTTGCCAGCAATGGGAAGAGGCAAACACTGCGCACCGGAATAGCGTGCCTTAATTAGAAGACTGATGTAGGAAAGCAGAACTTATGCGCACGTTCAATGTCTAGTTGAATGCTCACTGAAAATGGTTAGAAAAGCCATTATTTTCTGCCAAAGTCAGAAAATAGCGGACAGAAGCCGCCACCAAAGTTGATAAAACGAGCCGTGGAATTTCAAAATCGTTCCCTTTACGCTAGCTTCTGAAATTATAGGCATATTTTGTGTTGATGCCAGCAATGAAACGGTTCGTAGAAGTTTACGAGAACATTCTCAAGCAGGCCACATTCCACGAAAAGTACCACTTTGACTGGCCGACATCAAATTAGGAGAAATATTCTGTGGTCAGACAAGTCCAGGATTGTTTTATATGATGGAAATAGACCTCTTCAATATGAAAGAAGGCCACCAAACACAAACTATAATCCACGTTTCACAGCAAAATCAATTAAACACGGAGGACCCGTGTTTTTCAAATACACCGAATTAAAGGTATCATGGACTAGTAAATCTGTGTTAAGATCATGCAGGAAGTAACCCTACCATATGCTGAAGACGAAATGATCCTTAAATGGGCCTTTCAGTGAGACAAAAATGCCCCAAGGCCTCCCTCCTAGTAAACTTGCGCAGCAATAATTCCAAGTAAAGAGAGTTGATGTGATGGACTGGCTCGCACAGTCTCCGGAGTCCGGACTTAAATCCCATTGAGAACCTGTTATGCGATAAAAGGAAATATTTTGCTACTTGCTAGTCGCCACCAGTCAACTAAAGCTTAGATTAGACGGTCAACGTAAATGGTCAACGCATTGACGTCATCAGAAACACTGTCAATATACTGTCAACGTAGACTGTGTCAGTACATGAAACATTGACGATCACACGAATGACGGCACTCGTCAATGTTGTCCCAAAATATGTTGACGTGTTATCTGTGTCAACGCAATTGGTACTCTCTGGTGTCAACGTATTGACACGTGAAACGTTGACGACTACACTACTTGACCATATCCAAACATATGAACGTTGACGCGGAGTTGACAAGAGCTAAATTGAATCATTGTGTACGTTGACGATCACGCGATATTGGGCACATTCCGATGTTAATTCTCAGTTATCTGGATAGTTTTGTGTAGTTGTAATCCCATGTTAAGAAACAGCTGATGACCGCTGACGCATAACAACAACTCAAGCTATCTCGAAATTTTTGGGATAACTAGATAACATAGCGAATAAACATCGGAACGCGAGGATTGACTGCGGTGTTATCGAACACTACAATGTGGATGAATTAAAAAACCTCTTAAATATTAGACATTTTTGAAGTTTTCTTACTGCTCAGGAAAAAGCTGATTTTAGGGCAGTTGGGTGACATTTAAATCGAAATACACTTTTGTCGTCAAAATATAGTTCATCCCCCATCTGTCAAGCCATCAACTGTCAAGTTCCATTGAAGGATGGCTTTGATGTCGATGGATTATAAAACAGCTAAAAAATCAGAAATTTTTGAAGTTTTCTTACCGCTCCGGAAAAAAATGATTTTAGGTGAATTGAGTGACATTTGGATCGAAATATACAACTAACAAACTCTCCAGAGCTTAGGTCTTATTTTCTCAAAAAAACTCCCATAATTCTCTTTCAGATCTTATTGCTATACTTAAGACATGATCTCTCATTATGAAACAAAAATTCGTCTTTTAACGTTTTTATTATACGAGCTTAGCATTTTTCAAACATCGAATCGCTTTAATTTTATGCCTAGAACAATTATTCCTCGTGTATATAAATTTAATGTCTTGTAATAATCTTGTTATCAAATTTAAACTCTAAACGTCATTTTTTAATCTTTAAAATCTCTTATCAAGAGGTAATAAAGTAACAAAAACAAAACACTAACTATAGGATTCATATGAGATGAAGTTTAGCATCCACAGCTGCTTATATTTGATTCATACACAAGTCGTTCTTTTTCTTAAAGTTTTGTGTGTACATTGTTTTCTGACGTTCAGTTTTCTATTGGACTTGCTACCTGAATGGAAACATTGGATGTTGTATATTACAATTAAAAATTTATTTTATTTTTGACGAATGTAAGCTTTCGGCGATTTATTTTCTTTTGTTTCGGTGTAGTATTAGGTTTTTTGACATTATTACACTTGTAAATTTGACCAAATAATTATAATTTTGTTGCCTAGTGGAATGCTAATTTTTGATATTCTTTGTTCAGTTATTCCAACATTTTTATAACGGTTACGCACAAAACTAAACATATTTCTTACTTTGACATTTCAACTTTTATTGAAACATAAACAAAAGTAAACATTCGTTAGAAAAAGGAACGCATCACCGATATTTGTTTGTTTTTTCTTGGTTTGTTTGATAGCTGTCAAAAAAAAAGTCACATAGAAGCATCTCACTTCTCATAACAAGTGTTTGTTTTCATACCAACATAAATGTTACAACACTCTCATAAAAATGTTTATTCAAGAGTTAAAGTATCGAGTGGACAGCAGCCATATTCCAATTTGAACGAAGTGTTGTTTGTATAGTTTGAGGGTTACCGTGATTTGAAAATAAATCTTAAAATAATTTATTTGGGTTTCCATTATGATGAATCTATTTAAGATATATTTACCAGTATTTGTGTGTTTATATTAGCCCTGTTTTTTAGTGCATTTTTATCTTCGCTTAAAAAAGTAGCATGTTTAAGACAACAGCAATACGGAGTTATACCAAATTGTTGTTGTATTTTTCATACTACTTTTTTTAAGCAAAGATAAAAATGCACTTAAGAACAGGGCTATTGATGTTTATTTTGTCAACTTCTTTTTTTTTTATTAAAACGTCTCTTAATCTCTTGTAAATTATTTGATTATAAATAACAGGTATACAAGAATAAGACCAACAAATCGACAAATTTTCTGCTATTATACCTTTTTCGTCATATAACATGAATAAATACCATAAATAATATCAGCATAAAAAGTATTATTCTGATTCAAAACAAACATCAAGGTAACCCTTTTTCTATTTCAAAATAAAAATAAAATAATTTAAATATCAATAATTTTGAAAGCGCTTTGTTATTTTTCGAAGTAAAATGTTTAAGTTAGTAGAAAAAGTTTCATTCGCACTAAGATTTAGCTTCATATAATGTGACAAACTATAAATATATTAACGTCACCATGATATCAAAATATAAATGCTCTCACTAAAATACACACTAGTTTTTCGCCATGAGACAATGACGATGACTCCATTCCTGCCAACAAACACGCACACAGGAATGGTTGTGAGTTGTAAGTCACTAGGCCCTGGTTCTCCATGAGCTGTTGCGCCACCCAATTTATTTATTTAATGACGATGACACATACAGATAAAAGTAATATCTTCGTACCTACTTCCAAAAAAAGTATAGACAATGTGAAAGATAATTATGTATGTGTATATGTTTTTTTAATTTTGCACATACTCTTTCTCTTTTCATCAACTCCCACAAGAAGAGACGCATTCTCCTAGCAAGATTAATAGGGCGTTTGTCATCCCATATTAACAATTAAAATGTTTCTATAAGAGGAAAATTAACTCCCATAAGTGGGCCATTTAACGCTTGTAACACTTTCATAAGAATGTTGGAGTAGTCTCCTAGAGTAAAACTAGCTCCCGAAATATAGTCTCATAAGCCGCTTGGAAATTCTTATGAGAGGAAAATTGTTACTTGGGAGACCTCTAAAAATCGGATGTGTTTTGGAGTTTATTTACTGCTGCGGAAAAAGTGATTTAAGGGCAATTGGGTGACGTTTGCATTGAAATATACTTTTGCTGCCAAAATAAAGTTTGTCTTCTATCTGTCAAGCCATCAACTGTCAAGTTCCAGTTCCATTGAAGGATGGCTACGATGCCGATAGATTAAAAAACATCTAAGAAATCAGAAATTTTAGAAATGTTTGTACTGCTCCGAAAAAAAGTGATGTTAGGACAATTCAGTGACATTTGGATTGAAATATACTTTTGCCATCAAAGAATAGTTCGTCCCCCTCATCTGTCAAGCCATCACCTGTCGATGTTTAAGAATACTCAAAAAATGCAAACATTTTGAGATTGAGATGAATGTCAACGCAGAGCACGTTGACATGGCAGAAAAAGCCGCTGTGTCAACGTAAGGATACAGTCAACGCATTGTTGAGTAGTCTGTCATAGTGTCCTAACTGCGTTGCCAGGGTGATTACACGGCCAACGAAAATAGTCAACACATTGACCCTTAAATTTGTGTCAACGAGAGTGTGAACGCAGCCGTCAACGCATGGACACTATTCTGCGTTGACGATCAAACGACAAGACAACTTTGGGGCAGAATTTTACGTAATTTTGACGTCAGAGAGTCAACGCGTTGACCGTCTAATCATAGCTTAACAATAAAGCCCTTTGGGAAGCTTTACAGTACTCATGGAGTTTTATAAGCGTAGAAAAGTGTGAAAGTCTGATAAACTCGATGCAACGCCATCGCCACCGCCGCCGTAGTGCTGCTGTTATTTCCATCGAGGGACATGCAACTAAACGTAAGTTTATGGTTCAAACTCTCAACTACATTTTATGATACAAATTTTACCAAACTTTGTTTTTTTTTGTTATATTTAAAAGGTGGATTATCTTCGCACTACTATCTTTTGACAGCTGTATTTCAAAAATTCTAAACTTGAAAATATCGGATTAAATATTAAATTTGAATTTTCTTTTTCTTGAAGATAAAAGCTTAAAAACACCAATTTTAAAATCACATGGGTATTAATTTGCTTAAAATTAAGGGATTAACTTTTTTTCAATTTTGATTTTTTAATTAGGAGTTGGTACCTCTATTATTTTGTCCACGGCTGTATACATTTGTACATAGCAGGTATGTATATCCAAATGAATCTTTAATATTAAGGCAGACACCAACATATTCTGAGATATCGAATTCTCAAAAAAAAAGAAAAAAAATGTTTCAAAGAATACTTTTTTTTTTTATAATAATAATTTTAACTATATGCCTGTAATATTATTTGAATATTTTTTAAAATAAATGCCAACCTTTTAATTTTTTTTGTCGAGCAAATAGATGGGCATTACAAAATGTCTTTAAGATGTATATTCGCACACACTTCTAGTTCCATAGGTTAGGTATCCTTAATCTTTATTAAGATCAAGAATAATGCAATAATTATTGGTAAACAAAATAATGTTATTTCTTTATAAATATTATGATGACCTTGTTTTTTTTAGAAAAGTCAAGCATCTATCTTTAGGATTCACAGTTGAAATTTCTGCCCAGATAACCTTGGTGATATACACATGTACATATGTATGTACATGCTGGTTATGGTGAAAGTTTCCATCAATAAACTAGCTCTAAGAAACACTGCTTTCATGCGTTTTGGTATATAGGTATGACAGTAGCTGTAGCTTATGGTCGGTTCCTCATAACAAATAAAATACACGACTGGATCGCACGTACTTGCACTTATGTTCCAGACATTGCAGGTTTAAGAAAATTGTATATAAAAACATGGAAATTATGAGAGAAAAATTTAGAGAAGCATCAAATACGATATTTAAATTAGGTAAAACAACTCCTTTGACCGTTTGAGGTGAAATAAGAATGCCAACTTAATTCTTCATTGAATATGGAAAAAAAAGTTTGAAATCGTTGGAGGTTGGAGCAGTTTTAAAAAATTATTTCTTATATATAAAACTTTGGAGTGCAAATCTGAAGTATGTATTTATGTGCCGATAAAAACAAAATTTCAAAAAAAAAATGCCAACCCGTTTTTGAGATATCGAATTTTCAAAAAAAAAATTTGAAACTTTTTTTAAAAATTCAAAAACCTTTTTTTGAAAATTTATTTGCAATATTGTTTAATTTTATCTGAAATCTGTATATCAAAAAAACCATTTAAATCCGTTTAGCCAATAATGAGAAAATTCAAAATAAAGAAAACCTTCTATGACAGGTACCTACTATTAATAGTTGCTAAGTGCAAAATTTTATAATTTTTGGTAGTAGATCGTACTGATTTTAGTATATATAAAGAAATAATTTAATCAAAATCGTAGGAGCCGTTTTTGAGAAAAAAAAAAATATTGTGATTAACGTTTTTTTAACTTTTGTATGGAAGGTACTGTTATTTTTTTCATAAATATAATTTTTTTGTCTAAAAATACTTTAGAGAGTACTAAAAAATCTAAAATATCGAGTTTAAAAAAAATCGATCATATCGTTTTCGAAATACAGTCGACTCCCCCTAAGTCGAATTTTCACGGGATCTCAAAATCAGTTCGAGTTAGAGAGAATTTTGCCAAAATTCGAGTTAGAGAGAGATATTATATGGTTTGAAATTTGAGGGGAATACAAATTAGGGCTGAAAAGTTCGAGTTAGAGGGAAATTCGACTTAATGGGAGTTCGACTTAGAGGGAGCCGACTGTATTTGATTTTCAAAAAAAATTTTGAAACATTTTCAAAAAATCCAAAAAATATATTTTTTTGAATTTTAGTACACAAAAATATGTATATTTTTTGGAAGCTTTTGTATTAAATAAAATATTAAAATCAGTCTAACCGTTTTGAAGAAAATCGAAAATTAAAAATTGGTTCCTTGGGAGGTACCATTAATAACCATTTCTTGAAAAATTCCAGTTAAGCCTTTACTAAAATTAATTTATTGAATTTTTTTTTAAAGAAAAGTTATGGAGCCGTTTTTAAGAAAAATACAGGGTGTCCGCCGGGAAGGTATACTACTTTGTTTGTTTATAATTTTCGATTAAATGAAAGAGAATGGATCTTATATTGATAAATGTTTTATTTAATGTCGGCAATTATGTATGGAATACAATATCAGGTAAATGTCCGCCTCTATTAGTCTCACAAATGCGAGCCCTTTGGAGCACATTTTTCATTACATTCTCACATATTTCACGCGGTATTTCATTAATTTCATCACGAATATTTTGTTTGAGTTGCTCAAGCGTTTCTGGTTTGTTTGTAACTATAAACCTTGCTTTTCAGATATCCCCACAAAAAGAAGTCCGGAGCAGTCAAATCAGGCGACCGTGGAGGCCAATCAACATCACCATTTCTTGAAATAACTTGTTGTGGACAGAGGTCTCGCAGTAATTCTATTGTAATCCTGATGGCTGTATGCGATGTGGCACCGTCTCGTTGATACCACATGTTAATTAAACCCAAAGCACATGCAGTTGTGGCGTAAAAAAGTTTTCAATCATAGTACGATATCGCTCCCCATTCACAGTTACCGTCAAATTGGGGTTGATGGATTGTTTTGAACAGTAATGTTTTCAGCCGATCTTGCAGTACGTTATGATCCATCCTTGGGCCTATCACCTACAGACCCTCTTTCTTCGAAGTCATTCACTACACGATAAATAGTGCATTTTGTTGGCACGTTGTTTCTCCCAAAAATTTCACGTAACTTTCTCAGCGTGCGTCGTCACAGTAATAATGTTTTAACGATTAAAACACGTTGATTTATAGAATATTTTTCCATAATAAATTTGCCACGTGTCTACTTCACGATTGCCAAATATGAACTGTCAAGACTAATGCTTACCAAAATGGCGGCAAAACAAAGTAGTTTACCTTTCCGGCGCACACCCTGTACGATTATGTAAAATTGTTAAAAAAAATTGTACGACAGGTACCATTATTTTTGGTTCTAAAGTAAAAATGAAAAAAATATGTGGTCATAATCACCAAAAACTACTTTGTACCAAGTTTGAAGAAAATCTATCCAGCCGTTTAGCCTGTAGACGAACAGACAGACAGAATTGTGCCACCCACTTTATTGGTGTTGTCTATCATCGTAATGTCATGTTTGATTGTTATCTCAAAAATTTTTTTTAGCACGAATTCAATTTAATTCAAAACTTGCCTTAAAGTATCTACCTATATCGCAAGTAATAAAAAATAGTACTGTGCACCAAAATTTGCAAAAAAAGGAAATATTTTTTGGATTTAAGAAAAAGCTTAAATTTTTTTTCTTGAAAATCAAATATTTCAAAAACTCGATACTTAAGAGTTTTTAAACACTCTCTAAAATATTATTAAGAAAATTCAACTTTTATTCAAAAATAACGGTACCTTCAATTCAAAAGTTAAAAATTCGTTAAGGAAAATATTTTTTCAAAAACGGATTGTAAGATTTTTATAAGACTTATTCCGTATGCTTATGCGTATTTGATAAGTATAAGTATAAGTATAAGTATAAGTATAAGTATAAGTATAAGTATAAGTATAAGTATAAGTATAAGTATAAGTATAAGTATAAGTATAAGTATAAGTATAAGTATAAGTATAAGTATAAGTATAAGTATAAGTATAAGTATAAGTATAAGTATAAGTATAAGTATAAGTATAAGTATAAGTATAAGTATAAGTATAAGTATAAGTATAAGTATAAGTATAAGTATAAGTATAAGTATAAGTATAAGTATAAGTATAAGTATAAGTATAAGTATAAGTATAAGTATAAGTATAAGTATAAGTATAAGTATAAGTATAAGTATAAGTATAAGTATAAGTATAAGTATAAGTATAAGTATAAGTATAAGTATAAGTATAAGTATAAGTATAAGTATAAGTATAAGTATAAGTATAAGTATAAGTATAAGTATAAGTATAAGTATAAGTATAAGTATAAGTATAAGTATAAGTATAAGTATAAGTATAAGTATAAGTATAAGTATAAGTATAAGTATAAGTATAAGTATAAGTATAAGTATAAGTATAAGTATAAGTATAAGTATAAGTATAAGTATAAGTATAAGTATAAGTATAAGTATAAGTATAAGTATAAGTATAAGTATAAGTATAAGTATAAGTATAAGTATAAGTATAAGTATAAGTATAAGTATAAGTATAAGTATAAGTATAAGTATAAGTATAAGTATAAGTATAAGTATAAGTATAAGTATAAGTATAAGTATAAGTATAAGTATAAGTATAAGTATAAGTATAAGTATAAGTATAAGTATAAGTATAAGTATAAGTATAAGTATAAGTATAAGTATAAGTATAAGTATAAGTATAAGTATAAGTATAAGTATAAGTATAAGTATAAGTATAAGTATAAGTATAAGTATAAGTATAAGTATAAGTATAAGTATAAGTATAAGTATAAGTATAAGTATAAGTATAAGTATAAGTATAAGTATAAGTATAAGTATAAGTATAAGTATAAGTATAAGTATATATAGTTCCGTATAAGTGCGATCAACTACTAGTAGTACCTCTCAGAGAATTTCTTTTATTATTTTGAATTTTGTCAGTATCAGTTGACCGGATTTTGATAAATGTTTGAATAAATAAAATAACAATAATAAATTACATAATCAATAACAAAAAAATTAAACTCTTCTTACCAAAGCTTTGAGCTAGGTAGGTATACAAGAAAATTGAATTTCCTACTTTTTACTTATTTTTGTTCTTATTTTCGGTTATTGCAAGATTAAGTCGTTTCTCGTTGCTTTTTTCAAATTAAGGGTGCAGGGTAAAAACATAAAAACATTTTTTAAATTTTAAAAGTATCTAGTTGAAAACTTATTCAAATATGCAAAACTGCCCTTGAATTTTTGTATGAGGTTATTATTTGATGAGATATTGGTAATTAAATCCAAAAGTATCGTTTTTCGTTTAAGAAGTCAGATAAACCATGCAAAACAAAATTGTACAATAACAACAACAAAATAATTAAAGCTAAATCAACAAGTTTTCTGACCATTACATTTTATTGACTTTAAAAAAAATTATCTACGACTAACAAAATGACAACTACCTTCAAAAAAAAAATTATTTTTTTCTATTGTCATTTTTGGCAATAGCACGATAACGATACTGTTGAAAAAAAAATTATTTGCAAATCAATCTCTAATTAAGAAACATGAAGTTATAGAATGCTTTTTGTTTCAACTTAATGCGACCACTCATCACAATGATAAAGCTCTTCCAAAAACACTAAAAAAAATTAAATCTACTACAGGGAAGATTTTTTGTTTTTTGTTGCAGATTTGCTTAATCAAATGTTATTTATTTAATTTGTTATTATACTACGTACCCACATTTTGTTAGTTAAAAGCGACACAAAATTTGCAAATCCTTAAGTGGCAGAGAATAGATACAGGAACAAAAATATACTTTTTTTTGCTACCTATGACATGACATGAACATGAGTTGTCTGCATGACAAAATGTGGTGTTTGTCAAAGTAAAACATTAGTTTATGCTCTCTAAATTCTAAACTGCAAAGAGGCGTCTAGCGATAAGCTGCTGACTATTAAATTTATTATTCAAATGCTTCATTGTGTTTAGAGAAATGTCGTTCACCCACACCCTCACAATGAAGCCTCAGACCCCATTGTCAAAAAAATATTGTATTGTTACTAAACATCAATTATCTCCAACACATTGAATAATTTTGATAAGAAGACCAAATCAAAGACCTTGGACAACAATAAAAAGCTACGCCCAGTCGTCATGCGTCATTTAAATTCGCACAGTATTTTGGCACATATACCTAACCTACCTACCTATAGATGAATTGCGATTTTTTTTTTCCATATGGTGTGATTGAAATTTATTTGTGTATCAGAAAAGTTGGTTGAAACCAGACATTTCTAATTTCCGTGGATATTATTTTGTTTGTTTAAAATTTTGTTTGGCTATTTATTACGTAATGATAGCGTTTCTATGCGTTTATTGGTGAAATTGCTGTCTATATTACAATTCAAACCTGAAATGTTAGGTAATCGACTGTTTTAATGACCCTGAACTCTGAAGTAGAATATAATTATGATTAGGCTATTGATTATGTCCTAAAAAACAGGGCAATAAGGAAGTAAGACGTTCATGGAATTTTATTGTAAAAATCATCAAAGGGGTCATTGAAGATGAGAAAACCGCGGAGTGCTATTAAATTGGAGGGTGCATTTTTGAGAGGGGGGTGCAAAAGCACCCTCTTTGGTTTTTTGCATATAACTCGAAAACGAAGCAAAATTTCGAGATAGTTCTAAAAACCTTTTTTGTAGAGAATAAAATTTATCGTCGAAAAAAAATAAAAAAAATTTTTAGTTAGCTAATTTTTAAAAAAATCTTTGCAAACAAATGTGAAATCGCATTTTTGGTTTTTTTTTTTACGTATTTGCTTATAACTTTCTTACCAGCAGATATTTTCTTTAAAATAAATTTAAAAAAAATGGCTTGGATAAAAATCGACCGAGAAATAGTCGTTCAAACTAGGCTGATGTAAAGTTTATAAATGGCATTTTTGGCTATTTTCATTGACTTGTTAGATTATACACCCAAACTGGGTGTACTAGGGAGTCATGACCAGTTGAGTCGAAAATAAAAGTCAAGTTTCAAATTTTTCGCAGTTTTAGTGTTGCCATCTAATTTTTGCAAAATTAAAAATAATTGTCAAAACCAACACACTTGCTTTGACAAAGCCGGATTTTGAACACATGTAAGCTTATACCTTCTCGAATATGAAAAAAAATTGTTCTAGACAAGTTTTGCGGTTGAAAGTCCTTGCCAGACGAGCTCAACTTTTTCAAAGTATGTAGGTATTATAAGAAATAACTTTTTTTTTAAATTTCAAATAACTGTCAAACCTTGTTCTACAAAGCCGGGTTTTCAATATATGCTAGCTAATGTCTCCTTAAATAGAGACAAAACTGTGCCAGACGAGTTTGGCTGTCGAAAATGCATGCCAGACGGCCCTTAATGTTATAATGTTGGTGATTTTTTTTCTTTTGTTTTCTAATTTTTTAAATAATTATCAAAACTAACAAATTTACTTTCACAAACCGGGGTATTTGGTAGTTTATGCCTTTCGTTATATGGACAAAATAGTGCCAGACGAGTTAGGTATTCCAAAATAAAAAAAAGTTATCTCTTTAATACCTACTTAGAAAATGTTTAACTGGTCTGGCAAGGACCTTCAACCGTAAAACTGGTCTAACACAATTTTTTTCATGTTGGAGAAGGTATACGCTAACATGTGCTCAAAACCCGGCTTTGTTAAAGCAAGTGTGTTGGTTTTGACAATTATTTTAAATTTTGAAAAAATTAGATGGCAACCCTAAAACCGCGAAAAATTTGAAACTTGACTTTTATTTTTGACTCAAATGGTCATGACTCCCTAATACACCCAGTTTGAGTGTATAATCTAACAAGTCAATGAAAATAGCCAAAAATGCCATTTATAAACTTTAACAGCTTTACATCAGCCTAGTTTGAACGACTATTTCTCGGTCGATTTTTATCCAAACCATTTTTTTTAAATTTACTTTAATGAAAATTTAATTATCTTTCTTTTATATGGAGCAATGCCTATACCTATCTCTGCTAGTAAGTAAGTTATAAGCAAATACGTAAACAAAACAAAGAATGCGATTTTTCATATTTTTTTGCAATGATTTTTTTAAAAATTAGATAATTAAAATTTTTTTTATTTTTTTTTCAAAAATTCATTTCGACGGTAAATTTTATTTTCTACAAAAAAGATTTTGAGATATATTTCCAAATTTTGCTTCGTTTCCGAGTTTTATGCAAAAAACCAAAAATGTTGCTTTTGAACCCCCCTCTCAAAAATGCACCCTCCAATTTAATAGCACTCCGCGGTTTTCTCATCTTCAATGACACCTTTGATGATTTTTACAATAAAATTCCGTGAACTTCTTACTTCCTTATTATATGACATAATCAATAGCCTAGATAGAAGTCTTTGATATTGGAATTAGCTGAGATGTTGGCTGTGCATGTACAATACACTGTTCAAGTGTTCATATGAGGTAGTGAGTGCAAAAGTGGCGTAACCCACTTTTTTAATCATACTTTTCACCTTTGATCGATATTAAATACTATTTTATTTGCAATTCAAGGCGGATAAGTCACATTTTTGAAAGGCTTAGATATTTTTTAGTTAAAAATTTAGGCTGTGATGACTTTTTTGAGTGATAAATGTAAAAATACGAGATAAAAATATCAAAAATGCCAAAAAATGGGTAACACCACTTTCGCAATCACGGCCTCATAATATGTATTGTACATAATGTAATCAACATAAAGAAAATTAAATTAAACTGCACAACTTTTTTGAATAACCCTGTGTAAACTCTCCCTACTATTACTA
Source organism: Dasysyrphus tricinctus (assembly GCA_963921185.1). Taxonomy (NCBI): domain Eukaryota; kingdom Metazoa; phylum Arthropoda; class Insecta; order Diptera; family Syrphidae; genus Dasysyrphus; species Dasysyrphus tricinctus. Next base: position 17,813,359 of record OY992532.1, on the reverse strand, counting down.
CACTAATATAAACATTAGTGGTAATTTTAATGTCAACCTCTCTTAATTGATAACCACTTTTATCAATCATTGAAGAGCTATTGTTATAATAAGCATTGATATTGTCAATGATAACGGCCAAACCCATTTCCATCACTCTGGATGCGAATCAAGTCTTCGATTTAATTCTTCTGTCTCATATCATACCAAGATTTTTTGTTTAGGCAGTTACCTACGTGAAATTTGCCAAATAGTACCGAAACAGAGGCTTTCGGGGCAAAGTTGCAAAAAACTATTAAAAATGGTTAAGTTTGAAAGAATCTATGAATCTCTTGCTCCAAAAAAAGATTGAAGTTAAAAAATTTACAAGTATGTATTTGGTTTTTACGATTTTGTTAGTTTGGTTTTGTTAACTTTTCTAACAATAATTTTTATAACATTTTCTTAAACATTCACTTTGAAAAGAAATTAAATTAAAAAAAAAATTTAGGTGTAAAATTGTCAAATTCAGTTTACTTTTCGAGTTGTACCAAACATATTAAAAAGTGCTCAGTGAGACCATTCAATCAGAAATGTACTGGTGAATTTGGTATTTTTTTCTTGTGCTCAAAAAAAACATTTAATAATGAAAACCCCTGAACGTAAATGTTCCTTTATATTTTTATTAATAGGCTATTGATTATTTTCTAAAAAATAAGGCAGTAAGGAACTAAGACATTTATGGGTTTTTATTAAGAAAATCATTGAATGGGTCACTGAAGATGAGAAAACCGCGGAGTGCTAGTAAATTAGATGGTGCATTTTGGAGAGAGGGTGCAAAAGCTCCCTTTTTGTTTTTTTGCATATAAATCGAAAACGAAGCAAAATTTCAAGATAATGCTTAAAACATTCTTCGCCAATACAATTTACCATCGAAATCGATTCGAAAAAATTAAAATTTATTTGTTAGCTAACTTTAAAAAACTTCATTGCAGGAAAAATGAGAAAAATCACATTTGTTTGTTTTTTATTCATTTACATATAACTTTTTAACCAGCAACCAGAAATTGCTATAAAAGAAAGATTATTAAATTTCCTTTAAAATTAATTATTCACAAACCGGTTAATTTAAAATTTTTAAAGTTTAATAAATGGAATGTTTGGCTATTATGAGAGAATTGTTAGATAATACGCTCAAACTGGGTTTAATATTCATTCATGACCAGTTAAGTCAAAAATATTAGTCAAGTTTCAAGTTTTTCGCAGTTTAAGGGTTGCCATCTAATTTTTTTCTTCAAAATTTAAAATAATTGCCAAAATCAAAACACTTGCTCTTACGAAGCTTAACACATTTTAGCTTATACCTTCTATCAAAATCAAAAGTGTAACTTTGAAACGCTATAACTTCCTTATTAATATATTTATGGAGTTTGCTTATAGTTCATTTTTTGGAGCATTTTATTTTTTAAATGTTATTGTTTCATAATTTTGTTATAAAAGGAAATTCAATTGAGTTGTTGAATTTAAACCAAATCCTTTTCTTTTTCAAGATGGTAGCCTTCCCCTTATCCCGGACACCCCAAAAAACTTGGTTTTATAATGAAAAGATGTATAGCCAAACACAAATTATACACAAAATTTTGCCCATCGATTAATGAAATTTTAATTAATTTTTTGACAAAATTAGCTGCACCATGAAGTTCTTGCACGATTTTCTTTGAATCGATTGATTGTATGAAAAAAAATATGTTAATCTTTTTTGTGAAGAAATTACATAAGCTACAATTTTTGAGTTCACATTTTTTTCAAAAACACTGAAAGTTTTCGAGAGATTATGAAAAAACTGAATTTTACACCCTTAAACCCCCCTTAAAAATTTTGCCTCGTTTCAAATTTACGGAACATTTTAGGAAATGCTTAAGACTTCAAAACAAAGCTCTTCGCCAAAATTCAGCTTTGTCGGAATTTTTTCGAAAGCTGAATTTTACACCCTTAAACCCCCCTTAAAAATTTTGCCTCGTTTCAAATTTACGGAACATTTTAGGAAATGCTTAAGACTTCAAAACAAAGCTCTTCGCCAAAATTCAGCTTTGTCGGAATTTTTTCGAAGTTTTGTTGTCTAATTTTCTTAGGCTATTATGTGCCAACAAAATCAAATTATTTTTCAATTTATCTTATGGTTATAAATTATTTTTTTAGCCATAATTGTAAATAGAAATGTGCAATAAAACAAAATTGAATTGAAATTGAATTGTGTTCTTCAGGAGCCCATAGTAGGACCACTGCTGTTTGGCACTGAACCTTTAGCACCTCATTTATGGGAAATTTAAAAAAAGAAAACCGCAACTAATTGGTCTGTGATTGGATAGAAAAGGTAAACTAATCCTAGAAATGGGTAAGCACTAGATAACTTCTAATCAGGGAAGGCTTAAAGTTTCTCAACTTCACGAAAGGTCACGTGTGATTTCTGGAACTTCATTTATCGGAAATTAGCAAAAAATGTATACCACCTGAAAGGCCCTAAGACCTATATACTAAGGTCAGCCTGTTTCAGTTATTGGTCAGTTCTTTTTCACGATATTTTAAAGTTTTTTTGTCCCCCAGATTTAGGGTTTTTTTTCATCGTTGGGGGGAAGTGTGGGAGACGAAATGTCTGCGGGAGATCTGGAGGTATTTTTTTTAATTCGAAAATTAAAAAAAAATATGTATAGCTGCTCAATTTTGTTCATTTAAAGAATTACCTACGTCGTATGGGAATTAAAGCAGCTGATAATATTTTATGAGTGTAAGATATTTTTTATATTCTGGAACTTTTATCCTCGAACATTTCCCTACTTCGATTTTGATTTTAACAAAGCTCACATAAATCAAAAAAAAAAAAAACAAAAGGTACTTTTACCATAACAGCCCGAAAAAGGGTTGAATTATGGATAATTCATGAATAAATTAATTTTTTCGGCCTTTTTGGTAAAAGTACCTTTTATTTTTTCTTAATTCCTCAAAAACAAAGAAAGCTTTTTACATTTGGTTTTCGGTAATGGATTACAAAATAATGAGGGCATTGAATATTGAACAAAAAAAAAACACTTAATTACGTAAAATTTTGAAAAATATCGACATGAGAAAAAAAATCACAATTTTTTTTTTTTTTTTTTGATTTTGAAATTTAATTTCTCAAAAAGTATTTGCTTAAACAACTTGTTTAAAAACCAAGTGCAAGAATGGAGTATTAGCTTTACTGATTTGGTGGGTTCACTGGTCAAGTTTTCATACATTTTAAATTTGTGATTAAGTAAGTAATTAAGAGAAAACTTGTCAAGTAAATCCACCAAATTTTAATCAGTAATTATTAAATACCAAATTTCTGTCATGATTTGGAATTGTTTCGATATTAATCTACTTAAGATATTTGATATTAAACTTCATGAACTTAAGACTTGGCATATATTTTAGATCTCATTACTTTTCTTGGCTGACTTTTTACGCACAGGTTTCTTGTACACATAAGAACTTGGCTCCTTTTTTAACATTTATGTTTTTGTTGTGATTTCACTCCTTTTTGCAAAGATTTATTTTGCCAGGTGAAAGTCAAGCCCTACCGCTCTACAAAGTTTCATAATTCTACGACAACCGAAAGTGCTCCATACAAATAATAGCAATTCTGATAAAGTGGGTGGATGGGACCCCCCCCCCCCCCTGAATGGACAATTCCAAATTTTCGATTTTTTTTCCTTTCTAAGTACTTCAAGTCCTACCGACCTACCAATTTTCATCGTTCTACAACAATCGGAAGTGCTCCATATAATTTATAAGAATTTTTAAGAATGTGGGTGGATGCCACGCCCCCTGAATGCAAAATTCCAATTATTCAATTTTTCTTTCTAAGTACCTTAAGCCCTACCGACCCGCCAATTTTCATCGTTCTACAACAATCGGAAGTGCTTCATATAATATATAAGAATTTTTGAGAATGTGGGTGGATGCCACGCCCCCGGAACTGAAACTTCCAATTTTTCGACTTTTTTTCTTCTAAGTACTTCAAGGCCTACCGACTTACCAATTTTCATCGTTCTACAACAATCGGAAGTGCTTCATATAATTTATAAGAACTTTTTAGAATGTGAGTGGATACCACGCCCCCTGAATGCAAAATTCCAATTTTTCAATTTTTTTTCTTTCTAAGTACCTTAAGCCCTACTGACCTACCAAGTTTCATAGTTCTACAATAATCGGAAGTGCTCCATATAATTTATAAGAATTTTTAAGAATATGGGTGGATGCCACGCCACCTGTATGGAAAATTCCAATTTTTCAATTTTTTTCTTTCTAAGTACCTCAAACCCTACCAACTTACCAATTTTCATTGTTCTACAACAGTCGGAAAGGCTCCATATAATTTATAGAATATTTTAGAAAGTGGGTGGATGCCACGCCCCCTGAATAGAAAATTGCAGATTTTCGATTTTTTCCTTTGTATGTACCACAAGGCCTACCGTTTCGCGAAATTTCAAGTTTCTACGATGTCGGAAGTGCTCCATAATTTTGATGATCTGTCAGTGAGTCAGTGAGTCAGGGAGTCAGTGAGTCAGTGAGTCAGTGAGTCAGTCAGTTACGGTTTTTGCGATTTTTGAAGTCCTATATCTTGGGAACTACTAATGCTAAAGAGTTGAAATTTGGTGAGCCACCTGTCAGCTCAGCAAATACTCCGAATTTGAAGTTTCTGACTTTATTGGTACTGAAGTTAGAGGGGGGTTGAAAATCGCCTGGGTTTGTTCCTGTAAAAAGAGTGTAGTGCCGCGAACTTGGCTGGGCACTACCATGCCCTTTGATTTTGTAATCTCTAAGCTTAGTAAAAATAAAGATTGGTTGCTCCCCAGACCTTCGAATCACAGATACTATAGTTCCTAACTCTATTAACTCTATTATCTGTGTTCGAATAAAGCTTTAGAGCATAGAACTTAATTTTAAAACAATTTATTAATCCATAACAATGAAACTGTTTCATTCTTCACACTAGCTGTGATGGAATATCTTAAATAAGAAGAAAACAGATTTTGAAATTGTTAGTACTTCATTTGTAGCTATTGTTAAGTGTTGGGGTTCCAAAATAAATTTTGAACCTGTTTAGGGTTCCATAGCTCAAAAAGTTTGGGAACCGCTGATCTAACTGATGAGCCCAACTATCGCACCTGGGCCAAACGCTTTATGGAATTGAGCTCATTTGAATTTTTAACTGGAGTTATATTCAGTCGCTCCACTGAAGCTGAAGAATTTGCTTAAAATTTTTTGTCATATTCTTTTATAAAAAGCCTATGAGCACGGGCTGAAATTCAAAGAGTCTGAATTTAAACGAATTCCCTAGAATAATAAAATTGAAAGTATTTTCTTTAATTTTTTTTATGGTTGCGGGGACGTTTTTAAGAAAATTAATATTTTGTAAAATTGTTAAACAAAATTATATGACAGTACCGAAATTTTAAGTTCTTAAAAAAATTTAAAAAAAAATGTCTGGGGGTATTGACCAAAAACCACTATGTACCAAGTTTTAAAAAATCGATTCAGCCGTTTAGGCTATAGCTCAACTGACAGAAAGACAGAATTATGAGATCTACTAGTTTCGTTTTCCATATCATCATAATACAGAGTTCAATTATTTTTACAGTGCATAACTTGCCATATACCTCCTACAGATACATACATATGTATATCGCAAGCTAAAATATTTCATATGCTTAGGTCTTACCAAGGTTAATTATTTTTCCTCTAATGATATTTCATTTAATTTCACAGACCCCAGAAATGCTCTTACATTAAAATATACTGATGAGAGAGAGGGTATAATAAAAGTTCTGTCTGTTTCATTTACATTCATTAATTGTTAGAAAGTCTTTACTAAGAAAATAAATTATTAACAGTAAGAAATCAAAGCTCATCTGTTAAAACAAATCATGTTGAAATTTATTGCAAGATTCCTGGTCCTCGCCGCTCTGAAGCTACACCTATAAGTAATTATGGAAATCTACTGAAAGTAATTAAAATTACAACCAATTTAGAAGAATATCAATGCATTTTTATTATGTTCACAGAAATGTCATAAAAGCTATAAGCTTTTACTGGGTCTTATGTATTAAATCACTTTTACTTTATTTTTTAAAGGTTTATTTGACCAAATCACTGGCGGTTTTCTTGATTTCCGAACCAGCATTGGAAAGTTTTCCACCTAGATTCTCAGCACCTTCTTTTGTTGCCTTTGCGCCGTCCTTGACTCCATCAGAAATTCCACTTCCAACTTTCTGGACGCCATCTTTTGTTGCTTGAGCTCCATCCTTTACTGCATCCATGATTGAACTTCCTTGTTATTTAGCACCTTCTTTTATTGCAAAAGACTTATTTTTGTCTATACTCGTATCTAGCTGTGAACGATAGGAGTGTTCTTGTTTGACTGACAATTCTTTCGAAACATTGGTAGCTATAATACCTAATTTGCCTCCTAAATTAAAAAAAAAATTCGACAATCTTGAGTCTTGAGTGTATGGTTCAATTGTTGTTAGGAGAGCGAACATAGAGCGTATCTTTTTCAATTTTTGAGAGGCTAAAGTCCAGATGTGTTGTGAAATACCTTTCTATATCCAATTCACTTTTCAATAAGTTAAGGGATGTGTTGGAAAAGAAGTATTGCTTTTTGTATTTCAAGGTGATTATAAAAATTGAAATTAAATATTTGTATGTATGTTTTTTATGCGTTGGTAGATTCAAATGAAGAAAAAAGCATTACGGACACACGCAATGTACAGAGTACCAGTACATGTAACAAAAAAAATAATTTTATCGTGTCACAGAAAATAATGAGTAAAATTATTTTTTTATATTTTTGTCAATATGTATTTAAAAAATGATAAACACAACCCTTAGATTAAGCTAGTGGACTGTTAATATTAAACGTCAGTAATTGCACTTCTTGTCACTGTCACTGTGAGTGTGTTATTAAAAAATTATTTATACAAATTCAATACAATTTATTATTTATTAAATGAAATCATTTTTATTTGCAAAAAATACAATACAGTAATATTGGTCAGCCATAGATTTTTTTTATGAATATTTATTGAATTTAAAAAAAAATTCAAGGTCAAAACTATTTTTGGCACCTCATTTAAGGGAAATTTGCAAATGTGTACCATCTGAAAGATCTCTAGATCTATATTAAAGGTCAGCTAGTTTCAGTTCTTGTTCAGCTATAGATTGCTTTAATGAATTTCTATCCGTATGCTAAAAATCGTTTGTGACCTTGATTTTTGTTTTAATTCATTAAATATTCATAAAAAAAATCTATGACTGAGCAATTACTGAAAATAGTTGAGCTTCTATCACGAATTGTAAATTTCCCATAAAAGAGGTGCCGAAAATCGTGCGTGACCTTGGGCGACCCTGAGAAAGTTTAAGCCTTGATTGCAAGCTATCTAGGGCTGACCAATTTCTGGGACCAGTTGACCTTTTCTGACCAACTAGGCAACTACTGACTAATAAGATGGCATTTTTTTTTATCAAATTCTCCTCATATGAGGTGCCAAAGGTCCAGAGCCCATTCCACCCTCATATTTTTTTTCATTTTTTCTAAGAACCAAGAATACGGGACATTCCATACAATTTTTGTTAGAAATTTTACATACCTAAACCTTATTTAATTTTTCTCAAAAACGGCCTCACAACTTTTCTTAACAAAAATTCAACGTATTACTTTTAGTAAAAACTTCCTTTAAAAAAGAAACTATTTCTCAAAAAATGGTTTTTAATGGTACTTTCCAAAGAACCTTATTTTTATTTTTTGATTATCTTCAAAACGGTACCAATGATTTCAATAATTTTTTTTATACAGAAGCTTCCGAAAAATGTAAATATATGCTATGTACCAAAATTAAAAAAAAATATTTTATTGATTTTTAAAAAATGTTTCATTTTTAAATCAAATATATCGTAAACGACATTATCGATTTTTTGAAACTTGATACTTGAGAGTTTTGTATACTGTCTAAAATATTTTAAGAACAAAATTTACTCTAATGAAAAAATTACAGTACCCTTCATACAAAAGAAAAAAACGGTTTAGGAAAATATTGTTTTGCACAAAAACGACTCCTAACGATTTTGATTAAACTTTTTCCGTATGCTAAAATTAGTACGATCTACAACCAAAAATTATAAAACTTTACTTTAAGCAACTATTTGTAGTACCTCTCATGGATATAAATAATTATTTATATTTTGAATTTCCTCATTATCAGCTGATTTAGATTATTTTTTAATATATAACTTTCAAGTAAGTGCAAATAATATTGCATATCAAAATTATCACAAAACTAATTTTTGAATTTTTAAAAAAGTTTTAAGTTATTTTTTTGAAAATTCGATCTCTCAAATCCCGGTTGAGAAACTTTTTAAATTGTATTATTATTATTGGTCCAGTAATTGGTCAGAAAAGGTCAAATAGCCCTAGAAATTGTTCAACCCTAGATAACTTGTAATCAAGGCTTAAAGTTTTCAAGGTCAAGCGTGACTTTTGGCATCTCATTTGTGGGAAATTTGCGAAAATTGTATACCACCCGAAAGATCTCTAGAGTGTTATAAGGGGCCAACTCTTTTCAGTAATTGGTCAGCCATGGAATTTCTTTGATGAATTTTTATAGTTCGTTTCAAGGTAAAACAAAAGAAAACTTACTGACTGACTGCGGTGGAAGCGAGTCGTAAGACGTTATTATTTTTAGCCCCGAGCATGGCACTTAGCTGTCATCTGAGTCCGATTATTTTTATTCTTACGATCAATGACGTGGAATCTGTGATTGAGCACTCAGAACTTTCTATCTGCGCGGATGACATGAAGATCTTTAAAGCAATTTCACCTAATGATTCCTTACCTCTTCAGAACGAGCTCAATAGTAATTTAGAACTTAATGTCGGGGAATGCAAAGCAATCACATACTCTCGCAAACGTTCCCGTCCACCACCTATCGGGACTACTACATTAGATCTTGTTTCCAGAGCAACAACTAGTCAGGACTTAGGTGTTATTTGTTATTCTGAGCTCAATTTCCGATCCCATTATGACAACATAGCAGCTAGGGCTAACTCTGCTCTTGGTTTTGTCAAGCGTTGGTCCAAGGAGTTTTCAGATCCTTATGTAACAAAATCTCTCTAAACAACCTTTGTACGACCTTTACTTGAATATGCATGTCAAGTATGGTCCCCCTATCACCATGTTCATGACAAAAGAGTCGAAGCAATACAACGTAGATTCCCCCGCTTTGCTCTTAGGCGACGCCCATGGGTTGACAACTACAACTTGCCCCCATATCGCGTCTCATTAACCCACAATCTCTGTAAAAACGTCGTGAAGCAGCTGACATAATTGTTGTATATCAAATTTTATCTGGTGTAACTGATTATTCTACCCTTCTTGAGGTAATGAGTACTTACATCAACTCACATTCTCTAAGACGTTGTGAAGTTAGCATAACAATTTTGAGCTAGACCTATGGGACCATGGCAGGAATTTGCAGTTTTTTTTTGCATTTTTTATGCATTTCAATTTTGGATTTTGCAGTTCGCCAAATAGTGGGTGTAACCGACTGTACTGCTAACTTCAATGTGAAGTTAGCTACTGCTAACTTCAATGTGGGTGTTACCAACTCTACTGCTAACTTCAATGTGAAGTTTGTTAGATTTTACCTGAACCGGAAGGCAACTCGGTTTGAAGTGACTCGGTTTTTATTTTTTTTCAAACTGGAGTTAGATTTTACCTGAACCGAAAGCTTACTCGGTTCAATTCGTAAAGAAAATAGTAGAAGCATTCGGTTTAATTAACTCGGTTTTTGTTTTGGCATCGACTCGGGTTGAACGTATCTGTACAGTTTGGTATTTGGTTTGTTATTTTTCTAAAATTAAATAGAAATTGAATAAAAATTTAAACCGAGTTGCAAGTTGACACGATATTGGTAGGTGGAATGATGGACAAAAAAGAAACGATAAAAATCAGAAATGCTCAGTTTTTTGTTATGCTCTGGAAAAAGATTATTTAAGAGCAACTGGGTGACATTTGGAACGAAATACACTATTTGCCTTAAAATATAGTTCGTCCACCATCTGTCAAGCTATAAACTGTCAAATTCTATTGGAGGATGGCTACGATGACGATGGATTAAGAAACCTCTAAAAAATCAGGAAAAAATCGCAGTATTCTTCACTGCTCCAGAAAAAAGTGATTTGAAGCGAACTGGATGACGTTTGGAACGAAATACACTGTTTGTCTTAAAATATAGTTCATCCACCATCTGTCAAAGTATATACTGTAAAATTCCGTTGAAGGATGGCTACGATGGCGATGGATTAAGAACCCTCTAAAAATCAGAAAAAATCGCAGTTTGTTAACTACTTCAGAAAAAAGTGATTTGAGGCGAACTGGATGACATTTGGAACGAAATACACTATTTGTCTTAAAATATAGTTCGTCCATCCTCTGTCAACCTATTCAATTGAAGGATCGCTACGATGATGATGGATTGAAAAACCTCTAAAAAATCACGAAATTTTGTTTTTATGCTCCAAAAAAATGTAATTTAATGAAGTTTTTAATTCAACCATTTCAATTTTCGCTTTAATCCGAGCTAGCCAACTCGATTTGCAAAAACAACGCGTAAAAAGCTTCAACTCGAGTTAGGCAACTCGAGTTGCAAAAACAACGCATGAAAAATATTCACAAATTTTAGGTTCAACTCGAGTTAGCTAACTCGAGTTACTTAAATTTCAACTCGAGTTAACTCGGTTAGAAAATTTTTCGGTTTGATACATCACTAATTTTGAAGTCCTCACATACAAAAAATTTCAAACTGTACTGCTAACTTCACTGTGAAGTTAGCATAAAATTCCTTTTTTCAGTAACGGTGGTAGCTAGAAATTTGCAAGACGGCTCCAAATTTGCAGTTCAATTTGCTTCAAGAAAAATTAAGGTTCAAAGTTTGAAGTCCTTGTTTGAAAAAAAAAAATCGAATAAATTAATTTTTCACTGTTAACTTCACTGTAAAGTTAGCAGTACATATCCTTTTCTCAGTAGCGGAGCTAGCAAGAAATTTTCAATAAAGCTCCAAACTGGCAGTTTCTTCAAGAAAAAGCTAAGTTCAAATTTTTAAGTCCAAATTTGACAACAAAAATCGAAAAACAGTGACGCTAACACGATTTTTTTTTGTCAAATTTGAATTTGAAAATTTGAACAAAGTTTTTTCTTAAAGTACATAAAAAACTGCAAATTTGGAGCTTTATTGCAAATTTCTAGTTAGCTCCGTTACTGAGAAAAGAATATGGACTGCTAACTTCACAGTGAAATTAACTGTGAAAAACTAATTAATTCGATTTATTTTTTATTTTTTTTTTTTTCAAATAAGGACTTCAAAATTTGAACCTTAATTTTTCTTTAAATGCAAATTAAGCAGCAAATTTGAAGCCTAACTGCAAATTTCTAGCTAGACCGAGCGAATAGAACAAATAGCTCAACGCAACCAACTTTTCTATTTTGTCCACTCATTTCAATTAAGCGCGTTTAACACACCTAATTTCTGTTCAGATTTTTGATTTTTTCGAGTTTTTTGTTGGGAAGCTGTCAGATGGAAATAAAAAGTCAGTACTTAAACTTCTGTGGTGTTTGGTAGTCCTCTTTTACGCAAGATAACAAGTTGCTGGAGATTTTTTTGACGTTTTCTATTAATTTCCTTTAAAATCTCTTGTACCTTTCACACGAGGAAGGTTAAGTTAGTTAGAAGTGGCTGTCAGTGATCAATACTGACACACTTAGACCAAAGTTGGCCTGTTGTGATACCACATGAATCTTGTAAAAATCTTCCTCACTCGTGAAACCATTTAGAGCTCCTGACGAAGCGTGCAAGACTGTAATTGTCTTTGCTTGCCAGATCACTAGGATCTTTATAGTAATCTCCTCAAGGAATCTACGTCTAGAGCTTCTGCAAAAATCATTTGAAAGTACGCCAAGCTACGCAACGCAGCTTGGCGTACTGCCTATTAAACAGTGGCCCGTTATGACATTTACAATAGAGCTGATGTGCAGTGTAGTCTGCTTAGATATATTCAACACTTGGAGCGCTTTAAGTCAAGGCTTGGCAAAATTTCTTTCACACGAGGAAACAAAATTGAAAATATATTCGTTGAATGCACCTTAACCTTGGTGTGAAAGGAAATGTCAAAAAAATCTCTTTACCAAATACTCGATCGGGGAGAATTCGTTCACCCCTCTTTCCTCCTGCCCTTCTCACCCTCCTGGAACTGAAAGTTGCTAGCAACTCAGTTTCCTCGTGTAAAAGGGGACGTAGAAACATAATACATTTTTAAATTTGCGTCTTAACGTCCACGTTACATCGAGCTATAGCCTAAACGGGTCAACTGATTTTCTTCATATTTGAAACACAATTCTTCAAAGATTATGTTTATAGTCCAGTAACCTTGTAGTTTCATAGTACTGAGACCTTGCGTCAGGTCCGGTAGTTCTGATTTTTTGCTGAGTTGCTTATGATGTTGGCCTAGTATTAAATCTGATTTTTCGACCTCGAGCGCCGAACGCAACATTGGTATAAATCCAAAAAACCGCGAATTTTTCGGGTTTTTTCACTTATTGGCTATTTTAACCATTACGCCTTAACTTCCGAATAAAACATTGCTCTACGATTTCAACCTTACTAAATTTGCTTCAATTTGAGTCCAAAGCCGGTTCTGTAGACATAACGGTTTCCAAGGGACGGCATTTCAAAATATAGCAATAAAAAATTTAAAACAACAAGTAGTATATAAAACAGTATAATAAAAATAACATGGTCTTTGACATATGCTGCATGAAGGCAATAGAGCGTGAAGATTGGGCCAAAAGAAGAAAAAAATAGTACCGGATGGGGGGTATATATCCCCCCGTTTAGGCGGGAGGGGCAATTTTAAGAAAAGTTGACTTCAAATAGAAAAATAACCATAAAAATGCAATGGTAATATCTGGACAAAAATCCATTCCTCATCTCAAAGCCAGAAATCCATTCTTTAATTTTTGTTTAAATAAAGTTTTTTTAGCTGATAGTTTTTGAAAAATTTACTTTCAAACTCAAAATTTTGAGAAAAAGACGATTTTTTTTGTTAATCTATTTTTTTTTTTTTATTATGTGGTATTAAGTACTATTTTTGATTTTGAATTTCAATGCTCTTATTAATTCTTAGTTAAAAACTGAAAACCAAATGCTAAAATGACTTCTAGTTTTTGAGAAAACTGAAATTAACATGATCAACTTCACTGTTTTCAGTTTAGTATCCTTTTTCTTCGGGGTGGGAGGGCTCTGCCTCAGATGCGGTAGTTCTGATTTTTAGATGAGTTGTTTATGATGTTGGCCTTAGCAATAATCCAAGTTTTCGACCTCGAGCGCCGAACGCAACTTTGTGATATACGCAAAAAACCGAGAAATTTTCGCGGTTTTTTCAGTTATTGGCTATTTTAACCTTTAAGGCCTGGTTTTCGATTATAACTTTGCTCTACCATTTCAAAATATTAAATGGGCTTCAATTTGAGCTAAAAATCAATTCAAATTGTGAATTTTGTTCAATTCGATTTGCAGCATCTAAATTCAAAAGTTGATGAAAAAATTCACAATTTGAATTGATTTTTAGCTCAAATTGAAGCCCATTTAATTATTTTGAAATGGTAAAGCAAAGTTATAATCGAAAACCCGGCCTTAAAGGTTAAAATAGCCAATAACTGAAAAAACCGCGAAAATTTCTCGGTTTTTTGCGTATATCACAAAGTTGCGTTCGGCGCTCGAGGTCGAAAACTTGGATTATTGCTAAGGCCAACATCATAAACAACTCATCTAAAAATCAGAACTACCGCATCTGAGGCAGAGCCCTCCCACCCCGAAGAAAAAGGATACTAGACTGAAAACAGTGAAGTTGATCATGTTAATTTCAGTTTTCTCAAAAACTAGAAGTCATTTTAGCATTTGGTTTTCAGTTTTTAACTAAGAATTAATAAGAGCATTGAAATTCAAAATCAAAAATAGTACTTAATACCACATAATAAAAAAAAAAAATAGATTAACAAAAAAAATCGTCTTTTTCTCAAAATTTTGAGTTTGAAAGTAAATTTTTCAAAAACTATCAGCTAAAAAAACTTTATTTAAACAAAAATTAAAGAATGGATTTCTGGCTTTGAGATGAGGAATGGATTTTTGTCCAGATATTACCATTGCATTTTTATGGTTATTTTTCTATTTGAAGTCAACTTTTCTTAAAATTGCCCCTCCCGCCTAAACGGGGGGATATATACCCCCCATCCGGTACTATTTTTTTCTTCTTTTGGCCCAATCTTCACGCTCTATTGCCTTCATGCAGCATATGTCAAAGACCATGTTATTTTTATTATACTGTTTTATATACTACTTGTTGTTTTAAATTTTTTATTGCTATATTTTGAAATGCCGTCCCTTGGAAACCGTTATGTCTACAGAACCGGCTTTGGATTCAAATTGAAGCAAATTTAGTAAGGTTGAAATCGTAGAGCAATGTTTTATTCGGAAGTTAAGGCGTAATGGTTAAAATAGCCAATAAGTGAAAAAACCGCGAAAAATTCGCGGTTTTTTTGATTTTTACCAATGTTGCGTTCGGCGCTTGAGGTCGAAAAATCAGATTTAATACTAGGCCAACATCATAAACAACTCAGCAAAAAATCGGAACTACCGGACCTGACGCAAGGTCTAATGTATATAGTTACTGGACTATTATGTAAATGAAAAAATCCAAAGTTATTTGCTATTTTCTCATGTCATGGAAATTGAAACAATATTTAACCTTCGCGTCCAGACCAAACAGGTTTAATTTTTTTCCCCAAAAATAACACGTCCTGATGTCATTCTCTATCCTATCAAAAAACAAAACTATGGCGCTAATTTCGATGAGCTTCATTAAAAAGGAGTTTTATCTTAACTTTCAGATGTTTCAGTAGAGTAATCAAATAAACAGTTGATTTACTGGCTTTTTACTTCGATCTTGCCTTTGATTTGCTGACTGCTAAGGCGGAATTAGAGCTTTCTCAGAGCAGCTATTGCACGTCGATTTTAGGATGTTGTTGCCATATTCACTCTTGCTTAATATTTTTTCCCATAATTTCCTTAATTCGAAGATAGTTGCAGGCGACAGTATGACTTCACCCAATCTTTTGGCGTAAGCATATAGCGACTGCTTTTACCCTTGTCGTTATTCATGCTCAAATTAGAGCCTTTTTTTTTTACTAGTTACCTAACTTGCTTTTAGTTATTGTTAAATCGATGAACATTTTTTTAAGTATATTTTTATTTGATTTTTTGCATTTAATTTTCAATTGTTTTCAAACTACGAGCACTTAACTGTTTTCCAAGTTAAAATACACACGAATTAAATAAAAAACAACCTTGATTTTGTGCCTTTAGTTCATGTAAAGTTTGCCTGCAATTGAACACAAAGAATTTTGTTCGACCATTCAAAATTCCTCAAGCTTTATCCTCTAATTAACCTCAATATATGTAGATTTAACAATTAGATATTTTCTAATTTTAGTAACTTTCGGAGAAATAGCTAAAAATTTATTGAAAAAGACTGTACTTTACTGAATGAAACGCAGAATATACAGGGTGTCCATGACCTGAGTGGAAGTATTTTAGGGTGTGGTTCTTGGGTTTATTCTAAGAAAAAAATTGTACGGGGGAAAGTTGTATCTCTGTTTCTGAAACATTGACTTTAAATGCAAGAAAACATTAAAAATCAACGAAAGCAAATCTTATAATGTGCTATAATTTTTTTGAAAGCTTATACTCCATTCTTGCATTTGGTTTTTAAATCAAGTTGTTTAAGCGAATAGTTTTTGAGAAATTAAATTTCAAAGTCAAAGTTTAAAAAAAAAATTGTGATTTTTAAAATTTTGAAAAATATCAACTTAAGAAAAAAAAATCACAATATTTTTTTAATTCAATTCAAAAAATATAGCACACTATTAGATGTGCTTCAGAAACTGCCCCCCCCTGCCTCCGGGAGGGGAGATAAAACTTTCCCCCCATACAATTTTTTTCTTAGAATAGCCCCAAGAACCACACCCTAAAATACTTCCACTCAGGTCCGCGACACCCTGTATAATATATGCTGTTTTTTCCTAAGTCCTCATGGAATTGCGGGAGAAACCAACGAGGTTGGTCCCGTTAAATTAAATTATTGAGGAATGTAGATCAGAACAATAAATCTGATAGTTAAATTTCATGTATGTAGGTAGGTACCTATGTATATATTTTGTATGTTTTGCAAAAAAAACGAAATTCAGATAGCTAGGTGTACCTTTTGTCCCGCTTATTACTTCTATTTAGCTGAATCTCCTCCATGTCTATCGAAGAGTTCATTATTAAAAATTCTATTGAATTTGTCAAAAAAACTCAATGTCAGTTTTTTTCCTATAAGCTCCTTTATTCAAATCTTTTGCTTATAGTTGAGCCCAGACCATTTCAGGGCTTAATTTTAGAAATTGATTTTATGGCATACAAAATAACGGTTTAACCAAAATTTCATAAATTAATAGAAAGTCTTCCATGAAAATTCAAAAATCATTAATCGTGAGATATCAAAGCCGGTTTGTTAAAATAAATCACGTCGCGCCGAATCAATTGCTGATTCGTTCCTGCACCTTTATTACGGAAATCTACTGAAAGTAATTAAAATAACAAACAATATTTAAAAGAATTATTAAAACAAGTTTTTTTATGTTCACATAAGCTTGTTTTTATTTTTTGCTAAGCTTTTACTGATTTTTTTGTATTAAATCATTGTTCATTTTCAAAGTTTTACTTGCTGACCAAATCACTGGCCTTTTTCTTGATATCTGAGCCGGCATCGGCAATTTTCCCACCTAGATTTCCAGCAGCTTCCTTGGTTGCCTTAGCAGCATCCTTAGCACCATCTTTTGCGGCCTCAGCTCCATCCTTTACTGAATCGACGGCATCAGCACAAATACAAACTGTAGCAATAGCTAGGACCATCAAAGCGACAAGGATTTGCTTATTCATTATGCTTATATTATTTTTTGTCTATTTGAAAAGTAGCACTATGTGAACGTTTGGAGAGTTCTAGTTTGACTGACAATTCTTTTAAAGCATTGCTAGATATACCTTAATTTAATTCACAAATTGAATAATTTGACAATCATGGGACTAGGTACGATGCGAATTTCGGACACTTGACTCATCGCCATCATTTCAAGTATTATGATTTCAATTAACCATTTTTATGAAGATGTAGAGGTACCTACATCAAATAATACGCACAACTGGGCCGCACGTACTTGCTCATAAAGTTTAAGTTGCTTGGAACTTAAGCACTCTTAAAAATATGCAAGTACCTAATTATACAAAAATATAACAAAGCATAAAACCAGTTCTTTACCATAAACAACCTTTTAAATAGCTTAGAGCTTAAGACAATAATGCCATTTGTTTACTTCAGGAAATATGAATACACCTTCGCAAAAAAAAAAAAAAAAAAATTTGAAAATTTGTTAAAAATTAATTTTATAGAAATAAAATTTTGGTTACATTAAAAAAAAATGTTAGTATGCCAATTAAAAGTATTAATTAATCTTCTTCTTTTGCTTTGGAGGTAAGAAGAAAACAAAAACTTAAGTTCAAAATTACAAAAAAAAATCGCTTTAGAGGCTAAGGCTTTATTTTGAGGTAGATAGATAGACAGATAGCAGATAGATAGACAGATAGACACCCACTTTTTTAGTATTTTCTTTCATCGTTATGTCACATCTAGTTGTCCTCGAATTTTTTTCCACGAATTCAAAACTTGCCCTTTAGTATCTACCTATGTACATACATATATCACAAGTAAAAAAGCTTATATATTTCTATTCAATTTCACAACTCAACTAAATAAAAAATAATTTTTGTGACTTTTTTTTGTGTGTTTATATTATGATTTGTTTATTCGTCATGGTCCATAGCGCGATGGAAAAGTACTCAAATCCCCCCTAAAGTTTTCTTTTGTATATAGAGATGGTACATACATAGTTAAAATAAGTACAGTTTTCATAGAAACAATAATTTTTTTTTTCAAAGAGGAGAGGGGAAAGAAATTGGTTTGTCCATGTGATATCCTTAGAGTGGGCTTGTATCATAATCTACACAATTTGTTTTTTAATTAAAATTAATAAAAAACTAAAAATGGTACTAGGACAGTGTTAACAGGTTGTTTCTGAAATTGCATGCATGTGTGCTGCACTCTCATTTAGAAAAAACATAAATCACAAGATAGGAGCATACCCCAGGAGAACAAGTAAAACGAAATAATCAGGACGTTATGGACTTAGGCCTGCCAGACGTCCCGATTTTGGCGGGACAATCCCGATATTTGAACCCTGTCCCGATATATGTCCCGATATACAAACTGTCCCGATTTTGTCCCGACTTTTCTTTTTTACTAATGAAAAATAACTTTCTTGTATCAAAGAATTTTATTTAAGTGATTTCCCGAATTAGGTGCCAGTTATAGCTATCATTGAAACTCATCATTGAAAACTTTAATGATTGATTTTGAGACGTTTAGGAGGCAAAATCATTTATTATTTTGATGGACGATCAAAGCTTAGGACTTAATTAATATTTCTAGTCAAAAAAAAATTTCAAATAGGCCCAACTTACCACAAAAATTGACTTTTAATTTTTCAATGATCATTGGTAGAGTAGTTCAATCATTGAAATAAGAAAAGTCTTTTTATGTGGAAAGTTGGGCCTATTTGAAACATTTTTTTAGCTAAAAATATCAATTAGGTCTTTAGCTTTATTTTTCAATCAAAAGAATAAGTGATTTTACTTCCTAAACGTCTCAAAATCAATCATTAAAATTTTCAATGATGAGTTTCAATGATATAGCTATAACTGGCACCTTAAGAAGAAAATGTGTGATGTAGTTTATTTCGACGGTATTTCTTGCAAATTTCTTGTAAAGGAACAATACATGCACATGATCGTTGCCAAACCTGGAGTCTCTGCCACCTTTGGAAAATTGTTATTTTGCCATCCAAAACTTTTAAAAAAGAAAACCAAACAAATTGATATTTATATTTAATATTGCTTGAAGGTTTTCAACAAAATACAGTTTTATAAAATTTGAAAATTATAATGCTGCTCTGCATGATTTCATTTTGTCAAATCTTAATGTGTTGCCTTAAAACATGAACTTTCATCGGTTTTGCAGCCCTAGTCAATGTGCGGTCTTAGGCAATTGCCTGAGGCACCGGACATGAGAATTGCAATTAGTTTTTAAATTTTATTAATTAATCCTGCAAACAAAAATTGCTTTTATAAATTGACCACGGTGAATTCTAAAAAAATTATTTGCAAGGACATCAAGTGGAAATAAGAAATCGAGACATTTTTATGTTCAAGTGATCATTAGACAACAGCTATGTAGGTCAATGCTTAAACATTTTACCAGAATTGCAAATCTTTCGAAATGACAGAACTTTTTTGTGCAGTACCAAAGAACCCGAAGACATTTTAGTTACAAAACTGAATTTTCAATGTTCCCGATATAATCTTTTTATTTCTTTTTGTCATAAGTGTTAGCTAGTAAACATTTTTCTATTTGTTGTATATTTAACAGTTCATTGCCTTTTCTAAGTCCTGATTTGTCCCGATTTTTTGTCACTGATGTCCCGATATTGCGAAAATTTTATCTGGCAGCCCTATATGGACTACGGGTACCGTTGTCCGTTGGGACCGTTTTCAAGGCCAAAAAACGAAACATATGATGGGGATTAAACACTCAGAGAAAAATCGCAAACTGAAATCCAGTACGATCGGGCTTGTTTAATTTTTTTTTATATAAAATGACATCCAATAGACTAAATTCCAAAACGAAAATCTAAAAAAAAAGCTTAAAATTCTTGAATTAGGAAAAAAAATGCATTTTATACTTTTTTAAAGTTGCTCAATTTTAATATGAGATCTTGTCTAAAACTTAGTTTGAGGCAATCTTGGCTTAGTAATTCATTACTAGGTGCGTTCTTTTTTTTCCGGGTCTGGGTTGAGGATATTTTTAATCATGTACCACAAAAACAACATGCAATCCAGGTTTCCATCGAGGTTTATTTCAATACCTCTAATACAGGTTTTCACGCTGACCGGTAGATGAATATTCACAATTTTGCGAATGATGTCAGCTATGTGTCAGCAGTGGTAGGAAAAGAGACAAGTCTTACATGAAAAATAAGGAAAAAAGAGATGGGTATATAGCGCTGTTGTCATTCACCAACCCGCATAGTTTTATTTTCACGAGGTGTGGGTTATATAAAACGCAGCTAAAGGAACAAGCCGAAACCATCTTAAATAAAAAAATATTATTCAAATTTTGTATCTAAATAAAATAGATAGTTATCAATTTCAACATCGTTTGTTATATTTTGCAATTTTTTTTGGAAAAACTGTGAAAACAAATTTTACTCCATTTATAAGAAATGAAAATATAATGGCAGGGGTATAATAGAGACTTGAAAAAATATAAAATAAAATAAAATAAAATATATGATTTTGTATGTATGTGTAAGATAAACCGATAAATTTGTAATTTTTTTACAAAAACATGAAAGAACAAACGTTTTAACCTTTTGTCACAGTATTTTTACTCTTTAAGCCTAGTACTCAGTTCAAGTGAAAATGAAATGTCCATACAAAAGTGCCGGTTAATTCACAGCGATGGAATTGGCAACGAGAAGTGAGTACCCAAATGCAAGAGTAAAATATGAACCGGTTCGTTGAATATTTCACGACATGATTTTCATTTCCTAATGTACGACCACTGGGAAATTTGATTGAGTGTGGAAAAGTCAGACATTTGTCAATTAATTTGCTTTGTTGAAAATAAAAATTGTATTTCGGAATAATCGAATGTTTTATTATTCGTTTTATTGCTACCGTAAATTAAAAAACAACACAACACACCATATAAGAAAAATAAACGATATAAAAATTAATATTCATAGGAAATTTTTCAAGATTCTGTCAAATAACTATATCAAAAAATTCATTAATTTTTTTTTCATTCAAAGTGAGTATCAAAAATTCCAAAATGAGTACCAAAAACTCACATGGAAAATCAATTATATTTTCCTTATGATTATTCACGTGGACTTTGAAGCGGTTTTAATTTTTCATTTCACAAGAGGTGAGTACTAGGCTTTAAATGGAACTTTAATCAGAATGAAACAGAATTTAAAAAAAAAAACATATTTTTGCTCATTATTTAATTTTTTCGGTTTTTAAAATATTTTTGATTTTTTCTACAAACAGTTCGGGAATAATTTCAATTAAATCCATAAAGAACCATGAACAAAATATTAAAAGTTCGAGGTGAAAAAAAGAACGTCATTAAAATTCTTAATTGACGTTTGGAAAAAAGTTTAAAATTGTTGGAGCGGTTTTAAAAAAAAGTATGAAATGTTTTTGAGATACCAAATTTTTTAATTCAAAAAATTTCTTTCTTGAAAATTTTGATATGCAATATTATTTCAATTTATTTAAAATTTGTAGATATATAAAACTATACAGTATTAATAAAAATCCGTTCGGCTAATAATGAGAAAATTAAAAAAAAACATTCCATACTACTAATAGTTGTTAAGTGTAAAATTTATAATATTTGGTAGTAGATCGCACTATTTCAAGCATACGGAAAAGGTTTAATCAAAATCGTACGAACCGTTTTTGAGAAAAAAATATTGTCCTTAACGTTTTTTTTTAACTTTTGGATGGAAGGTACCTACCGTTATTTTTGTAGTAAAATTTTGCAAGTAAAATTTTGTTCTTAAAATACTTAAAATATTTTAGAAAGTGATAAAAAAGTATTAACATTCAAAACAATCGATCATGTCATTTTCGAAATATTTGATTTTCAAAAAAACAATTTTGAAACATTTTTTAAAATTTCAAAAAAAAAATCCGAAAATTTTGGTACATATTGCTATAGATGCTACAAGAAGCTAATGCATGTCTAATGAATAGTCAATTTTATGAAAAATTAATAATCTTAAAATAGAAGAACGGTGAGTGAAACATCAACGATTGAATGAACGAGTAGGTAACCACCTCAAATTTGGGTATACCTGATTGCTCGAAGCGTGAGCGGTTATGCCAAACTCACATAATTCAGTCACGTAGGTATTACTCGAAAACTGATGCAGTAGTTCGGTCCCAGTCGCTTAAAAACAACAGAAACTCTCGCTATGTCCCGTTTTAATTGTTTTTAAAGTTAAAACTCCATAACCGTTCTATTTAAATGAACTTTCTTAGGTGAATACTTTTTGTGAAATTAGATGTATTTCAAGCTGAATTGCTTTTTCTCAAAATTTCACTATATTTAGTAGTAGTTCCATTTCTACAATTCAATGATTTTATCAATTCAAAGCCAAACACTGAAGCCTGCATGATAATGTGAGTTATAATCGTTTAAAAGATATCAATCGGATCTTGCTGAGAAAAAAATTATCTTTTGTAAACTAAAAATCCTGCGATACAATATTTAGGCTACGAATTGTCATTAATAAAATCAACGAAAGTATATACAATAATGTGCTATAACAATTTTGAAAGATAATATTTTATTTTCTTATCAGTTTTTTTTTAAATCAAGGTGTTTAAGTGAATAGTTTTTGATAAAATACATATCAAAGTCAAAATTAAAAAAAAAAAATGAATTTTGTTTGTGAAGTAGATGTTTTTAGATTTTTCGCATTCAAGTGCCATTTTTGACGAAGAATTCAATGCCTTTATTAATTTTTAGTCAAGCACTGAAAACCGGATTTAAAATGCTTTTTTAGTTTTTAAGGAATTAAGAAAAAAGTTAAAGGTACTTTTGCTCATTGCTTGTTTTGTGAAGCGAAAAATTACCATTCATAATCAAATCACTTTTTTTTAATTTTTTAGGATCATGTACCATTCATATTCAATTTCTCAAAAACTAAGAAAGATTCTTACATTTAGCTTTCGATATTTGACTGAAAATTGATAAGGGCACTGGATATCAAAAAACAAAAATAGCACTTCACAAAATTTTGAAAAAAAATTAACTTGAAAAAAAAATCATTCTTTTCAAAAATGTTGACTTTAGTATATAATTTCTGAAAAACCATTCCTTTAAACATCTTCATTAAAAAAAAGAAAGAAATAGAATACAGTAGACGCTCGATTTAGTGAATCTCGAAATAGTGAACTATCCACAATAGTGAACACACAAAATTTATGTAAAAACGTATTTTTTATAAAAAAAAATCGCGTAAGCATTTTTTACAAACTACACATATGTAGTTTGAGAGCTCTGAGGAACTGTTTCTGTTTTTTGTTTAAACCTGAGCGAAAGCCTTGTTTAGTATTTAATTAAAATTAAAAACTTTCACATCGAACAAAATTTGTATTTTGGATCGAATTCTCCTTAGAAAACTCCCGCTCGAAAAAGTGAACAATCTCGAAACAGTGAATAGGCCAGGTTTTTATTACTTCACTATATCGAGCGTCTACTGTATTGACTTTCAAAACATATAGTTTGCTCCCCCCAGAGCAAAACTCTAGCTACGCCACAGTTCCTACTCCTTATGGAATGAATGAAACTCTTTTAAATTGAATTCACTACATTTTATTTACATGGAAAATGGTCAATGCAATGATTTGTGATAAACAAAGCTGTTTGTTTTGTTGTCCGGTGCGTAAGCACACACCGCAGATGGCTTCTCAACACGCAAACACGCCACGTATAATTGTCTGTGCGAAAAGCATTAATGTCCTTTTCGCATAATATAATAATATCACACGTTCACTCAGCCAATCATTGTTCAAATAATTGAGATTGATAATTGGGAACACTCTGCGGATGAGTTCTTCCTTCGATGATGTAAATTCACAAAAATTCGGTGGGAACGAAAAAGGCCAGTTAGGGAATTAACCGGGTCCGGCCATTTCCAATTGCCAGAAATTGTTTTTAAAAATCATCAGCTGATGGACTGTTTGTTCTTCAACGCAACGCGCATGTTCGTCGTTAACTGCAGCTTCTTTACGTATTTCTAGAAATTCGAAGATTTCAGGCAAGCATTGTGTTCATCTGCAGACGTTGATCGTGGGATGACCGGTAAGGTTTAACGGAAATCGCCGGTAACAGTATCATTGCGCCTCCAAAGCGACTACTATTGTTCTTCAATTATATCATTGTGTGATCGAGGGCTTCCAATGCATTCATGCCATTGTGCATTCATCCCAGATGATAATTTTGCATGTATTCAAAAACTGTGCCATTGCAGAGTTTTTGAAATGTTGCATAATAGTTCATCATTCATCTGAAAATTCCATTAAAAATTTAACGCTGAATGAGCTGTCCCGCCAAATTCAAACAACATGGCCGCTTTTCCAGAAGACGCGAGACGTGACTGCAAGCGTGATGTTGGATCTAGATCATAGTGCCGCAAAAATCAACGCAATGAGGAATGTTTTGCCTGTTCCCTCAGGCTCATCGAGGAAAAATATGCCTCGGATTCTGTCGCCAACCGCCTTTATCATTGTGTGATATGCCTTGTTTTGCTGTAGATTTACTAAGTGGGACATATAAGAAAACTTATTCTGTGAAAGCGTCCTAATTGAAATCCTGCTCGCGCTGCAAATCTCTACTAAATATCTATTAATATAAGCCGACACATGTCTTCGATTATTATCAGCGAAAATCACGAAAAATGCATCCAGGCTTATACCTTGGCCCTATATTTAGTAATAAACGAATTTTTGGTTGCAATGTGCAAAAATGAGCAAAACGAACATGCAATATGCAAAACGCAACATGCAAAATCCAAAATGCAACATGCAACATGCAACATTAAACATGCCAGATGCAACATGCAACATGCAACATGCTACATGCAACATACCATATGCAACATGCAACATGCAACATGCAGCATGCAACATGCAACATGCAACATGCAACATGCAACATGCAACATGCAACATGCAACATGCAACATGCAACATGCAACATGCAACATGCAACATGCAACATGCAACATGCAACATGCAACATGCAACATGCAACATGCAACATGCAACATGCAACATGCAACATGCAACATGCAACATGCACCATGCAACATGCAACATGCAACATGCAACATGCAACATGCAACATGCAACATGCAACATGCAACATGCAACATGCAACATGCAACATGCAACATGCAACATGCAACATGCAACATGCAACATGCAACATGCAACATGCAATTGCAACATGCAACATGCAACATGCAACATGCAACATGCAACATGCAACATGCAACATGCAACATGCAACATGCAACATGCAACATGCAACATGCAACATGCAACATGCAACATGCAACATGCAACATGCAACATGCAACATGCAACATGCAACATGCAACATGCAACATGCAACATGCAACATGCAACATGCAACATGCAACATGCAACATGCAACATGCAACATGCAACATGCAACATGCAACATGCAACATGCAACATGCAACATGCAACATGCAACATGCAACATGCAACATGCAACATGCAACATGCAACATGCAACATGCAACATGCAACATGCAACATGCAACATGCAACATGCAACATGCAACATGCAACATGCAACATGCAACATGCAACATGCAACATGCAACATGCAACATGCAACATGCAACATGCAACATGCAACATGCAACATGCAACATGCAACATGCAACATGCAACATGCAACATGCAACATGCAACATGCAACATGCATCATGCAACATGCAACATGCAACATGCAACATGCAACATGCAACATGCAACATGCAACATGCAACATGCAATATGCAACATGCAACATGCAACATGCAACATGCAACATGCAACATGCAACATGCAACATGCAACATGCAACATGCAACATGCAACATGCAACATGCAACATGCAACATGCAACATGCAACATGCAACATGCAACATGCAACATGCAACATGCAACATGCAACATGCAACATGCAACATGCAACATGCAACATGCAACATGCAACATGCAACATGCAACATGCAACATGCAACATGCAACATGCAACATGCAACATGCAACATGCAACATGCAACATGCAACATGCAACATGCAACATGCAACATGCAACATGCAACATGCAACATGCAACATGCAACATGCAACATGCAACATGCAACATGCAACATGCAACATGCAACATGCAACATGCAACATGCAACATGCAACATGCAACATGCAACATGCAACATGCAACATGCAACATGCAACATGCAACATGCAACATGCAACATGCAACATGCAACATGCAACATGCAACATGCAACATGCAACATGCAACATGCAACATGCAACATGCAACATGCAACATGCAACATGCAACATGCAACATGCAACATGCAACATGCAACATGCAACATGCAACATGCAACATGCAACATGCAACATGCAACATGCAACATGCAACATGCAACATGCAACATGCAACATGCAACATGCAACATGCAACATGCAACATGCAACATGCAACATGCAACATGCAACATGCAACATGCAACATGCAACATGCAACATGCAACATGCAACATGCAACATGCAACATGCAACATGCAACATGCAACATGCAACATGCAACATGCAACATGCAACATGCAACATGCAACATGCAACATGCAACATGCAACATGCAACATGCAACATGCAACATGCAACATGCAACATGCAACATGCAACATGCAACATGCAACAAGCAACATGCAACATGCAACGTGCAACATGCAACATGCAACATGCAACGTGCAACATGCAACATGCAACATGCAACATGCAACATGCAACATGCAACATGCAACATGCAACATGCAACATGCAACATGCAACATACAACATGCAACATGCAATATGCAACATGCAATATGCAACATGCAACATGCAACATGCAACATGCAACATGCAACATGCAACATGCAACATGCAACATGCAACATGCAACATGCAACATGCAACATGCAACATGCAACATGCAACATGCAACATGCAACATGCAACATGCAACATGCAACATGCAACATGCAACATGCAACATGCAACATGCAACATGCAACATGCAACATGCAACATGCAACATGCAACATGCAACATGCAACATGCAACATGCAACATGCAACATGCAACATGCAACATGCAACATGCAACATGCAACATGCAACATGCAACATGCAACATGCAACATGCAACATGCAACATGCAACATGCAACATGCAACATGCAACATGCAACATGCAACATGCAACATGCAACATGCAACATGCAACATGCAACAAGCAACATGCAACATGCAACATAGCAACATGCAAATGCAACATGCAACATGCAACATGCAACATGCAACATGCAACATGCAACATGCAACATGCAACATGCAACATGCAACATGCAACATGCAACATGCAACATGCAACATGCAACATGCAACATGCAACATACAACATGCAACATGCAATATGCAACATGCAACATGCAACATGCAACATGCAACATGCAACATGCAACATGCAACATGCAACATGCAACATGCAACATGCAACATGCAACATGCAACATGCAACATGCAACATGCAACATGCAACATGCAACATGCAACATGCAACATGCAACATGCAACATGCAACATGCAACATGCAACATGCAACATGCAACATGCAACATGCAACATGCAACATGCAACATGCAACATGCAACATGCAACATGCAACATGCAACATGCAACATGCAACATGCAACATGCAACATGCAACAAGCAACATGCAACATGCAACATGCAACATGCAACATGCAATATGCAACATGCAACATGCAACATGCAACATGCAACATGCAACATGCAACATGCAACATGCAACATGCAACATGCAACATGCAACATGCAACATGCAACATGCAACATGCAACATGCAACATGCAACATGCAACATGCAACATGCAACATGCAACATGCAATATGCAACATGCAACATGCAACATGCAACATGCAACATGCAACATGCAACATGCAACATGCAACATGCAACATGCAACATGCAACATGCAACATGCAACATGCAACATGCAACATGCAACATGCAACATGCAACATGCAACATGCAACAGCAATGCAACATGCAACATGCAACATGCAACATGCAACATGCAACATGCAACATGCAACATGCAACATGCAACATGCAACATGCAACATGCAACATGCAACATGCAACATGCAACATGCAACATGCAACATGCAACATGCAACATGCAACATGCAACATGCAACATGCAACATGCAACATGCAACATGCAACATGCAACATGCAACATGCAACATGCAACATGCAACATGCAACATGCAACATGCAACATGCAACATGCAACATGCAACATGCAACATGCAACATGCAACATGCAACATGCAACATGCAACATGCAACATGCAACATGCAACATGCAACATGCAACATGCAACATGCAACATGCAACATGCAACATGCAACATGCAACATGCAACATGCAACATGCAACATGCAACATGCAACATGCAACATGCAACATGCAACATGCAACATGCAACATGCAACATGCAACATGCAACATGCAACATGCAACATGCAACATGCAACATGCAACATGCAACATGCAACATGCAACATGCAACATGCAACATGCAACATGCAACATGCAACATGCAACATGCAACATGCAACATGCAACATGCAACATGCAACATGCAACATGCAACATGCAACATGCAACATGCAACATGCAACATGCAACATGCAACATGCAACATGCAACATGCAACATGCAACATGCAACATGCAACATGCAACATGCAACATGCAACATGCAACATGCAACATGCAACATGCAACATGCAACATGCAACATGCAACATGCAACATGCAACATGCAACATGCAACATGCAACATGCAACATGCAACATGCAACATGCAACATGCAACATGCAACATGCAACATGCAACATGCAACATGCAACATGCAACATGCAACATGCAACATGCAACATGCAACATGCAACATGCAACATGCAACATGCAACATGCAACATGCAACATGCAACATGCAACATGCAACATGCAACATGCAACATGCAACATGCAACATGCAACATGCAACATGCAACATGCAACATGCAACATGCAACATGCAACATGCAACATGCAACATGCAACATGCAACATGCAACATGCAACATGCAACATGCAACATGCAACATGCAACATGCAACATGCAACATGCAACATGCAACATGCAACATGCAACATGCAACATGCAACATGCAACATGCAACATGCAACATGCAACATGCAACATGCAACATGCAACATGCAACATGCAACATGCAACATGCAACATGCAACATGCAACATGCAACATGCAACATGCAACATGCAACATGCAACATGCAACATGCAACATGCAACATGCAACATGCAACATGCAACATGCAACATGCAACATGCAACATGCAACATGCAACATGCAACATGCAACATGCAACATGCAACATGCAACATGCAACATGCAACATGCAACATGCAACATGCAACATGCAACATGCAACATGCAACATGCAACATGCAACATGCAACATGCAACATGCAACATGCAACATGCAACATGCAACATGCAACATGCAACATGCAACATGCAACATGCAACATGCAACATGCAACATGCAACATGCAACATGCAACATGCAACATGCAACATGCAACATGCAACATGCAACATGCAACATGCAACATGCAACATGCAACATGCAACATGCAACATGCAACATGCAACATGCAACATGCAACATGCAACATGCAACATGCAACATGCAACATGCAACATGCAACATGCAACATGCAACATGCAACATGCAACATGCAACATGCAACATGCAACATGCAACATGCAACATGCAACATGCAACATGCAACATGCAACATGCAACATGCAACATGCAACATGCAACATGCAACATGCAACATGCAACATGCAACATGCAACATGCAACATGCAACATGCAACATGCAACATGCAACATGCAACATGCAACATGCAACATGCAACATGCAACATGCAACATGCAACATGCAACATGCAACATGCAACATGCAACATGCAACATGCAACATGCAACATGCAACATGCAACATGCAACATGCAACATGCAACATGCAACATGCAACATGCAACATGCAACATGCAACATGCAACATGCAACATGCAACATGCAACATGCAACATGCAACATGCAACATGCAACATGCAACATGCAACATGCAACATGCAACATGCAACATGCAACATGCAACATGCAACATGCAACATGCAACATGCAACATGCAACATGCAACATGCAACATGCAACATGCAACATGCAACATGCAACATGCAACATGCAACATGCAACATGCAACATGCAACATGCAACATGCAACATGCAACATGCAACATGCAACATGCAACATGCAACATGCAACATGCAACATGCAACATGCAACATGCAACATGCAACATGCAACATGCAACATGCAACATGCAACATGCAACATGCAACATGCAACATGCAACATGCAACATGCAACATGCAACATGCAACATGCAACATGCAACATGCAACATGCAACATGCAACATGCAACATGCAACATGCAACATGCAACATGCAACATGCAACATGCAACATGCAACATGCAACATGCAACATGCAACATGCAACATGCAACATGCAACATGCAACATGCAACATGCAACATGCAACATGCAACATGCAACATGCAACATGCAACATGCAACATGCAACATGCAACATGCAACATGCAACATGCAACATGCAACATGCAACATGCAACATGCAACATGCAACATGCAACATGCAACATGCAACATGCAACATGCAACATGCAACATGCAACATGCAACATGCAACATGCAACATGCAACATGCAACATGCAACATGCAACATGCAACATGCAACATGCAACATGCAACATGCAACATGCAACATGCAACATGCAACATGCAACATGCAACATGCAACATGCAACATGCAACATGCAACATGCAACATGCAACATGCAACATGCAACATGCAACATGCAACATGCAACATGCAACATGCAACATGCAACATGCAACATGCAACATGCAACATGCAACATGCAACATGCAACATGCAACATGCAACATGCAACATGCAACATGCAACATGCAACATGCAACATGCAACATGCAACATGCAACATGCAACATGCAACATGCAACATGCAACATGCAACATGCAACATGCAACATGCAACATGCAACATGCAACATGCAACATGCAACATGCAACATGCAACATGCAACATGCAACATGCAACATGCAACATGCAACATGCAACATGCAACATGCAACATGCAACATGCAACATGCAACATGCAACATGCAACATGCAACATGCAACATGCAACATGCAACATGCAACATGCAACATGCAACATGCAACATGCAACATGCAACATGCAACATGCAACATGCAACATGCAACATGCAACATGCAACATGCAACATGCAACATGCAACATGCAACATGCAACATGCAACATGCAACATGCAACATGCAACATGCAACATGCAACATGCAACATGCAACATGCAACATGCAACATGCAACATGCAACATGCAACATGCAACATGCAACATGCAACATGCAACATGCAACATGCAACATGCAACATGCAACATGCAACATGCAACATGCAACATGCAACATGCAACATGCAACATGCAACATGCAACATGCAACATGCAACATGCAACATGCAACATGCAACATGCAACATGCAACATGCAACATGCAACATGCAACATGCAACATGCAACATGCAACATGCAACATGCAACATGCAACATGCAACATGCAACATGCAACATGCAACATGCAACATGCAACATGCAACATGCAACATGCAACATGCAACATGCAACATGCAACATGCAACATGCAACATGCAACATGCAACATGCAACATGCAACATGCAACATGCAACATGCAACATGCAACATGCAACATGCAACATGCAACATGCAACATGCAACATGCAACATGCAACATGCAACATGCAACATGCAACATGCAACATGCAACATGCAACATGCAACATGCAACATGCAACATGCAACATGCAACATGCAACATGCAACATGCAACATGCAACATGCAACATGCAACATGCAACATGCAACATGCAACATGCAACATGCAACATGCAACATGCAACATGCAACATGCAACATGCAACATGCAACATGCAACATGCAACATGCAACATGCAACATGCAACATGCAACATGCAACATGCAACATGCAACATGCAACATGCAACATGCAACATGCAACATGCAACATGCAACATGCAACATGCAACATGCAACATGCAACATGCAACATGCAACATGCAACATGCAACATGCAACATGCAACATGCAACATGCAACATGCAACATGCAACATGCAACATGCAACATGCAACATGCAACATGCAACATGCAACATGCAACATGCAACATGCAACATGCAACATGCAACATGCAACATGCAACATGCAACATGCAACATGCAACATGCAACATGCAACATGCAACATGCAACATGCAACATGCAACATGCAACATGCAACATGCAACATGCAACATGCAACATGCAACATGCAACATGCAACATGCAACATGCAACATGCAACATGCAACATGCAACATGCAACATGCAACATGCAACATGCAACATGCAACATGCAACATGCAACATGCAACATGCAACATGCAACATGCAACATGCAACATGCAACATGCAACATGCAACATGCAACATGCAACATGCAACATGCAACATGCAACATGCAACATGCAACATGCAACATGCAACATGCAACATGCAACATGCAACATGCAACATGCAACATGCAACATGCAACATGCAACATGCAACATGCAACATGCAACATGCAACATGCAACATGCAACATGCAACATGCAACATGCAACATGCAACATGCAACATGCAACATGCAACATGCAACATGCAACATGCAACATGCAACATGCAACATGCAACATGCAACATGCAACATGCAACATGCAACATGCAACATGCAACATGCAACATGCAACATGCAACATGCAACATGCAACATGCAACATGCAACATGCAACATGCAACATGCAACATGCAACATGCAACATGCAACATGCAACATGCAACATGCAACATGCAACATGCAACATGCAACATGCAACATGCAACATGCAACATGCAACATGCAACATGCAACATGCAACATGCAACATGCAACATGCAACATGCAACATGCAACATGCAACATGCAACATGCAACATGCAACATGCAACATGCAACATGCAACATGCAACATGCAACATGCAACATGCAACATGCAACATGCAACATGCAACATGCAACATGCAACATGCAACATGCAACATGCAACATGCAACATGCAACATGCAACATGCAACATGCAACATGCAACATGCAACATGCAACATGCAACATGCAACATGCAACATGCAACATGCAACATGCAACATGCAACATGCAACATGCAACATGCAACATGCAACATGCAACATGCAACATGCAACATGCAACATGCAACATGCAACATGCAACATGCAACATGCAACATGCAACATGCAACATGCAACATGCAACATGCAACATGCAACATGCAACATGCAACATGCAACATGCAACATGCAACATGCAACATGCAACATGCAACATGCAACATGCAACATGCAACATGCAACATGCAACATGCAACATGCAACATGCAACATGCAACATGCAACATGCAACATGCAACATGCAACATGCAACATGCAACATGCAACATGCAACATGCAACATGCAACATGCAACATGCAACATGCAACATGCAACATGCAACATGCAACATGCAACATGCAACATGCAACATGCAACATGCAACATGCAACATGCAACATGCAACATGCAACATGCAACATGCAACATGCAACATGCAACATGCAACATGCAACATGCAACATGCAACATGCAACATGCAACATGCAACATGCAACATGCAACATGCAACATGCAACATGCAACATGCAACATGCAACATGCAACATGCAACATGCAACATGCAACATGCAACATGCAACATGCAACATGCAACATGCAACATGCAACATGCAACATGCAACATGCAACATGCAACATGCAACATGCAACATGCAACATGCAACATGCAACATGCAACATGCAACATGCAACATGCAACATGCAACATGCAACATGCAACATGCAACATGCAACATGCAACATGCAACATGCAACATGCAACATGCAACATGCAACATGCAACATGCAACATGCAACATGCAACATGCAACATGCAACATGCAACATGCAACATGCAACATGCAACATGCAACATGCAACATGCAACATGCAACATGCAACATGCAACATGCAACATGCAACATGCAACATGCAACATGCAACATGCAACATGCAACATGCAACATGCAACATGCAACATGCAACATGCAACATGCAACATGCAACATGCAACATGCAACATGCAACATGCAACATGCAACATGCAACATGCAACATGCAACATGCAACATGCAACATGCAACATGCATTATGCAACATGCAACATGCAACATGCAACATGCAACATGCAACATGCAACATGCAACATGCAACATGCAACATGCAACATGCAACATGCAACATGCAACATGCAACATGCAACATGCAACATGCAACATGCAACATGCAACATGCAACATGCAACATGCAACATGCTACATGCAACATGCTACATGCTACATGCAACATGCAACATGCAACATGCAACATGCAACATGCAACATGCAACATGCCACATGCAACATGCAACATGCTACATGCAACATGCTACATGCTACATGCAACATGCAACATGCAACATGCAACATGCAACATGCCACATGCAACATGCAACATGCAACATGCAACATGCAACATGCAACATGCAACATGCAACATGCAACATGCAATATGCAACATGCAACATGCAACATGCAACATGCAACATGCAACATGCAACATGCAACATGCAACATGCAACATGCAACATGCAACATGCAACATGCAACATGCAACATGCAACATGCAACATGCAACATGCAACATGCAACATGCAACATGCAACATGCAACATGCAACATGCAACATGCAACATGCAACATGCAACATGCAACATGCCACATGCAACATGCAACATGCAACATGCAACATGCAACATGCAACATGCAACATGCAACATGCAATATGCAACATGCAACATGCAACATGCAACATGCAACATGCAACATGCAACATGCAACATGCAACATGCAACATGCAACATACAACATGCAACATGCAACATGCAACATGCAACATGCTACATGCTACATGCAACATGCAACATGCAACATGCAACATGCAACATGCAACATGCGACATGCAACATGCGACATGCAACATGCAACATGCAACATGCAACATGCAACATGCAACACGCAACATGCAACATGCAACATGCAACATGCAACATGCAACATGCAACATGCAACATGCAACATGCAACATGCAACATGCAACATGCAACATGCAACATGCAACATGCAACATGCAACATGCAACATGCAACATGCAACATGCAACATGCAACATGCAACATGCAACATGCAACATGCAACATGCAACATGCAACATGCAACATGCAACATGCAACATGCAACATGCAACATGCAACATGCAACATGCGACATGCAACATGCAACATGCAACATGCAACATGCAACATGCAACATGCAACATGCAACATGCAACATGCAACATGCAACATGCAACATGCAACATGCAAGATGCAACATGCAACATGCAACATGCAACATGCAACATGCAACATGCAACATGCAACATGCAACATGCAACATGCAACATGCAACAAGCTACATGCAACATTCAACATGCAACATGCAACATGCAACATGCAACATGCAACATGCAACATGCAACATGCAACATGCAACATGCAACATGCAACATGCAACATGCAACATGCAACATGCAACATGCAACATGCAACATGCAACATGCAACATGCAACATGCAACATGCAACATGCAACATGCAACATGCAACATGCAACATGCAACATGCAACATGCAACATGCAACATGCAACATGCAACATGCAACATGCAACATGCAACATGCAACATGCAACATGCAACATGCAACATGCAACATGCAACATGCAACATGCAACATGCAACATGCAACATGCAACATGCAACATGCAACATGCAACATGCAACATGCAACATGCAACATGCAACATGCAACATGCAACATGCAACATGCAACATGCAACATGCAACATGCAACATGCAACATGCAACATGCAACATGCAAAATGCGACATGCAACATGCAACATGCAACATGCAACATG
The DNA here is from genome assembly GCA_963921185.1 of Dasysyrphus tricinctus. Classification (NCBI taxonomy): domain Eukaryota; kingdom Metazoa; phylum Arthropoda; class Insecta; order Diptera; family Syrphidae; genus Dasysyrphus; species Dasysyrphus tricinctus. The sequence continues at coordinate 17,776,700 of OY992532.1, read as the reverse complement.
CAACATGCAACATGCAACATGCAACATGCAACATGCAACATGCAACATGCAACATGCAACATGCAACATGCAACATGCAACATGCAACATGCAACATGCAACATGCAACATGCAACATGCAACATGCAATATGCAACATGCAACATGCAACATGCAACATGCAACATGCAACATGCAACATGCAACATGCAACATGCAACATGCAACATGCAACATGCAACATGCAACATGCAACATGCAACATGCAACATGCAACATGCAACATGCAACATGCAACATGCAACATGCAACATGCAACATGCAACATGCAACATGCAACATGCAACATGCAACATGCAACATGCAACATGCAACATGCAACATGCAACATGCAACATGCAACATGCAACATGCAACATGCAACATGCAACATGCAACATGCAACATGCAACATGCAACATGCAACATGCAACATGCAACATGCAACATGCAACATGCAACATGCAACATGCAACATGCAACATGCCAGTCGATCTCGTACTGTGGAAGTGTGTAGACGTTTTCGGCTTCCCAGTTTATTCAAGTAGCTATTCGGAGTGATTAAATCAAGTTTTACTTTAACCAAGCTATTTTCAATAGCATCGATAGCTCAGTGGTAGAGGTGGCGGACCGAGAATCCGAAGGTAGTGGGTTCGAGTCCCAGTCGGGCAGTAAATTTTTGGCCGCTTTTTTCCATAATCGAGAGGTGGAAAACATCATCGAGAGGGATAAGCGGCTAATGGAAAGCAAGAAAACGGCGGGGGCATCGAAAGGTGTCCCAACAACAACAACAACAAGCAAGCAAGCTATGGCACCACCACCAGCCTTAGCAACAGCAAATGCACCAGCACCAACAACATCAAAGAAGGCGATGGCACCACCAGCCATACCGTCGTCGAATGCCGTAGCAACAACGGCAAATGCATCAACGGCACCAACAGCCGACACCAAAAATAAGAGGAGGAAGAGGATTAGCTGTGCGCCGAACCTCGTCAAGCGCCGCTCCACCATCACCTCAGCCCAGCTGCCAGCCGGGGTGAAGGAGACGGCGCGCACAGCAAAAACTACAGCAGCAGCAAAGATTCAACGACAGCTAAACACCTCGCCATCCGATGACGACATTGAATACATGTCCGAAGGTGGCGAGGGATTGTATACCACAGGTGAAAGCAACAACAACCTGTTTGTTGACTTAACCTCACCAGAGGCGTCCTCCGAAGAGGAAAATGAGGCGCAAGACGGTCTGGATGAGCAAGCCATCAGTCAAAAGATCGACGCAATCCGGGGGGAGATGGAACGTCTTAATGCCGTCATAACCCCACTGATAGAAGCCTTAAAGGCGAAACAAGAAGCTCGACGTGAACGAGAGAAGCAGGAGCACGAGCAAAAAAAAGCGGCACAGGCGCCACAAAAGCCAGCAGCGCCACAACAAGAGCCAAATCTCCAAGCTCAACAGCAACAACTGCCACTGCAGAACAAAAACAAGCAGCAACAACAACAGCTGCCGGCAGAGCAGCCACAGCAACAACCGAAGGAGCAACGCCCGAAAAAACAAATGCAACAACAGCAGCAGCAGCAACATCAACTACAGGAGCAGAACCAACAGCAGCGGAACGAGCAGCAGCAGAGGAATCACCAGCAGCAGCCACAGCCGCCCCAAATACAAAATAAAAAAGAAAAGGTGCCACCCATCAACACTTACAAGATGGGCCAAAACTTTTTTATTAAGCGCTTAAGTAGAGATAGGCATGCGATTCACTGCTCTACAGTGGCGCAGCACAAAATAATTAAAGAATTATTAAAAAAATCCACGACTGAGTTCTTCAGTTTTACCCCCAAAGTTGATAAAAATCAAACGGTCCTCCTGAAGGGCATAGATTCCTGCACGGAACCAGAGGTGCTCTATAAGGAGCTCTGTGAAAAAGCGAGCGGCGATCTCGAGTTTATCGGGGTCAAGCCGTTCACTACAGTCAGAGCCAGACGGGAGAAGCGGTCTTTGCCGTTCTTCTTGGTTCAACTTTCGCCCAGCAGCAAACTGGATAGTTTGAGGAGTATCTCCGTCCTCAACTACCAGGTTGTAACATGGGATAAATTAAAGAGACGCGGCGACATGCTTCAATGCATGCGCTGCCAAAGGTTCGGCCACGCTGCAGCAAACTGCGAAATGCAGTCACGCTGCGTGAAGTGTGGTGAGAACCACATTAAGGGGGAGTGTAAACTCGGTGAGGAAAGGGTCGATGATATGACCCAGCTTAAATGTGCACTTTGCGGGAAGGAGGGGCACCCTGCTAACTATAGGGGTTGCTCAGCTTTTCAGCAAATCCGCACCAACAAAGCGGCTAGGCAAACAGCGGGAGAGATACGCCCATCAACGCGTGCTCCTACAGCAACGCCCGTCAATCCCCAAATTTCCTACGCCCAAATGGCGGCAGGAAGGGGAAAAACGGTACAGCCTGCAGCTAAGGTAGCCCAACCGGCCCTCGTGCCTAAGGCTCCGGACGCTCAGGCCGAAATAAGAAGCATGTTGCTGGCAATTCAAAGCCAGTTGACAGGACTTCAAAAACAGATAAGTGAGCAGGCGGCTAGGGTAGATCATCTCTACTCTGTTTTGCCTAGCCCATCGCATTTTAGAGGTTAAAGGCGCGCTGTCGGAGAGGCCTCTTAGGATCCTTGCTGTGAATGTAAATTCACTGATTAGGACCGAACGTAGAGCTAATCTTTTTCAACTGTTGAAAGACCAGAGTCCAGATGTGTTTATGGCCAGCGAAACTAAGCTGAACCAGAAACATAAGTTGACTAACAACAATTACAATATCGTTAGAAGAGATCGACCCAACTCCACTCAAGGGGGGGCGTCGCAATCTTCATACGAAAAGGCATTAATCATAAAGTTATATATAACAGTGAACTGCGTAGATTTCGGCTGTTAGAGGCGTGCGTCGTGTGCATTCCTCTCCAACAGGGGAAGCGAATGTATGTGATTGCGGCTTATGCACCGGAATCACCTCAGCCAACTAATTTTATGACAGAGCTTGAAAAACTTTTCGAATGTCTACGCTTGAGCTTGGAAGAAAATTACTTTCTCATGGCCGGTGATTTGAATGCCAAACACCTAGATTGGGGAAATCAAATACAGAATCCAAGAGGTATTCATCTTTTTAATTGGATGAGTCGATATAACACTGAATATGGTGTCGACCTGCTGGCTACGGATCGGCCATCGTTTCCAAGAAGCGGTGCCTATCTGGATCTATTGCTAATAGACTCAAGACTGAAAATTACTGACACTGTGGGTCAAAGACCAAGAAACTGTTTACGAACGATCGAGTACGACAGTGACCACTGCGGACTCGCCGCCGTAATACAGCTTCCGAACGAGCTCGTGGAGTTGGATGAGTATGTGCCTGTGCATACTTACAATTACAGTAAGGTGCGCTGGCCACGCTTTACCAACGCCTTATCGAGCGAAATCAGTTCGAATAATATATCCCCACCAAATGACAGGAATTTGACAAATAACGAAATAGACCAATATCTTGAACAAATGGACGAGACAATCAAACGAACAATGGACAGAACGATACCAAAGTACAAACAAAGGGACGCAACCGACATGTACCGGAATGCGACCATTGACGCATTACACAGACAAAAAAGTGGACTGCTGACAAGACTCAAACGCTTGTACCGACGGTTTACTGACCCAAACGATCTGGAGATTAGGACATTGAAATCTTCGATCAAGAACATCAACCAGCTTATTAAGGAAAATTATCGGTTGTCGATTAATTTGTATTGGGATAACAAAATTCGGGCTGTTAATTCTAGCGACCCGAGTATGTTTCCCCAAATTAATAAGATATTTAGAAGGAATGATCAGAACGACCTTCCGTGTCTTAAGCTCCAGAGAACGACAGATAACAGAGACGTACTTCTGACAGCAGGAATTGATCCAGAGGACGCCGTCTTGGACGATGACCTCTTTATTGTCGAGGATCCGCAGGAGAAAGTGGAGGTTGTGGGGGCTGCTTTCCAGCAAGTGTACAAGGTGAATGCATGCATTCGCCCGAACCATGACCTGGAAAACAGAGCCTTGCTCCACCACTTCTACCTTCGGAATGACATAACGCAATGGCGATCAGAGAACCTCGGTTTCACCGGGTTCAATGAAGATCATTTGGCAAATGCCATAATCGCCGAGCGAAATGGGCCAAGTTCCCTGTTAATTACGAAGGTGGAGCTTCAGCTTATCTTCGATTCATTAAAGAAGAAGAAGTCAGCAGGAGTCGATGGCATATCCAACGTTGTACTTCGACATTTACCACAAGAAGCAGTAGACATTTATACCACACTGTTTAACAACGCTCTGAATAATGCATATTATCCAGTGCGGTGGAAGACGGCTGTGGTGCATCCTCTCCCGAAAAAGGGAAAGGAAAACTCCAATCCGGCGAATCTCCGGTCGATAAGTCTTCTTCCGAGTATCAGCAAGGTATTCGAAAAAGTTATCAATAGAGCTCTGTCTAAGTGGGCAGAGGACAATAATATCATACCGGATAATCAGTTCGGTTTTAAGGCGGGACATGACACCATTCATGCCGCGTCTAAACTCGTTTCTGATGTCCAATGGAACAAATCTAAAAAGCAGTGTACGGGTGCCTGTCTGGTTGATTTGGAGAAGGCCTTCGACACCGTATGGCTAGAGGGTCTTTATCTAAAGCTGACCAGACTTGGCATTAGTAAACCACTATTATATATGCTTTATGATATGCTCAATGGTAGAAAGTTTGTTGTCAAGAGTGGCAATGTGACTTCTGCCACAACCTTTAATATTAAAAATGGTCTTCAGCAGGGAGCGGTCAACTCGCCGATTCTATTCAGCATTTACACCAGCGATCTGATAAGTAGTCTTACTCAGGCAATTGCGTATGCCGACGATCTAATTGCGTACAGAACAGCTCCAAAAGTCGAGGTCATCAGAATTCTTTTGCAGCGTGACTTCGAGAAGATTCAGCGATATTGCGATGACTGGAAATTGAAAATCAACTTCCAGAAATCAGAAACTATCTTGTTTAGGACTCCGTTGCATGGAGCCACAAGGGATACGAGAAAGAACTGGCGTAAGCTGGTGATCGTAGGCCAAATGGACAGCCACTGGCGAGTAAAAGTGTAGTAAAGTACCTTGGCATCTGGATGGATCAGTATTTGTATTTCGACAGACATATAAATGCTGCTCTGTCCAGGGCTAGGGGAGCTTTTGCCCTGACGAAACGGTTGTTTTATAGCAGCCGGCTTGACAGCAGGGTGAAGGTGATTTGCTACATGGCCCTCATACGGCCGATGATTGCCTATGGGTGCCCGGTTTGGTTCAACGTTGCCCCATCTCAAATGGAAAAGATTCGGGTGTTTGAGAGGCAGTGTCTTAGACGCTGCCTTGGATTACACAGAACACCAGAGTCGGAGTACAAACACTATTATTCCAACCTGGTTCTATACAACGGTGCCAACATAAACAGGATAGATAATTTCTTGCTGAAGCTTATTCGAGGTCACATTGCAAGAGCAATGTCCTCGACCAACAGCTTAATTTTTGGGGCTTATTACCCTAAAAACGACTATTACGAGAGTGTGCGTCTAAGCGGCTTTATTCCGCCCGATGCATTCCTCTATTTAGACAGTCGAGGGCTGATCCAGGATAGAGCGGCGGTTCCGCTAATCTACCACGTCGGCCGTAGAACTGTAGATCGGCGGCTCCTTTATGACCGAGACGTCCTCGCACAACACGGAGCGGAGCACCTTCGGTTCAGTAGGACTGTGTCCGATCGGGACCGAAGAGATAGGGTAAAGCAGGAGAACCAGTTCTGGTGGTTGAAACCTGAACAAGAAGATTCTTCGGATATTTAAAAGTTGACTGCATTTTTCTATGCCATGGCCGACTTACATAGGTTTAGGTAGTTAGTTTTAAGCAGGGACAGTCAGGGTGGCACCAAAAAAAAAAAAAAAAAAAAAAAAAAAAAAAAAAAAAAAAAAAAAAAAAAAAAAAAAAAAAAAAATATATAAAACCAATAAAAACCCAAAAAAAAAAATTATAAAACCAATAAAAACACAAAAAAAAAATCACAAAAACCCGAAAATGCTTGCTGTGGCTGTTCTAGTTTGTAAGTAGTTTGTAAGTAGCTTTAAGTAGTTTTATAGTAGTTTTAATTAGTTATAATTAGTTTTAATTAGTTTTAATTAGTTTTAATTAGTTTTAAGTTAGTTTTATTTAGTTTGTAAGTTTAATATAAAACAAAAAAATAAAGATAAAGATACCGAGTTTTTTATAAATTCTTCTCGGTAAAAAATAAAACCGATATGGATTCTAGTTTTAAGATAGTTCTTAGGCCGAAAGGCATTAGCATTAAGTTATTAGTTTAACTTAGAGCGCCCGAATGGGGCCAGTAAGTAAGTTGTAAGATATTGATAAGTAGGCTAGTTTTTATGAATTTTTGTCTAGCTTTAAGATAGTTTTAAGATGAATGAAAAATAAAAATGAATTTATAAAAAAAAAAAAAAAAAAAAAACATGCAACATGCAACATGCAACATGCAACATGCAACATGCAACATGCAACATGCAACATGCAACATGCAACATGCAACATGCAACATGCAACATGCAACATGCAACATGCAACATGCAACATGCAACATGCAACATGCAACATGCAACATGCAACATGCAACATGCAACATGCAACATGCAACATGCAACATGCAACATGCAACATGCAACATGCAACATGCAACATGCAACATGCAACATGCAACATGCAACATGCAACATGCAACATGCAACATGCAACATGCAACATGCAACATGCAACATGCAACATGCAACATGCAACATGCAACATGCAACATGCAACATGCAACATGCAACATGCAACATGCAACATGCAACATGCAACATGCAACATGCAACATGCAACATGCAACATGCAACATGCAACATGCAACATGCAAAATGCAACATGCAACATGCAACATGCAACATGCAACATGCAACATGCAAACTGCGACATGCGACATGCGACATGCGACATGCGACATGCCACATGCAACATGCATCAGGCAACATGCATGATGCAACATGCAACATGCAACATGACACATGCAACATGCAATATGCAACATGCAACATGCAACATGCAACATGCAACATGCAACATGCAACATGCAACATGCAACATGCAACATGCAACATGCAACATGCAACATGCAACATGCAACATGCAACATGCAACATGCAACATGCAACATGCAACATGCAACATGCAACATGAAACATGCACAATGCAACATGCAACATGCAACATGCAACATGCAACATGCAACATGCAACATGCAACATGCAACATGCAACATGCAACATGCAACATGCAACATGCAACATGCAACATGCAACATGCAACATGCAACATGCAACATGCAACATGCAACATGCAACATGCAACATGCAACATGCAACATGCAACATGCAACATGCAACATGCAACATGCAACATGCAACATGCAACATGCAACATGCAACATGCAACATGCAACATGCAACATGCAACATGCAACATGCAACATGCAACATGCAACATGCAACATGCAACATGCAACATGCAACATGCAACATGCAACATGCAACATGCAACATGCAACATGCAACATGCAACATGCAACATGCAACATGCAACATGCAACATGCAACATGCAACATGCAACATGCAACATGCAACATGCAACATGCAACATGCAACATGCAACATGCAACATGCAACATGCAACATGCAACATGCAACATGCAACATGCAACATGCAACATGCAACATGCAACATGCAACATGCAACATGCAACATGCAACATGCAACATGCAACATGCAACATGCAACATGCAACATGCAACATGCAACATGCAACATGCAACATGCAACATGCAACATGCAACATGCAACATGCAACATGCAACATGCAACATGCAACATGCAACATGCAACATGCAACATGCAACATGCAACATGCAACATGCAACATGCAACATGCAACATGCAACATGCAACATGCAACATGCAACATGCAACATGCAACATGCAACATGCAACATGCAACATGCAACATGCAACATGCAACATGCAACATGCAACATGCAACATGCAACATGCAACATGCAACATGCAACATGCAACATGCAACATGCAACATGCAACATGCAACATGCAACATGCAACATGCAACATGCAACATGCAACATGCAACATGCAACATGCAACATGCAACATGCAACATGCAACATGCAACATGCAACATGCAACATGCAACATGCAACATGCAACATGCAACATGCAACATGCAACATGCAACATGCAACATGCAACATGCAACATGCAACATGCAACATGCAACATGCAACATGCAACATGCAACATGCAACATGCAACATGCAACATGCAACATGCAACATGCAACATGCAACATGCAACATGCAACATGCAACATGCAACATGCAACATGCAACATGCAACATGCAACATGCAACATGCAACATGCAACATGCAACATGCAACATGCAACATGCAACATGCAACATGCAACATGCAACATGCAACATGCAACATGCAACATGCAACATGCAACATGCAACATGCAACATGCAACATGCAACATGCAACATGCAACATGCAACATGCAACATGCAACATGCAACATGCAACATGCAACATGCAACATGCAACATGCAACATGCAACATGCAACATGCAACATGCAACATGCAACATGCAACATGCAACATGCAACATGCAACATGCAACATGCAACATGCAACATGCAACATGCAACATGCAACATGCAACATGCAACATGCAACATGCAACATGCAACATGCAACATGCAACATGCAACATGCAACATGCAACATGCAACATGCAACATGCAACATGCAACATGCAACATGCAACATGCAACATGCAACATGCAACATGCAACATGCAACATGCAACATGCAACATGCAACATGCAACATGCAACATGCAACATGCAACATGCAACATGCAACATGCAACATGCAACATGCAACATGCAACATGCAACATGCAACATGCAACATGCAACATGCAACATGCAACATGCAACATGCAACATGCAACATGCAACATGCAACATGCAACATGCAACATGCAACATGCAACATGCAACATGCAACATGCAACATGCAACATGCAACATGCAACATGCAACATGCAACATGCAACATGCAACATGCAACATGCAACATGCAACATGCAACATGCAACATGCAACATGCAACATGCAACATGCAACATGCAACATGCAACATGCAACATGCAACATGCAACATGCAACATGCAACATGCAACATGCAACATGCAACATGCAACATGCAACATGCAACATGCAACATGCAACATGCAACATGCAACATGCAACATGCACATGCAACATGCAACATGCAACATGCAACATGCAACATGCAACATGCAACATGCAACATGCAACATGCAACATGCAACATGCAACATGCAACATGCAACATGCAACATGCAACATGCAACATGCAACATGCAACATGCAACATGCAACATGCAACATGCAACATGCAACATGCAACATGCAACAGCAACATGCAACATGCAACATGTCACATGCAACATGCACATGCAACATGCAACATGCAACATGCAACATGCAACATGCAACATGCAACATGCAACATGCAACAATGCAACATGCAACATGCAACATGCAATTGTTTTGCGTGCGAAAAAAAGTGTTGTGAATAAAATATTTTGATTTTGGGTGGTCGGTTTGCACTTTAAAAAATATATATATTCACCTCACGGCATTATTTGCATGCAAATGGTTTTTGCATCCAAAAATAATTATTTTCCATTTTTAAGCCTATAGTTTATTAATTAACGGTGAATTAATGACTTTATGGGTTGCTTATGCTGTGGCTTTATTGGCAATTTTTGAGGCAATTGCAATTGGAATATGAATGGCAATTTATTGCTTGGGTGGGCATTTTCATTGCCAGGCAATTTCAATTATAAAAGGTGTGTATAGGAATATTTGACTGCAAATGCAGTCAAATGCTGTTCGAATCCCCTGTTTTTAATAAAATTTAATTTTAATTCACTATATTTTGTCATGTGCGTTCTCATATTCTACGATTTAATTGAAAAAATCAGTAAAGAAGCCATTCACAATTACGGGGAACCCCATTTTTCCTCAATTTATTGCCTTGACGATGGAAATCAATAATTGCCTCTCATCTCCTAGGCAATATTGCCATTTCCATTGACAAAGCGTCTCCATTTGCATTATTACAGGCAATAGCAATGAGTGAGGCAATTTATTGCCTCAAATATTGCCAATCGAGCCGCTGGGTTAGGCCAAGGCAAACGTTTTCCGCCTTGAATATCTATTATCCAATTTGGTTCACAGAATAGGTGGAAAATAATTTTGAAAATTTTGATTTTTTTTTCGCATGGGAACTGTATCTTTTTGCTTTTGAAATAAAATTTAAAGTGTCTGCAAAAATACCAATTTCCCCATTTATACCGCACACTTTAATTTCTTCGTCAGTAAACCAGGAGGCGGGGACTCGCCAGTTCATTGCTCTAATGTTCTTGTGTGGTCATGTTGTCAGTTACTTCATGTGTTATGTTTCAATCAAAAATGGAATATTATGGAATACACGAAAACAATACATATAAATTCAACAATAGCCTTTTAGATTTTAAACTCATTGGTTTCTCCTTGTGTTCATAGTTTAATCCAAAAAGGACTTTAAGAATCTGTTAACATTTTGTTAGAACTGTCAGATTAAGAACTGCAAAGAAAAAATAAAAGTAGGTCTCTTATCTTACAACCTTTTGAATGGCAATCAGGAAAACCGATTCGATACGTGTACAATTTTATTTTCGACTAGCTGGCCCGCCCCCGGCTCCGCCCGGGTGGACAAAAATTTTGAGAACAAATTAACAAAACCAAATTCTAATAATGTGTCCTCGATTGATCGAATTCCGGATAATTCAGATTCAAATGTATTTTTTTTTATTGGAATCAAATTTCATGATGGATTGATTTCTTTTCAAACTCAATTGATATGTATATTTTTTTACCCAGAGTGCTCTTCCACACCTTTTTGGCAAAACGCAACACTAGTTAACCAAATTTCACCAAAGATTTCCTAAAAAGAATCATCCAAATAGTTCAGCAGTTCTTGAGTTATGGCTCGACAAAGTGAAATATGGTTTCATTTTTATTTATACAGTTAGTTTTAAGGCTCAACATTTCAAAGATCCGGTTGAACCCCGTTTAGGATGAAAGCTATTTTTTACCCCAAAATCATTATAGCAGCCAAATTTCTTCTCAAAAATACTGAGAAAAAAGTATATCACAATACCAATCTCGGCCCTACAATAACTCCAGCTTATATATTTGGTGGTAACACACGCAAGTTGTTGTTGTTCATTCAAAATTATTTAATATAAATTGATGTATAACTTGCAGCATGCACTGCACTTGTGTGGATTTCCATTTACACACAAACCCAACTTAAATTGTAAGTTAATTCTTGACCAGTGTCAACTCTTTCAACTCATCCCCCCCTTGTATGACCAACGAATTGTTGGCATACGAATCGGTGCATGGGGGAAAAAGAAAGAACCGACTGAACAATAGCAAGCTTGTGTGTGTTAATAAAACTTGCAAGCAGTGTTGCCGCTGAGGAATTTGAAAAGGTCGCATAAAAAAGGGTCACGAGGTAAAAAAAGTGGCACTAAGAAATTTTTTGATAAAAAACAAAACAATCAGAATAAATAGCAAAAAAAGTACCTAAACAGATTTTTTTTAGTTTTCTTTCTTAAAAAGTTGATCATAACAAAAATCGGTTCTTATATTCATTCAAATTCTCTTCAACTTCACAAACACATTTAAATCTGTAGTTTTCGTATAAATATTAAGTTCAAAAATTAATTTTCTTCTTCAAATCCAGGGTTCACTTTATATCGAGTTAGATACTGTTAACCTATTTTCTTCAAACCTTATGCATATTTTTTTTAAGAACTCGTTAAGGCTCTAGCTTGATGCAACATGCAACTTGCAACATGCAACATGCAACATGCAACATGCAACATGCAACATGCAACATGCAACATGCAACATGCAACATGCAACATGCAACATGCAACATGCAACATGCAACATGCAACATGCAACATGCAACATGCAACATGTCACATGCAACATGCAACATGCAACATGCAACATGCAACATGCAACATGCAACATGCAACATGCAACATGCAACATGCAACATGCAACATGCAACATGCAACATGCAACATGCAACATGCAACATGCAACATGCAACATGCAACATGCAACATGCAACATGCAACATGCAACATGCAACATGCAACATGCAACATGCAACATGCAACATGCAACATGCAAAATGCGACATGCGACATGCGACATGCGACATGCGACATGCCACATGCAACATGCATCAGGCAACATGCATGATGCAACATGCAACATGCAACATGCAACATGACACATGCAACATGCAATATGCAACATGCAACATGCAACATGCAACATGCAACATGCAACATGCAACATGCAACATGCAACATGCAACATGCAACATGCAACATGCAACATGCAACATGCAACATGCAACATGCACAATGCAACATGCAACATGCAACATGCAACATGCAACATGCAACATGCAACATGCAACATGCAACATGCAACATGCAACATGCAACATGCAACATGCAACATGCAACATGCAACATGCAACATGCAACATGCAACATGCAACATGCAACATGCAACATGCAACATGCAACATGCAACATGCAACATGCAACATGCAACATGCAACATGCAACATGCAACATGCAACATGCAACATGCAACATGCAACATGCAACATGCAACATGCAACATGCAACATGCAACATGCAACATGCAACATGCAACATGCAACATGCAACATGCAACATGCAACATGCAACATGCAACATGCAACATGCAACATGCAACATGCAGCATGCAACATGCAACATGCAACATGCAACATGCAACATGCAACATGCAACATGCAAGATGCAACATGCAACATGCAACATGCAACATGCAACATGCAACATGCAACATGCAACATGCAACATGCAACATGCAACATGCAACATGCAACATGCAACATGCAACATGCAACATGCAACATGCAACATGCAACATGCAACATGCAACATGCAACATGCAACATGCAACATGCAACATGCAACATGCAACATGCAACATGCAACATGCAACATGCAACATGCAACATGCAACATGCAACATGCAATTGTTTTGCGTGCGAAAAAAAGTGTTGTGAATAAAATATTTTGATTTTGGGTGGTAGGTTTGCACTTTAAAAAATATATATATTCACCTCACGGCATTATTTGCATGCAAATGGTTTTTGCATCCAAAAATAATTATCTTCCATTTTTAAGCCTATAGTTTATTAATTAACGGTGAATTAATGACTTTATGGGTTGCTTATGCTGTGGCTTTATTGGCAATTTTTGAGGCAATTGCAATTGGAATATGAATGGCAATTTATTGCTTGGATGGGCATTTTCATTGCCAGGCAATTTCAATTATAAAAGGTGTGTATAGGAATATTTGACTGCAAATGCAGTCAAATGCTGTTCGAATCCCCTGTTTTTAATAAAATTTAATTTTAATTCACTATATTTTGTCATGTGCGTTCTCATATTCTACGATTTAATTGAAAAAATCAGTAAAGAAGCCATTCACAATTACGGGGAACCCCATTTTTCCTCAATTTATTGCCTTGACGATGGAAATCAATAATTGCCTCTCATCTCCTAGGCAATATTGCCATTTCCATTGACAAAGCGTCTCCATTTGCATTATTACAGGCAATAGCAATGAGTGAGGCAATTTATTGCCTCAAATATTGCCAATCGAGCCGCTGGGTTAGGCCAAGGCAAACGTTTTTCGCCTTGAATATCTATTATCCAATTTGGTTCACAGAATAGGTGGAAAATAATTTTGAAAATTTTGATTTTTTTTTCGCATGGGAACTGTATCTTTTTGCTTTTGAAATAAAATTTAAAGTGTCTGCAAAAATACCAATTTCCCCATTTATACCGCACACTTTAATTTCTTCGTCAGTAAACCAGGGAGGCGGGGACTCGCCAGTTCATTGCTCTAATGTTCTTGTGTGGTCATGTTGTCAGTTACTTCATGTGTTATGTTTCAATCAAAAATGGAATATTATGGAATACACGAAACAATACATATAAATTCAACAATAGCCTTTTAGATTTTAAACTCATTGGTTTCTCCTTGTGTTCATAGTTTAATCCAAAAAGGACTTTAAGAATCTGTTAACATTTTGTTAGAACTGTCAGATTAAGAACTGCAAAGAAAAAATAAAAGTAGGTCTCTTATCTTACAACCTTTTTGAATGGCAATCAGGAAAACCGATTCGATACGTGTACAATTTTATTTTCGACTAGCTGGCCCGCCCCGGCTCCGCCCGGGTGGACAAAAATTTTGAGAACAAATTAACAAAACCAAATTCTAATAATGTGTCCTCGATTGATCGAATTCCGGATAATTCAGATTCAAATGTATTTTTTTTTATTGGAATCAAATTTCATGATGGATTGATTTCTTTTCAAACTCAATTGATATGTATATTTTTTTACCCAGAGTGCTCTTCCACACCTTTTTGGCAAAACGCAACACTAGTTAACCAAATTTCACCAAAGATTTCCTAAAAAGAATCATCCAAATAGTTCAAGCAGTTCTTGAGTTATGGCTCGACAAAGTGAAATATGGTTTCATTTTTATTTATACAGTTAGTTTTAAGGCTCAACATTTCAAAGATCCGGTTGAACCCCGTTTAGGATGAAAGCTATTTTTTACCCCAAAATCATTATAGCAGCCAAATTTCTTCTCAAAAATACTGAGAAAAAAGTATATCACAATACCAATCTCGGCCCTACAATAACTCCAGCTTATATATTTGGTGGTAACACACGCAAGTTGTTGTTGTTCATTCAAAATTATTTAATATAAATTGATGTATAACTTGCAGCATGCACTGCACTTGTGTGGATTTCCATTTACACACAAACCCAACTTAAATTGTAAGTTAATTCTTGACCAGTGTCAACTCTTTCAACTCATCCCCCCCTTGTATGACCAACGAATTGTTGGCATACGAATCGGTGCATGGGGGAAAAAGAAAGAACCGACTGAACAATAGCAAGCTTGTGTGTGTTAATAAAACTTGCAAGCAGTGTTGCCGCTGAGGAATTTGAAAAGGTCGCATAAAAAAGGGTCACGAGGTAAAAAAAGTGTCACTAAGAAATTTTTTGATAAAAAACAAAACAATCAGAATAAATAGCAAAAAAAGTACCTAAACAGATTTTTTTTAGTTTTCTTTCTTAAAAAGTTGATCATAACAAAAATCGGTTCTTATATTCATTCAAATTCTCTTCAACTTCACAAACACATTTAAATCTGTAGTTTTCGTATAAATATTAAGTTCAAAAATTAATTTTCTTCTTCAAATCCAGGGTTCACTTAATATCGAGTTAGATACTGTTAACCTATTTTCTTCAAACCTTATGCATATTTTTTTTAAGAACTCGTTTAGGCTCTAGCTTGATGCAACATGCAACTTGCAACATGCAACATGCAACATGCAACATGCAACATGCAACATGCAACATGCAACATGCAACATGCAACATGCAACATGCAACATGCAACATGCAACATGCAATTGTTTTGCGTGCGAAAAAAAGTGTTGTGAATAAAATATTTTGATTTTGGGTGGTCGGTTTGCACTTTAAAAAATATATATATTCACCTCACGGCATTATTTGCATGCAAATGGTTTTTGCATCCAAAAATAATTATTTTCCATTTTTAAGCCTATAGTTTATTAATTAACGGTGAATTAATGACTTTATGGGTTGCTTATGCTGTGGCTTTATTGGCAATTT
Source organism: Dasysyrphus tricinctus (assembly GCA_963921185.1). NCBI lineage: Eukaryota > Metazoa > Arthropoda > Insecta > Diptera > Syrphidae > Dasysyrphus > Dasysyrphus tricinctus. Next base: position 17,760,577 of record OY992532.1, on the reverse strand, counting down.
TTGAGGCAATTGCAATTGGAATATGAATGGCAATTTATTGCTTGGGTGGGCATTTTCATTGCCAGGCAATTTCAATTATAAAAGGTGTGTATAGGAATATTTGACTGCAAATGCAGTCAAATGCTGTTCGAATCCCCTGTTTTTAATAAAATTTAATTTTAATTCACTATATTTTGTCATGTGCGTTCTCATATTCTACGATTTAATTGAAAAAATCAGTAAAGAAGCCATTCACAATTACGGGGAACCCCATTTTTCCTCAATTTATTGCCTTGACGATGGAAATCAATAATTGCCTCTCATCTCCTAGGCAATATTGCCATTTCCATTGACAAAGCGTCTCCATTTGCATTATTACAGGCAATAGCAATAAGTGAGGCAATTTATTGCCTCAAATATTGCCAATCGAGCCGCTGGGTTACCCAGCGGCTCCATTAGCAATATTTGAGGCAATAAATTGCCTCACTCATTGCTATTGCCTTAAATAATGCTAATGGAGATGCTTTGTCAATGGCAATGGCAATATTGCCTAGAAGATGAGAGGCAATTATTGATTTCCATCTTCAAGGCAATAAATTGAGGAAAAATGGGATTCCCCGAAATTGTGAATGGCTTCTTTATTGATTTTTTCAATTAAATCGTAGAATATGAGAACGCACATGACAAAATATAGTGAATTAAAATTAAATTTTATTAAAAACAGGGGATTTGAACAGCATTTGCAGTCAAATATTTCTATACACACATTTTATAATTGAAATTGCCTGAAAATGAAATGCCCACCCAAGCAATAAATTGCCATTCCTATTCCAATTGCAATTGCCTCAAAAATTGCCAATGGAGCCACAGCGTTAGGCCAAGGCAAACGTTTTTCGCCTTGAATATCTATTATCCAATTTGGTTCACAGAATAGGTGGAAAATAATTTTGAAAATTTTGATTTTTTTTTCGCATGGGAACTGTATCTTTTTGCTTTTGAAATAAAATTTAAAGTGTCTGCAAAAATACCAATTTCCCCATTTATACCGCACACTTTAATTTCTTCGTCAGTAAACCAGGGAGGCGGGGACTCGCCAGTTCATTGCTCTAATGTTCTTGTGTGGTCATGTTGTCAGTTACTTCATGTGTTATGTTTCAATCAAAAATGGAATATTATGGAATACACGAAACAATACATATAAATTCAACAATAGCCTTTTAGATTTTAAACTCATTGGTTTCTCCTTGTGTTCATAGTTTAATCCAAAAAGGACTTTAAGAATCTGTTAACATTTTGTTAGAACTGTCAGATTAAGAACTGCAAAGAAAAAATAAAAGTAGGTCTCTTATCTTACAACCTTTTTGAATGGCAATCAGGAAAACCGATTCGATACGTGTACAATTTTATTTTCGACTAGCTGGCCCGCCCCGGCTCCGCCCGGGTGGACAAAAATTTTGAGAACAAATTAACAAAACCAAATTCTAATAATGTGTCCTCGATTGATCGAATTCCGGATAATTCAGATTCAAATGTATTTTTTTTTATTGGAATCAAATTTCATGATGGATTGATTTCTTTTCAAACTCAATTGATATGTATATTTTTTTACCCAGAGTGCTCTTCCACACCTTTTTGGCAAAACGCAACACTAGTTAACCAAATTTCACCAAAGATTTCCTAAAAAGAATCATCCAAATAGTTCAAGCAGTTCTTGAGTTATGGCTCGACAAAGTGAAATATGGTTTCATTTTTATTTATACAGTTAGTTTTAAGGCTCAACATTTCAAAGATCCGGTTGAACCCCGTTTAGGATGAAAGCTATTTTTTACCCCAAAATCATTATAGCAGCCAAATTTCTTCTCAAAAATACTGAGAAAAAAGTATATCACAATACCAATCTCGGCCCTACAATAACTCCAGCTTATATATTTGGTGGTAACACACGCAAGTTGTTGTTGTTCATTCAAAATTATTTAATATAAATTGATGTATAACTTGCAGCATGCACTGCACTTGTGTGGATTTCCATTTACACACAAACCCAACTTAAATTGTAAGTTAATTCTTGACCAGTGTCAACTCTTTCAACTCATCCCCCCCTTGTATGACCAACGAATTGTTGGCATACGAATCGGTGCATGGGGGAAAAAGAAAGAACCGACTGAACAATAGCAAGCTTGTGTGTGTTAATAAAACTTGCAAGCAGTGTTGCCGCTGAGGAATTTGAAAAGGTCGCATAAAAAAGGGTCACGAGGTAAAAAAAGTGGCACTAAGAAATTTTTTGATAAAAAACAAAACAATCAGAATAAATAGCAAAAAAAGTACCTAAACAGATTTTTTTTAGTTTTCTTTCTTAAAAAGTTGATCATAACAAAAATCGGTTCTTATATTCATTCAAATTCTCTTCAACTTCACAAACACATTTAAATCTGTAGTTTTCGTATAAATATTAAGTTCAAAAATTAATTTTCTTCTTCAAATCCAGGGTTCACTTAATATCGAGTTAGATACTGTTAACCTATTTTCTTCAAACCTTATGCATATTTTTTTTAAGAACTCGTTTAGGCTCTAGCTTGATGTAAAATGGACGTTAGTTATCTTTATCATATTTGTACCAAACACCACAGAAGAAAAACGTCCTACTGGATCTTCAAGCTGCTTGGAGCTCAAGAACTTTGGAAAATGAAAAAGTTATTACAGAAAAACTATGGAAAAATAGGGGGACGCATGTTAACCCTACGTTAGAACCGTTTTTAAGACATACCTACAAGTTTTTCCTTAGCGGTTGTATGGCAAGAATCGTTATTTTGAATGATTGATTTCAAATCAGATCATATATATTTTCTTGATATAAGTACATAAATGAATAAAAAAAAATAAGAACTTAACTTTGTCCATGCAATTTTCTAGAGAAGAGTCAGAAAAGTCGCAAAATTTATAAAAAAAGGGTAAAAAGAGCTAGTTTTTAAAAAGTCGTCTCATGGTCGCATGAGGCAATAAAAGGGGTCAAAATGCAACTTAAGTCGCACAGCGGCAACCGTGCTTGCAACTTGCAAGTCGCTGTTGCAATTGAGAAACCACGAAACCTGCATTGGGATTGAGAAGAACATGTGGCTTCAGTGGCGCGGTGTGTAGTCCATCGGCCTCTGTATTGCAAGGTTCATGGTTCGCTCCCAAGATGACGGCAAGGACCGCGTCCACATTAACCCTGTTCATTGGTTTAGTCCCAAACAGTTTCAAACAGTTTCAGACCGCCAGATTTGGTGCGGACCAGTACAATTTTTCAAGTGTGGAACGACTTCGGACTGAATCTGGCGGTTTCAAACAGTTCGAAAGTCGGCAAGGAACAAACCTATTATCTCGAATTGTGTAGATCAACATCGTTGATCAACAGTGTTGAGTAAGTGTAGACGTGTTGATCGACAAAGCCAATCAACATTTGTTGACCCGAACGTAACCCGATTCAAATGGATAGCAATCGACAAAGTTGTTTAACAAATTTCATTTTATTAAAAACATTTGTAGGGTTTTAATTTCATGAACATAATCTATTGGTTTTGTGCGTTATTAATCACATTTTTACTAGATGAAAAATGCAATATTTGTTGTGAATAAGTATTTAATGTTAATAATATCGTTTTAACTTTATTGTTCACAAGAAAAAATAAAAAAAAGTTGGGTACCACCAGGATTTGAACCCTGAACCCTTCGGTTGGATTCTGACGCATCGATCAGAAAATTCCAAACCACACAAATGTTTGCTCCGAAAGTTTTTCACGTACACACTAGCATGTTGATCGACAATGTTAACCAACAGTGTTGATTGGCATAGTGCGGACCGTCCTAAAGAGTTTTTCAATTAATACGAGCATAACCAGTCTAAGCACCACTAAAGGAGTCTGATGATCGAGGTGGCTCTCGTGAAATAGCTATAACTCCAGCCTAAAAACTTGGTGGTAACACACACAAGTTGTTGTTGTTCATTCAAAAATATTCATTATAAATTGATGTTTACTTGCAGCATGCACTGCACTTGTGTGGATTTCCATTTACACACAAACCCAACTTAAATTTTCGTGATTTCACGACTATTTTTACTTTTCTGGTCAGAATATACAATTTCTGGCTCCGCTGTGATTCAATGTGGTTTAATTCGAATTCGACAAAAAAAAAAACATATTCAAATCGGATTATATTTAACACAAAAGGAATTAATTTTTTATTTATAGAAGATATTAACAAGTAACAAAATCCAAAATACAAATTAAAATTTGAATGTATGTAGGTACCAACCAAATATTAAAAACACCAATATTAAACACCAAACAATAATAAGAAAAACAATTCATCCGGGCGGATGAGTTGAACACCACACGGAATTTCTTGACAACCGCATAGTGTGGAATGTATAGTAGCGTCCAGGGTGGTCAGAATGTCTTCATACTCCCGCATGAAGTCCATTTATTTAACCCTCAGCTCGGGATTGCTGTGAAGTCATCTCTCCAAACAGTAAAATTAGCGTAGGGCAGATCGATAGGAATCACCTAACGCTGGTGCATCATAAATCGCTGCACGATTCATCTATCACAGTTTCACATTAACATACTCTAAGGAAAATACAATGCACAACAAATTTGAAAAAATTCAGTGGTTGTCTTAAGGTGGGTCCACACTATGCCGATCAACATTGTTGGCCAACATTGTCGATCAACATGCTAGTGTGTACGTGAAAAACTTTAGTAGCAAACATTTGTGTGGTTTGGAATTTTCTGATCGATGCGTCAGGATACAACCGAAGGGTTCTGGGTTCGAGTCCTGGTTGTACCCACCTTTTTTTATTTTTTTCTTTTGAACAATAAAGTTAAAACGATATTATTAACATTAGATACTTATTCACAACAAATATTGCATTTTTCATCTAGTAAAAATGTGATTAATAATGCACAAAACCAATAAATTATGTTCATGAAATTAAAACCCTACAAATGTTTTTAATAAAATGAAATTTGTTGAACAACTTTGTCGATTGCTATCCATTTGAATCGGGTTACGTTCGGGTCAACAAATGTTGATTGGGTTTGTCGATCAACACGTCTATACTTACTCAACACTGTTGATCAACGATGTTGATTTACACAATTCGACATAATGTGGACGCGGCTTTAGGATACAAAATTATTCGACAGCATTAAGTCATTAAATAAAAATCAAAGGGCTGGCGATCCACATTTATATATACATATACTATTTTTTTGTCAGGGGTACTTGGTACCACCAAGAGTATCTCTTAGTCGGAGAGCTACCAGCCACTTTGACTAACCTACTAGACACAAGGCTACAACTTTGTGTATGCTTGATTTGGGACTAGTTAAGTATGAAAACCACGGTCTGGCAGGGTTGCCGTGGTCGAAAGGTTGCCATATGATTTTTTCAAAATGCAAAAATAGGGTCAAAATTAACCTACTCGCACAAGGCTGAAACTTATTTATAATTTAGTTTATATATTGTTATGCATGAAAAAATTATGCCAGACGGGTTTGGCGGTCGAAAGTGCTTGCCAGATGAGCCTAAAGCTCTTTAAGATTAAATAAAGATATTGGATAACTTGAGAAATTTGTTAGGTGCAAAGCCAAAACTTAGTGATTGCTTGTGTCGTGAACAGATTATTCAAAAAATCAATGTGCGAAAACTATAGGTAGGTTGGTGTTTCAGTTTTGTCAAAGTTCTAAAATTTTGAAAAAATTTGTGGCAACCCTTGGTCTATAGTAAAAGATCCATATCATAATTTTCTGAGTTGATTTAATATGTACTAAGATTATACGCAGTTAACGTGTTATATTTGATACATTATTCTCTGACTTAACAATGACATTTTTTAATACCAACTTTAAAAACTTATCTGGCAAGCTATTTTCGTCCACCAAACTGGTCTGGCATCTTTTTTTATGTACAAAATGACATAAGTTATTATAAATTCAAAAATCAGCATTCTAAGAGCAGATATGTTACATTTGGGAGTTATTTAACGTTTTGAAAAAAAAAGGTGGCAATCCTAGAACTGCGGAAATATTTTCTGATCTTTATTTTTGACTAATCTGTTCACGAATAAAGCATACACTAAGTTTTAGCCTTGCACCTGACAAATTTCTCAAGTTATCCAATATCTTTTATTAATCTTTAAGAGCTTCAGGCTCGTCTGGCAAGCACTTTCACTAAGCACTAAAAATGTATAAACTAAATTATAAATAAGTTTCAGCCTTGTGCGAGTAGGTTAATTTTGACCCTTTTTTTGCATTTTGAAAAAATCATATGGCAACCTTTCGACCGCGGCAGCCCTGCCAGACCGTGGTTTTCATACTTAACTAGTCCCCAATCAAGCATACACAAAGTTGTAGCCTTGTGTCTAGTAGGTTAATCAAAGTGGCTGGTAGCTCTTAGACTATCTTGTCCTACAAGTGTATGTCTTGTCCTGAAACTGAAACAGTGTTTCCATCTAATAGGCGTTCAGGACCAGCAGACAATTTAAACCCAGCGTGTATTCTTGCTGACAACAACAACACCCTCACAGGAATTGTTGAGAGCTTTAAATCCACCACAAGTTGTCGCCGTGCCACCAAAAAAGTCTCGGATGGTAACTACTAAATTTTAAATTTGTTTACACATGAGACATCTGGAAACGTCTAATCTATTGACTTTCGTTTAATAGATAACCTATGCATTTGTTATTATCAGACAGGAATTAAATTGAACAGAACAATAATTATGTCAGCTTTTGTTTTCATTATTGCACAAGGTCAAGAATTAAAAAAAAAAATGACGATATGGTTTGGCTAAGAAGTCTATATCCTGAGTTTAATTAATCGGATCATCAAGGTTACGATCTTAAAATTTAAAGAAAATACAAGACCTTCATTTTATATTATATTAATTATTGCACTGTTTAACCAAAGATAATATAACAAGTTGTTATATACTTCTCATATTATCTTTGGTTCTAATCTACAAGCAACTCCTAAAACCAGTCATCCGCGCTTAGAAAAAAATTTGAATTTTTACATCTAGCTTTTATGAAACATTCGACGGTGGTGACGTGATTATAGGTACATTTGTTACATTTTACATCACGAAAAATCTATAGAGTACTCGTAGGTATATGAATTGAGACGCGGTTTTAAATAATTTCTTTTCAATAATTCAGCGGTAATAATAGGTGGTATTTCTTGAAAATGCGACCAGAAAAAATGGAATCAAATTTAAATAATATACTGATGAGAGAGGGTTAATATATTCTGCCTCAATATAAAATTAATTCGGAACTTAAATGTTCACTTTTGATTTTTTAAAATACGAAAGCACTCGGATCCACAAGTATTTAAATAAGAAAGAACACTTTACAATAACAACGGCCAGAACCAATTAATAAGTTATGTGGTGTTAAATCATATTATTTTCGTTTTATTAAATTAAAAATCAAGTTCTGTTCAAAATTTAGCTGTATAGACTAAGCTCTAACCCTCTATAAACACCGAATTTGCCATTTTAAATGGTCCTGTCTTTTATTTTTCCCGAAGGTTCTGTAGGATTACTTTTGGTTTCATAAAATTTTCAACAAAAATTAGAATGTATTTAATGGAAATTCATAAAACAAGAACGTTTGTTAAAATAAATCATGTTGAATGTATTGCAAACTTCCTGCCTACGCTCTTAAACTATAACCTTAATTTGAGTGCTTTAAGGAAATCTACTGAAAGCACATAATAATAAAAATAAAAATAAAATAATCATTAAAATTAAAAGAATATTAAAATATTTTTATTTTTAAAACTTGTCAAAAAAAATGTTACAAAAGTTTATTTTCATTTTTTCAGTTTTTTTTTTATAAAATCATTTTCCATTTTTAAAGTTTTATTTAGAGACCACATCACCGGCCTTATTCATGATATCCGAACCGGCTTTCACTACTCCATCGGCACCTTCCTTGGTCACCTTGGCACCACCCTTGACTCCATCAGCAACGCCACCACCAATTTTCTGGGCGACATCTTTTGTAGCATCAGCTCCATCCTTTATTATATCCATGACTTTCTTTTTTTGCTACAAGGATTTGCTTATTTAGAGAGATAGTATTATTTTTGTCTATAGCAAAGTATCTACTAAATGCTGTGAACGATTGGAGAGTTCTTGTTTGACTGATATACCTTTCGAAGTTCTATGATGATAGGTAGCTGTTATTTTGTTATTCAATTCTCAAACTAGATAATACTACATACAATCTTGGGAGTAAGGTTCATTGATTAGGACCTATTGAACAGCCAGTTGCGTCATTAGCCATGGATCCGCTAGACCAGGGCCACGAAATTTATGGGCCCACTGGGCTGCAACAATAATTAATTTAAAAACTATTCAACTGGATTCACATATTTCAAATCATAAACATTGCAGTTTTGCAGTTATGTTTAAATTATTGTACAGGAACCGAAATTGCTAGGACCTTGCAGAAGGGCTCCAAATTTCCATTCAACGATCTCGCATTTCCATATCGCACCAAAAAATCTCGCAAATATTAACCGAAATCTCGCAATTCAAAATTTCGCATATCAAAATCTCGCAAATCGATATTTTGGAAATTTAAATCTCACATTGCTCGCAGTTTCGCACCAACAAAAATTTATGGACTAATTTGGGTCTTCTTCGATACTCTGCTCCACAGCAGCAATAGCGTCTTCGGTGCGCACTGTACGGCGTCTCTGAGTAAACCACTAGAGTAAACCTGGCGCGAAACTGATCCATGATGGTTGCTGGAAATACCAAATCTGCTGGGCGATTATGTCGACCGAATATTGGACGCAGCGCGTGATGCGCGAACCGAACCATTATTTTGGTAATAAATTTGCACGATTTGCAAACGTTGTTCAGGAGTAAGTCTATTCATTATGAAATGGCAAACCAAAGTGAGCATAAATCTAGTGACAGCTGCCAAAAAGACCAACTCTGAAAAAAGTATTGAAAACCACACGTCTAAAAAAAACACACTTTATGTAAAGAAGCCTTCGGACAAAAGTTCGAACTCAGATTCGAATACTTTTTTCTTCGAATATTTCAATTCAAAGAAAAGTCCACTTGTGGCAATTTGGTTACCTAAAAAATCGACATATTTGAATATAGCGACTTTTTATTGGAAAAAAGATCTTTAAAAAATGTGTTGTTTCTAACAAAAAATTAATTTTTGTGATTTGTATTTCAGAAAAAATAGTTTGTTAAAACGTTTACATACATAATGTATGTCACATGTGAGAAAGTTTCGGGTTATTTGTTTCATTTTTTGATATTTAAAAACACAACTGAAAAATTGAAAATTTTTCGATTTGCAAAAGCAAATATTTCGAAAGTGAGGACAAATTAAAAAAATTAGTATGTAAAGATTGATACCCTAATCATTACCTTTAAGAGTGTTCCGAACTGAAATGGTGATTTCATGAATAAGATTGCGAAGCGTGTACTTGTCCGATCAAAGCGATTAAGGTGTCTATGGACAGATAAACTTAATCTCTACGCCATCATTGGAAAAAAAATTTAATTTTGTGCTCTAGATTTTGGTAAAAGCCTCTAAGAAATCGAGAAAATGGCTAAAAGCAAATGTAGCCTACACTATAGCATTTTTTGCAAAAAAATGTTTAATAACATAAAATTCCATATTTTTACTATGCCACTATTGAAGAAAATTTTTAATTTTGTACCTAATACAAATTTTAATAATGCAAAATAAAAATGCTTGTGAATTTTGAAAAAACCCATTTTTGACAGTCAAGTTTTTACACCTAACGGTATTTTTTTGAAAATTTTGTTTGCAGTGGATATAAATTCAATATACTTTTCATGATTTTCATTAATTATGTAATCATATTTGTATCATTTGATATTGAAATTTTTAATTCTTAAAATGAGCTTTTTGATAGAAAATTTATGTAAATTTAGAGGTTAAAATCAGTAACTTTTAGAAAAAAAATGTTTTAATACAATAATACGCCTACTAGTGACCAATTAGTAAAAATGCAAAGTTTTATAAAACAAAGTATCTGATGAAAGTGAAAAAAAAGGTCTTATATATGCAAAAAAAAAAGTTAGCAAATGACTGGTTTTGTTCGGTTCGGAACACTCTTAAAATGATATACATTCTATATGTACTTCTCTCCTGTTTCCAGAAGTGTCCATTTGAAAGTCTTTGGTGATTTTTACGTTACGTCACTGGATTTTGAAATAAAAAAAAATCTAAGAACCAAAATAAAAAAATTAGCTCGGCTCCCGAAGCCAAAGCCACAATGTCATTCTTTCACACGCAATTAAAATGTTGGCATTCATTACATGATTCTGTGGCTGACATCCTTTAGAATCCGTTTTGCTTATTTTTCACTTTTCTCAAAAATTCATCCGGAGTCTTCTTTAATATCCCAAATAATTTGTAATGGAATTTTTGAACTAGTTGAAAGAATTTTTCCTATTCATTCATGAATACCAACTCAATTCTTAAATCAATAACAACAGCACTTTTGCCACCTGTCCAATAGCGAGCTGCGGTTTATCCAGAAGTCCTGCATCGTGCTACGCCCAAATAACTCAGGACTAACAATTTTTAAATTTGTTTGCAATAGCTCAGTGATTGTCTAGGAAGTATTTAACAAAAAATATTCGACAGCATTAAGGCCTCCAAATAAAGATCGAAGACCGAAGCCCGAAGGTCTGACGATCCACTCACATATACCTAAAAAATATATGTATTTCAAGGAAGCGACAATTCCTCTCAGGGTAACTCTTGTCCTCCAAGTTGTTCTCTTGTCCGTGAAGAAGTGCTTCCCATCTAAACACTTCAGGATCAGGCAATTTGAGCCCATATATGAGTATTCTTGCTGCCAGTAACAACATCCACACAAATAGTGTTGAGAATTATAAATCCACGAGCTGTCATTCCACCAAATTTATTTTGATTTATTATTTAACAGATGGATTGATGGTAATGGTAACTACTGAATTTGAAATTTGTTTATTCATATGAGTCATCTGGAAACGTCTATAATCTATTGACTTTGTTTTCTTTTGATAGATAACCTTTGCATTTGTTTTTAACGATCAGGAATTAACATAAACAGAACGATATCAGCTGTTTTTTTTCGAAATATATTGCTCAAGGCCAAATTAAAAAAAAAGCCGATGTGGTTTGGCTTAGAAGTCTATATCCTGACTTTAATTAATCGGATCCTTTAAGGGTAAAACCTACCCTCTATAAAAGCACCGACTGCCATTTGAAAAGGTTCTGTCTGTTCTTCTTCACAAAGGTTTATAATCGAAATAAGTGTTATTTGGCTCATACTTTTGGTTTCATCAAAATTTCAAAAAATGTTAGGACGTCTTTAATGAAAATTCATGAATCATTTAAGGGAAACGTTTATTAAAATAAATCATTTTGAATATTGTATTGCAAGATTTCTTCATGCGCTTTTAAACGATACACCATATAATTAAGGAAATCTATAGATACCTAGTGAATATAATTAAAATAATAAGAACCGAATTAAAAGAATATTAAAACATTTTTATTGTGTGTTTAAAGAAATATTACAAAAGTTAGTTTTTATTTTTTGCTGACCATATCACTGGCTTTATGCAAGATATCCGAAGTGGCATCAAAAATTGAGTCCTTGATACTCACTACTCCACCGGCACCTTCTTTGGTCAAATTAGCGACACCCTTGATGCCATCAACAACTCCACCACCCACTTTCTGGACGATATTTTTTGTAGCCTCAGCTCCACCCCTAACTATATCCATGATTGAAGCTCCTTTCTTTTGCTGCGAAAAAGATTTGCTTATTTATTTGGATGATTTTTTTTGTCCTTGGGTTTCTTATACCAAATACTGCGTGAACGATTGGACAGTTCTAGTTTGACTGATATACCTTTGGAAGCTTTAAGACGAGAAGTAGCTATTTGACAATCTTGAGAGTAAGGTTCACTGATTAAAAACCAAACATACAGCCAATGGCGTTATTGGGCATGAGCCTGCTGGGCCTGGGCCAATAATCGTTAATATTGCAGTTTACAGATTTGTTTACAAACCAACATAATGTATAAATTAATATATGGGTGTAGGTAAATTCTGAACTTCGATTTGTTCTTAGTGTATCTGGAAGATTGAGGGGCCCTCACACGGAACTTAAGTATACAAATCATAAATACAAAGATAACATCCATTTTTTAATTGAACAATTTTCATTCTGAGTTTGTTCTTAATCAGGAAAAGGATAAGCTTAAATCTTTGCATTCCACAGCTTTTTGTATAGATGTAGGTAATATTAATTTATTACAAAAAATCTATGTCTAACCATTCTGAAACTAGATGACCTTTTATGACTATTTAGTGACCTTTTATTGGTACGTTTTGAGGTACCAACTCCTTGAGTGGCTTTATAAAATTCATTAACACAATACATCACTATAACCGATAACTGAAACTAATAGACCTTTTCTTACAATCTAGTGGCATTTTTGCTTGGGTAAAATTAAAGATATAGTAAATTCAGGTGCACCATATCGAGAGATATTTTGAGAATTAAAAAATCAAAAATCAAATAAAGAACGCTCCAAAAGAAATCAGATAAGGCTTGCTTAAAATCTCATATCTTCAGTTTTATTTTTCGGATGATCAAAATTAATTAGTTTGTGGACATAAAGCAAATGACAGAGCATCATTTCCCACTTCTAATAAATAAATTCAAGTGCATTTGCCCCTTCCTTACACAATAAACTGTTTACCGTGATTTTCAAACCCTCGCCTCGTCCCTACCACGGGCACAAAAAAAAAAACTGCCAGACTTTTGTATTCGATGTCAAGATGCATGTACCTACATATCATCATACTCATTTTTTGGCTATGTGTTTATTTTTTCAGTTCGAATCTCGAAACGAATATTACTGAAATTGCGAATCGAGATTTCGGTTATTTTGCGAGATTTTTTGTTGCGAAATGTAAATTTAAAATTGTTAAAAATGGGATATTTAAACTTTGAGATTATTGAAAAAAAAAAAAATATATAAAAATAACTTCGTTATTCAAGATTTTGATTTGCGGTATTTGGTAAGGCTCCTGTCTTTTCAGATAATACACATTTTTTGAGAGTAGCTCACATCATTGTTCGATTGCAATTCCCTCGCATTTTGCTTCGATTTGCTGAAGGATTTGATTGTTTTAACTTGCCCACCTAGCAACTTGGCAGAAACTATTGGAAATTCAACGGTTTTTTTTTGTTGTATATGGTGAAGTACCGCTGTATTGTGTTTAGGGAATGGCATTAAAGAAAGTAGTACCTAAGTTACAAAAAAAGTTGAATAGTCGCCCGGATGGGAAGAACATGTATAGTTACTGTGACCATCCGTTCATTATTATAATGAACAGTTCTGTATTTGAAGACATTGTTCATTATAAATTATTTTGTATACAAAAACATACAAATGTTCAGTACTTTAGAAGTTTGTCATTATTATGTTCTGTATTTCAAATAAATTCCTAAAAACAATAACGTAGACATCTCAAATTAGCCACAGAACAAAGGAACAAAATATCTAGTATAAATTTATTTTAAACTGGACTTGTATTTGGTGAAGGCCAAAAATTATTCAAAATTTAAAAACGTATCGGCTGCCTGTGGTGTGTTAAAATTGAAATTTGTAAATTTTACTTGAAGTTATCTATAAAAATGTAAACAAAATAAGTTAGCCCTGATACCACCTAGAGGCGAGACAATGCTTATAATGTCGACTTGCAAAAAAAGTACAAATTCTTACAGAAAACGACTGGCGATGTGAAATGCAACAAATTCGTGATTTTTTTTCCATAACCAATAAGTAAAGTGCAAAAAACAACTGAGGTAATCTAGATTTAAAGTAAGGCAAAGACTTAGTTCCTTACAGCTTTAAATTATATTATATTTTAAGTAAAGTTGATTAAAATTTTGTTTATTATTCGGCTCTAAAATATGGTCACCGTATGTATAGTCCGTCAAATGGATGCAGAAGAGAACATCTATAGTAGACGCTCGATATAGTGAAGTAATAAAAACCAGACCTGTTCACTGTTTCGAGACTGTTCACTTTTTCGAGCGGGTGTTTTCGAAGGCTTTCTAAAGGCAAATTTGATCCAAAATGTACAATTCGTTCGATGTGAATGTTTTTAATTTTAATAAAGCATTAAACTGTGCTTTCACTCAGGTTTGAACAAAAAACAGAGACAATTCCTCAAAGCTCTCAATACATGTAAAATGCTTGCTCTAAATAAAGAACTTAGGAGACAATCTACAGCCAGTAAAATTTTGGAAACCATTTCTTATAGAACCAACCGGCTCCACAACTTTTCTTGAAAAAATCAATAAATTACTTTTATTAAAGGTTTCCTTTGGGCGGAAAATCATTTTTCAAAAAATGGTTATTAATGGTATCCCTAAGGTACCATTTCTTGAATTTTCGATTTTCTTCAAAACGGTATGACTGATTTCAATATATTTTTTTTACAGAAGCTTCCAAAAAATATTATTACTTTTCTGTACCAAAATTAAAACAAAAAATATTGCTTTAATTTTTAAAAAATGTTTCAATTTTTTTTTTTGAAAATCATAACGACATTATCGATTTTTTTAAACCCAATATGTAAGACTTTGTACTCTCTTAAATATTCTTAGAAAAAAATTTGCATTTAGGAAAAAATAACAGTACCTCTTCGATACAAAAGTTAAAAAACCACAAAGGAAAATATTTTTTTCTCAAAAACGACTCCTAAGATTTTTATTAAACTTTTTCCATATACTAAAATTAGTACGATCTACTACCAGCAATTATAAAATTTTACACTAAGCAACTACTAATAATAGCCGTCTTAGAATGTTTTTTTTTTATTTTGAATTTCTTCATTATTGGTTGAACGGATTTAGATTATTTTGTTTGTATACAAATTTCAAATAAAATTAAATAATATTGCATCTCAAAATTTTCAAAAAAAAAGTTTTTGAACTTTTAAAAAAAGTTTAATTTTTTTTTGAGAATTCCATATCTCAAAAATTGGTTGACAATTTTTTTTTTCAATTATTTGTATATGCACATAAATAATATTGTAATGACTTTCCAAATTTTAACTATAACGACTCCGAAAAGCAAACAAACGAACACAATAAAACTTACGGTCGCAGTGCAAACATACCCTTATTAGCTATAATTATAGCAACTCTCAAACGAAGGAAGCGCCATCTGCCGGATTATAGCAGATTTACCAGCTGTCAAATAAAAGCTTTTGGAAGGGAAATTATTGGGAAATTTCCCCTACGGAAAGCTCTGGAAGCAGAGACCAGAACGTTCTCCTTATTTCGAGAGTTTGGAAAACAAGTATAAAAGGCACAGGTTTGAACGGCAGCGACACAGTTTGTTTTTAATCGTGAATGAATAAAGTTGGTTGTAATAAAAGTGAAAAGTAAAGTTTGTGAACTAATTCAGTAGTGAATAATAAATCGTTTTGTTTGTAGTAAGAAAAGTAAAGTGTTTTATTTTGTGAAATAAATAAGTGGACGTTTTGAATAAAGTAAATAAGTTTTATTAACGAACCTGAGAAAATATTACATTGGTGTCAGAAGTGGGATAAAACTTATTTTATCTGTGCACTCAGTTAATTTATTGTGTGGAAACTGAAAAAAAAGACAATGGGTAAATCTTTGAATGATTTAAATTTAGTGGAACTTAAGGCAGAACTGAATAAGCGAGATCTTCCTACTGCTGGAACAAAGAATGATCTTATAATTCGTCTGCAAGAAGATTTGAGAAGATGTGGAAAAAACCCGGACACGTTTATATTCGACATTGAAATGGAAGAACAGCAAGAACAAGTAAGTACATCGGGCATGACCAATATGCTGTCTCAGCTGCTCGCAAAATTTGAAGAACAAAAGAATCTTCTAGAACATCAAAGCCAAGAACAAAAGAATCTTCTAGAACATCAAAGCCAAGAACAAAAGAACCTTCTGGAACGTTTCGAACAGCAAAGCCTAGAGCAAAAGAATCTCCTAGAAAAACAAGAAAAGAATCTTCTTCAACAGTTCCAAGAACAGACAAATCTGCTGGAAGGTAAGTTAGATGCCTTTGACAACAGAATTATTGCCCTTGACGAGCGTGTCGATAAACAATTTTCGAATGTCGATAAACAATTTTCGACTGTCGTCAAACAATTTTCGACTGTTGAAGCAAAGTTCGAATGTGTGGAAGATAAAATCGAATCCATTACAAAAGAATTAGATAAAGTTAAGAAAATGAAGGTTCGAGAAAGTTCTGGCGACTGTCCAAAGAAAAAGGAGATGCATCCACCAACCTTCGATGGACAAACTTCTTGGTCAATCTACAAGAAGCAGTTTGAGGCAGCCGCAGCAACAAATGGCTGGGATGAGGAAGACAAATGCATAGCTCTAACTCTTGCCCTCAGAGGACCGGCGGCTGAGCTGTTACAAAGCATACCAGCAGATAAAAATGGCAACTTCAGTGCTCTTGTTCAGGCCATTGACAAACGTTTTGGAGATGGCCATATGCAAGAAGTCTTCCGCGTTCAACTCAATTCCAGAGTCCAGAAAAGAGGAGAAACTCTACAACAACTCCAAGCAGACATCGAACGGTTGGCGCACCTGGCATATCCGGCTGCAGGGGACGAAATCATCAACCAATTCGCAACAGAAGCGTTTGTCCGTGCTGTATCTGATATCAACCTTCAGCGAGCAATTCGAACTGCTGGCAAACGCACGCTTCCTGAAGCACTAGCATTCGCCCTCACTATGGAAGCAGCAGAACAGACTTCTCAAGGAGTCCATCGGGTAAGAGAAATAGAAATTGAGGAGTGTTCTTGCAAGAGAACTGCGTTCCAAAGAAACCAGCGAGATGGACTTGCTCGATGCTGGAACTGTAACAAGATCGGACATCTTCAACGCCAGTGCAGACTGCCACCTAGAAAACCTCCATGTTGGAATTGCAACAGGACTGGGCATCTGCAAAGCCAGTGCAGATTGCCACCTAGAAGACCATGGAAACCAGACTACAAGCATTGCACGCATGAAAAAGAAAAGGAAGTTGTTTCCATCCAGCGACTGAGAGCCTATCCCATTTACGACTGGAATAAAAGGAAAATGAGGCCTGCGCAAAAAGATGGCTCGGGAAGCGATATATATCGCCCAAAAGTGACTCCGCTGCAGTTAACTCCTACTCGGCGAAAGGGTGACGAGCGTGATTCCAGAGAAAACTACAAAGTTGGAGCGGACGGATTTCAGGTGTGCATGGATGTCAGCCATTTCAAGCCAAATGAGTTAATGGTCAAAACTGTTGGCAACAGCGTGGTAGTGGAAGGTAATCATGAACGTGAAGATGAACATGGCTACATAAGTCGTCAGTTTGTACGGAAGTACCAGCTACCAAGGGGGTACGATGCCAAAGATGTCATCTCAACGGTTTCAATGGACGGTATCCTGACAATCAAAACTCAGCAGAAGGCATTGAAGAACAACGAAAGGATAGTGCAAATTCAACAGACTGGCCCCATGAATCGGAGT
Source organism: Dasysyrphus tricinctus (assembly GCA_963921185.1). NCBI lineage: Eukaryota > Metazoa > Arthropoda > Insecta > Diptera > Syrphidae > Dasysyrphus > Dasysyrphus tricinctus. The sequence continues at coordinate 17,742,980 of OY992532.1, read as the reverse complement.
GATAAGGGAAATGAAGAAGAAAGGCTGAGTGACGTTCAGGAAAGAACAAGGGCAAATATGAAGCCATCAAGTGGTCGGATGAAAAAGCGATACGACACAAAAGCAACAAGGACAGGATTCCAAGCGGGAGACCTTGTTTGGTTTTATAATTCCCAGCGTCGGAGGGGAATGTCACTGAAACTTCAACAAAATTGGGAAGGCCCTTATACTGTTGTAACACGAGTAAACGATGGCGTCTACCGCATTCGGAGAGGATTAAGAGGCAAAATAAAAGTAGTTCACATCGACCGTTTACATCGTTATAATGGTGAAGGAAGTGATGGATTTGCTCGGGACGATCAATCCTAAGAGGGGGGCAGTGTAATGACTTTCCAAATTTTAACTATAACGACTCCGAAAAGCAAACAAACGAACACAATAAAACTTACGGTCGCAGTGCAAACATACCCTTATTAGCTATAATTATAGCAACTCTCAAACGAAGGAAGCGCCATCTGCCGGACTATAGCAGATTTACCAGCTGTCAAATAAAAGCTTTTGGAAGGGAAATTATTGGGAAATTTCCCCTACGGAAAGCTCTGGAAGCAGAGACCAGAACGTTCTCCTTATTTCGAGAGTTTGGAAAACAAGTATAAAAGGCACAGGTTTGAACGGCAGCGACACAGTTTGTTTTTAATCGTGAATGAATAAAGTTGGTTGTAATAAAAGTGAAAAGTAAAGTTTGTGAACTAATTCAGTGGTGAATAATAAATCGTTTTGTTTGTAGTAAGAAAAGTAAAGTGTTTTATTTTGTGAAATAAATAAGTGGACGTTTTGAATAAAGTAAATAAGTTTTATTAACGAACCTGAGAAAATATTACAATATTTTAGATTTGCATACCAAAATTTGTCCTTAATAATGTTAACAGTTAAAAATTATTTTTTTAAAAAAACTGCTCCAACGATTTTAAACTTTTTTTCATACAATCATATTCAATAAAAAATTAAGATGGCGTTCTTTTTTTCACCTCAAACTGTCAAAGGAGTTGTTTTAGCTAATTTAAATATCGTATTTCATGCTTCTCTACTTATTTCTCTCATAATTTCCATGTTTTTATACAAAATTTTCTTAATTTCGCAGTGTCTTGAACATAAGAGCAAGTACGTGCGACCCAGTCATTTTTATTTTTAAAGCGTGACGAATTTCACCTCCTCAATGCACACCTGCATCACCAACCTGAACTATCCGGCAGAAATAATTTACTTCAAAGGCTAATTTCTTGCTGCATTTACCGCACCGCTTTACCTACCGTACCGAAATACACAAGTACAAATAAATCTTCGAAATACGCAACACAGAAAGTTCGCATACCAACCCCTGAATTATGCAACGGTTTATACTCGTCAGTGAGTCACTGAAAATATGCGAAACAGTTCACACTGCCTTTTGTACGGAAATTTAATATGGGGAAGTATAATTTTTGGAACAAAATTGTCTTCCTCCTTTGCTGTGTATGTGTACCAATTGGGGTACATAAGGAAGAAATCTGAATCTGAGTTTAATTGATTTATTCTGGAACGGATTATATTTATTAACTCAACCGAGACAAGCTGGTGGGTACTAATTTTACCATCAGAAGTTTCACCGAATTTTTTAATGTATCTCGTACCATTTTTTGAGGTTTCTCCTCCGTTTTATTATTTATATGAATCCAAACCGCCTTTCTGTTCTGTACTCCTTCTGAGTGCATTGAAGACTCTGTGTGCCAGCCAGTACCAAACCTGATTATCTTTCAGCCTGCAGCTGAAAGCAGGGATTTAATCCTAACCGACTTTTATATTTCTACTGTTCACTCATTTGTATAGTAGACGCTATCTGTGAGCCGGTAGCAGTTAGCAGATTTGACCTACCTTCAACTTGCCGTTGGAGGCGGATATTCAATCGTACTCTGTACTTATTTTTGGTTAGAATATGGAATACCGTGTTAGTTATATAAGCTATATAACCTTTGCTTTAGCCTTGTAAACTTAATATTTGAATAAAAAAGAATATTTGCATCGGACTTTAAAACTCTCAAGTCTCAACCCAAGTTAGGTGTTTTCTTTGGGATAAACCCTGTACACCGACGAGTCTACCCCAGCCTTGACAATAAAGCATCACAATTGAATCATCTGTTTGTTAAACGTCAGATATAACACCAAAAACTATTTTTTAGCACAAACATTATTTTGTTTTCCTTAAACGCATAATAACATTTAAAATAGTTAAACCAAAAGATACCCAAAATAATCAACAAAAGGGAAACTTATTTTACTACTGGAAAAACTATATGTTTTTCCAGGGGTGCTGTCTCTTATTGCGAAGAAGTGACAAATCCTCTGAGAGTATCTCTTGTACTAAAAGGTGCTTCCAATCCAATCGTTAAGAAGAACATTGAAGCCCGTGTATTCTTGCTGCCAACAACAACACCCACACAGGAATTTTTGAGTTATAAATCTACGATAGCTGTCATGCCATCAAATTAATTATTTTTTTTATTTAAAAATCTCGGATGGTAACTACTGAATTTGAAATTTGTTTATATACGAGTCATCTGGAAACGTCTATAATCTATAGACTTTGTTTTCTTTTGATAGATAACCTATGCATTTGATATTAACAGACAGGAATTAATTTTGACAGAACCACATCAGCTTTGTTTTCAAAATATATTGCACAAGGTCAAGATTAAGAAAAAAAATCCGATAAGGTTTTGCTTTGAAGTCTATGTCCTGACTTTAATAATTTGGATGATCAAGGCTAAGAATTTTCCTCTTTTATAGCACCGACTTTGTCATTTGAAAAGGTTCTGTCTGTTCTTTTTCACAAAGGTTTATAATTGAATTAAAGTATGGTTTCATCAAAATTTCAAAAAATCTTAAAATGTCTTTAATGAAAATTCATAAATCATTTTAAGTACCTAGGTATGTAAACGTTTGTTAAAATACATAACTTTGAATGTATTGCTAAAGTATGTATACACCTTAATATTAAGGAAACCTATACTGAAAATAGTTAAAAATATTAAAATAATAACGAATTTAAGAGAATATTTAAACATGTTTATTGTGTGTATAAAAAAATATCACAAAAGTTTTTTTTTATTTTTTGCTGACCATATCACCGGCCTTATTCAAGACATCCGAAGCGGCATCAAAAATTGAATCCTTGGCAGTCACTACTCCACCGGCACCTTCCTTGGTCAAATTAGTGACACCTTTGACTCCATCAACAACTCCATCACCAACTTTATTAACGGCATTTTTGGAAGCATTGGCTCCATCCCTTACTGAATCCATGATTGTAATTTCTTTTGTTTGTTAGTTGGACAATTATGTTTGTCTTTAGCTTTATAAATATATCAAATGCAGTGAACGATTGGAGTGTTCTAGTTTGACTGATGTACCTTTCGAATCTTATGATGAGAGGTAGCTATACCTTATTCGATTTCTTAATTAAAAAAAATTGACAATCTTAAGGTTCACTGATTAGGACCGAATGATCAGCCAGTGGCGTCCTCAGGCACGGGTGAGCTGGGCCTCAGGGCCCCAAAATTTAAGTAGCTGCCTGGACCGGCGAAAATAACCAATTTCAAAACAAAATAAGGCAAATAACTACTTTCAAAAGTTTGTATGTAGGAACGTGTAGAATAAAGTTTTCATTTTGCATGTTGCTTATTTTTGATGACGTTGTTGTTTTATGTTGGCTATAGTTTGCTATAAGTTTGCCCTCTAAAAGTACTTGAGAGTTCTAGGACGGCATATGGCCCTAGGGTAAATGATAGGAAAATCCTTATGCACACCTCCGCGTGGTAGAGGGCGGGTAACGCTAACGTGCAGGGAGGCCGAATGGATGCCGGGATAAGCAGACAACCCAGCGATGCTGGTCAGGGTACAAACTTGTCCTTGGGATGGTTAAAAGCCCCCTTAAGGCGGATGAACTGTAGGTGGTGGTCAACGGCATGATAGTCTGGTGGCGGAGGAGCCTTTTTTGGTAAAAGGCCAACGGCAGCAGCAGGTAGCGTCTGTAACCCATATTGGGCGGCTACAAAAGGCGTCTGTTTTCCCATAGTGGGCGGCCTCGAGCAGTTATGTGTTTGACCATACAAACGGCGGGTGTGCCTGTCAAATCTGAGCTTATAGTAGGGTCGCTTAGCAAGAAAATCTGTTTTTGCCGGACAAAAGCACCAAATTTTTTTTAGGTACTACTTAGGTCCATAGCTTGAGATTTAGGGTAGGACCCATCTCGGCGGTCAGCCATTTTGGATTTTAGAGCCGCCATTTTGAAATTCAGGTATATTATTAATATCTCGGCTTCTAAATCACTTAGGATCCCAAACTTGGTGTCTAGGTATACATTTTTGGGGTCAGGGAATACAACCACATACTTTTCAAATGTTAAAGTTTGCAAATATACGAAGGGGGCATGGGGGCATGACCCCCTTGCTCCAAGACAATCAAATATTATATTTAGGGTCGGATAATGTGTATACACAAGTTGAAAATGTATCTGACTAAACTTATCCAAGGAGGAAATCGGGGGTCATGACACCCCCCCCCCCCTCAGAGCCCAGAAAAAAGTATAAATACAAAACAAACTTCATTTAAACACACAGAAGTGCAAAAACTGACACGACGTACGGCTAGCCCAAATTATTTCATAACCGTAATGTTACCTTTTATGAGACCATGGTAATATTATTCGCGAAGACTGTATGTTTTGTCGAGTTTTTCTGAAAGGAAAATGAATAAGTTAAATGCAAATACAAAATGCAGATTTTCATCATCTTGGACTCCGTTCAACAAGAAAACAGAAATAGAAAAAATCTTAAAATTATAATATAGATGATCATAAATCAAATTTAAAATTTAATTTTTTTGTCGGCTGTTTTAAGCAATATCTATGTTTTGGTTAGTTGTCTAAATGCGACCATTTACGCAAGATTTTTCTAAGTCCCCTATTACACGATGATTCTTTGTCTCTGACTCTTTTCGAACATAATGAAGAATGGCTGTAGTAGGTGTATGATTCGTGGACGTGGTGGTAATCCTCATTGGAAAGTTCCGTCACCTGATGAACTTGTGCACAAATTTGAAGATTTCTGTTGTCTTTGGTACGGGAAGATCATTTAATTATATATACATCAATGCTATTAACGAGAAACTGAGCGTACAAAAATCCTTGGCCTCCCCGTATTTCACAGTTTTACGGGCTGCGATACAACATCTTCATTTTTCGGACGAGGCAAGAAATCTGCGTGGGAGGCATGGAATTGTTATCATGAGGTGACACATACCTTAACATGCATAGCATTACATCCCTACACAGAGCTTGATGGTGAACATTTAAAAGGCTAGAACGCTTCACGGTAATATTATATGATGAATACAGTAATTCGAACAGTGTGAATGATGTCAGCAAGGAGCTGTTTTGTCAGAAGACTAAGACAGTGGAGAAACTTCCACCAACAAAAGATGCACTACTTCAACACTCAAAGCGGGCTGTATATATCAGGCAGGAGTATGGTGTACCAGTGAGCACATTCAACAGTGTGCTCCTAGTCCGGAAGGCTGGGGCTGGACTCAGAAAGAAGAAGGTGGATCATGGGTTCCTGCGTATGGAACACATTACCTATAGCTTCAAAGGCATGTACTGAATTGGTGAAATGTAGTATTGTAAGAGTCAAAAAGGATACACTGGTAGATATGCTTCCAAAGCTGCTCGTTGGAATTGAACTAATCTTTTTAAATGTCAATGCTTGAAGACGACATAAGCAATCCATATAGGTAGATCAATGCAATTCAACATCTTTCATATGTGATTTCTCTTGTATTTAAATTTTATATACTAATATGTATGTACATGTAATAAATAAATAAATAAATAAATTGGGAGGCGCAACAGCTCGTGGAGAACCAGGGCCTAGTGACTTACAACTCACAACCATTCCTGTGTGCGTGTTTGTTGGCAGGAATGGAGGGGACCTACAGTTTTTTGCCGAGTCCGAAGCACTTTTTCATGACAAGTATACTCTTGGAGGATTTGTCAGTTCTTCGCAAGAGGCAGAACCTCGGATAAAACATTTCTGTTTTTAGGTGGCACGGCTGGGAATCGAATCCACACCTTCGGCATGACAGTCCTACGCACTAACCATCATGCCACGAGGTACTACATGTACATGTATGTATGTACTGTACATGTACATATATCTTATTTCATTTTCAACCTTATATCTTAGAATTACATATTTTTGTCACTCGATTTAATAATTGGATAGTTTGTTATTAATATATACATACTTAAAAAGCCTAACTTAAATGTATTTGCATTTAACTTATTCATTTTTCTTTCAGAAAAACTCGATACCACAAAACATACAGTCTTCGCGAATAATATTACCATGGTCTCATAAAAGGTAACATTACGGTTATGAAATAATTTGGGCTAGCCATAGTCGCGTCAGTTTTTGCACTTCTGTGTGTTTAAATGAAGCTTGTTTTGTATTTATACTTTTTCCTGGGCTCTGAGGGGGGGGGGGGGGGGTGTCATGACCCCCGATTTCCCTCCTTGGATAAGTTTAGTCAGATACATTTTCAACTTGTGTATACACATTATCCGACCCTAAATATAATATTTGATTGTCTTGGAGCAAGGGGGTCATGCCCCCATGTTCAGATGTTCAGCGAAAGGCTGACTTGCGACTATCGCTGTGTGAGACGTGACAAGAGGGTGAGGTTAGATGGACTCGCAGATAATGTGGAAATCGCTGCCAGAAGAGGAGATATCCGGGAATTGTACCAAATAGCCAAAGATGTTATCGGGAAAAAAAGCAACACCAATAATCCTGTAATGGATGTGGATGGCACACTTTTGGTATTAATTGAGGATCAGCTTCGTAGATGGAAGGACCATTTTTGTGCCCTGTTTAATGAGGATTCAGTTGAGCAGAGTGCTGAAGTGCCCCAACTAAACGAGATATGCGCAGGTCCTATAGGGGTATTGACATCGAACCCCCGTCAGAATCGGAAATCCATACAGCAATGAATCTCCTCAAAAAACAACAAGGCAGGTGGACTGCACGTAATACCAGCTGAATTCCTGAAAGCCGATCCCGTAACAGCGGCTAGTATTTTACATCCGTTGATACAAAGCATTTGGGAAAACGAGAGCTATCCCAGGGACTGGAAGGATGATGTGATTGTTAAGTTGCCAAAGAAAGGTGACTTAAAGAATTGCAACAATTGGCGTGGTATCACCGTTTTGTCCGTTCTCCCAAAACTAATGGCAACCATCATTCTCGAGCGAATAAAGGAGAATCGAGCCTACACTCAAGAGGCATCAAGCTGGCTTCCGCAGTGGTCGATCGTGTGTCGACCATAGCAACACCCTACGTATCGTCCTCGAGCAGTCGATGGAATTTCAATCACCGCCTTACATCACGTTCGTGGATTTTGAGAAGGCCTTTGATCGAGTAAACCGAGAATGTATATGGAGATCGTTGCTTGGTAGAGGAATTCCACCAAAAATAGTTGCCATTATAAAAGAGTCCTACAACAACGCAAGGTGTTTTGTTTTGCACAATGGGCAGCTAAAACTCCTTCGTAGTGCAACAGAGTGTGAGACAAGGGGATGTTCTATCGCCAATTCTCTTCCTTCTTGCGATGGACGACGTATTGACGGCCAGTGTTGTAGTCCAGTAAATAGAGAAATTTTACTACTGACCAAATGGAAAAAAATAGCGGCAGGCTGAAATTTTGCAGGTCGTTTTGGGGGTAGGTATACAACTTAAATCTAAGTTGGCGACCTCCTACCCCTTGCAGGGGCACTTTTCTGAAATCATGGTATATGAAGAAACAGTTCGAAGAAAAAATTAAGAAAATTGTTAAAGTAAAATCCGCCCCCTGCCACGCTCACTTTTCTTAATTCTTTGTTTCTCATAAACTGCTCCAAGGATTTCCATGAAATTTTTAGCTTTTGTTCTTATGGATGAGAAAAAGTTGTGAAATTGGTTTTAGTAAAATCCACCCACTGCCACGCCCACTTTTCTCATGTCCTTATTTCTCGGTAACGCCTCCTACGATTTGTATAAAATTCTGAGAGTTAATTCTAATGTTCGAGAAAAAAATTTAAAAAAGTTGTTTTATTTAAATCCCCGTCTAATAGTACCTATTTAAATGTACAAAAAATTGTGGGCACGCTTGTGGCTACCAAAAAGCTGGTCTTAAATATACACCAATTTGCAAGAATTGCAGTGGGGAAACCTGCGACCATAGTCGTCAGATTTCTCTACTAAGCGAAAACGACGATTGTTTTTTGTTTTGGCGATGAAATTTCAATTGAAAAACATGACGCTGGGCCTTTGATTGAGAATGAGAATGAACTACCAGATCCTTCTCAAAAACGAAAAAAAATATAAAAATATTAAAAAGATATTATGTTGATTAGGCCTACAGTGGACACCACTGTGCTGTTAACTCTACCTCCAGGGTGGTTCGGAAACGAGTTATGTGCTTAATCAACACAATTGGATTTCCCATCCCCTTATGAACACTGATGAATAATACTTATTGTAAGTCTCGCTCGAAAAAACAAGATTTGAAAATTTTACACACTCCAAATAGCCGTCTTATAGAGACAATATTGAAGAAAAGTCGGAGTGCTAGTGGGCGGATCTTACTAAAAGTGCTTTTTTAATCAATATATAATATGTACAATGATTGTCCATTTAGCAGCGAAATTAAAAACAAATCCTTACGCTATGAAAGAACTCAAATAAATGATTTTCATCAATCTGGAGACTTCGAGGCCTGATTTGGGTTTTTATTTTTTATTTGAAAACTAAATCGTCACTCCCTAATAGGGCTGTAAAAGTAACGACAATATGAGTACCCGCATGTTTACGTTACTTTTGGTTCGAGTACTCGTTACTTTGGTATCGTTACTCGTTACTCTCGTTACTTTCGTTATATTGGTATGTAGATACCCTGAAAATCGAAAAGGCATTTCGCATTTCGGATTTCTTATTGTAACGATACGAATATGATTATGTATTTGTATGTGGTTCGGACTACATAACAACTAAGGTTCGGAGAATGATAAAATATGATTCCTTCTCTCATGGTTTCAATGTAATCGACACAGGTGAAAGCTGAGACATACCTAACTAAAAAGAAAAAATATTTTCAAAATAGGGTGTTTTACAAAAAATTTTAACATTTTTCAACTTCGTTGTTCCTTCAGTGATTTCAATGAATTTGACAGAGGTGATAGCTGAAACAGAATTTCAACAGAAAAAATGTTTTCAAAACAGGGTGCTTCAAAAATATGTATGTCAATATTTTGCAACTTCGATGTTCTTTGAGTGATTTCAATGAAATTGACACAGTACACATTGATAGCTGAGACAGAATTAAGAGGAAAACAATTATGTATTTCAAAACAGTGTTTCAAAAATATGTCAACATTTTCGAACATTGTTGTTCCTTCAGTAATTTTAATGAAATTGATACAGGTGATAACTGAGACAGAATTAAAAAGAACAATATTTTCAAAACAGGGTTTTTCACAAAAAATTTCAACATTTTTCAACTTCGTTGTTCCTTCAATGATTTCTGAGATAGAATTTAAACAGACAAATATACTTAAAAAACAAATATTTCTACGATGACCGTCACGACGATGACGATGGCCATGACGATGACGGGCAGGACGGCCGGCCGGCGTCGATGACTAATGTTACGGCGGGCATCATATCGCAGGCAGGTCTTGGCTCCTGGGAACTGGTATAGATTTTCTTCAGGTTGGTCTGGAACTGGGACATCTACATTTTTTTTTTGAAAAATTTATTGAAAAAAACATAAAATTTTTTTTCTAAATTTTATAAAAAAAGAACTTTTTTTGTACATTTATTTTACAAATTTGAAAAAAAATTGCTTTTGCACCAAATGTATTTTTAAGATAAATTTGCATTTTAAAAGTCGCTAACCCAGCGGCTCCATTGGCAATATTTGAGGCAGTAAATTGCCTCACTCATTGCTATGGTCTTTAGTAATGCAAATGGAGACGCTTGTCAATGGCAATATTGCCCAGAAGATGAGAGGCAATTATTGATTTCCATCGTCAAGGCAATAAATTGAGGAAAAATGGAGTTATCCGTGTTTGTGAATGGCTTCTTTATTGATTTTTTCAATTAAATCGTAGAATATATGTACGCACATAACAAAATATAGTAAATTAAAATTAAATTTTATTAAAAACAGGGGATTTGAACAGCATTTGACTGCATTTGCAGTCAAATATTTCTATACCCACATTTTATAATTGAAATTGCCTGGTAATGAAAATGCCGACCCAAGCAATAAATTGCCATTCCTATATCAATTGCAATTGCCTCAAAAATTGCCAATGAAGCCACAGCGTAAGACGCTTAGTTAAGCCGAAAATCAAGGATAAAGGTGTCAACTTTGATGTTTCTAGGACGTTAAGTTTAGTCGCAAATCGTGTTTAAAGATTTCTCAAAAAAAAACAGAATTCATTCCTATTTACAAAAAAAAATTTAAAAAAGTTGAGAAAGTTTAGTAGCAAAACTGAATATATTTTTATGAAAGTTTAGGAAAAAACTGTTTTAACCAACTTATTTTTTGATTTTTTAGAACTTCCTAGAACACGAATATGCATTTTATAAGTAACTAAGACGCTTAGGTCAGCCGCAAATCAAGTTTAAGGATGTCAACTTTTATGCCTCTAGGACGCTTAGTTTAGTCGCAAATCACGTTTAAAGATAAAAGTCGAATTTTCGTATAATGCGATGCAGCAATTGAGCGCCAATGTCAATTTTTCTTGAGCAATAGTACCTTGGGTGGCGAATAAACAGTGAGGTATGTATGGAGGGGGGGGGCATGCTACCACCTGCTTGGGCTCACTATAGGATTTGGGGTGGATGCAAGACTGGGTGTACGCAAACTTTCTTTTGCATTGAAGTCGCCAGGATGCTTAGTTTAGTCGCTAATCAAGTTTAAAGGTGTCAACTTTGATGCCTCTAGGACGCTTAGCTTAGCCGCAAATCGCGTTTAAAGATAAAAGTCAATTTTTCATATAATGCGATGCATCAATTGAAAGGTGGCACTTCTTAGATTATGAATATGACACTTATAGCGAGTTTCTTTGCCAATTATTCTTGACATTGCGTGGCCTGCTTCGCTGGTTCTCAGGATTTTTACCCTCCTTTTTGGGTCATCTGTCCCGCTCACGCAACTCCGTTGGTCCGCTTCGGGTATTCAAAGTCGTCTGGCGAGCGCCAATGTCAAGTTTTCTTGAGCAACAGTACCTTGCTTGGCCCGCTTCGCTGGTTCTCAGGATTTTAACCCTCCTCTTTGGGTCCTCTGTCCCGCTTACGCAACTCCGTTGCTCCGCTCCGGGTATTTAAAGTCGTCTGGCAGGCGCCAATGTCTAGTTTTCTTTTGAGCAACAGTACCTATCATTCATATTTCGAAAAAAATTAAAAAACGAAAAAAAAGCTGAGAAAAGTTTAGTTTTTTCATTGAAATTTTCTTCAAAAAAATTTGTTTTTTCTAATTTTTTTTTTTCAAAAAAAAGTTAATATTTTTATATAAGAAAAAAGTAGTTTTTTTTCTCAATTTCTCAAAAAAAGTATATTTTTATAAATTTTTGAAAAAAAAAATTCCCACCTCTGTCCAGAATCCAGACCACCTCACAAGTCTAGACCACCTCACACCAAATCTCCCAATACCGACTCCCACCAAACAGAAACCTACCCCCTTTCATATTCATTTCAGTTCAAATTTTTCATATCCACACTCAAAAGCAAAACAACAAGAGGAAAAGGAAACGTTACTCTAGTGTCTTTTTGCCTGTGTCTAGTTAGTTGGTATATGGTATGTCTATGTAGTATGTATAATGTAGTACGTTTGATATCGGTATAAGAACAGTTTTGCTTGATACGCCATTTCAAATTCATTCCGTACGTGCGACGAGTCCGAGTGATACGATATCCAATATAGTACTTTTTGTATTGTATTGAAAAAGTAACGAAACATGCGAGTAACGAGATTATTTAGGTAGTAACGTTTCGTTACTCGGTATCGAAGTGAATACCCGTATGTTAGTAACGAATACATACGATTCGTTACAGCTCTACTCCCTAATACAGTTCGTAGAAATTAATAAATAAACATGAAAGAGGAGCGTGACTACCTGTGGGTCTCACAAAATTAAAAGTGCTCCGCAAATCTTTATATCACTAGTATGAAAAACCTCTCAAAGTTTTATCCAAATCAGTTTCTGAGAAATCAAGATAAAAAAAAGTGGCCGTGGTAGTGGGCGGACTTAAATGAAATTTTGTTTAAATTTTTTTTCTCGTTAATAAGAATAAACTCTGAAAATTTCATGCAAATCGTAGCAGCCATTTTCGAGAAACAAAGAAAGAAGAAAAGTGGGCGTGGTAGTGGGCGGATTTTACTTTAACAATTTTCTTAATTTTTTTCTTTGATCTTATTAACAACTTATGAAAATGTCATCCGTATCGGTGCAGCCACTTCTTCAGAAACCAGGATTTAAGAAAAGTGGGCGTGGCACCACCCCTGCAAGGGTTAGAAGGTCGCCAACTTAGATTTAAGTTGTATACCTACCCCCGAAACGACCTGCAAAATTTCAGCCTGCCGCTATTTTTTTCCATTTACAATTCTAATTTTACTGTACTATTGGTACAGCTGAGCGACAGGGCATTCAATGGAGACCGTTCGAAAGGCTCAGTCATTTAGACTATGCCGATGACATATGTCTACTGGCAAATAACATCAGTGGGCTGAACGGGATGTGCCAAACACTGCAAGTGAAGGGAGAGTCGAGTGGTCTAAGAATAAACAGCAAAAAGACAAAAATAATGCTCACAGGCCGCTCCACACAGCAGCGTATTATTCTACAGGAGACGCCAGTTGAAGTAGTGGAACAGTTTAACTACCTTGGCATTATTGTTTCTGCAAACGGTGGTACGGATCTGGACGTTAAAAGTAGAATAAATAAAGCTTGTGCTGCCTTCGGTATTCTGTCCCCAATTTGGAAATCCAGTCAAATCTCCTTACGCACTAAGTTGAGATTCTTCGAGTCCAATCCCAATGTCAAATCCGTGTTGTTATATGCTTGTGAAACCTGGAAAGTCACGTCTACCATTTTGAAGAAATTGCAGGCTTTTGTGAATAGCTGTCTTCACCACATCCTAAAGATTCACTGGCCACAAATAATATCAAATGAGGACAAGTCAAGAGCGGCTGGACGTCGACATAAGAAAGCGTAAATGGCGTTGGATTGGTCACACACTGAGGAAACCAAACGATGAAATTGCAAAGCAGAGCTTTGAATGGAATCCTCAGGGTGCACGGTGGGTTGGAAGACCAAGAACAACATGGAAATCAACTGTCTTAGCGGAAGCAGAATCCCAGAGAAAGACGTGGCCACAGCTGAAGTACTTTGCAGCAGACCGTGAAGGTCTGTTGAAGCCCTATGCCCCAGCCGGGGTTACAGGACACGATGATGATGATTAATTTAGGCATTTTATCAAAATACAAATAATGTAGATAGGCACAAAATATTTCGAGCTTCCTAAATGCTATATTGCTTATATTGTTAAACTAAATTAATAAAACTTCCTTTACAAGGTGTCCGGCAGAAAATCGTTTAAGGGGAAAAACTCTAACACACCGCCTCTCACCAGAGGCAGCGGGAGGCAGTTTCTGAAAAATTAAGTTTAAATTTAAAAAAAATGTAAAAAATCAATAATAAAATAATGTGCTATTGCTCTTTTGTTGAAAGATGTATTCCATTCTTCTTTTTTTTAAAATCAAGTTGTTTAGTGACAGTTTTAGAGAGATTAAATTTCAAAGTCAATTTTTTTTTTTTAAATTGTGATTTTTTTAAGTTGATATTTTTTTTCAAAATTTGGGCAAACAATAAAAAAAATATTTTAAAAAATTACATACGTACTGCTCTTACACCTTAGTAATGGAAACAAAAATTGATTGTATTGCTCTTGTCGTTCTTAAAACGGCAGCACTGCCCTATATATGTTTTTTTTTCAGGGGTTCTGCCTCTTATTGCGAAGAAGTGACAAATCCTGTAGAATATCTCTTGTCCTCCAAGAAGTATATCCTAAGAAGTGCTTCCCATTTAAGCCGTTCGGAATATGCCAACAACAACACCGACACAGGAATTGTTGAGAGTTATATATGCACGACGGCGGCGGCGCACAGTGGGCCCAAATGATGTTTTGCGTCTCATAAATGTTTTTTCAAAATAGTTTTAAATGCTTGTATTTGTATGAGAATGTTTTAAAGGAATGTCTAATTTTTCATTACAATAAAAATTTTGTGTCTGAACTTAGCCATTACATATATATATCACTATCCAAAGTATTCGCTAGAAATCTCACTGTCTGAACAACGTTATGAAGTTACTAATTAAATACATTTTTTTAACAATTTGTTAATGGGATTACTCAAGTATTATACATCGTTGGAAAGCTTGCAATTTGGATTATACGAATTATTAAAAACATATTCAAAGATATTGATAAATAAAAAACAAAAACAAAAATTTGAAATACCTGATTTTTGTTGGTATTTCTAATTTTGGATAGAGCTTTTAACCCCTTCCGCTGTCTTCCGCTGTTTTCTTTTTTAGTGTAAATGATTCCTAAGTACATAAATAAGAAGCCAAAATAAAAAAATTCTGCCCCAATCTGCCCCGCTTTGATCAAGAGCGATGAGCTTATCATAAGGTAGGTACAAAACAAAAAATGTCCAATAACACTGGTCAACAAAATTTAATTTGTTTTTTTTTTTTGTTACATAAACCAAAATATACTTTTCCGTAGGTTTTTGGTGTGCTGAACTCGAATCTGAAGTCAGAAAAATTCTATCAGGCTATGTTTTTGAGATATTCCCGTTATAAAATCGAAAAAAACGTTTTTATGCTGTTTTCAAAGTTGTATTGTAACGTGAGGTAAAATGTTTCAACAAAATTTTTAATATTTTCTTCTTTTAAAATCAGTTTAAATCTTTCCAATACCTGTCTTCTTCGGTTAATTGTAGGCCATCTATTTATCACATAAATACAATGTAAAGGACAATGGGAAAAAATTTATGGGAAATGGCCCATTTTTTAATACGATGTGTCATATATCGTTGAAAAGGTTATTGTGAGTACATCATTTCATTAAAAGCTCTAATCCATGAGGTTCGCGAGGTCTTTAATTCGTGCCTCTGACAAAGGAGACTCGAACAAAAAGTTCTACAAGGCCAATAACGACGAAACATTAAACAAGCACCTATAGCTTCTATTCTTGAACAAAAATACCAGTGATAATGTCTCATCATTATTGGCCTTGCAGAACGTTTTTTTGTTATTTTGTTTGTCAGAGGCACAAATAAAAGACCTCAGAGAAAGTTTTTTTTCCAATAACTTATTTTTAAGACTTAACCTTTTGACCTTAACTTTTTTGTCTTAAATCACATTTTGATTCCGATTAAAACATAGCAAAGTTTTAAATAATTTGTTTGTGAAAAAATTATCTTTCACTTGGGATCTTTAAAGTTTAAAGTATTAAAAATTATTTTTTTTATGCGCATGGAGCAACTATGTATATAAATAAATAATTTTTGAAAAGTACACGTTTTTAAGCTTTGATCGCCTATTGCTTGATGAATTTCAATCCGGCTATTAAAAGCAGCTATATGTAAATAGGAATCGATCAGATCTTTAAAAAAATACACATTTTATGTTAGAAAGATATATGACAGTGTTTTAAAAAAAAAGCAATTATTTTTTGCAGATTTCTCAAAAATCAGGAAAGAAGGTAGGTTATCAAATAAATTCCGGAGGAGAAGATTAGTTATTTCAGATGCTGTAATGAGTTTTTTATGGAAAAATTATTTTGATGTGTAAAACTGCCTTAAATATAGCGAAAACACTATCTATTCGTTTTTTATTTTAAAATATCTCGAAAGCTTGATGTGATGGAGCAATTCTGAGGTTTAATTCGAATTCCGGGCATCAAAAAAATTCGGAAGACTACAGTGCAATTTCTGTGACAAAAATTGTATTGACTAGTGTTATTTTTAAGAAAAAAAAAATAATTTTATATGATACTCAACATGCTGGAAATTCATGTTATATTGATTATTTGTTACATTCTTAACTTTGAATAATTTTTAAATATTAATAAAATAAATTCACACTTAAGAAATTTAAATTAGTTGATAGGCAGTACATTCAAAATGATGTGTGCAAAATTTCACCCAATTATTTTAAGAAACAAGTAAGTTACAGATTTATGAGACGCAAAACATCATTTGGGCCCACTGTGCGGCGTATCATGCCACCAAATTAATAGTTTTGTTATTTTAAAGTCTCGGATGGTAACTACTGAATTTGAAGTTTGTTTGTACATGAGACATCTAGAAACGTCTATGATATTCAATTGACTTTCGTTTGATATACATAGATAGCCTATGAATTTGTTTTTTAACAGTCAACAGTCAAACTATACACCTTAACTAGGAAAATCTATACTTAAAATAATGATTAAAATAATAACCAATTTAAGAGAATATTTAAGCTTGTTTATTGTATGTATAAAGAAAATCACAAAAGTTTGTTTTTTTATTTTTTGCTGACCATATCACCGGCCTTATTCAAGATATCCGAAGCGCAATCAAAAATTGAGTCCTTGACAGTCACTATTCCACCGGCACCTTCCTTGGTCAAATTAGCGACACCCTTGATTCCATCAACAACTCCTTCACCAACTTTATTAACGGCATCTTTTGAAGCATTGGCTCCATCCCTTACTGTATCCATGATTGAAATTATGCCTTTCTTTTTTTGCGACAAAGATTTGTTTATTAAGTTGGATGATTATTTTTGTCTTTAGCTTTATATAAAAAGTGCTATGAACGATTGGAGAGTTCTAGTTTGACTGATGTACATTTCGAAGTCTTATGATGAGAGGTAGCTATGTATACCTTATTCGATTTCTAAATTTAAAAAAATTAACAATCTTGAGAGTAAGGTTCAGGTTCACTGATTAGGACCGAACGTATACAGCCAGTGGCGTCCTTAGACATGGGCCTGCTGGGCCAAGGCACAGGGCCCCGAACTTTAAGGGACTCCCTGTACTGCAAAAATAACCAATTTCAAAAGGCAAGGCTACTTTTGAAAATTTGTAAGTACCAACGTGTAGATTCAAGTTTCCATTTTGATTTTTGTTTATTTTGGCTTGATAGATGAGTAGGAAAGCATATATTTTAAGGTGAAGATAATATTTTGTTCCAAATATCGCTCAAAAGCCCTAAAATTATTTTTTTTTCAGAGAAAAAAAATATTGTTTCACAAATGTCAATTTTCTTAATCTATAATTTTGACATTTTTGACAGTTTAGTGCTTGAAAGCCTATATAGGTATGTCGAGCAAAAGAAGCATTATGTCATTGCTCGCTATGGGACAGGTGGTAGCAAAAGTTCCACAGTTTATCATTCGAGAGTTGAGTTGGTAATCGAGAATTATATTATTTTCCTGTTCTTATAAATATTAACAATACGTAAATGTTTTTTTTTTTTGTCAGGGGTACTGTAACTACTGAATTTGGAACGTATATAATCTATTGACTTTGTTTTGATAGATAACCTATGCATCATTTGTTATTAACAGACAGGAATTAAATTGAACAGAACCATCATCAGCTTTGTTTTCAATATATTGCCCAAGGTCAAAATTAAAGAAAACAAAAAACCGATATGGCTCAGCTTCGAATTCTATACCATGATTCATATATGAGTTCAAGAATTCGGATCATCAAGGCAAAGATCTAAAAACTTGGGAAAAATATCAGGGGCCTGTTTCACGGCATTTATGTACTTAAAAAAGTCCCCACAACACTCAAAGTAAATTTTTTTTTTTTTTTTGATTAGGTATTTCTACCTACTTGTTTGCTTTATTAAAAATTTACACTGGGTCATACATCGAGCCATTTTCAAAAACTTCCACACTTTTTCGCCAATTTGCTTCTCATAATTCATCAACACTTGACAGTGTGAAGCCATTATTTTCATGGTATATCAAATGGGCAAGGGGTTCTCACATGATAATTTGGTAAACTCTTCTTTCGCTTCTTCAAGGCGTTTTTAAGAGACAATCGTAGAAAGTTGTTACATTAGAAAATATAAAAGCGGTTGGTAGTTTAATGCTTCTAAAATTAGACTTTAACTTATGTCAATATTCTCTTTGTTTAATTAATGCTTTTCTTTGGCTTTTTTATGTCAGCAAAAGCCTTCCCCTGGTTATCACAAAAAAAAATTGCTTTTTGACTATGTGTGTGCTATAATTACTAGTTCCAATTTATTCTAAGTCACTGCTGTTTCAATTTTGATAATTTTGTGATCAGTAGGATATCGTGACATTTTAAGAACAACACCAACAAGAAAATGTCAGAGTTAACTTTTTCATATCTATCATGAAACGGTCCGCCGCGCCGCAGTGGAGGAACCAGAATCATTTTTAGAAATTTCTTACATTATAGGTACACTTAGCCAAAAATACAACATGAAAAAGTACATTTTCTAACCACTGTAACCAGATAAAGCTTATTGTCCGACCAACCAGTAAGTAGTTGGTAAATTTTTGGATTAAAGCTATCGGTTATCCTTTTTTTGAGTAGCTGCAATGAAGAGATAGGTAAACTTATCAACTAAAAATATTAAGAAAATATTTTTTCGAACAAAACCAAATCCATTCTAAGATCAATAATAGCCACAAGGATTGCATTGACGCCCTTTTTGAATTCAAAATTAACTTAGGGCCATTTTTCCGTGTTCAATTAACTCTGAATTAAATCAGAGCTAGTTAATCCTGCAAATAAATTAACTCGAATTTAAATCAGAAATAGTTTTTTTTTAGCAAAGGATTAAGTTTATCTTTCAGTTGTCAAAATTCTATTGAAATCGATGTGAGAGACTATGGATATCATTCTTTCATGCCTTTCACTATCAAAATCAGGATGGCCCCACAACGGAAATCACCCTTTCGAAGAATTGCAGTAGATTTTTAATAAACATCTTTCAGAAAAATCTGCGTTTAGTTTAGTTCCTCAGTTGATTCATCAAATCAGGTGAGTTAACTCGGAGTTAACTTAGGACTTGAAGAAAAACTTTCAGGAGTTGAATCGGACTTAACCCAGAGACTAGGATCACCTTGCATTGAAAAACTTTGTCTCGTTATCATTATCACCCATTTTTATTTGAAACACTTTCCAAAAATTTCCAGATTTTTCCTTATTGCTTGTACTAGATTAGATTCTGGGCCTAATTGCGATAGTCTTTTCAAAATAGACTTAAAGTCGAATAGATTTAAAGTCGATTATCGTAATTGGGAAAGTCTATTAGTAAAAGTTGTTTTATTTGATTTTTATGATTTTTCTATCTGATAGAAATTTCAATTCTACCAAGAATTTCTGATTGACTTCTGTCTATTCGAATTCGAAGAAGGCCATCTGTGTATTATTAGTAATTGATTGAAAATTTAATATGTTTCTATTTGAACAGAGATGGAATTTGGTGAAGTGCTGTCATTTTTAATTATGTTTTGTAGGGAAGATTAAAATTTTTATATTTTTAGAAATATGACGGGGGGTGAGAAAGGGGGGGGGGCACTTGGCCCTCCCTAGCTCTGGGAAATAGCACGCTACTTACATACTTTTTCAATTTTAGTATGAATTTCAACAAAAAGTTGTCGGAGTTCATTGGTTTGCCCCACTCTGCCCCTGGATCAGGCCGAATATATCTATATCTGAAAATCCTTATTTTCGATATGCTTTTTAAAAAATTTATGAAGCTATTTTCTTGACATCTTCTTGCGATTATCATGGTTTGCTTCCTCTTGCATTTGCCAATGTAAAAAGGAACCTATAAGTAATCGATATTTTAAAACGTTTCAGGCAAACTCAAATATATAGTACATATGAGTAGTTGGGAACCAAAACTCGTTATATCCAAAATTTTCGTTTTGTGCAAATTGAGAAAAACTTAATACGGCAAAATGATAGTTGTTGCTAGAAAAGATTTTATTTTGTATAATTAAAGATTTTTAAATCTATATGGTATAATTAAGAGCAAAAATATACTGGATGCTCCGTTTAAAAGATATTTAACAATAAAATTTGGATATGAAGAGTTTAGCTGCAAATGATTGTATATGGCCACTTTCCACACCTTCCCCCTCTCTCTCAATTGCACCCTCTAATATAATCTAATCGCTTTACACTACTTTCCAATCTTCAAAGACCCATTTAAAGACTTTTATAACAAAAACCCATGAACGTTTTAGTTCCCTATTATATGACATAATCAATTGCCAATGATGGATAAGAAGAGTTTTGAAACCAAACCTACTGCATACAATGGATATGGAAAGTTTTGATGCAAATTGCACTGTAGATATGGAGAGTTTTGGAGACAATTACGATGTTTGACATCGATATTAATGAGAATTGGAGGGGTAAGGCTGTCAAATTTTCTCTTGAAACTATTCAATATGCCCATCTTAACAAATCTGCATCAAAATCTCAATTTTTGATAAAAGTGGATATGACGAGTTTTGGTTCTCATCTACTCATATATTGTTTCTCAAAAAAATGGACAGATAAATTGCGGATTGTTGTTTGCCTAAAATGATGTTTCATAAGAAAGTACAGTAGATGCTCGATTTAGTGAATCTCAAAATAGTGAACGATCCACAATAGTGAACACACGTTATATAAAAACGTATTTTGCATACAAATTTCGCGCAAGCATTATTTTACATAGTTTGAGAGGTCTGAGGAATTCTTTCTGGTTTTTGTTTAAACCTGAGTGAAAGCCTTGTTCAATGCTTAATTAGAATTAAAAGCATTCACATCGAACGAAATGTGCATTTTGGATCAAATTCACCTTTAGAAAGTCTTAGAAAACTCCTGATAGAAAAAGTGAACAATCTCGAAATGGTGGAAAAGCCTGGTTTTTATTACTTTATTACTTCACTATATTTCAGATAACTTGAATTGCTTTTGAATGAGCTGTTTTTTCACCAGAGATTTTAACAACACAGCCCTATACATAGTTGTTGTATAGGTAGCTGAACCAGTTCATTCTCTTTTCTATAAGCAGGAACAATGTATGTTCATTGTACAATGTAGGCTAGGTATCTCATTTTTTGTGTGACGACACAATCAATAGAGCCTGTTAAGATTGCAAGTTTTCACTAAGCCCGCCATGGCGACGAGCTTGCCTAGTAAACTTATCGTCATGGCGTAGTGAAAAACCAGTCTTAAAAATACGTATTTAATTTTTGGAAACAAATAAAACCTTTAGATTTTCAAAAATTATATGCCTTAATTTTAAAGAAAATCTTGGATTATTTTTAACAAGGAATTCGAAATTTTTGTGTAGAATTCCGAAGTTGTTTAAGAAATCCAATTCAATTCTCATTCTTTATTTTCAAAAAAAAATACATAGCTGCTTCTTCTACATCTACAAATTTGAATTTTACACATAGTTTTCTTAGGAGCAAATTTAGTTTTAGCGTTACGTACCTATGACATACCATTTCACCATTTCCATATTCTAAAAAAATACCCCACGAATTAAAAAAAATTCAGTCAATTATTTTTAGTTCATACTTTGAGTGATAAACCCGTTTCCGAAAAATGGTTTTTAATAGTATCCCGGAAAGAAAATTTTAATGCCTTTAGATGTTCTCGAAACCGGTAAAGGAGGTCTTCGTAAGTTTTTTTTTTTTTTGATTTTAAGAAAAAAATTTTTTTTTGAGAACTCAATAATAGGTATATTCAAAAACAATTTTTTGAAACTTGGTTTATAACGATTTCTTAAATATCTTCAAAATATTTTAAAAAATAATACAAATTAATGTAAAAACCCGACGAAAAAATCTCATTTTCCTCAAAAATTCTGAAAAATTGTCGGTGTGCTAAAATAAGTACGGTTTACTATTAAATATAAAATAATTTTACGCTGGATAACTATCAACTCCCGTCGAACGTTATTTTGGATTTTTAATTTTTAATTATTAAATTAAATTATTTCTACAAAAATTCCAAAAAGTTAAAAAAATATTGCATATCAAAATATTAAAAAAACAAATACATTTCTTAATACAATTTTTTTTTTCGAGAATTTGATATCTCAAAATTCGGTTGGTGTCGTTCGTGATTTTTTTTACGCACCCACAATGCAGCTATACAGCTTTCTGACATTTTAATATCGAAAATAAAAATGAAAACAAAAATAAAAATGAATATTGATGAAAAAGAAGCTAAAATTGCTTTACGTCCTTATGAGAGATTGAAAAGAGTTTAAAAATCACTTTAACCCACATGTAAACACTCCGTTTTGCTCGCAATTTTGAACCGTCAAAAACGCTGCAAGCTAAAGTTAAAAGTTGGCCAACTTGTCCAGCTGCATCTGCAGCTCCGTCTACAGCTGAAAATCAAGAATAATTAACCAGAAATTTGTTTATCATACCTGCTTTTTCTCTTAGGGTAAAAGCTTTTACAAGCCGATCAATTGTGTTGAAAAATATCAACCTTATAATTAGTTAATTGCATCTGATTTTCTCTGAGTGTATTTTAAAAGTTTTGTTGATTTAAATTTTTATTTTTTTTCTAAATAAAACTGATGTTTGTGTAAAATGTTAAGGAATTAAAGTTCCTTATCATTTTTGTACCTCGTGGCTTGATGGTTAGTGCGAAGGACTGTCATGCCGAAGGTGTGGGTTCGATTCCCAGCCGTGCCACCTAAAAACAGAAATGTTTTATTCGAGGTACTGCCTCTTGCGAGGAACTGACAAACCCTCCAAGAGTATACTTGTCATGAAAAAGTGCTTCTCATTTAGCCGTTCGGACTCGGCAAAAAACTGTAGGTCCCCTCCATTCCTGCCAACAAACACGCACACAGGAATGGTTGTGAGTTGTAAGTCACTAGGCCCTGGTTCTCCACGAGCTGTTGCGCCACCCAGTTTATTTATTTATCATTTTTGTAACCACCTCTCTCACTACCAAAATCAATTTATCTCTTAGAAAATAGTGTAGATAATTTATTAAAAATTTCAAGTCAAAGATCCACGAAAACATCCCCTTAAAACGACATTTGATTTTTTTCACGCCCAGAGTCTACTTTCTATGCGGTGCGTCTTGACCGTGATTTTTTTTGTTGGAAAATGAAAATAAAGTAAAAGTTGTTCTATTTCCTTATAATAGAATCAAAACGTTACAAAAAGTAATTTATAATGCATCATCACAATTATTGAATTATATCTAGGTACCTACATTTCTTTTTTTATTTTCATGGAAAGCTTTATAATTGATATTTTTTTAAAGGTAAACAAAAATAATTACTAATCTACAGAATATCAAATGCAGCTATTTGTTTGGAATATTTGAAATGAAATCATTTAATAATGATTCATCATCAAGTTCATCAGGGAGCGACGGATGTATATGTATTTTGTAAGTACCTACAAAGGTCAGGTACTAATACTGCTATGGTAAGAAGAGAAAACGTATCGTTGAATTTTTGGCTATTTTGAGCTCGAATTTGTAAGCACTATGCTATTTTTAAGAAAAATTGACGTGTTAGAACTTTAAAAAAAAAAGTGACTACCATACAAGCATTTTGTAGATCTGGCAATTAATCTAAGACCAAAATAAAAGATACGGCAGAAAACCGTAAACTAAACAAAAACGTAACACGTTACAGATAAAACCAGAAAAACGCTGAAAATGTTATAAAATGCAGATACGTCTTTTCTTCTCAAAATGTCAGAATAGCTGATGCATTGTTTAATTGGATTTAGCGCTCGCCAGAGAACCGAGAAAGCTCTGTCGGTCTTACATGAAAGGCCAAGGAATAGTCACACTCACACTCACACCTCAGTAATTAAACCAATTTTTAGTATTCAGGAAACAAATTTTGAACACTCTAATTTTCCCATGAAAAGTCAAAATATCCTTTGATTGAATTTTTTAGTATTATATTTCTCTTCGTCCAATCGCAAAAAAAGTTTCCAGATTGTTTTTTGATATCGATTAATCAAATTTTTCTCGGTGAAATTTTAAAAACTGTATCATTTTCGACAGGTTTTTCAATAAAAAAAAAAGATTTGGGAGATTTTAAAAATAAATAAATAAAAATGAAGAGTCCACCATGACCATCAGCTAATCAACCAACCTAAAACAAGAATAAAAGTGGCATTTGACTATTTCAATACACTTTTTAGTTTATTTCTTTTCACTTGTCATAAATTTTCATAAAGATGAAACTTTGATTTGGGATTTTCGGGTACCTACTGAATTCAACTTTTGGTGAAATTTCCGGTCTTGAGTAGGAACCCTATACCCCCAACCCCCAACATGTCTGTCTCCGTCCCTGATGGCTAAATCATATTATTTTTATTAAAATTTAATACCCAATTGAACCTTATAGTTGGCATTTGAAAAGGTTCTATTAATTTTTTTTAAGGTTTATAGTTTTAATAAGGGTTCATCATAATTTCAAAATTCATAAATATACCTACATTAACAGCATGAAATCAAAGCTTGTTTCTTAAAATTAATCATGTTTAATGTATTGCAAGATTCTTTCCAAGATTACCATACACCTAATGAGTTATGAAATCCACTAAAAGTAATAAAAATAAAAACTAATTTAAAAAAATATTAAAACATGTTTATTATTCATATACTCGCATGTTAACCGAAATTCCACAATAGCTTGTTTTTATTTTTTGCTAAGCTTTAACCGTTTTTTTTTTTTTTGTATAAAACACTTTCCATATTGAAAGTTTTATTTGCTGAACAAATCACTGGCCTTCTTCTTGATAACTGAACCAAAATCCAAAACTGAATCCTTGGCACTCACTGCTCCATCGGCAATTTTACCACCTACGTACTGAGCGCCTTCCTTGGTTGCCTTAGCGCCATCCTTTGTTCCATCGACAACTTTACCACCTACATTCAGGGCGCCATCTTTTGTATACTCGGCTCCATCGGCAATTTTCCCACCTAGGTACTCAGCCCCTTCCTTGGTTGCCTTAGCGCTATCCTTGGTTCCATCGACAATTTTACCACCAACTTTCAGGGTGCCATCTTTTGCATACTCAGCTCCATCCTTGACTCCATCGACAACTTTGCCACCTACTTTCAGGGTGCCATCTTTAGCATATACAGCTCCATCCTTGACTCCCTCGATGACTGTACTGCCTAGTGATTCAGCACCTTCCTTGGTTGCATTGGCTCCATCCTGTACTGTAGCAAAAGCCATCAGGGCCAACAAAGCGACAAAGAATTGCTTATTCATTTTATTGATAATTATTTTTGTTTATACGAGTGAGTATCTACCAAATGCTGTGAACGATTTGAGAGTTCTAGTTAGACTAACAAACCTTCCGAAGACTTATCTGATGGTAGCTATGTTTAGCTTTTTCGATTCCTAAGTAAATCAAATAATTCCATAATCTTGAGAGTAGGTACAATGCGAATTTCAGATACCTGACTCATTGGCACCGCCATTATTTCAAGTTTTATGATTTCGCTTTGTTGAACAAAACTTTTTTGTTTAGGTGGAGCGAATGACATAACTTCAGGCCCGTGCTCAGACATTGTACCTGCAAGAGTAGGCGGGGGTTTCCATATTTTGCATGTATCTATAAAGTTCATTAAAAACGTGTTTTGCGCATAGTGTTTTTCTGTGTGCGGCTTAGCAAAGTAAAATATCTCTAAAGAAATCTCGCAAAAACAAAAAAAAATTAAATTACAAAATCTCCCTCATAACAATATTGCAATTAAATCTCGCACTGAAAAATCACGTAAATATCAACCGAAATACCGCAATTTAAAGTTCGCATGTATCAAAAACTCGCAAGTTAAAATTTCGCAAATTCAGATATCACTTTCAGTTTTGCTCTGAAAGCAAAAAAAGAAACTCGAAAACAAAAACTTTTTTTTTTGACTTTTATTGTTTTTCAAAAACGTACTTTTAATAATAAAAAAAATTACCTGATATTGCTACCGGATGTTTTTTTTTCTTAAATATAATTAAAACATAAATAATAACAGTTATGAATAACAATATGGTCTGAAAGTAGTAAGGCCCTTGATTTATTTTGCAAAAGTTAGGAATCTCGCAAAATTTAATTGCATTGCAACAGATAAAATTTTTTAAAATCAAAATCTCACAAACTCAAATCTCATGAGGGATTTGATTAAAAAATGTATTTGTTGCAATTTTATTAAATTCTGCAAGACTTTCATTTGCAAGTTTTTAGCTAGCGGGACTTCGTTTATCGTTCGCAAATAGTACGAAAAGCGAGATTTTGTAATTGCGAGAATTCATAATTCGATATTTTGAATGCGAGATTTTAAACTGCGAAATTTCGTACCGAATTGAGTTGCTATGGCTAGAAATTTGATCCTCAGTTTGATAATTATCCAAATGGGGGGTAAGCCCCCCTAAAAGCCCCCCCTGCGTACGGGCCTGATTAACTTCACAAATACAAAGCACGACTGGGTCGCACATACATGCATTATAATTATTGCTCTTACATATATTAAAGAAGCAAATAACTTTAACAATGGTGAAAATAAAACAAGATATTTATATTGTGAGAGGAAAATGTTAAAAGACATGAAATTCGTTTTTTAAAATGCTCAAATAACTCTTTTTAACAGGTAAACAAATAAAGTGGATTGTTGAACAAATATGTATTCATGCAAATAAAATAAAAAATCATTGGAGGTTTTTTCTTCACTTTAATTTTTTTATATACCTACACTGCGGGTCACTTGAATTGAAAAAAGCGTTTTCGTCGATAAAAGAGCCATTGGCTGGGCATTGGTAAGTTAACAAATAATTTCTTTTTTTAAGAAGTTTTTTTTTACAATACAAATTCTATATTCAATTCAATTCGTATGACAGAGGGCTCCACTATGTTTCTGATGAGTCCATGTGAGTAAGCCAAACGAAACGTTAATTTGTAGGACTAAAGGCCATAAAAAGCTATTTTGTATCAATTTCTTTTTTTAATTTCTATTTCTAATTATTCTGTGCGACAGTGAAAAATTCTTGCACCGACTTGCAGTAAGGCTCCAAAGGAGACGTGGCAAAATTGTATGGGGCTAGGGCCAAGAGCGTGCATGAAAAAAAGTTAAAAAACTGTTAAAACTGTTAAGTTTTAGGAAAATCGTATGTGAGGATTTTGAGTTATTGATGTTTCAAATTCATATTTCGAAGGCTTGATTTTTGGCTATGTTTTATAATTCTCAAAACCTTTTTCGTAGAAAATAAAATTTACCATCGAAATGGACTTTTGAAATATTTTTTTTTTTTTGTTAATTTTTAGTTAGCTAATTTAAAAAAAAAATCATTGCAAAAAAATGAGAATAACCGCAGTTTTTGTTTTTAACATTGAAAATGTTTATAGGGTCGTTTTGAGTAAATTATGGTGTTACTAAAATGAATAAAGTAAACAAATTAATGTGTATATGAGATGAACGCTGGCGTATATGGAGGGTAAGATCGAATTTTTGGTTGGTGTTACTAAAATGAATAAATTGAACAAATGTAATATGAGATGAACGCTAACATATATGGGGGGTACGACAGAAAATTTGGTTGGTGTTACCATTCATTTTGGAATGAACAATTATGTATAGAAGATAAATGCAAGCGGATATAACGATTGAATTTTTGGTTGGTGTTACTAAAATGAACAATATGAGTTTTAACTATACATTGATATTACCATAATTATAAAATGCAAGAGCTAGTGCATGCAGCAGTGCATTGTTCTTCTAAAACTAAATCTAAGCGTTGGAATTTTTTTGAAAAATGTTTATGATAGGAAAATAATGTAGAGTATAATATGAGGGTTTTTTTTTAAATTCGAATTGTATGGAATTAAAAATATGGTTTTTATGTGAAATGGTTGAACAACAAAAAAAAACCTAATGAGAAGTGCCAGAGTAATATTTTTTTTGTTTATTGATGGTTAAGTTTAATATAAAAATTTCGTACTTATTATGTATCTTGAAACTCCAACAAATCTACAAAGTGAGATATTAATGGGTGTAAGCTCAACACTCAAAAATAGATGGTTCGCAAATTGTTTACTTCACATCAGGGTTAAGGCTGATTGTAGTAAATTTTATTGTTTAAGAAAGATAATAAATAGGTAATAAATTGTGTTTGTTTCAGAAAATTTTGATAGTATTTTTTTTATATTTTTATTAATTTTTTATATATACCAATTTTTGTTGATCGATTTTTCGTAGTTATTACTTTTTATCTTTTTAACGGTTGCATTTAAAAATCTCAAATTCATACCGGAGATAGATTATATAGATACACATATAATACGTAAAATTTGATTTTATTAATCATACCTAAGCCGAGATAATAACAAATTTCTGTTCATTTACATATCACCTAACTCTTTAATTTGTACACCTATGCAATTCGTTTTTATTCTATTCGCAGCTTCAATAATTGACGATTATTTTGATATATCAAACGTATCTGTACGTTCTATATAAGCTTCACAAATCAAAAATACAATTCAATTAAAAAGTGGTACTAAATCTTTAATCTATATTCCTATAATTCATCGTCGTCGATTTGCAAGGTTTTGTGCTGGACAATGACAATCAGCCCAAATAAACAGAACGCAAATATAGTGCCATAGTTCATTCAAGATTTCTTTCTATCTCTGGCAGTGTTGTCACTTCCAGTTTTAAAAAAAGTGGTAGATTTTAATTTTCAAAAATTTAATTAGGACAAATATTTTTGTTTTCAAGTTTTATTTTAGTCGAAGAGAACCATTTTATTCATCGAAGTATATGGGTGATTCTACAAAAAGAGGAAGAAAATGAAGATATTTGCGACATAACATTTTTGGAAGCAAATATACTTTCTCTATGATTTAGAGCTTTCTTTCACATAATTGAAAGCGGCCAGTCAAAAAAATAAAAAACAGTGATTTTATTGACATTTTTTGAAAACATGTGTTTAGAGAACTAAGATTTTTTTTAAGTCAATTTTTTAGAAAATCGTACCGCTTGCTGAATGGGAGAGATATAGTCACCTGTATCAATATTCTTTTAAAAATCAAGGCCACCTTGATAATAAGATCATGTTTGTATTAACAAAGTAGCATTAATTGAACACTTTTGTGGTCTAGCCTTTAAAATGCAAGGGGACTGAGGCCAGGAGACTGAATGTTTGAATAGTTTTTGCGCCAAGAACATACGCATTGTACGAAAAAATAAAAAAATTATATTATTAGGGTTTTACTTAGCCAATATAATAATGCTAAAAATATGCCTACTTTTATAGTCATTTTTCCTGTAAATACTCATCAGGGGACTGAGAAACTGACGGACAATCCATGACCCGTAGTACCTACAAATGCCTTCTTAACAACTGAAATGGCAAATGGACATGAGACACGGATAGCGTTTTATTTTCACCAAACTTAATGCTTCACGCTGCCAAATCTGAAACTTCAATAGCTTTCAAACTTAACGATATTTTTGCCTGTACAAATTTCAATGAAATTTATTTTAATAAAATGAAGTGGTTCTAAAAATGTTTTTGTATCATAAAATTGAGGGTTTACTTTGGTTTTGGAACTAAAACGAGAGAACTGCAATAATTTTTCCTTTTGAAATCGGGCAAGAGACACGCCAGTGGACTGAGAATCTGACAGTTTGAAGAATTTTTTGAGTATGAAAATATATCAGATTTTAATAATTTTGTCTGGGATATCAATAAGAATTATAGTTGAATCGGAGAGTGGAAGAACAGTACAAGCACCTTTGCAGAAAAACTAAAATAACTTGATTTTTTGCTCAAATATATGCATTTAAAAAATAAACTTTTAACTTTTCAATCATGAACAATCCCTTTTACATTATCAGATAGAAAAATATATTTTTGTCTTAACAGTAAGAAGTTATGGATTTTTTTCTTATGTTTTTAATTTGGCGCTTGTACTGTTCTTCCACTCACCGATTCAATTTTAAAAATATATAAGTACCCTTTAAAAATTTTAACATAATTAATAGATTAATGACTTGGTGGAAATTAATCTTAGACGTTTTAAAAAAGATTCAAAGAAGCACTTCTTTTTTTTCCGAAAATTTAATAATTTTATTAATAAGTTTTGCAAACGCGCCTCGTCTTAGTAAGGACAGGAGTGCCCTGATGAAGTCCTTACTAAGAAAAAACGCGTTGGCAAAACTTATTAGTAAAATTATTAAATTTGTGGAAAAAAAACAGTGCTTCTTTAAATCTTTTTTAAAATGTCTTTTAAAAACATTAAAAAGGCAGGTTTTCTTTTATTATTAAAATTTTAATCATGTTTTGTGAATCACTATTTTGAAGCAAGTTGACAAAAAATATTTAATTCATTAGTTATGTACCTGTTTGAAAGATCAGAGAAAAACAATTTTTAGTAACTTTTGTTCTATTATTTCTGAATCTATTTCTTAACTGAAGTTTTGAATGTGGTGATCAAAATTCAAACCAAAAACCATCAGGAAAGCGTATTATGAATTGCCCTTAAAGCATAGCGAACACGTTGCGTTGTCATCGAGGAGGGTAGCCATAGAAGTTTCCCTTTTTTCCCATATTTTATAAACAAATTTTTAGGACACAAGCTTTGAAAAAATCAACTATGTAGATTTCTATTTCTAAAATAATCAGTTATAAATAATTCCAATGGCCGCATTCAGGTAAGTACATAGAGACAAAAACTCACAGGAATTTTTTTTCAATCGAAAAATTACTACTGACAAATTTTGGGATTTTTTTCAAGAATCATCGGATTATCTTTGAATTTCAAATTTATTTCGTTATGGATGAGCAAAAAGTGGTAGAATTTTTGACTTCTGTGGTAGAAGTGGTAGATTATCAAAATCTTGGAAAAAAGTGGTAGATCTACCACAACTGTGGTAAAGTGACAACACTGCTCTGGTCTATTTTTATTAGTTTATTATGAAAGACTGTTCATTACAGTGTTCAGTCTTCAGGTCGTAGAACTATAATAGTCGGAAGGGCACTGAAGCTAATGTCAAAAACCAACGAAAAGTTGCTTTCCGTACCGAAAAAAGGGGAACACACCCATAATATATTTATCATCTTTCTCTTTTTGGCATTCCTATTTCACCAAATGTCAGTTTTACTTAAGTGAGGTGCGCTCGGGAGCAATTATAGTTGCGTCACATGCTTTCCGTGTATTCGCTTATTTACTTCCGATCACTTAAGTGCCCCTCCGAGCATTATAGTTCTAGCTTTCCCCTTCAGTTCAGTTCTTCAGTTGTAAAGATGCCTTGAGGTGTGACGGTTCGTTCGCTGCTTGCCGGTAAATAATTTGTTAGCATTATAAAGTATAGAATGCAATGTGTGTGTAAGGTTATTAGGATAGGATGCTTGTGGGATGTTTAGTTTTCAGGTAGGGGAACACACCCATAATATATTTATCATCTTTCTCTTTTTGGCATTCCTATTTCACCAAATGTCAGTTTTACTTAAGTGAGGTGCGCTCGGGAGCAATTATAGTTGCGTCACATGCTTTCCGTGTATTCGCTTATTTACTTCCGATCACTTAAGTGCCCCTCCGAGCATTATAGTTCTAGCTTTCCCCTTCAGTTCAGTTCTTCAGTTGTAAAGATGCCTTGAGGTGTGACGGTTCGTTCGCTGCTTGCCGGTAAATAATTTGTTAGCATTATAAAGTATAGAATGCAATGTGTGTGTAAGGTTATTAGGATAGGATGCTTGTGGGATGTTTAGTTTTCAGGTAGGTAGGGATATTTGTTGGGGTTTTTGTGTTTTGTTTATTGTTTTACTTTTGTTTTTTGTTTAGCTATGATTAGACGGATTAACGAAGAAAATGAAAAATATGAAATAAGTATACCTACAAGTGGGAATACAAACATAGGTCAATGAAATCACAAAACTTAGAAATAAGAAGTTATAGTTTTTTTTAACTTCCCATTGGAAGTTATTGAAATTGGTCCGAATTGTCAAAATGAAAATTTTAACATATCCTTACGTTTCGAGCTCCCTAGAATCGGAATCCATTTTTTTGTAGAGAGTTGTCTGTGCTTGTACGTGCGTTCGTACGTTCCTTCGCTTTTTTTCGTTCTCAAAAACGAATAAAGATATCGACTTCGGATTGATTTTATTCTATACACAGTAGCAGTGTTGCCAGAAACACCGATTTATCGTAATTCTCCCGATTTTCAGACCTATTTCCGATACACCGATTTTTGATACAAATATGACACTTTTCCCCGATTTTTAATATTTCTTAAGCTCAGGTTAATCAATCTACCCATTGCAATTTATGTTTCTTGTTTGCTCATTTGCTGAATACGACCAAACTCGTCATGTATGTATGTGTCTCTGTCATGTCATTATTTTCTTCTTATTTTGTATTTGTTTTTATTTCTGGTTTTGGTGCATGCGTCAAAAAATTCGTTTTTCGTTTTAATAACGAATCGATTTGGTCACTTAACAGAGACTATGACTTTCTAAGGAATGCATAAAGTTCAAGGAATGCAATTGTTTGAACTTAAAAATTTGTTTCTTAAAAATTAATTTTCACCTTCAAACAATTTTTTTCAAAAGAAATTTGATTTTATGTACTTTTAGAATGAAAAAAATGTACAATCTGAACATATTCGGAAAAAAATCAGCAAAAACCTTTTTTTTATAAAAATCTGAGGTGCATTTGAAACCTGACATGACTTTAAGGGTTAAAGCTGTTTTCCCGATTTACACCGATTTCTAATGTGGCAATCTCCCGATTTTAGAAAATATTTTCTGGCAACACTGCACAGTAGTTTCATATTTCATTACATGCAGAAAGGACCTTCCAAAAAATTCCAGAAGCAGTTCAAATTTATTTATAGTCTCGGATATTTCGAGAACAAATGGACTTCGGGTTAATTTTATTCTACGTATATATAAGCGTAATAAAGAATTGGTTAAAATATAGAAATATATGAGTAGTTGAGAACCAAAACTCGTTATATCCAAAATTTTCGTTTTGTGCAAATAGAAAAAAACTTAATAAGGCTACATGATAGTTGCTAGAAAAGATTTTATTATGTATAATTAAAGATTTTTAAATCTATATGGTATATATAAGAGCAAAAATATATTGAAAGATCCGTTTAAAAGATATTTAACAATAATTTGGATATGAAGAGTTTTGCTGCAAATGATTGGATATGGCCAGTTTCCACACCATTCCCCCCTCTCTCAATTGCACCCTCTAAAATAATAGCACTACACAGCACTTCCAATCTTCAATGACTCATTTAAAGATGTTTACAATAAAAACCCATGAACGTTTTAGTTCCTTCTTAAATGACATAATCAAGTGCCTATGATGTATAAGAAGAGTTTTGAAACCAAACTTACTGCAAACAATGGATATGGAAAGTTCTTATGCAAATCGCACTGTGGATATGGAGAGTTTTGGAGACAATTTCGATGTTTGACATCAATATTA
Organism: Dasysyrphus tricinctus; assembly: GCA_963921185.1. Lineage (NCBI taxonomy): Eukaryota > Metazoa > Arthropoda > Insecta > Diptera > Syrphidae > Dasysyrphus > Dasysyrphus tricinctus. Next base: position 17,709,328 of record OY992532.1, on the reverse strand, counting down.
AAGGGGATTGGAGGGGAGACGCTGTCAAATTTTCCTTAAAAACTATTCAATATGCCCATCTTAACAAATCTGCATCAAAATCTCAATTTTTGATAAAAGTGGATATGACGAGTTTTGGTTCTCATCTACTCATATCATCTATTCATAGTTCTTTTTTTAATAAAAAAAAATGTTGATGAAAATTGTTGAAAAAGTTGTTTGGCTCGAATATCTTGACAACATACAATGATATTGGCTTCGAGATAATTTTATTTTATACGCTAGTTTATAGAAAAAAATTGATAAAATATTTAAAAAATATTGGATTAATAACTTTTTTTTTTTTAAGCGAAAACAGCAAGAAACTCTACGCTAAGAAATTGTTTTTTGCCTCAAATATCTTGAGAACAGACAATGATATTGGCATCGGGTTAAATTAAATCTACACACTAGTTTAGAATTGACAGTTGATAGGATTTGTAAAAAAAATCAACAAGTAGTTTTTTTAAGCGACAAATTGTGGAGAATTTTTTTTCGTCTCAAATATTTTGAGAACAAACAATGATTTTGGCTTCGGGGTAATTTTATTCTTTAAATGAGTTTTTAATAAATAGCAAGTTGATAAAGTTTCTAAAAATACTCAGCAAATAGATTTTTTTATTCGAAAAAACCACAAGAAACTTAACAAAATTGTGGAAAATTTTTGTAGGTCCCAAATATCTTGACAACAATGATATTGGCTTTGGTGTATTTTTATTTTCTATAAACAAGAATTTGTAAAAATATTCAATTCCAGTTTTTTTTTAAGCGAAAAAAACTACAAAAACCCTTGCCAAAAAATGTTGAATTGTTTTTAGTCTCGAATATGTTCAACAAACGGTTTTTTTTTTTTAAAGCGAAAAAAACAAAAACTTTACCAAAAAATTTTGAATAAAAAAATAATATTGGGCCTCTAGCTTCCGGGGCACCATCAATTGGAAGTTACAAGTGTGGGTCATACCCAGCCTCTTTTTGAAAATGAAATAGAGGACCTTATTGCGGGAGTCTCTTCAAAATAGACTGGTTGATTAGACTTAAAGTCGATTTATCGTTATTGCTAATTTGTATTAGTAAATATTTTCCTATTTGATACAAATTTCAAGTCCATCAAGAATTTTTGATCAGCTCTTGTCTCTTCGATTTTTTTCGAAAAAACTCGTGATAAGCCCCAAAATTAAAAAAAAAACTATAAAGAAAAATAGGATTTTTCGCACACGTAACAAACACCAGTATTGAAAATTCGTTTGTAGGCATATATTTGAGGGAAAATCAAATATTAGTTAGCGTTGCCTACCACAAAAGTTATAACGGGTGATTTTTTAAGAGGTTTAGAACTTTTTTAAAAAAAAAAACACAAAAAATTCGAAAAAATGAATGAAATATTTATTTGAATCGATAGTTTGAACCTTGCAATTTAATGTTTAAAGATAATTTCATGCAAATGTTGACCGCGGCTGCGTCTCAGGTAGCCCATCCGCTGAGTCCAATTTTGGCATACTCTTTCACACATATCGGCCGGTATCTCACGAATGAATGCATGGATGTTGGCTTCCAGTGCGTCAATCGAAGCGGGCTTGTCCCTATAGACATTAGCCTTGACATACCCCCACAAAAAATAATCTAATGGTGTCAAATCGCACGATCTAGGCGGCCAATTGACCGGCCCGAAACGTGAAATTAACTGTTCACCAAACTCGCCTCGCAATTGCGCCATTGTTTCGCGTGCTGTGTGGCATGTGGCACCGTCTTGTTGAAACCACATATCATGCAAGTCAAGAACTTCCATTTCGGGCAAAAAAAAGTTTGTTATCATCGCTGTAACAAAGGCCTAACTGCTGGGAACGGCGCCGAATCGACATTTCGCGGTCTTCTGTCACACTAGCTGATACGGCCGCAATATTTTCTTCACTACGCACAGTACGTAAACGGGTTGGTGGTTTAATGTCCAACAAAGTAAATTTGGTGCGAAATTTGGTCACAATCTTCCGAATAGACTGCTCAGAAGGTCGAGAATGCCGACCATAAAATGGAAGCAGTGCGCGATGAACATTTCGAACCGAGCACGAATTTTGATAGTAAAATTCAATAATTTGCAAGCGTTGTTCATTTGTAAGACGATCCATGGTTAAATTGCAAACCAAACTGAAGCTGTTTGACAGTGACACAAGGTACTAAACACACGTCAGCTGTCAAAACCAGTGCCGAGATTCAGCTAATTCGAAGCCGCAGGGAGTGAGTGAGATGAGTCACTTTTCATCGAAAAGCGATTCAGTTAGCAAAAGGGAGTGAGTGAGCGAGTGAAATGAAATGTCAGATTACTCGCCAGATATTTCTGCAGTGACTTGGTGTATGTGTTGGTAAATTTCCAGTTTTGGATAGGTATGTGTGCTTTTTACAAGAATTCCTATTCATGGATAGGAAACGAAATAAAAAACAACAACGTAGACAAAAAAACTACCCTTTTATTGATTCTTTAATTTTATTTCATTATCATATGCACATATATATATTAAATAAATTTATATTCTATTCACTTTCGACACTTCTAAACTTTTTATTTCTCAAGGGTGAAACTCACATTAAACTTTAATTATGACAAAAAAAAATAATTTAAACAAAAGATACTCCAAACTCCATTATTAAAGATTCCAATGTTTTCATTGTTGTATTTGTTGTTTCATTTTGTTTTGCGTAACGAGTGTGATAAGGAGGTAGAATTTAATTCTTTTATATTTATTCTTTGTCTCATGTTCGAAACTAAATTCGAACTTACTCATTTCACTTAAATAGCTGAATCACTTTTGCGAGTGAAGTGAGATGAGTCGGCGAGTAAGGCGAGTCTTCTCATCTCACTCACTGAAATAGCTGAATCTCGGCACAGTGTTGCCAAAACCAAACCAGCTAAAAAATCACCCGTTACGAGTTAGGAAAAATATATAATACAAATATAGACGAAATAAACAAGAAATAGGGGTAGAAAATATTGAATTTTTGTTTGATGTTACTACAAAGCTAAATCAAAAAGAAAAAAGTTAGGTATCGCACGAAGAAAATGAAAAATATGAGATTAGAAAACATTAACGTGATTTTGGAAAAGGAAAAACGAGTACAGGACGAAATAGCAAATAAAAAATAGTGATACACATGCCTATGTTATCGTGGTTTGTGCTTAGGAATCAAAATTTGGTTGAAGATAAAACGGAGGGAAAATGAAATATATGTGTTAAGAAATTAAGAGTTCCGATGAGTAAATTGTTATTGGACTAACGGCTTAAAAATTATCCTTCCTTAAATATTTCTGAAGCCGAAGAAAAAAAAAATCTATTTGGTGTTACTAAAGTGCAAGTAAAGATGGAAGTGCATGTGCAAATGCGAATATAGTTTGATTAACAAATTTTTAGTTTTTTTAGTTGAATTGCTTGGATTGGTCTTCATAAAAGAGATGAATTATGTAAATTGACATGTATATAGGATAAGGATTAAGCGAAGATTAAGGATTTATCTAGCATTAGCAAGTCATTTTCAATGTCCTCATCGTTACTCAATGAGTGAAATCTGTCAATTTGTGAGCTTAGGTGGTTGTTTAATTGTTAAGAAACATAACTGCATCATTCAAAAAAATTTTGTCTGTCTGTGTCCGCGGTAACCTTCAAAACGGCAGAACAGGTTATGACGGGACTTTTCGTACATGCAGTGGACAACTCAGGGAGTAATCTAGGCTACTTTTAATTGCAAAAATGTTAACTGTTTCTTTGAAATATTATATTATATTATATTATTATGAAATTAAGGGAAAATTGTGTCGAAACAAAAAATTAATATAAAGGAAATGATTTATAAACAAGTAGAAATAATCGATTTTAAAAATGTCAGACAATTAAATCAGAACAATAATTATGTAGTCTTAGAGGTGGTTAAAGCTTTGCTCAAAACGTTGTCGACGTACTGTTTAGATCTGTGCAAACTACATGCCACCAACAAGGCATCGATGCCACGGCTCTTTGACCACCACAATGTATTTTCAAGAATTGCTTGACCTATTTGGATAATTCTTATCAGGAAATTTTTGGTATTGGGAGTGTTTTTGTCAAGTTTGTGTAAATTCGGTCTTGCGTTTTACCAAAAAGGTGCAGAAGCACACTCAGGGTACCTGTTTTATTTAAAAAAAAATCAATTGAGTTTGAAAAGAAATCAATCAATCATGAAATTTGGTTCTGACAAAATAAAAACAAAAATACAGTCGAGTCTCTATTATCCGGAAATCGATTAATCAAGGACACAATTAAAATTTTGTTTTGTTCATTTGTTCTCGAAATTTGTGTCTACCCCGGTGGAGCCAGGGTGGGCCAGCTAGTATACAGGGTGTCCCGGACCTGAGTGGAAGTATTTCAGGGGGTGATTCTTTGGGTTATTCTAAGAAAAAAATTGTATGGGGGGAAAGTTGTATCTGCCCTCCCTGAGGCAGGGAGGGGCAGTTTCTGAGACATTAACTTCAAATGCAAAAAAAATATTAAAAATCAACGGAAACACATTTAATAATGTGCTATAATTTTTTTGAAAGCTAATACTCCATTCTTGTATTTGGTTTTTAAATCAAGTTGTTTAAGCGAATAGCTTTTGAGAAATTAAATTTCAAAGTCAAAATTAAAAAAAAAATTGTGATTTTTTTTTTCTTAAGTCGATATTTTTCAAAATTGTACGTAATTAAGCGCATTTTTTGAGTTCAATATTCAATGCCCTCATTATTTTTAAGTTCATTACCGAAACCCAAATGTAAAAACCTTTCTTAGTTTTTGAGAAATTAAGAAAAAACAAAAGGTACTTTTCCCGAATAAGCCTGAAAAAATGAATTTATTCATGAATTATCCATAATTTAACCCTTTTTCGGGCTTTTGTGGTAAAAGTACCTTTTGTTTTTTCTTAATTTCTCAAAAACTAAGAAAGATTTTGACATTTGGTTTTCGGTAATGGACTAAAAAATAATGAGGGCATTGAAAGGTACTTTTCCCGAATAAGCCTGAAAAAATGAATTTATTCATGAATTATCCATAATTTAACCCTTTTTCGGGCTTTTGTGGTAAAAGTACCTTTTGTTTTTTCTTAATTTCTCAAAAACTAAGAAAGATTTTGACATTTGGTTTTCGGTACTGGACTAAAAAATAATGAGGGCATTGAATATTGAATACAAAAAATGCCCTTAATTACGTACAATTTTGAAAAATATCGACTTAAGAAAAAAAATTACAATTTTTTTTTTTAATTTTGACTTTGAAATTTAATTTCTCAAAAACTATTCGCTTAAACAACTATATTTAAAAACCAAATACAAGAATGGAGTATTAACTTTCAAAAAAATTATAGCAAATTATTAAATGTGTTTCCGTTGATTTTAAATGCTTTTTTTTTGCATTTGAAGTCAATGTTTCAGAAACTGCCCCTCCCTGCCTCAGGGAGGGGAGATACAACTTTCCCCCCATACAATTTTTTTCTTATAATAACCCAAAGAACCACCCCCTGAAATACTTTCACTCTGGTCCGGGACACCCTGTATAATAAACTCCTATTCTTTCAGAATATTGCAAAGCGAGTTGAGCGATTAGAAGCGTCAGAGACTGCTCTAAGATTTACAGGACATTGAACATTGAGTCATGTTAAATAGGCAAGGTGTTATTCAGATTTACCTGCAACCTGAGTTGATTTAACATTAGACATAAGAATCTGGTATCTGCGGTTAAACAGTTAACCTGATCAACCGTGTTGAAAAAAAAAAAAAAAAAACAATTTGAAAATCAGAAATAACTAACCAGAAAGTTGTAAATCATACCTTCTTTTTTTAAAAGCTTTTAAAAGCTGATCAATTTTTTTGAAAAATATCAACTTTATAATTTGTTAATTACATCAGATTCCTTCTCTGGGTGTAATTTAAGAGTTTTGTTGATTAAAATTAAACTTTGTTTTCTAAATAAAACTGATATTTTGTGTGAAATGTTTAGGAATTAAGGTTTTATCATATTTGTTACCATTTCTCATTACCAAAATCAATTAATCTCCAAGAAAATAGTATTTTTATTAAAAATTTCAAGTCAAAAATTCAGGAAAACAGCCCCTAAAAACGACATTTGATTTTTTTTTACGCCTAGAGTCTACTATTCTATGCGTTGCGTCTTGATTGTGATTTTTTTTGCTGAAAATAAAGTAAAAGTTGTTCTATTTCTTTAATAGAATCAAAAAGTTACTTAAAGTAGGTAAGTCATAATGCATCATCACAATTATTGAATTATATCTAGGTACATTTATTTTTATTTTGATGGAAAGCTTTTTAATTGATATTATTTAAAGGTAAACAAAAATAATTACTAATCTACAGAATAACAAACGCAGCTGTTTGCCTGGAATATTTTAAATGAAGTCATTTAATAAATGATTCATCATCAAGCTCATCAGGGAGCGACGGATGTACATAATTATATATGTAGGTAAGTTGACTACATACATGTACAGTACTGCATCGGTAAGAAAACAAAAAAAAAACGTACATATCTCTGTTTTTGGCTGTTTTGAGCTAGGGCTGGTTTTGGCATCTTTGATATACCTACTACCTACTTTATTTTTTAGAAATAACAACCCCAAATCCCTTTTGTAAGAACCATGCTATTTTTAGGAAAAATGGAAGTAAAAAAAGTGGCAACCATACAAGAATTTGTAGATCTGGTAAATAATCTTAGAAAAAAAATATTAACTTTTATATATCTACGGCAAAAAACCATTTATCAGCGAAATAAAAACGTTAGAGATAAAAACAGAAAGACAAGTAAAAACATCTCTACATGCTAAAAAATGCAGATACGTCTTTTCTTCTCAACACTGCAGAACAGCTGCATTGTTAAATCGGATTTTGTTCATGGTCGAGCTATGATAATTTTTCAACTGCTCGCCAAAGAATCGAGAAGGGTCTTTCAGTTGAACATGAAAGGCCCAAAAATAGTCATCACATCTCAGTAATTGAACAAATTTTAAATATTCAGAGAGAAAATTTTGAATACTCTCACTTTCCCTTGAAAAGTTAACAATATCCTTTAGTTGGATTTTTAAAAGTGTTATTCTTCTTCGTCCAATCGCAAAAAAATATTTCCAAATCGTTTTTCAATGTCAATTCATCAAATTTATCTCGATAAAGTTTTACAAATTGTATTTATTTCAAAAAGCTTTTCAATTGAAAAGATTTTAAAGACTTAAAAAATAAATACAATAAACTGAAAAGTCACCATGACCATCAGCTAATCAATATAGTATATGTACCTAAACCAAGAATAAAAGTGGCGTTATGAGCTTTGTATGAAACTATTAAAATTCACTTTTTAGTTTATTTTTTTTTCAGTTATCGTTAATTTTCATAAAGATGAAAATTTGGTTTGGATTCACTTTTTGGTGAAATTTCCGGTTTTGAGTACCCAATACCCCCAACCCCCAACATGTCTGTCTCCGTCCCTGATGCTAAATCATATTATTTTTATTAGAATTTAAAATTTAATACTGATCGAACCTTATAGTTGGCATTTGAAAAGGTTCTATTCCTTTTTATAAGGGTTTATAGTTGAAATATAAGGGTTCCGTACGCCTTCTTTTGGTTTTATCATAATTTCAAAATTCATAAATATTCATTAACAGCATGAAATCGAAAAAACATGTTTATTATACACATACTCGTATGTTCACAGAATGCCACAATAGCTTGTTTTTATTTTTGCTTAGCCTTTACTGGTTTTTTGTATAAAATCTAATTTAATATTGAGTCTTATTTGCTGAACAAATCACTGGTCTTCTTCTTGATAACTGAACCAAAATCCAAAACTGAATCCTTGGCACTCACTGCTCCATCGGCAATTTTCCCACCTACGTACTGAACGCCTTCCTTGGTTGCCTTAGCGCCATCCTTTGTTCCATCGACAACTTTACCACCTACATTCAGGGCGCCATCTTTTGTATACTCAGCTCCATCGGCAATTTTCCCACCAAGGTACTCAGCCCCTTCCTTGGTTGCCTTAGCGCCATCCTTGGTTCCATCGACAATTTTACTACCAACTTTCAGGGTGCCATCTTTTGCATACTCAGCTCCATCCTTGACTCCATCGACAACTATGCCACCTACTTTCAGGGTGCCATCTTTTGCATATACAGCTCCATCCTTAACTCCATCGATGACTGTACTGCCTAGTGATTCAGCACCTTCCTTGGTTGCTTTGGCTCCATCCTTGACACCATCAACAATTTTACCACCAACTTTCAGGGTGCCATCTTTTGCATACACAGCTCCATCCTTGACTCCATCGACAACTATGCCACCTACTTTCAGGGTGCCATCTTTTGCATATACAGCTCCATCCTTGACTCCATCGATGACTGTACTGCCTAGTGATTCAGCACCTTCCTTGGTTGCTTTGGCTCCATCCTTGACACCATCAACAATTTTACCACCAACTTTCAGGGTGCCATCTTTTGCATACTCAGCTCCATCCTTGACTCCATCGATAACTATGCCACCTACTTTCAGGGTGCCATCTTTTGCATATACAGCTCCATCTTTGACTCCATCGATGACTGTACTGCCTAGTGATTCAGCACCTTCCTTGGTTGCTTTTGCTCCATCCTTGGTTCCATCAACAATTTTGCCACCAACTTTCAGTGCGCCATCTTTTGTGTATTCAGCTCCATCCTTTACTCCTCCGATTATTGAACTGCCTAGTGATACAGCACCATCTTTTGTTGCTTTTGCTCCGTCGACAATTCCGGTTCCCACATAGACAGCTCCATTCTTTGCACCACAACCGATTTTCTTAAAAAATCCAAACACTGCGCTATCATCATCATTTTCTTCACACTCATCGCAAACACAAACTGTAGCAAAAGCCATCAGGGCCAACAAAGCGAAAAAGATTTGCTTATTCATTTTATTAATAATTATGTATTTCCGTTTATAGCTTAGTATCTACCAATACCAAACGATGTGAACGATTTGAGAGTTCTTGTTAGACTAACAAACCTTTCGAAGACTTATCTGATGGTAGCTATGTATAGCTTTTTCGATTCCTAAGTAAATCAAATAATTCCATAATCTTGAAAGTAGGTACAATGCGAATTTCAGATACCTGACTCATTGGCATCGCCATTATTTCAAGTTTTATGATTTCGCTTTGTTAAACAAAACTTTTTTGTTTAGGTGGAGCGAATGAGATAACTTCAGGCCCGTGCGCAGACATTGTACCTGCAAGGGTAGGCGGGGGTTTCCATATTTGTATGTGTATAAAGTTCATTAAAAACGTGTTTTGCGCAGTGTTTTTCTGTGTGCGGCTTAGCAAAGTAAAATATCTCTAACAAAATCTCGCAATAAAAAAAAAAACGAAATTACAAAATCTCGCTTATAACAATATCGCAATTACATCTCGCACTAAAAAATCACGTAAATATCAACCGGAATACCGCAATTTAAAGCTCGCATGTATCAAAATCTCGCAACTTAAAATTTCGCAAATTCAAATCTCACAATAAAATATCAATTTCAGCTTTGCTAAAACATAAACAAAATATTTTAACTTGGTCAAATTAAAATAATTGAATTTAATTAACATTATGAATATCAATATGGTCTGAAAGTAGTTAGGCCCTCGTTTTATTTAGCAAAAGTAAGCATATCTCGCAAAGTTTAATTGCATTGCAACAAATAAAAGTTTTTAAATCAAAATCTCGCAAATTCAAATCTCATGAGGGATTTGATAAAAAAATGCATTTATTGCAATTTTATTAAATTCTGCAAGATTTTTATTTGAAAGTTTTTAGTTTGTGGGATTTTTTGTATGCGAATTTGTTAGAAGTGGGATCTCGCAAATACGAAAAGCGAGATTTAGTAATTGCGAGATTTTGAATGCGAGATTTTAAATTGCGAAACTGCGTACTCAAACGAGTTTCTCTAACTTGAAAGTAGCTCCTCAGTATGCTTATCATCCAAATGGTACGTAAGCACCCCCAAAGCGCCCCTCCCCCTTCTGCGTACGGGCCTGCTTAAACTTCACAAATACAAAGCACGACCGGTTCGCACATATGCATTATAATTATTGCTCTTACATATATTTAAGAAGCAAAGAACTTTAACAGTGGTAAAAATAAAACAAAATATTATTATTGTGAGAGGAAAATGTTAAAAGACATGAAATTCGTTCTTTAAATTGCTCAAATAACTCTTTTAATAGGTAGTTTGAGGTGAAAAATAAAGTATGCCATCTGGATTGATGAACAAATATGGATTTATGCAAATAAAATTTAAAATCATTGGAGGTTTTTTTTTCATTTATTTTTTTATATGTACGTCACTTGAATTGAAATAAGCGTTTTAGTCGATAAAAGAGCCATGGACATTGGTAAGTTGAAAAACAATTTCTTTTTTTAAGAAGGTTTTTTTTTTTAAATACAAATTTTATATACTATTGAAAGTAGAACACTTAGCATTAAGGATTGGACTTGTTGAATATAAATTGCGTATGACTCATTTTACAACATTAATTAAGATGTTTTCAAAATTAATTCTTCCGATTTTTTTTAGCTTTTTCTTGAAGTGCATACAAAATTGCAAATTCGAAGCCTTCTGCAAACTACTAGCTAGCTCCTTGGCTGAAAATAGAAGAAGTTAGCAGTACAGATTTAAGTTAGTAAGCAAAGACTTCAAAATTTGCGGTGATGATATTTTTATTGAAATGCAAATAAAACTGCAAATACACTGAGGGAAAAACTGCAATGTAAAATTTAATATGACCCTATTTAATCATAAGTTGCAATCATTTTTTTGAAGCATATTTAATTTTACGTTGAAAGATATTTGATTTAACTTTGCGACGTAAGTTTAAATACCCTCGATCTAGTTTTTAAGTAAAACGAATTTACTTTTACATTGAAATCAACTTTAATCAAATAAAAAGTATGCTCAACGTATTTTCAAAATGCTTCAAAGTTAAATCCACAATGCCCAAATTAATTTCAAAGTGACATACACGTCATGTAACGGAACCTAAACACTCCTGTACGTACAGCGATGTGGAATCAAGGTAGAACATGTTCGTTCTTACATTGATGTTACTCCTTCAAACTACGATCAATGCAAATTGAAAGAGATACATACTCATTTTTAAGTGGATACGATGTGCAAACAATATGTATCTCTAAATAAAAAAACAAAAACACTCCAAAGCGTGGTGACTGAAATACGATCAACGTAAATTCAAAGAAATACATTCTCATTTTTAAGTGTGTGCAACTTGCAACTAAAATGTTAACTGTTGTTACAGATATTTGACTACGTTTTCTACTGAATCATTTATTCATCCGTGTTTTGGTGTCGAACGTGTTTAGTTATCTTAGTTTATTCAAGGATTTTTTAAAGAACTACTTTTCTTCCTTTAAAATCAGTTTAAATCTTCCCGACACCTCAATTCTTTTCTGAGAAATCCTCAATTGTAAGCCTTTCATTTATGATGTAAGATACATTGTATAGGAGACTAGGCCAAAATTAATGGGAGATGGTCCATTTCTCAATACGAATGTGATTTTAAAAGAAGAAAATTACTTCTTTTAGAAACCATTGAAAATTTTGTTGAAACAATTTATCTCCGGTTACAATACAAAAGCAAAAAACGGCTTTTTTAAATTTTATAACAGGAATATCTCAAAAACGAGGCCCGATAGAATTTTTCTGACTTATAGTACCTACATATATTGCAAGTAACATTCTGGTCTGGTGTTCATTGATTTTCGTTTGCTTTTAAAAATTTTGTAACCGTATTTCATTCCAGGTAATGACATTACATTTAAAAGGCTAATTTATTTGACCAATGACGATATTACCAACGCAATAGAGAGTATTGGGCAGAGATCCGAAATCAGGGCAAAACTATTTAGATGGAGAAAAAAAGAGGTAAGATGTAGAATTTATAAAATTTTTAATCAGAACAAGATCTTAACGAAATTCATAAATGAAATGCTTTGTAGTATCCAAATGAAGAGCATACAGAACATTTTCTGGATCCCAATGTTTTAAATTGGTTAAAAATCAATTTTCAGCCTAATCCACCATCACCATCAGAGTCCATTAATTCGCCAGCACCTTCACATCAAGCAAAAATTGTAAGTAAATGCAAAACATTTAAATTAATTAGCTAGTAATCATACTGTTTGAATTCACATAGGATTTTTCATCTTTGATACATGGTTCCTCTAAGGGAAAATCATTACTTGAGTACTATAAAAAGAACGGACAATTGGAAAATATTCATCGAGACGAAGTGATCAAAATCATTGTGGAAGAAGCTAACTGCAACAACAGCGTTATTAAGCCCTCAGACTATTCCGGCCTTGTTGAACAAATCGTTTTAGTTTTTCCTACTGAAACTGAAGTCAAGGTATGTAACCATCTTTTTTGCTATGTATGCATTTGTACATATGTATTTATTCATAATAGATTCATAATACCTACAGTAAATTTGTGGTTTCGTAGAAACCTGATAACTACCTATATTGTATCTATTGTTAGTTAGTGTTAATTTGTGTCTACGTTCACTTAACATCCAGCTGAGGCCTAAACGGATTGACCAATTTGAAATATTTATGAACAAGTTTTTTGGTTAACCCGTTTATGCTCTAGCTCTATACCAGAGATGTAAAAGAATGCAATCATTTTAGTATTGCAATCAATTGATTAAAAATACTTATTTTGAAGTATTTTTATTTTATTGATTCTTAAATTATGATGTCAATCCTTTTTTCATTTAAACTTAAATATAACTTTATTTAAAAAATTGAGCATTTTTCTTTTTCAACCTAACATTTTTGTTTTCATTTTGTGGTTAATTTCGATTCCTTTCGAAGTATTCAAATAAATTTCAATAGGAGTTTAAGTCTTCATAAAGATTAAAAAAGAATCCAAGTAGTAAAAAGACTTCATGCAGTAAAAAGACTTCATGCAGTCAAGAGACTTCAAGCAGTTAAAAGCCTTCAAAGCAGTTAATTAACTGCAGTCGTAAGACTGCCTCCAAAAGGCTTAAGGAATGCATTCTTTGTAAAAGACTTTTAAAAGACTTGTATGTAGTCTAGGTTTCTACTGTTTTTTAGACACTACAGAAATTAATTTGAAAAATAGTTTACATTGTACATACATCATAGTTTGCGATTTGTTTGTTTTATTTTTTTTTTTCAGGAATATTACTTCATACCAAGGCACGGTAAAAAGAACCCTTCGGGAAAGCTGTATTCAAAATACACAAACGCAAGGGCAAAACGATTGAAGTTTTCCAAATCAAAATTATTTAAAATAAGACTTTTTGCTTTCGAAAATAACAGTTTGTTTGTTTTTTGTTACCAAATAGAAGTAGTTTCATTCAGTAACCATTTCCAATCCTTTGAAGTTGGTAAAAAATTAAATGATATACTTATCAAGGACATAACTTATTTCACAAGTTTACCTTTACACTTATATCCATTAAATAATGGAAAAACATATTTTAGAAATAGTTTTGTTTAATCAGAAATATTTGTTTTTATATTTTTTCTTTTATTCCTTTATCCTTACTAATGTAAATTTTGTCAAAAACTAAAATACATAGTACAGTAAGAAAATTCTATGTATATGATTTTTATTTTTTTAAATACACTGTATTATATATGTATGTACATATAATTAAATATGAATATTTTTGCTAAGCACTTATGTAAAAACTTAATAAAAATAAAATAATTGAATTCCAAATTGAAGAATTGTTTTTATTTAAATAAAAAAATCGATTTTGAAAAAAGTGGAACGTTGTTGAATCAAGGTTGAAATAACTTGCTTTTAAGTTTCAAAGCATTTGATTTTACATTGATTTATGGTTGGATGGAAGGAAAAACCTTGTTCTTACAAAGTCTAAAGTAGTTAATTCTACAATGTACCATAGTAAGAACAAAGTCAGCAATTTTTATTTCAATGTGGGCTGAGTTTGAATCTAAGGTAGGTTCACTTTGAATCAACGTGTAAACGATGTTAAAACATAGTTGAAACATGGTATATTTAAAGTTAAGTCTATTCAAATTAACAATAAACAAAGGTTCCATTTAAGTGTGTGAGTATTATTTTTGAAGTCGGAAGTAATTAATTGTACAATGCATAGTAGTTGAATTGAAGTTAAGGTTTAGTAGATTTAAAGTCTAAAGCATTTCCATCGACGATGCCTAAATAGTTGCATTGAAGTTGATACACTTTGTTTTAAAGATAGATTAATTGATTTTGACGATGATTCAACCTCAAATCAACAGAAAAAACTTTTTAAAAGAAACATGGAACATATTAATTTTAAAGTAAGGAAATATGTTGAACTAACAGCATTCCTCATTGATTTTAAAATTTTCCACTTCGAAGCTAAATCATTCCGAAAAATAGTTAAATCGATATGGTTTTCATTGATTTTACGTTGCTTTTTCTCTGGGTGTACTAGATGAATGTGAAGTTAGCAAATTAACTTTGACGAATCGAAAATTTAGTTAGTGGATAATTTGCAGTTTATTTGTCATTTATAAGTTGTGACAATTTCGAAGCTGTCGTTCTATGTTTTCTTTGTTTTTTTGGGTGCTTTGCTTGATATCAAGTTAGCAAAGCACCCTGGCAAAAATCAGTAAAAGACTTCTAATACCAGATGGCTTATATCTTAATAATTTGCCATCAATTAGTCTTTAATTAGTTGCGATAAATTCAAAAGTTTTTGCGACCTTTAGTCCAAATGCGTTTCGCCCAGGTACAACAGTTGGGCTCATCAGTTAGATGCTGTTGTACCCTTCTAAGACGCATTATTTTCAATCGATGGATATGATGGATATAAAGGTCGCAAAAACTTTTAATTTGAATTATATCATTGTATACAGTGATTATATTCAGTAGTCCACAAAACATAAACAAAAATAATTTTCTATTATTTGTGTTTTTCTTCATTCATAAATTCAAAAGGATCGTGCAATGTTTTCTATATTTTTAGGGTGCTAGATATCAAGTTAGCAAAGCAACTCTAACAGATCGAAAAGTCGGTAGGTGCATAATTTTTCGTTAATTAGCTGTGACAATTTCGAATTTGTCGTTCTGTTCTTTTTTTTTTTGGAAAATGGTAAAAACTTCTAAAATCTCATATTTAGCGCTTAATAATTTACCGTTAATTAGTTGTGAAAAATCAATTCTATCGTGCGATGAATTTTATGTGTTTTGGGTTATTTGTTTTCTATGAGTAGCAACTTTGACGAATCGAAAAATGGGTAGGTGGATAATTAGCCGTTAAATTGTCATTCAATGTTTTCTATTTTTTTTTTTTGGGGTTTTGCTAACTTGACTTAATTCGAAAAGCGGAAAAAACTTATTAAACTTAAGGTTTTATGGCTTAAGAATTTGCCGTTAGTAATTCTTTAATTAGTCAATAAAAATTTAATTAAATCGTGCAATGTTTTCTATGTTGTTTGGGTCCTTAACTAGCTTTGATATCAAGTTAGCGAAGCACCACCTAAAAAAGGGATAAGAACTGCTAATACCAAATGGTTTATGGCTTAATAATTTGTCGTTAACTAGTCTTTAATTAATTGTGACAGTTTCGAATTTGTCGTGCAATATTTTCTACGTTTTTTGTATGTTCCTTGCTAACTTGACATCGAGTTCGAATAGCACAACCTCGAAGAGATTTCAAGAACTGCTTAAACCGAATGTGTTATGTGTAAATATTTCATCGTTAATTAGTCGTTACTAATTTTTGACAGGTATGAATTTTTCGGGTTATGTTTTTTTTCAAAAAGTGGAAAAAACCTCTAAAACTTAATATTTTACTGCTCAGTAATCTGCCATTAATTGGTCATTAATTAGTTGTGACAAATTTATTTTTTTTCGTGCAATGTTTTCTGTGTTTCTTGATTTATTTTCTTAAATTCATATGAAATAAGCAAAGAGCTACGGAAAATTTCTAAGAACCTTTCATATTGAAATTTTGGTTGATTAATAGTTTGTCTTTAACTAGCCATTGATTGTATATGACAATTTTAAGATTGTCGTGCAATGTTTTCTATGCTTTAATTCATTTATTCATATGCGTTAACATTCAAAAATGGTTTAAAATTGATTATTTTGAACTGTTAACTGTTTTATTGCGTTTTTACTGGGTCAAATGAAATAATTTCGTTAAAAAATACATAGAAAACATCGCACGAAAAAAATTAAATTTGTCAAAACTAATTATTGAGTATTTAACGGTAAATTACTAAGCAATTAAATGTTAAGTCTCAGAAGTTTTTACCACTTAAAAAAACACAGAAAACATAGAACTTAAGATTCTAAATTAACAAAATTACCTAACAGCTAATTAAGGATGAATTATTTTCCCATAAGCCATTCGACTAAAGCAGTTTTTAGCCCTTTCCGAAGTTGTGCTATGCAAACGTCACAACTAATTAAACTAATTAAAGACTAGTTAACGACAAATTATTAAGCCATAAACCATTCGGTATTATCAGTTAGTACCCTTTTTTTAGATGGTGATTCGCTAACTTGATATCAAATCTACTTAAGGACCCAAACAACATAGAAAACATTGCACGATTGAATTAAATTTACTAAATTTTTCTTAACTAATTAAAGACTTATTAAAGGCAAATTATTAAGCCATAAGATATTAAGTATAATAAGCTTTTCGAGTTATGTCAAGTTAGCAAAGCACCCAGAAAACAGAAAACATTGAACGACAAATTCGAAATTGTTACAGATAATTACCAACTTATTAACGGAAAATTATCCACCTACCCATTTTACGATTCGTCAAGGTTGCTTTGCTAACTTGATACTCATAAATACTAGAGCCTCACTTCACAGTGAAGTTAGCATTAATCTGGGTTACACCTTGCACCCCTATTTTATGAACTGCAATTAGGTACTTCTCTTTCATAAAACCACTTTTCATTGCTAGTTAAACGCCCTGTTCTTTTTCGAATGACCATTGTTTTTGATTTACTTAACTTAATAGTGAGGTTCCACTTCAAACAGTATGCACCGAGTTTGTTTATCATTAACTGAAGAGGCAAGAAGGACAAGATCTTCTGCATACATTAGGACTTTTATCGAGAGTCCATCAATCGATATGCCACATTGCATGTCTTTTGTTATCTTCAATGTAGAGCCAGAAGGCTGAAGAACTTAATTTCAATCCTAATAACGCAAGGAACGAGTCTGATTGGTTTTGTCCGTCCCATATTGCGAGTAATTTGTTATAGATGTCCTCGATCATCCTTCCGAATTTGAAAGACAATCCATCTGTAAATAGTTTAAATGAGTGCTTTTCTACCGATTGGATCGAATGGAGCTTGAAGTCGACGAAAAAGGCATATAAATTCTTCCATCTAAGAATACATAAAGGGTGTTTTTTAGAGGTATAGAACTTCGAAATGGAATAAAACAAAGATGATTTCTTTTTAATTGACACGTAATTTACTTTATTCGAAGGATAATCTTCTAGCATTATAATTTAAATATGATTTCTGGCATATGACCGTCACGCGGCTGGCTCGCACGTAGTCTAATCTGGAGGTCAAATTTTCGATGACTTTTTCCAACATTTGTGGCCGTATATCGGCCAATAACGTGCCGAATGTTGTTCTCCAAGTGTTCAATCGTTTCGGGCTTATTGGCGTAGACTAGCGACCTCACATATCCCCACATAAATTGTCAAGCGGCGTTAAATAGTACGATCTTGGAGGCGAATTCACGGATCCGTAACGTGAAACTATGCGGTTACCAAACGTTTCCTTCAATAAATCAATGGAGCACGAGCTGTGTGACATGTTGCACCATCTTATTGAAACCACAGCTCATGCACATCATGGTTTTTCAATTGATGAGCAAAAAAGTCAGTAATCATGGCCTTATAGCGGACACCATTGACTGTAACGTTCTGGCCAGCATCGTTTTTAAAGAATCACGGAACAATTATTCCACTTTCCACCAACCCATAAAGCACACCAAACAGGCAGTTTTTGTGGATATTACGGTGTCTCAATATCATTTGAGGATTATCATCACTCCAAATACCCAGTAGTTTTGTTTATTGACGTTTCCTTTTAGCCAAAAGTGAGCTTCATCGCTAAATCCTATTTGGAACTCGCTTATAAAATGGTCGTTTTCGATCCATGCAGTAAGGCGGCATCTTAAAATTTCCATAAAAATTTGTATTGATGAATTTTGAAAAGCAATACCACGGTATTTTGATGGATTAATCCTACTTCCTTTTTGAAATATGGGAAGAATGATTGATTTTCGAAAAGCCTCTGGTGCATCTCCGGAACCGAAGATTTCATTTTAAGCTTTTGTGAGCAGCTTTAAGAATTTTTTTTGTTGCGTTCTTGAAAAATTCATTCGGAATCCAGTCAATACTTGGCGCCTTGTTATCTTTAAGTCTAACTACAATTGACTCCACTTCTGATAGCGTTATTTGACGACCTTAGATTTGATTTTCAAAATAAAGTCTGGCGTACTGCATTGGTTAAGCGAAAAGTACCACGCCCACATGCCTTTCAAATTGGTCTCTTAGAGTGTTGATGCAGTTAAAATAGTTTTTGTTATAAACTTTTTTCCTTTGATGTTTTGTTGTATACCCTTCCAAGACACTGAAGAGTTCTTAAATTAACCATAAATTAGATTACGCAACAGCTCGTGGAGAACCAGGGATATGGTCGCAATATAGCTGACTATCCATATCGCATATCGAATAAAATAGAAGCTATATCAACGAACATAAGAAGATAGTCGATAACGGACTGCCCTGGATTTCTGATGAAAGTGAATAACCCTTCCTCGTATTCTTTCTATGTACTGTTTATTTGTTTCTATACATTCGTTCATTCCTGTATCTTTGGATTTCTTTGGGATTGAACGGCTTTCAAAAGAAACGCATTGTTCTTCTCCTATTCGTGCATTAAAATCACCCATAAGTATGCAATGTTTTTCGTCTAGTACATATTTGCATTGAGTCGAGTAAAGTTTCAAAGTCTAATTGCTAATGCAAACAATTTAAATAAACTGGGATTAAGTTTACATTTTTGTTATCTATTGTGATCTCTAAATAATTAAGTTCTTCTATATCATTAAAATTCCATATAATTTATTTTTTAAAACCATAAAGTGATCCATCTGATAATCTTCCTTTTGCTGTACGGTTCCTTTTTACTGCTGCTACCCAACACAGTTCGAAGTCGTTTATAAAGGATCTGTAATTGAAACTTAATAGGTACTCTACATATATCGCTAAGTATTTTAATTAAAGACATCATCACAGATACGAAGAAATCGCACGCAGAGAAAAAATAGCCATTTACTATTGATATAACTAGTTTTGGATTTGTGCAAAAACAAAAATCGAGATAATAATAATCAAACATTATCATTAATCCGATAGAGATGACGGTGCCACAATTTTGTTGGTACCTCAATCTACAGCCTATGAATGAATGACAGATTTCGGGGTATAAGTACACTGTGACTTTTAAAGATCTATTGTGCCCCCGTCTAGAGCTGGATGAGGCTACTCATTCTACAGCACATCCTCCAAATTTATTTCTTTAAGAAACTTGAGTATTTGGAGTACTTTAAGACAGGGTAGTTCACTCTTAATTAAGTATCTGGTGATTTCCCAGACATCTATGTATGTCTTTGATGCATGAGTGCATCACATCCACCTAGTATATGATCCGGTTTCTCCTCATGAGCATTGCAGAGTCTAGACGTGGCACTGTTTTCTAGGCCAACGATGTGGGGGTGCCTCCTTAGTTTGAAGTGGCCTGGGAGGAGTCCGGTTATTATTCTAAGATTTTTCCTATTTAACCTGATGCAGTAATGGAATCGTTCCTGGTTGTAATTCCCAACTAGGAGTTGGCCTGCCTCAGCTTAGGGAGTTCGTTCCAGATTTCTGATCTTTTTGCCTCCTTCTTATCTATTTTGATTTTATGCCTTATCACGTTTTCTCCTATTCCACAATAAGGCTCTGGTCCTTTTAAGGGTGCTATTGCCCTATTTGCACTAAGGAGTCTGCCTTTTCGTTGCCCTGTATGCCGACTTATCCATCTGGTTGTTGTGATGGGTACATACTTCCTTACCAGAGTCCTGTTAACAGCTTCATGTCAGGTATTGTCGAGTCGAATGCACCCTCATTGTCCAGGAACGCACATAAGGCCGTTATAAAGCTATTTGTAAAGTGTTTGTGAGTTCATACAGACCTGTTTCTGTAGATCTACCCGGTCTTTAGGTGCCAGTTATAGCTATCATTGAAACTCATCATTGAAAACTTTAATGATTGATTTTGAGATGTTTAGAAAGCAAAATCATATGTGGAAAGTTGGGCCTATTTGAACAATTTTTTTTGACTAGAAATATTTATTAAGTCTTTACCTTTATTTTTTCATCAAAAGAATAAATGATTTTACTTTCTAAACGTCTCGAAATCAATCTTTAAAATTTTCAATGATGAGTTTCAATGATAGCTATATTTGGCACCTTATAAGCATGCTGGCGATGGTTTAAAGGCATATTTATTAATACTTCTGATCTGATAGAGTGATCAATTACCTTTTTCAAAGTCTTCAGTAGGAAGGTTGTCAAACTAATCACCCCGAAGGACTTTGGATGTGTTGTATCTTTCTTCCCAATTTTTGGAATGAAGATTACATTAGCTCTTCTCCATAGACTTTAGTATATGCCCAAGTGCGATACAACTTCTAAGTATGTTAATAAGATAAGACATTAGTTCCTCTTTCCCTTTTTGTAAAAGGGCTGGAAAAATACCATCTACACCCGGTGACTTGTAAGGTTGAAAGGCGCTTATCACCCAATCAATCCTGTTACCTGTACAGATAGTTTTGGATATCTTCCAGTCTTTCCGGTTTGGTCTGAGAGGTATTCTCTCTACAGCCTAAGTCATCGAAGCAATTTTCTTCAAATCTTGAAGATTCACTACCTGCTTGCCATTCCTTCAACCGAAAAGGAATAGCTTATTTATCTCAAAACCACAACATAACGATTTTAATGAAAAAATATTCAGTGAAATAATGTATTATAGGCATGGTTCGCTTTATCATGAAAAAAAAAATACATATGCTATGTAGCGGTTTTTTCGATTTTCTCACTAACCGCTCTACAGATTTCAATCAAATTTTGTATACAAAAGCAAAATTGAAATTAAATTGATTGCATATCAAAACTTTGGAATTTAATTTTGGACTTTTAAGAAAATATATTTTATTTTTTGAAAATTCAACATTGATAACGATTGTTTTTGAAATTCGGGTTTTAGAGTTACATTTATATAAAATAAAAATACTAAAGATTTGCATAGCCAAAGTTTTTTAAACTAAAAGTATTGCAAGATTGCTTCCTTCGCCTTAAAACTACACACCTCAAGTAATGAAATCCACCGAAAGTAATTAAAATAACAACCAATTCAAAAGTGTAATAAAACATGTTTATTGTGTGTTCACAGAAATGTCTTTTACTGTTTTTCTTTTTTTATACAAAATCACTTTTCGCTCTTTAAAAGTTTTTACTAGCCCACCAAATCACTGGCCTTATTCTTGAGATCCGAACCGACCTCCATAACTGAGTCCTTGGCACTCACTGCTCCATCGGCAATTTTCCCACCTAGAGTCTCAGCGCCTTCCTTGGTTGCCTTAGCGCCATCCTTGACTCCATCAACTACTTTACCACCAACTTTCATGACACCATCTTTAGTATACTCAGCTCCATCCTTTACTCCATCGACTATTGAACTGCCCAACGATTGAGCACCGTCTTTTGTTGCCTTGGCTCCATCGGCAATTCCGGTGCCAACCGTTTCAGCTCCTTCCTTTGCAGTACAGCCAACTTTCTTGAGAAATCCAATAATGGCACCATCATCACTACTTTCTTCACAATCAGCGCGAATGCAAACTGTAGCAACGGCCAGGACCAAAAAAGCGACAAACACTTGCTTATTCATTATGATTACTTTTTTTTTTTGTCTATATCTACTGGACGATGTGACTTACTGGAGAATTCTAGTTTGACTGACAAACTTTATGAAGCTTCATCTGGTAGTTATAGGATTGCTCAATCAAGTATAATTCCAGACTCTTGATTAAGAACTGCGAACACGATGCGAATTTCAGGTACTTGACCGATCATTCTTAGTTTTTGATTTCACTTAACAATAAAGACGCACTTCAGATAAATATTCTTTTTTTTGTCTGTTCAAAAGATTTTATGAAGCTACTGCGGGGTTGAAAAATAATGATGGTGATGATGTTGGCATTAAAAAAAAATTATGTACATAATATTAGAAGTCGACTAAGCTTGACTCGTCAGTGAGGAACTCGCGCCACAGCTCCGGCCGTCCGGTCCGCCCTATACTGTCTCGGGCGTTAATTTAATCTTTGTGTGATATTTTTAAATTTCCTATTGTCACATCGTTGTCACTGTAATGCAAGGTCAACTAAGTGGCCATTAAGTTGAGATTTCAAAAAATTAATTCATCGTCACAGTAGTTGGGGAATTTTTAAATTGAAATCATAACAACGAACAGAGCAAATTAATGGATGCGATGCTGGTGTGGAGCTTAATCATTTTGTTTTTTATTAAAATGTAAAATGCAAAGGCACAGTTTTTAAACCTCTTTTGAAACTTTAGCTCTATATTTATATTTATATTTATTAATCCGTTAAATACTAACGTTAAACACATACAAATTATACATTATACCATAAGGGTTATACATATTATATTACAATATTGTGTTAAAAAAGGTTTCTTTAAATTTCATACATTTTAAATTGTCATTAATAGATGTAATCAAAAAGTAATATTTATTGAAAACTGAAATCAATTGATTTAGAGGACTATTGACACCATAGTTTGATCTGCTGAATATAGGACATATAGGTAGTTGCCTTCTTATGCTTACTTGACTATAGCTGAAATTTAATCGACACAGAGCTGATGAAGATGTTATTGAACCGTTCACTATTCCAATTATGTAACATAGCTGTAGGTACTGCCTATGTTTCGAGAGCGAAGGTAGGTTTATCAACTTGAGTCTTTGAATATAGGGGGGTAGAGACGTTCTTTGGGACCACGGAAGAAAACGAAGACAGAACCGCATAAACCTCCTTTGAACTGCCTCCAGTCTATTGATGTGCACAGAGTAGTATGGCGCCCATACGACACACCCGTATTCGAGGACTGGTCTCACAAATGATATAAAAAGAAGCTTGAGGACATAAGGATCTTTGAAGTCACGACAAAATCGCTTAATGAATCCAAGCACTTTGTTAGCTTTTTTGATAATTAAGTTAAAGTGTTCAGTAAATGTCAATTTAGTGCCGAGAACTATGCCCAGGTCAGAGAACACAGATAACTTACAAAGAGGAGAAGAATCTATTGTATAATTAAAAGTTATACAAGTTTTTTTGCGTGTAAAGCACATAGTTTTACATTTGTCAATATTCAATAAAAGATGGTTAGTGTTGCACCACGCCCTAAAATTATTTAAATCTTTTTGTAGAAGCAAACAATCCTCAAAAGAGGTTATTTTCTTATAGAGTTTTATATCGTCGGCATATATAAGAGCCGAGGAATGTTGTAAGAACAAAGTTAAGTCATTAATAAATAGTATAAACAATAAAGGACCCAAGTGGCTGCCTTGGGGAACACCAGAGTTAACATTAAATTGGGTAGAACAATCACTACGAAAAGTTACACAGTAGTTTCTATTTTCCAAGTAAGAATTCATTCATTAAATCCGAGATTTTTTAATTTATAAATTAATGTTTTGTGACAAAGCTTGTCAAAAGCTTTACTAAAATCAGTAAATATACAGTCAACTTGTTTTCGATCTTCGAAAGCATCCAGACAAAAAGATGTAAAATGAAATAAATTTGTAATAGTTGACTTTTTTTTTACGAAACCATGCTGACTGTCACATATAATAGAGCTGCAGTTAAAAGACAAGACGTTACAAATAATAGACTCAAACAATTTTGGAATTACTGAAAGTTTGGCAATAGGACGGTAGTTTGTTACATCATTCTTAGATCCTTTTTTGTGAACTGGTGTTATGAAAGCACTTTTCCACACCATTGGAAAAATTGAAGTACTGAGAGATTTGTTAAAAAGAACAAATAGAGGATAAGACAAATGAGATACACATTTCTTCAATACACAGGACGGAACGCCATCAGGACCAGGACTAGAACTTTCGTCAAGTTCCAGAATGTTTTCGATGATACAAGTCTCAGAAATTGCAAAATTAATTGAACTGAGGTGCGAATAATTTTGTGAGGAAGTTGGAAAGGCTAATGGTTCATTATATTAAGCTTTTTGTTATCTAAATTAATTTTCTTTTACCAGTACGAAAGTGCGCAACTCATTTTAAATTAAATAATTAATTTTGTGATAAATTAACATTATAAAATCTTATTGTGTGTGCATCGTAGCTGTCAATTTTCTCTTATTTGGTATCTCTTTCAAAGGCTTCATTGTCTCCCCTCCCGGTGAGTACAATTTTTAGTACATGTTCTGCCTACAACTTACTTGAGAGACTACAAATCAAAATACCTTTTGGTTTTCTACTTGCATATCAAACTCCATTACCACACTACACTATCGAGAACAACAATTAATTAATTTTGTACAAATTAATATTACACCTACAATCATATTGTGTGTGCATCGTAGATGTCAAATCTCTCTTATTTGGGATCTTTTTCGAAGACTTTATTGTCTCCCCTACCGGTGAGTACAATTTTAGTACATGTTCTGCCTACAATTACTTGAGAGACTACAAAACAGAATACCTTTGGTTTTCTATTTACATACCAAACTTCATTACCACACTGCACTACCGAGTACAACAACTTTACATTACCTTCTCTCAAGCATATACACAAACCTTAAAAATACATCTTTTTCCATCCACCACAAGAGGGACTACGCAGAAAATACAACAATCTGCTATTTGACAAGTGTTGCCCAGTAGACAAAAAAAAACGACCACGATTGAAAACATTGAAAATCGCAGAAGCAGAGGCAAAATCCATTAACAACATCTTTTTAATAATAATAATGTCGGTGTGCACTCTATGTAAAAACATTAGCGACTATCTAATCGACTCAATTATGTGTCATGGCAACTGCCGGAGATTATTTCATATCTCTTGTATCGACGCTCCGTTTAGCACTATCAAGCTATTCAAGGAAAGAAAATCATTTTATTATTTTTGTGACGAGTGTGACCCATTTTTATACACTAATATTACTAGAGATGTACTACAAAACACCAAAAACCTTGATAATTTATACAAGCAGTTAAATTATCTAACCGAAAAAGTTGAAATAATAGCCAATCTTCCTATATCACATCAGATGGAATCTCTAAGCCATATAACAAATAATCAACCGCTTACCGATTCAACATCTTTAAAACGAAAAATTGATGAAATTGATACAGATATTTTTCAAACTAATCCTTCAACGAAGAAACCAGCCACTTTATCGATCTCTGCATCACCACCACCACCACTACAACCAGCTACACGAACTTCTACATCCCCTTCAATGTCATCTTCTTCATCACCCAATACATCAGTGCAAACTATTGTAGATGTAGTTCCCTCAGTCATATTAACAGAATCAACAATATCTATGGCAAAATCTTCTGTTGATTGCCCAACTTCATCGAGGATACCACATTTATCATTGAAATCTTCAAACAATGCATCTTATCCTCAACCATATAGTGATATCCATTTATTATCACCTATCGTATCCGGACTGAGAGTAGTTGAAGGCCATCGAACATTATTCGTATCTAAGCTCGACCCTTCTACAAACGCTCTCGATATAAAAAACTTTATTTCTAACAAAATTGGAACTTCCATAATTATAAAAGTTGAAAAAATGATCCATCGTAATTATTCGAAGTATGCATCTTTTAAAATACGAGCTCCAGATTCAATTTTTGCCGTTCTAAACTCTTCATCATTATGGCCTAAAGGAATAATAATGCATGAATTCATAAATAAACAACTCAATGAGAAAACTACATCTCGTAACCCTTTTCAGGAGACCCGGACAATGCTAAATCGACAAAGAAGCAGCTTCAACAATTACTGATTTATTACCAAAACGTTAATGGTTTAAGGACTAAGATCAATACGATCTATAAAAATATCAATAATCTTCCGCATGATATCATTGTAATGACAGAAACTTGGCTGAATGATACATTCTTGGACACTGAACTCTTCGACTCAACCTACCAAGTCTTCAGACGTGATAGACACCATTCAAATGATCTAAACACTGTGGGTGGTGGAATTCTTTTTGCTGTGAAGAACTCTCTAGTATGCACTCTGGTCGACAATTTTGAATCTTCGGACGTGGAAATAATATCTATAAAAATAAAAATAGAAATTGGCTACCTGTATATTGTCTCCGTTTATATACCTCCACGATCTACAAACAATGTTTACGAAAACTGTATTAATTGTATTGAAAGGATACACGATCAAATGGAACCAATTGATGAGCTGTTGATTTTAGGCGACTTTAATCTTTCAAACCTGCAATGGTCAAAATCTTCAGACTTCAACTGTTTATCGCCTGTTAACCCATCGTGTGCTAATGAGTTCACTATTATTGATGGACTAGCTTCTTGTGGACTTAATCAATTCAATGGGATTGCTAACCGCTTCGATAAAATACTGGACTTAATCTTTTTCTCGGAAGCTATTAACACCGATACATCTGTAACCCCTGCCGATACCATATTACTAGATGAAGACCGGCACCACCCGGCCTTAGACATAATGCTAAATATAAATCTTTCCAACATTCTAACTAGTTCAAATGAAAAACTTGAGTTTAATTTTAAAAAATGCAATTTTGATCAATTAATTAATTTATTGTGTAATGTTGACTGGAATCAAATCCTTTTAAATAGTAATATTGACGATATGTGTTTAAAATTTTATAATATACTTTTCAACTGTTTTTATGAAACTACTCCACTGCGTAAAACTTGTATAAGTTCTACAACACCACCATGGTTTAATACTCAGCTTAAGAACTTAAAAAATAAAAGAAACAAAGCATGGTTAAAATATAGTAAATCCAGAGCTGATGAAGATTATAGGGCATACTCCGAACTGAAACTTATGTTTACAGATTATTCTAATGCCTTGTATCGTGACTATATCGTAAAAACAGAAAATGATCTAAAAGGTAACCCAAAAAACTTTTGGAGTTTCGTGTCTAGCAAAAGAAAAGTTGATGGCTATCCTAACTATATGTCTTTTAAAAATGCTACTAGTCATGACTCCGAAGAAATTGCAAACATGTTTGCAAATTTTTTCAAAGATGCCTTTGTAGTATCTAGTTCTCACGAGCCCATGGATCCACTCCTTCCTAACCCTAGTTTTTCACACCTTAATTCAATTAATCTTTCTATTTGCGAGGATTCAATTATCCAAAGTATTCTTGAACTTGACGACTGTTTTAGTCCTGGTCCTGATGGTGTACCATCTTGTGTATTAAAAAAATGTGTGTCTCAGTTGTCCTATCCTCTACATATTCTATTCAATGAATCACTTAAATGCTCAATGTTCCCTGTTTTGTGGAAAAGTGCTTTTATAACACCGGTTCATAAAAAAGGGTCGAAAAATGACATCATTAATTACCGCCCTATTGCTAAACTTTCTGTCAGTCCGAAACTTTTTGAGTCCATTATTTGTAATGTGTTATCTTTTAATTGTAAATCTATTATTTGTGACAACCAACACGGTTTCGTCAAAAACAAGTCAACTGTTACAAACCTGTTTCATTTTACTTCTTTTTGTCTTGATTCCTTCGAAGATCGAAAACAAGTAGATTGTGTCTTTACCGATTTTAGTAAGGCTTTTGATAAATTGTGTCATAAGACTTTAACCAATAAACTGAAGGCTTTAGGGTTCAATGAAAATTTTTTAATGTGGATCTCGTCGTATTTGGAGAATAGGTGTTATAGTGTGAATTTTCGAAATGAGCTTTCTGATCATTTTATTGTTAACTCTGGTGTTCCACAAGGCAGCCATTTAGGTCCATTATTATTTATTTTATACATAAATGACTTGACTTCGATTATTAAAAATTCCTCTATTCTTTTATATGCCGATGATTTAAAAATTTTTAAATGTATAACCTCTATAAATGACTGTTCAACACTCCAGGATGATCTTAATAGGTTTAGGGAATGGTGCAATACAAACCGTCTTCTGTTAAATATTGACAAATGTAAAACAATGACTTTTACACGCAAAAAAAGTATGATAACTTATAATTATATGTTAGATTCTTCTTCTTTATGTAGATTGTCTGTTTTTTCAGATCTTGGCATTGTTCTTGACACAAAATTAACCTTTGTCAACCACTTTGACTATATTGTAAAAAAGACCAATAAAATTCTGGGATTCATAAAACGATTTTCTCGTGATTTCCAGGACCCATATGTTCTAAAGCTTCTATACGTATCTTTTGTAAGGCCAGTACTAGAATATGGATGCGTGGTATGGGCCCCTTACTACACTGTTCACATAAATAGACTTGAGTGTATCCAGAGAAGGTTTATGCGCTTCTGTCTTCGTTTTCTTCCGTGGTCCCATAGACATGCTTTACCTCCTTATGCTCAAAGACTCACGTTTATTAATCTCCCTTTACTCTCAAAACATAGACAATATATCCAGCTTTGCTTCGTTATAAAATTGATAAATGGGTCAATAGTATCTCCATCAGCTCTGTGTCGTTTGAATTTCAGCTACAGTCAGACAAACTTAAGAAGACAGTTGCCTTTATGTCCGATCTTCAGTAGAACAAACTATGGTGTGAATAGTCCTTTAAATCAATTGATTTCAGTCTTCAATAAATATTATTGTGTACTTTCTTGTATAAATGACAATGTCAAAAGTTGTAAATTCAAAGAGATCTTTTTCAATACATCATTGTAATTGACTATATAAATTTATATTTAATCTAAACTAGTTGTATAAGCTTTCTATCGTTAGTTATTTAACGAATTCAATAAATAATAATAATAATAATAATAATATAATTGGGGTCTAAGAAAGCATCTTTGAAAAAATTTGCGAACATGTTAGAAATTTCCTTGGAATTATGGCTTGTTATATTATTAAAGGACATTGAGTTAGGGTAACCGTCAATTTTTCTTTTACTATTTACAAACTTCCAAAATTGTTTCGGGTTTGATTTAAGCTCATTTTCGGTTTTTGAAATATAGTTGGAATACAAATCATTGGAATAGTTAGTAAACATGTTTTTAAGTTCTAAGTATATACTGTAATCATCGTCAGTATACTGTAAAAGCAGAGTATGGCATTTGAAAAGGTCTTGTTTCTTAATCACACAGCTTTCTAGATAGAATAAATATTTGTATAGATACTTTATTTATATATTAAACAAATTTTAGAGTGATTTTACTAGTCCAGTAACCTTGTAAGATTGAGACCTTTCTGACTAGCTGCCCGAAAAGGTGGCGTAGCGGGGGTCAACTTTGAGACTAGTTTATGAAAGTAAATTCACAAGTTTAATTTTTTTCAATTTTGTCTGATTTTTGAGGTAAAATGTGCGTTGGAGCGTTTTTTTTTTTAAATTAATTTTTAAAACATTTTTAATGAAAAATTTTGGTATGCAAATCTTTAGTATTTATTTATGTGCACATAAAAATTAAATTTCAAAAGAAAATATTCAACCTGTTTTTGAGATATTGAATTTTCAAAAAAATAATTAGAAAGTTTTTTTTTTAATTCAAAAATTTCTTTTTTGACAATTTTGATATGAAGTTTTAATTGATTTTTTTGGAAGTTTGTATATAAAAAAAAAACTAAACAAAATCCGCTCAGCTGATAGTGAGAAAATTCTAAATAACAAAAATATTCTATGAGAGGGAAAATCGGAAAACAATATTCTTCTGTTTATGTGGAGCGAATGAATTAATTTCAAATAAAAGTTTTAAGTGAGCTCTACTCCGCATAAAGTTGCGTTTTGAGTTTTGACCAGGTACATCAAATGGGTCCATCACATAGATATGTTTGTACCCTTCTAAGATGCGAATTTGCAAATTTTGATTGGTGTGACTTTTATAGAAATTCATAGCATGAACACACTGTGAATTCCATATTTCTAGGGGAATTTGTTTAGATTCAGACACCTATATTCGTTATTTTTGCATAAAAGTACAATTTTTTCATAAATTCATATATTTTAAAAAGTATTAAGAAACTTTAAAGTATTGAGTTTCAAAAAAATCGATCATACCGTGTTGAAAATACTTGATTTTCAAAAAAAAAAAAAAATTAAAACATTTTTCAAAAATCCGAAAAATATTTTTGGTTTATAATTTTGGTACAAATACATACTATTTTTATTTTTTTGGAAGCGTTTGTCACAAAAGGTCAACTGGTCCCAGAAATTGGTCAGCCCTAGATAACTTGTAATCAAGGCTTAAACTTTCTCAAGGTCACTAAAGCTTACGCGCGAATTTTGGCACCTCATTTATGGGAAATTTGCAAAAAATGTACACCATCCGAAAGATTTCTAGATAGTGATAAAAGGTCAACTATTTTCAGTAATTGGTCAGCCATAGATTTTTTCTATGAATTTTTGAAATTCGTTTCAAGGTCACAAAAAAAAACTTTTGGCACCTCATTTGGGTCATTTAAAAACAAAAAGTAAGCAATTTGAAAGGCTTCTTCACGGTTGTTAAAGGT
Organism: Dasysyrphus tricinctus; assembly: GCA_963921185.1. Lineage (NCBI taxonomy): Eukaryota > Metazoa > Arthropoda > Insecta > Diptera > Syrphidae > Dasysyrphus > Dasysyrphus tricinctus. The sequence continues at coordinate 17,678,440 of OY992532.1, read as the reverse complement.
CAGCTATTTTCAGTAATTGGTAAGCCAAAGATTTTTTTTATGAATATTAAATGAATTTACAAAAATTTAAAGGTCAAAACGATTTTTGGCACCTCATTTTAGGGAAATTTGCCAAAAATATGTGTACCCTCTGAAAAATCTCTAGATCAATATAAAAGGTCAGCTAGTTTCAGTAATTGGTCAGGTATAGATTTTTTTAATGAATTTTTAAAAATTTCAAGGTCATAGCGATTTTTGGCACCTCATTTAAGGGAAATTTGGAAAAATTTAATACCATCAGAAAGGCCCTGAGAACTATATAAAAGGTCAGCTAGTTTTAGTAATTGATCAGTCATAGTCTTTTTTTAATGAATATTTAAATTATTGTTCAAGGTCACGTGCAGTTTTTGGCACCTCATTTATGGAAAAAAAATTTGTTTCGAAAGGCCCTAAGATCTTTATAAGGTCGGCTAGTTTCAGTAATTGGTCACCTATAGATTCTTGCTTACGATTTCTTAAAGTATTTTTTTTTTCAAGGTCACGAAATCGTTCATGACCTAGAAAAAAACTTTTAAAAAATTCATATAAAAGAATCTTAAGCTGACCAACTACTGAAACTAGCTGAGCTTTTGGTGCCAGTTATAGCTATCATTGAAACTCATCATTGAAAACTTTAATGATTGATTTTGAGATGTTTAGAAAGCAAAATCATTCATTATTTTGATGGACGATTAAAGCTCAAGACTTAATTAATATTTCTAGTCAAAAAAAAATTTCCAATAGGCCCAACTTTCCACAAAAATCGACTTTTAATTTTTTAATGATCATTGGTAAGGTAGTTCAATCATTGAAATAAGAAAAGGGTTTTTATGTAGAAAATTGGGCCTATTTGAAATATTTTTTTGGCTAGAAATATTAATTAAGTCTTAACCTTTATTTGTTCATCAAAATAATAAATGATTTTACTTCCTAAACGTCTCAAAATCAATAATTAGAATTTTCAATGATCAGTTTCAATGATAGCTATAACTGGCGCCTTTATAAGGATCTTAGGGCCTTTCGGATGGTATTTTTTTTTGCAAATTTCCCATAAATGAGGTGCCGAAAATCGCACGTGCCCTTGAACAATAATTTAAATATTCATTAAAAAAAAAAAAGCTATAACTGACCATTAACTAAAACTAGCTGACCTTTTATATAGATCTCAGGGCCTTATTGATGGTACTAAATTTTTCCAAATTTCCCTTATTTTTTTTTACGAATGCATAACTTGCCATGTAGCTCCTACATACATACATACATCGCAATAAAAAATTGAGGTTTTCCTTTTTTCAATGAATTTTTATCAAATGCAAATGGAGCATTTATTTCCTTTTAATTTGGCAGACAGGTAAGAATTTTAGCGCATAAAAAAGGGAAAAATTGAAAATTTTTCATTAAGTCGGCGTGGCATCCACTTTATTTTTAAGAGTTATTTTTATCAATCAAAATTTTCGTGCTCGGAGACTTCAATGCTAAAGTCGGAAAGGAAAACATCTTTGGCGGATTAGTTGGAAAGCACAGCCTCCACGAAACGACAACAGATAACGGCTTCCGACTAATCGACTTTGCTGCAGCTCGTAATACGGTGATAAGCAGCACTAGGTTCCCCAGGCGAAAGATACACACAGCAACCTGGCGATCTCCAGATGGTCGAACCGCCAACCAAATCGACCACGTGCTAATTGAAGCAAGGTATGCATCGAACATCTTGGACGTGCGAACTTTCCGAGGCGCAAACGTGAACTCTGATCACTTTCTTGTTGTGACAAAGTTCAGAGCCCGACTGTCCAACGAAAAGAAAACGAAGACCGCCCAAAGGAAGAAATTCAACATTACATGCTTTAGCACATCTGAGAAAGCCAGAGACTACAGTGAGCAATTGACCGGGAAACTCTCTGTCGTAAACCCAGCCACAAGCGTCAACAACCAGTGGAACCAATATCGCGACATTATTAAGGAGACAGCCGAGACCACCATAGGCTATCAACCACCCAGAAAAAAAAACCCGTGGTATGACGATGAATGCGCGGTATTGAAGCAGGAGACGGAAAAGGCACGAATACAAATGCTGCAACGGAAAACAAGAGCAGCAAGAGAGGAGTACCGTGAAAAGAGAAGGAAAGAGAAAAAAACCCTGCGTAGAGAGAAAAGAGCATCCGCACTCCGCAGCCTCTCAGCTCAAGTATCTCGAAGAGTCTAGCACCGCCACCAACACCCGCCGGTTCTACAAAACAGCCAAGCAACTGGCATCTCCAAACAGCGTTTCCACTTCCGAAAAAAAGCCGAAGTAGTTTTGAAGAAAAATGTGAAGTAGATTGAGAAAAATCGAAGTAGATTTCAAAATGTACTTTTTTGTACACACATTTATTAAGCCAAGAGCCGGGTACATTTTTCTTGCAATTTATTCCTGAACTGATTTTCTTGATGGAATATGTTCAGGGTTTTCATCTGAATATAAATCCAAGTTGGCGGGACTGGGAGGCACGAGCGTCAGCTGCCATCTTGGGAAACCTGTTTTATCATATATCTCGTGAACCGTGCATCGTACGAATATAATAGTAATTTTTTTGAAAGCTAATATTCCATTCTTTTATTGGTTTTTCTAAGTCATGTTGTTGTTGCGAAAAGTTTTTGAGAAGTTTAATTTTAAAGTCAATGAAAAACAATCAACTTGAAAAAAAAATTTACAATTTTTCAAAAATATAGACACGAAAACAACTTGATTTAAGTAAAATCAAACAAAAGAATGGAGTATTTACTCTAAAAAAACTTACTATTATATTCGTACGACGCGTCGTGACGCACGGTTCACGAGATATTTGATAAAACACGTTTTCCAAGATGGCGGCTGACGCTCGTGCTCCCCAGTCCGGCCAACTTGGATTTATATTTTGGGGACACCCCTGAACATATTCCATCAAGAAAATCAGTTCAGTAATAAATTGCATTAAGAACCTCCTTTATTGTTCTGGCTCTTGGAGTATATATTTTGATTAAATTTAGTTAAATTAAACTTAAAAAAAAAAAAAACTAAAAATGTTATTCTCTCAGACTTCATATCAACATACTTATGTGTATATTTCAATATAGCTGAAATTATAAAACAAATTGTTTTTTTTTCGGCGGTAATTTTTATTTGTTTCACTTCAAAACCTGACAACACCTGCTTCAAGTGAACATTTTTTTACGAATCTATTGTTTGCTCCTAACAGTAAACGCCACTTAGTCCAGTCAATTTGTGCTCAAAAGGGTGCTTACCAAGCATGATACCTCAGGAAATTTTAGTAACAAATCCATTGTATATCCACTCTATAGTATTCTCATGAAACACGATTTTGTAGGTAGACATTGGGTCGATAGGTTCGCTGTGATCGCCTTACCGAGATCCCTTAACAAAAATTAGGATTACGTTTGGACGCATAGATGGCCACGAGCTTTTTTTCTTCATAAGAATACTATAGAATTTATATACAATGACAAATCTATATAAAGTAAGGAAAAAATCAAAACTACGCCACAATTTGCATCGTAAAAACACAATATGGCTGGACTAACTGCGAATTCAATGAAATAAAGGAAAAGGAAGTAGATTTGGCTTTTTTTTGTAAAATTGAAGTAGGTTAAAACAGAGAAATTTAAAATGAAGTAGATTCCTATATTTCATTGATGGTGCGAAGTAGGGAGTAGATTTTAAAAAAATAACAAAAAAAGAAGTAGATCTACTTCAATTGAAGTTAAGTGGTATCACTGTCTCCAAATCCGCCAACACTAGCTCTCTCTTTCGATTCCGTGTGAATTCGGTGCTATTCTTGATGAGTTTTCTAAGCTTAAAGCTCCACCAGACTTAACGTTGCTGGTCAAACATGACGTTGTCCACCAGATACAGACAACTGTTCAACTCCCTTCAGCTAGTACACGAAGACTCAGTCCGGTAAGCAATCGCCAAGCGTCAGTTTCAGCAAATGATCGATTTAGGTATTTGTCGCGTTCCAAAGTCCCACGTCGCTTCACCACTTCACATGGTTCCGAAAAAGAACTCACTCAGACCGTGCGGTGACTATCGATGGTTAAATAAAGTCACAATAAAAGACAAACCTCCGGTCGCGAACTCCCAAGACTGCTCCGCTAACCTCGATGGTTGTGCAATATTTTCGAAAATCAATTTGATACGTACTTATCATCAAATACCGGTCGCAGAAGAGGATGTTCATAAAACGGCGGTCATTTCACCTTCCGGGCTCTTCGAATTTTTACGAATGCCTTATCGAGTGTGCACCGGTGCGCAAACTTTCCAACGTTTTATGAACAGCATTTTAGGTGATCTTTCGTTTTTTTCGTGTACCTGGATGACGTTCTCGTTTCAAGTAGATCGGTCGAGGAGCATAAAACGGATTTACGAGAAGTTTTTCGAATAAGATTGCAGGAGCACGGGCTAAATGTTAAATTGGCAAAATGCGAGCTAGGAATAAGAAAATTCGATTTCTTGGGATATTGTGTTTCCGAAAATGGAATAATTCCTTCGCAAGAACGAATAAAAGCCATCAACAAATTTCCTATAGTCCCGGCTCTATCAAACAACTTCAGTGCTTTCTCGGCATGATAAATTTCTACAATCGTTTTATACCAAGTATGGCATCTAAGGCCTAACATTTTTTACAAACTTTTGAAAGGCGTAAAGCGAATAAAAAAGAAACTAAAACAGCGATTTTTCAGTAGTCAGGCGTTTGCAAAGAAGCTTTTCAAGTTCTTAAAAAGAGACTTGTCCCAGCGCACTATGCTTTTCCATCCAAAGACTCTAGCGCAAATCAGCATTTTAGTAGACGCTTCTAACGATGCTATCGGAGGAGTACTCCAGCAATACTATAATAGCCTTTGGGAGCCTTTAGGTTTCTTTTCAGCTCGTTTGAGCCCAGCCGAAAGAAAATACTCGACGCTTGATCGCGAACTCCTTGCAATTTTCAAAAACATTAAACATTTTCGGTATATTATGTGGAAGGTAGACAATTTACTGTTTTCACCGACCACAAACCGCTTACAAACTCTATATGCTCCAAAACCGAAAAATCACCTGCTCAAACGTGCCACCTAGAATTCATCCAAGAATTCACTACTGACATTCGTTACATCAAAGGCATACAAAATATCTTCACCGATACTTTATCGAGATCGGATGTTGAATTGATCGATTTTTACAATGTGAGTATTCCAAGTCTTTTGACAAAGCAAGAAAACGACGAAGAGCTTAAATCACTTTTAAAACTTTCCAAAAGATTTTTCAAGCTAGAAAAAGTAAATATTCCGACTGGTAAAAATCGTCCGTATATGCCTGAAATTTTTTGACGAACAATTTTTGAGAACCATCACAAGCTGTCACATCCATGTTCAAAGGCAATGCGTAAAATAATTACAGCAAAATAATTTTGGCCTTAAATGAACAGCGATGTTAACAGTGATGTATAAAAAGTTGTATCTCTTGTCAAAAGTCAAAGATTTCCAGGCACAATATTTCAAAACACGGAACTTTTTCAATCCTAGAAGGACAATTTTGACAAATTCATACCCAACTTACAATTTAACTTGTATAAGGTTATTTTACAAGCTATTTTCAGACTGCTATAGAAACAGTAAAAGGCCTTATGCAAGTCATTTTGGCGCATTTACGCAAGCTAATTAACTGCCATAAGACTTATGTTGACAGGTCTTATAGCAGCAAAAAGCTTTTCATGAGCTGCTATTAGCTTGGCTGAACAAGCTATAGCTTGCCTTGGATGTTTATATAAGGCCTTACGAAAGCCATTTTGACAGCTATTGCCAATAGCTTGCCTTGGATGTTTATATAAGGCCTTACCAAAGCCATTTAATGACAGCTATTGTCAATAGCTTGCCTTGGATGTTTATATAAGGCCTTACCCAAGCCATTTAATGACAGCTATTGCCAATATGCCAATAGCTTGCCTTGGATGTTTATATAAGGCCTTCGCCTTACCCAAATTTATTTTGCATAAGCAATAATATACGCTGTCGCGATTCGCAAAAATCTATTTTGTCATCGAGAGAACAAAATTTTTAGCAAAGCTGATTCTGAAATTTAAAAAAAAAATATTTTTTTTCCGTTTTTTATTTTATTTTTCTGATGTTTTATTTTTTTATTGCATTTTATTTTATTGTATTTTTTTCTCTTCAGTCAGCTTCCGAAACCATTTTTTCTGTATTCTATAATAAGTGAAATGTTAGTTTAATTATAAAATGAAAAGTTTTTTTGTTACCTGGGATTTGAAATCAATTCCTTTCTCGTACCAGTCTAGCACTCTACCACTATGCCAATTTACTGTTGAGGAAAACATAATCAACAGTGAATAAGTTGATACCATGATGAAATTCCTCCACAAAAGCGTGCTGGCTGGGACCAGCGATTCCTATTGCAGCAGAGGGAACAGTCAATAACTCACTGTGCGCATCTAATATCTGTTCTTTGTTCTACCAAACTTCTTGAATGTTCTCTGGCTGTTTTAAGAATTGCTTTTCTGCTTTTTCTCACTTGTCTTTGGTGGGCTCCAGATCTTTTAAATTTTTGCCATGAATTATTCGTTTTAAGTTTTGCTAAAAAGTTCAATGTTTACTGTAAGCACTTCTTTTCTGTTTTACGATGTTCAATGGGTACTTACCGTTCTTATTTATTTTAATCTGATTTTTTTTATAAGCACAATATTTTATAAGACACACTTGTTGATCTTCACTGATTATTTTAATTTGTATAAGGCCTTTACAAACAAGACTTATACAAGTTGTTTCCAATGACTTGTCGTGGAAAGCCTTATAGCAGCTATTATTTTAAACGTTTTCAGTAAACAACTTTGGAAGGCCTTATAGAGGCCATTTATAACTTATATTTACAAGCCTTGTATAGAGCTTGTGTAACTCATATTTTAAGGCCTTATAGCAGCTATTTTATTAAATTTCAGGTGGAAAATTCTTGGTTTGCTCAAGATTCCTTTATGCAAGCTCTAAACAAGCTATTACTTGCCAAATTCGAAAAATTTTACCTTATACAAGCTAAATTGTTAGTTGGGTATGGATTTGGTCAGTCCTTTACCACCATTTCAAGGTTTCACGTATTTACTAACCACCAAAGATCGTTTTTCTTCTTGGCCAGAGGCCATTCCGCTGAAAAATATGAACGCTTCCACCGTTTTATCCGCTTTCGTACAAAACTGGGTTTCCAGATTTGGAGTTCCTCAAACGATCACGACTGATCAAGGAACTCAGTTCGAAGCAAGTTTGTTCAAAGAAATTTCTGAAGCTCTCGGTACAAAGCGGATCAGAACATCAACATATACCATCCTCAAGCGAACGGGTCAGTAGAAAGGTGTCACCGACAGCTTAAAGATTCTCTTCGTGCTCAGGATGACAAACAAAATTGGTACTTAAACTTACCTTGGACTCTTCTTGATATTTGTTCTACAATAATTGACGATATAAACGTAACTCCTGCTCAATTATTGTACTGACAAAATGTACGTTTACCTGCAAAACTAATCGAAATGAAATAACTCAAGCCATTTCGCAAACTCGACCGTGTTATAAGCCGTTTTCCTTTGGAGGTGGCAAAGTACTTGTGAGTAGATGAAAACCATAATCTAGTCCTACCAACTGCACATGCTCTCATGTGCGAGTAGATACATTTTACATGGGAAAGCAGTTTGATGTGTTCCATTGAAAAAAGCTGGCAAAGTACTTGCAAGTACTTCGCCACCTCCAAAGGAAAACGCCTATAGTAATAATCGCGATAAAAAACACATATTCGTTCCAAAAGATTTGAAAACATAGTTTTAAATTTTACTTATAGTATTGAAATATAATAAAAAATCATAATCATAAAATGGGTTTTATTATACGTTTCAAACAAAAATGTTAATTATGTAAATGCACCCTTTATAATGGGTAGACACTGACCCAAATAATCCTTTCTACATGCTGTTGTAATTCCTCCAGCAATCAGTGCAGTTAAAATCATAGAAATAAAAATCAAACGCATAGTTCCTGCGATAATAATTAATTCAATTAAAATAAATTGCAATTTGTTAACGTATAAAGTTTCTTATGAGAATGAAGTCCTTGATTTTTTGAAATTTTTTAACAAAAACTTCACTCTTTTTATATTCAAAAAATATTTCAAAAATTGGAGTAAATTATAGAAAATTAGATTAGACACATCAATGTGTGAAAAATCAATTTGAAATATGTAATTGAAAAAAAAAAAATACATATATAAATCGGTAAAGCGTAAAATTGCAAAGACTCCCAAAGTACAAACTTGTATGGGAAAAGTTATATGGCCTTCGAGCTTCCATGAATTACGTTTTTTAAGAGCCACCTCATAGTCTTGATATTTATTTTGTTTTATTTTGCTTTTTCCCGGAAATCTTTTGGGGAAATCTTTGTTTCTGACTTTTTTTGTTTTGTTTTTACAAAACCCGTTGGTTTTTCCTTTACCCCCTTTGAAATCAAAATTCCCAATAAAAGAGAGGACTTTTTCCCATAATCTCTTTGCACTACCTTGGACTTTGGACATCAACATCGAAAGCAAAACAATGAATATTTGTGTATTTTTTACAGCCAGCGCAGCGTGTGCCCAAAATAAAAACCGTAAAATAATTATTTTAATAAAGAGAAATTGATTTTCCACACACTTTTTAATTATACCTAATTTGTTTCAATGCATATACATTTATTTTGTGGATATAAAATAGTGAAGTTTTAGCTGAAAAACTTTAAAAGCAAAGGGCTCCTCCAGCTTTCTGACGTGAACAACAAATTTATAGTTTAACAAATTCGGAATTTAGAAGTTGATTTTTACGTTGAAGCCGCACTATGCGTTTAGTTTCTATTTTTTTAATTCTTACTGCACTGGTAGCTGGAGGAAATTGTGGTATCCTCTCAGTACCCCCAAGATGTCCCTTGGATTTTAGGCGCAGGTGTCGACCTCCTACCTACTTAGGTTCAGGATAAACAACACCACCATCAGAATCTTTAAATGAAGAAAATAAAGTTTCAGATCTATGTTAATCGTTTAATTTAACTAAAAAAGGTCTTTTATGTACATAAAACGCAAAAAGATATACAAAGTTAAACGTATATTTATAAAACAAAATCCCAAGCTTTTCAACAATATTCTGCTCATAAATTAGGTGGAAATTACGAAAATAACTTTGGTGAGCTACGAAAATGCTTGCCTTTATGTACATATTTAGTCTAGGTATCATACAAAATGTGACTGAAGTGACCACCAAGGCTAGGTTACTTGCTTACTTAAGGTGGCACGCCGGGCGTGGAACTGGCCCTCAACCAACAAGCTCCTTCCACCCGGCTCAGTTGGAAGAAGACCTCAGTCGGCTTGGTTGAGGTCCTCTTCCACTTGCGTGCGCCACCTTTTACGCTGTTCATCTCTACTATATGCTGTCCCACGGAGTTGGATTCAAAGACTTTCCGGGCCGGAGCAGAGGGCTTTGCTTCTCAATTGCCTTCTTAGCCCAAAGAAACAGCGATTAGCAAGAGTAATTCTTCATTTGATCTCAGCAGTGGTATCGTCCGCTGAGTTTATAGTGGATCGTAGGTAGACAAATTCTCTTACCACCTCAAAATTAAAGCTGTCCATAGTGACGTTCTGTCCGAGACTTCGATGTTGGATGTCCTTTCTTGTTGACAGCATATATTTTGCTTTGCTTTCATTCACCGTTAACCCCATCTTCTTGGCTTCCTTCTCAATACTAACGAAAGCACCACTGACATCTCGATTTGTTCGTCCGCTTATGTCAATATCCTCAGAGTTAGCTCTTCTGGCAAGGAATTTCAACCGTTAAACTACTCTGACACTATTTCTTTTAATGTTCGAGAAGGTATACGCAAACATGTGCTCAAAACCAGGCTTTTGTAAGAGCAAGTGTGTTGATTTTGGCAATAATTCTAAATTTTGAAAACATTAGATGACAACCTTAAGACTGAAAAATTTGAAATTTTACTTTTATTTTTGACTTAAATGGTCATGACTCATTTATACGCCCAGCTTGAGCGTATAATCTAACAAGTCCAACAAAATAGGCAAAAATGGCATTTATAAAACTTTAAGAACTTAAAAGGTCGATTTTTATCCAACCCGTTTTTAAATAATTAATTTTAAGGAAATTTAATTATCTTTCTTTTATATGGAGCAACGCCTATACCTATCTCTGCTGGTAAAAAAGTTATAAGCAAATAAGTAAAAAAAAAAAAAAATGCGATTTTTCGCATTTTTTTGCAATGATTTTTTAAAAATTTAGCTAACTCAAAGTTTTTAAAATTTGTTTTTTCAAAAATCCATTTCGATGGTAAATTTTATTCTCTACAAAAAAGGTTTTCAGAATAATCTCGTAATTTTAATATAATCCCCCTTCGTATGATTTTTTTATTTTCTCAACACACTACATGTTTCAGATCTTTGTCGCATTTCATGCTAATCACCTTGCATAAACGAAATACAATTTTTCGTGACCTTCGATCCCGTATGATTGATGTAGTAGAGCCTGAATCGATGGGGAACTTTCCCAAAACCTATAAATTAATCCCTACATATAAATTTTTTAGAACTTTTTTATAATTTTCCTGGGGGATACAAATTAAATAAATTGGGTGGCGCAACAGCTCGTGGAGAACCAGGGCCTATTGACTTACAACTCACAACCATTCCTGTGTGCATGTTTGTTGGCAGGAATTGAGGGGACCTGCAGTTTTTGTAAAGTGCCGCCCACCCGCACACAGACGAAATACGACTTGTGCTGTGCTTGCTATCTTGCATGAACTTGCTTGATTCCTCTTCAATATAAAAACGAATGCTGCCAAGGACAAACGCTTCTCATTTGTTTCCGACATTTTGAAAAGAAAAGTGTGAATCAATGTCAGTGTTTGACAGTGCCAATGTTATTGACTGCACGCAAAAATACTCGAAAAATATTCTGGGCTGTGGGAAATTGCGAGAAAGCTTTCATAACTTGTCGAAAAACGTTTAAGTGTCGTTACAAACTTATTAACAAGAAAAAGGAGTAGAATGAACATCACAGAACGGGGAGACTTGCGGTTATTTCTCACAAAACTGAAGCCAAATATTGATAATTTTCTGTCAATCTAGCATTATTGACATTAAAATTATGACTTTTTTTTATTGTTGATTTGCATTGTTGAAGTTACGATCCGTTATTAATGTTTAATTTTTGTTCTATGAAGTCTGTAATCGTATTTTTTTAATAAGTAGTACATAAGGAAACATACTATTTTTGGTTTTATTTTACCACTCTGAATTCAGCCGCAACGCAAAATTCCATCGGAAGATCTAATCTTCACATTTTTTGACGAGTTTTGGGGGTGTTATAAAAATGTTGCAGCAGGGGGTCTACCGAAATCAGTTTAATTTTGAAAGTGGTCTACGAGGAAAAAAAAATTGGGAACCTCTGGTCTAACTCCTTAGATTTCCGCAAGTAAAGTTGGGCTGGTAGGAAATGTTGCGTTGCCCGTCATTTTTGAAAAGGTGTGTTGTGTGTTGATAAACATAAATGCAAAAGTATGTCTTCTTCTAATCACTTATTTATAAATTATAATTACATTAAAATATGAACAATCCTCTTTTTGAAAACAAATTTTATTTTTTCCATTTCTTGAAACATAAAATCTTGTTTTATTTTTTAACACCAGTTTAATTATATTTGTTTATCGACAATGACCATTAGGGTCTTTTTGTGTACCTGGAGGACATGGTGCTGGTATTGGCTGGCAAAAAAGACATCCTGAGATTAAAGCTAACTGTGTAACAAGAAGAAATAAAATAGCAAAACGCATTGTACAAATTTGTTGTTATTATAAAACTAATTAGATAGTTAACATTTTCAAAATCAAACTGAAAGGTTTGTGTAGGTAAATGTTTTCTAAATATAAATCACGTATTTATGTATGAGAAATATACATCTCTATTAGGGTGTCGCTTATTTTTAAAATGTTTCAATTTCTTTTAAATTTTAGCTGTTCTTTTTAACGGGGTAGATATTGCTTAAAAAATGGAAAATAATTTGTTTATATGCTCCTTATGGTAATGTACCAAGTTTCAAAATTTACCATCCACTTTCATACTTTTTCCAAAATTTTGAGTAAAAGACTGAGACTCCATGTCCTTATATATTGTTTTATAGGCTTATATTTATACAAATGCATATCAATCTGTAAAAATCAATTAAGCTAATTACTATAAATTACACGTATTTCACACAAAAATATAAATGCATAAGCAAATAAATAGATTTGGTACATACCTATGATATAAGTAAATAAATGAAATTAAGCGAATTAGTCCCAAGTAATTGGTATTGAACTCAGTTGAAGGTTACAAAATGGAAACCTTACGAAAGTAATAGCCCAGAATTAGCCCGCAGAAAAATTAGACTTTCAGTTCGAAAAAACTCCGACATTGCTGAATTTTAGTGGAGAGCTTCGTTTTGACGTCTTAAGCATTTCTTAAAAATTTCCGTAAACTTGGGCCAGTGCAAAATTTTTTAAGGGGGTGGGGGGTCAAATAGAGTAAAATACAGTTTTCTTTTCTTAATTTCTCGAAAACTATAAATGTTTTTTTTGAAAAAAAAAATTGAGGGTACAAAAGTAGCTCTGAAATTCTACGCCCAAAATATTACCATACTTTTTTCATACAATCAATATAGATTCAAGAAAATCGTGCAAAACTTCATGGTGGATCATATTTTGTCGAAAAATCTTTATGTGATTGGTGTTTGACTACATCTCCTCATTATAAAACCAAGTCTTTGTTTTACAACTTGATTGAATTTCCTTTTACAACAAAATCGTGGCAAAATAACATTTATACAATTACCTAAAAGATGAGCTATTACCAATCCCTGTATGCTTATTATTCATGAAGTTGTAGCGTAATAGGCCAACAAAATTGGTTTTTGAGAGTGGCAACACAGAAAGCTCACATGCTAAGTGCCCTCTATCTTTTTTTTACGGGTCATTTAATTATTGGCTTAGCATCAGCAATCAGCTATTTTCGCAATGCTCAGGTATATATGGGATGAAACACACCAATGATATTCATAGTTCAATTCGAAACTCATTTTCGTTGAATTGTCTCAAACCATCAAAAAATGTAACGAAAGTACATCAAAGCTTGTGCGGGAAAGATGGGAATATTTCTTTCAAATCCACAAGTGCGAACCAAGATAGCAGCAGGCAAAAACTAACATCTAAATTTCGTTCACAGTTCAGATAAATGAGAGACCTCAGCAGTCTCAGTCTCGTGAACAGAATTCCTCAGCAGAATTTCTCAGTTTTGCAGCCAAACTACTGAGGAAAAAAAATATTGGATCCGCTCACTTTTTGATTGCTCAAATTAAGCTGAGGTCTCTGAGATCTCTCTTTTATGAACTTGCCTATTGTATTGATTCTTCATGAACTTGGGCTTCATTCCATGATCTATCTTAGCAGCGATATATAACTTAATACAAAACGCAACAACTAACATTCAAAATGGAAATTGCCAGAAAGCTATTCCAAACCTGTAACAGCAGATTCCGCATATTTGAGCTATAAAATCAAAATAATGCCTTAGGCTAGCAGCCATCTGTTGAAAATAAAAGCAGCAAATTAATTAGTAGTTACAATTGATTTGTCACAGATTACTATTAAAATATAATAAGTAGAATTTCCATAAGTTAATTACAATGTGTGATGGAATAATTGAATATAAAGTCACTTCATAAACTCTAACTTTTGTTGTGCATAGTTGTAAGGTTTTTTTTAAGTATTTTTTCAAAGTTTAAAAATTTACGATGCGTTTTATTATGTATTTTATTACTTTCTAGTGTATTATTTGCCTTAATAACGTCACAGAACACACACAAAAACCCACCAATTAAAGACAATGACATACTTGACATCACTATTGGATGTGATGCGATGCTATAGAAAATACTAAAAAAAAAAAATGAAATTGTGATTCAGGCAATTAAATCAATTTCATGACAGAATAAAGAATTTCTTACCATTCATAGATTAGTTTTTGACCTCAATAAAAAATAAATACTCCATCTCCAGAAACATTTTTGTCTCACATCCGGTTTGTGATATGGAACATCGGAACTACATACTCTGAACCACAAAAGCTATAGATATGTCGTTGAACTACATATGAAAGTCACGCTTTAAGATGAAAAAAGGTACGCTGTAAAAAAAATATTGTAACAATTTTAGAGTCGTTTCCTTTCGTCGTGACCTTTTTTTGTTCAAAAGAACGATGATTGCCTATAGAGTGGGCTCAAGGTCAATTATTGTTTATTTATTGTATGTGTTCGTTTCGGGTGTGATTACAAAATAGATTGATTCTGTACCAACTAATTTTGGCTACCTTCTTTCCTAGTTCAGATTTTAATGAACTCCATCAGAAGCACAGATTCTCCATTTTATACAATTTATCTTGAAATTCTCATAAATAAAGAAATATTCTTCAATTTTCTATTGATCTTTTTGAGTGATCAACTTGAGTTCATAAACACTGGAATTCTTATTAAAAACATAATAAATGGTCATTTTTATATTATAAATAATGCGCCTCTCTGATTTCTTCCAAATAAATAAAAACAGATTCATTTAAAATTTTAGTTCATTATTTTAACATATTAAATCTGGGCCAAGGAAGTTTTTTATGGGAAAACACATGTATACCCTTTACTCTCGATTCTAGGATTCAGAATAGAGTTCATACTTTCTGCTAAGATCATAGTAGCTTTACCACTTCAATGTACAAGAAACTGCAGCCTACGCTACAGTGCTCTAAGAGTGAGCCAGACCTATAGCGGGAAAAGGAACTCCGTAGGTTGTAACGAAGTGTTACACTTCATTTCCCCCCCCCACACCAAGCGTTCAATAATTAATCACCGATCCATCACCGTCCATTTATAAATACACCCACCGCCAGCAACATCAGCTATCAGCACCCTACATCACCATTAAACCGCCATAGACCAGTTATCAGCCATCAACATCATCTACCAGCACCCTATATCAGCATTACATACGCCCGCCACCATCCATCGAATGATCAACAGCCGCAGCACTCTGATAAGAAACAACAACTGCACATTGCATTCGGTGCTGCTGACGCCATACGAATTTACATTTGACTTCTTTACAATTCACACTGTCTTGTGGCATAAAATTCATGATGAGGAGGTGCTAATTTCCGAAAAAGTTGAATCTTGTTACCTCGAATAAATTCCTAATTATTATTTAATAATTTCGAAATTTAGGAGAGCTAAGTTTCCAGCGGTTCATTGTTTAAAGCAACTTCGATAAGCTTAGGTCCTTTACTTGGTGCATCCGTGTATCATTTAGAGAAAACATTTTTGGCATCCGCCGTTAAAAACCCGTTGTTCTCCCTTGGACTAGCCTTGGGCTGGAAGCAGATTCCTACCGTTGTTCTCCCTGCCTGCTCCTTGGAGTTGGTTCAAGGCTATACCCGCTGTTCTCCCTCGGACTATCCATGGGATGGAATCAGATTCCTACCGTTGTTCTCCCTGCCTGCTATTTGGAGTTGGTTCAGGGCTATATCCGCTGCTCTCCCTTGGACTATCCTTGGACTGGAATCAGATTCCTACCGTTGTTCTCCCTGCCTGCTCTTTCGAGTTGGTTCAGGGCTATACCCGCTGTTCTCCCTCGGACTATCCTTGGGCTGGAATCAGATTCCTAAAGTTGTTCTCCCTGCTTGCTCTTCAGAGTTGGTTCAGGGCTATACCCGCCGTTCTCCCTTGTAGCCTTGGGCTGGAATCAGATTCCTACCGTTTAATCCCCGGTTCGCTTCTTCTAAGTTGATTTTGTGGGCAGAGCTTACTCCTGTAGCTCTACAAAACTGAGCCTTGATTTATATGAACAACCGTGTTAGCTATTATAAGACAAACCGAAATTTTAAGATTTATATGAAATACCGTGTTAGTTATTTAAAGACAAAAAGAACCAAAATTGTAATGTAAACCTCTTCTTCTTATTAATAAAGATGAAATATTATAAAGCTAGTGTTTAACCCGAGTTTTATCTGCTTTTCATCGGGAAAACCCTGGATTACAACGAGCCTATCTCAGCCTCAAATAAAAAGCATGACAAAGTCATGCACAAACTATCAACAAATTCACGGAGGGTTATACATATATGCACAGACTACACAACATCCCGCACAAATTTTGAAAACCCGTATTCTGTCTCCATCCTCAAGACAGGAATGGGAGGCAGGTTTCCAACAATCAGATGAAGCCATTATGGTAGAAATTTACACTGACGGATCAAAGATGGATACGGGAGTTCTTGCCACGCATCACAACAAAAAACTCTGCTGGGTCCCTGGATACTGTGGAATTCTAGGAAATGAAAAAGCAGACGAACGGGACTAGATCATCGTTAGATCTAAGCCTAACAGACTTAAGTGTCAAAATTCCACCCTGTGCCATTAAACAGACAATTGGTTTGAATATAGTGGAACTTACCAATGACAGATGGAACTCACTCGTAACATGTACCACTAGTCTGTGGCCTAGCTACAATAAGAAAAGACGGACAGTATCACAAACCTGAAAAAAGGTATCCTTGAATCTTTTGATAGGGATTATCACAGGACATAATCTCTTAGGGTATCATAAAAATAAGATGAGAGTAAATACTGAAGACCTATGCAGAGCCTTCACTACCTAGGTCACTGTCCGGCACTCTGCAATATAAGGAAAAAGATTTTGGGAAGCTATATTTCTTCAACGATCTAGCATAAATCTCAAAGTCAACAGGAGATGACATCTCAAATTTAATGAACTTCATCAACGCCTCCAAATGGATCGGTGCTCCAAAGATTTCAAAGGTTATACTTTTAAAGGGATGGTCCAATCTATCGGAGTACCACAATGGATCAACATTGATCTTAATGTGACGGGAACAAGATCTACTATCAGTCCATCAACGTAACCTACCCTACCCCTTGAACACAATGCATGAAGCTGAAGCTTGAAGCAAAATTTAAACTCTGTCTGATTTCTGGCTACACCATACATTTCATGCTATGCATTTACAGCTTCAAACCCATACACATAACTGACACAACGAAATCATAAACCAAAAATTTGGTTTTATGTACTTTTCATTCTGAAGTATGCTGTGCACATTTTTACTTTAAAATCGATTATTTTTTGGAGGATATGTTTAGCCTTCTTTTCGTTACTCGGAAAAGTACAATGCCCTATGTCAGCCTTTGCATTTTTGAATAGCATAACCTATATTGTCTATATCTTTACCAATGATATCAAGGATTCGAGGTCGATAAACTTGCTACCCCAAAGAGTAGTGTATGGGTACAATTGTATAAATTTTGAGATACAAACGTAAATGCTTTAAGTTTTAGTTTACTTTAATATTTTAAAACCAAACTCAAACCTATGAATTTGTAGACAAAAGAAAACTTCAAAAGGCATATAATGTATAGGTATGTCCATACCGCATTCTTTTCATATTATATCAAACCAAAACCTAGTTCTTGTTAAGCGAAGCAAGCTTGCATTATGCTTGAACTTTTGATGTGATTGATAAAAACAAAAGCTTAAACAAGTCAAAGGTAAGACCCTTTACATAAAGAATCATTTTACTGCAACGTTAAGTTTTGTTAAATTAAGATACAAGTGCGACCAGTTATTTTCAACAGATGAGGCTGAATGAAAGCTACAGTTTATGGAGGAATCGATTATTAGAAGAATTATAAATATTCAGTCACTCCACTTTAACAGAAGAATTTCTTTTCAAATTTTCTTCATATTCTATTATTAGAAGACAAAACTATATTCATTTACGTATTTACGCATTTAAAGAAAGAATCATGGAAATGGGGCGTAACTTATTATTACATATGTATGTACTTAGTAAAAATCATTTATTTCCGCGTATTCCTCTTTCAAGAACAATATTAAAAAGTAGCTTGGTTGTATTGGGGAAAAGGTTTTGGGATGATATTCGATGCAAGTACACCGCACCGAATATCATTAGAAAAATTGTTCCCCGTATGTATGTATGTGTATCGATGAAGCGTATGGTAAAATATCCGATGACGAGCTCACTGGTCTCAGGCCAAATGAAATCGATCTCGCAAACAAAACTGAAAATTTAGAACAGTTACGAGTAAGGTTATGGTGCAGAAGAAAACACATAAAACGACCTCAAGCTAACTTGGTGTGTAATACATTGTTAGGTCTGTTGAACTTCAACTTTAACTTTAACTTTAACTTTAACTTTAACTTTAACTTTAACTTTAACTTTAACTTTAACTTTAACTTTAACTTTAACTTTAACTTTAACTTTAACTTTAACTTTAACTTTAACTTTAACTTTAACTTTAACTTTAACTTTAACTTTAACTTTAACTTTAACTTTAACTTTAACTTTAACTTTAACTTTAACTTTAACTTTAACTTTAACTTTAACTTTAACTTTAACTTTAACTTTAACTTTAACTTTAACTTTAACTTTAACTTTAACTTTAACTTTAACTTTAACTTTAACTTTAACTTTAACTTTAACTTTAACTTTAACTTTAACTTTAACTTTAACTTTAACTTTAACTTTAACTTTAACTTTAACTTTAACTTTAACTTTAACTTTAACTTTAACTTTAACTTTAACTTTAACTTTAACTTTAACTTTAACTTTAACTTTAACTTTAACTTTAACTTTAACTTTAACTTTAACTTTAACTTTAACTTTAACTTTAACTTTAACTTTAACTTTAACTTTAACTTTAACTTTAACTTTAACTTTAACTTTAACTTTAACTTTAACTTTAACTTTAACTTTAACTTTAACTTTAACTTTAACTTTAACTTTAACTTTAACTTTAACTTTAACTTTAACTTTAACTTTAACTTTAACTTTAACTTTAACTTTAACTTTAACTTTAACTTTAACTTTAACTTTAACTTTAACTTTAACTTTAACTTTAACTTTAACTTTAACTTTAACTTTAACTTTAACTTTAACTTTAACTTTAACTTTAACTTTAACTTTAACTTTAACTTTAACTTTAACTTTAACTTTAACTTTAACTTTAACTTTAACTTTAACTTTAACTTTAACTTTAACTTTAACTTTAACTTTAACTTTAACTTT
Organism: Dasysyrphus tricinctus; assembly: GCA_963921185.1. Classification (NCBI taxonomy): domain Eukaryota; kingdom Metazoa; phylum Arthropoda; class Insecta; order Diptera; family Syrphidae; genus Dasysyrphus; species Dasysyrphus tricinctus. Next base: position 17,659,201 of record OY992532.1, on the reverse strand, counting down.
AACTTTAACTTTAACTTTAACTTTAACTTTAACTTTAACTTTAACTTTAACTTTAACTTTAACTTTAACTTTAACTTTAACTTTAACTTTAACTTTAACTTTAACTTTAACTTTAACTTTAACTTTAACTTTAACTTTAACTTTAACTTTAACTTTAACTTTAACAACTAAGTTGAGAATTTCATTTTCTAAAATATTTTTTTATTTTTGCCTGGCCACTACTGTAGACATGCACAGAAAAACCTACTAAAAAAGCTAACGATACAAAAAAAGCTCTTAATTTGTTTGAATCTAGATACAACAAAGAAAAAAGGTTAATAAATTAATGACATACTGAATGGCTCATACTATTAACATTAACTCAACCCAAATATATTATTAAGAGTCATATTTGTTTTTTTTTTTGTGATGATATTAAATATAAGTACCACAACAAATTAACACAATATAACCATCATCCATAACAATCGCAAGCCATGCGAATTGATTTTGCGTTGATTACAAAAAAAAGATAAAAGCAGAATCATGTTAATGAAAAAAAGCCAAACCAAACCATCAGGTACTTGATTTCACTAATAAATAAAATTATCTAGAGAGTCGTGAGATCTTGCTGTTTTTATTGACATAAGTTACTCGTACTCTCACTACCTGTTTTCGGAGATAAGCTAACAACTGTGTAAAAAAAACAAGTTTGTTAGTTTTTTTGGTCAAAATATGCCCTACAATTTCTACAGGGTAACCCACAGCTACAGCCGTTGAATGGTTATTGTGACTGGTAAATCCGTGAATGTGCTTATTAACCAAAATTTTACTCCATGAATCCATAGTTTGAGTTGATAACTGTCGAAACTGCTATACTATTCTATTAAAACAAAGTCTGTTATTCTACAAAGCAAAGTCAATACTTAAGCGGCAATTTAACCTAAAATAGTCGAACACCCATTTTATCTCAAAGATATTAAAATCCCATATGACACTTCTTTTACATTTATCAAAGGAAGTTTGGTCCGTTTCTTCCACGAACTGCCACTCTTCTAATCGGTTTCACTACTTGTATTTTATTAAAAAGTGAATTCAGCACGATACTAGTTGATAAATGTTTTTTCCAATTCAGCTAAAGTTAGTTAAATCTCCAAAAATTTGATTAAGTTGTTTAAAATTGTACCCCATTTGTGTTTGATTTAAATTGATTCTTTTTAAGAATCCCTAACTTGCCCTTATTAATAGTTTATACTTTTATGACAAGAAAAAAAAATATGTTACAACAACTTCGTAAGCTACTCTCAGCCTCACAGTCAACTCTGGGATGGGACTACTTTTTACGTTGTTCTATTTGGAGTTTTTAGTTTTCAGTCGAATCTCAGCCGATCAAGTCATATCGATAGATTGATCTCACAAGCACTTCATTATAAACCAACAACAACAACTGATAAACCTTTTTTATATTTTAATTGTAATAAATCAGGTTTCGATGCGCTTTCAACTTATTTCCGCCATTGCGCTAGTCGCTTTTGTTTCGTCTGTCAATTGTGGTTGTGATAGGTCAGGTGAGGTGAAACCCTCCGATGATGGTGAAGTGACACAGTTCTTCAAAAATCTTGGCTGTGACATAAAAAAAGAGAAAGTCTCCGATTCAGCTAAACCATACATTGATGATATCAAAAAAGGTGCCGAAAGAGTTTCCGAATCAGCTAAGCCCTACATCGATGATATCGGAAATACAGCAAAGAAGTTCGGTGGTAGCGTAGCTGATCGATTCAATGATCTGAAGGAGAAGATCAGTGGTAGCTCGGATAATGCTACAGTAATTCCTGAATCATCATCCTCATCAACAAATGAATATAAGAGTCTTGATGATGAATCATCCTCATCATCAACATCATCAACACCAACTCCAGTGGCAAATTCATCAATTATTCCGGAAATAGACGATCGCTTCATTTTGGATATCGATAAACCAAAGTGTCCCGACAACAGTAAGAACGACGGAAGGGGACATTGCCGCAATAGTGGATAAGTTTTTTTTTGTTGGTTTATTTGTATGTAAATAATCATTACATTACATTGTGATTTTTTTAATATTTTGCTATAATCATCTTTTTAAAAATAAATAAAAAAAAAATATCTATCTACCTTTTACCTAACTACTTGGCTATCATTTCGTAATCGCGGAAATTTGCCCTTTTGTTTGCTCGCATAGGGAATTTTAATGCATTCGTTTGTGAGGTAAACATGTGATGAATCGAAGGTCAAGTTGAACAAAAGTAATTTCGTCATTAAAATAATACAAAAAAAAAGCTTCTTAAAGGTTGGCTTAGTAAGTCACATGAAAATAAAACAATTATACAAATGCACAATGGGAACCGAATTGACCTATTAAAAAATATTAAATGATCTCTTGGCAGAATTGTTAGCAAGCTTGTCACAGTCACATATAAATTAATTACAATTTTAGTTAGCCCATAACTACGCAAGTCCATTTATGTAGGCAATCACATTTTCACCAAGTGCATCAGATTGACGAAAGTCGAGGCAATGATTATAGATCACTACTTATAGCCACATATTTATTCAAATAAGCATTGAACCCGTTCACTGATAGTGTAGGACCTTTTGCTCCATTTATTTGCAATGCAGTTTTTTCATTATTCGCTTAATAATAATTGCAAGTATAAACTAAAAGCTAAACAGTTTTGTATAAGAAGATTTAGCCTCGACAACAATTTAAACGGAATCGGTGTTGCATAGATTTTTATAATATTACTTTTTCAGTTGTTTGAATTTAAAATGAAGATGTTGAACTATTTACAGTTTTTCGTTAATTTGTTTCTTTTAATATCTATTTCTTCAAATCAAGTGTTTTCAGATTTCAAATACATATTCACATTCATATTCATATTCAAATTCGTATTCATATTCATATTCATATTCATATTCATATTCATATTCATATTCATATTCATATTCATATTCATATTCATATTCATATTCATATTCATATTCATATTCATATTCATATTCATATTCATATTCATATTCATATTCATATTCATATTCATATTCATATTCATATTCATATTCATATTCATATTCATATTCATATTCATATTCATATTCATATTCATATTCATATTCATATTCATATTCATATTCATATTCATATTCATATTCATATTCATATTCATATTCATATTCATATTCATATTCATATTCATATTCATATTCATATTCATATTCATATTCATATTCATATTCATATTCATATTCATATTCATATTCATATTCATATTCATATTCATATTCATATTCATATTCATATTCATATTCATATTCATATTCATATTCATATTCATATTCATATTCATATTCATATTCATATTCATATTCATATTCATATTCATATTCATATTCATATTCATATTCATATTCATATTCATATTCATATTCATATTCATATTCATATTCATATTCATATTCATATTCATATTCATATTCATATTCATATTCATATTCATATTCATATTCATATTCATATTCATATTCATATTCATATTCATATTCATATTCATATTCATATTCATATTCATATTCATATTCATATTCATATTCATATTCATATTCATATTCATATTCATATTCATATTCATATTCATATTCATATTCATATTCATATTCATATTCATATTCATATTCATATTCATATTCATATTCATATTCATATTCATATTCATATTCATATTCATATTCATATTCATATTCATATTCATATTCATATTCATATTCATATTCATATTCATATTCATATTCATATTCATATTCATATTCATATTCATATTCATATTCATATTCATATTCATATTCATATTGAATATGAATACGCTATTAATGGTGTTTGGGACCAGTGATCTGAAGTGGACTCATCACTTACCTAGTGAGGGTCTCTTGTCAAGGTCAATAGACAATTTTGGTTAAGTTCGTTAATTGGCTAGTTTATTTCAGCATTAGGTACATAGAATTTGGGATCAAAAAACGTTACAAACTATCTTTAACTTTAACCTTAGGAAAGCATTTCTTTAGATCACGACGATAACGATATTAAATATGGAAGATATTTTGCTTCCTTTTTACTAAGCACAGTGTTATCAGACAACTTTTTTAAACACTTTTGTTAGGATCAATTTTAGGAATACATACATATAAAACTACTCGTAGGTTATTGAATAAACCAGACAATGAGGAATATAAATGGAACAATTACGTTCAAAGGCTTTAATTACCTATGGAATATGTTTGTTTGGGGCATGTGACTATCCATCCTATTTTTGAGAGGACAGTCCTCTTCTTCGGCAACGCGAACTATTTTCTTTTTTTGAAGAGAACAATTATAAACTTCCTTACTTTACTAAGTTGTAATCTAACTAAAACTAAATTGTGTCCTCTCTATATGTTTCATAAAATTGTTCTACTATTACACATAAGTACCTACTTTCTTCATTGTTGAATCCCTTATAAACACAAAGGGGCGGTTTGTTCACAGCTAATCATCTTTAATCAATAATTATTGTGAATGGCTAATGCGCCTGATTACCATAATTATAGTCAATGAATCCATAGTTTGAATTGTTAATTATAGAAATCGCTAATCAGCTAATATTGGTTGATTAGCACCATTTAACCAAGGATTGTGAAAAACTTATTAGGTTAAGATTTAAACCATTGTGAATAAACTGGGCCTTAGTAGCAGACAGCTACAGAGATGCCAGGTCAAAAAGCACTTATGTAGCCCGATTTCAGAATTTGTGTAGCCTAGCATCATTGCCCTAAATGTAGCCCATTAACTAGCGAAATCTCGTTTAAAGAAGCTAAAATTTCTTAAATATTCCACGTTCTTCATTTTTTGAAATAATATCTATGGGCAAATAATTAAAATGTGAATGAACGTAAATATTATGATGGACTAATGTAACGGATTTTCTTAAAAATAATGAGAAGTCGTATCAAAGATAGCCCAATTTATGATAAATAGCTGACAACCCTGGACAGCACTGGTTTGAATCAAGAGACCGTGTTCACATGGGAATGAAAAACTGGATCTCGCTCCCACTCCTTCAAGTGAGGTGTGAATACTGAAACTTCCAAAAAAGCCCATTTTTTCAGTCTAATTTGAAAACCGTCAAAAGCTTTTCGAATGTAGGTATACGAATTTAGAAAAGATCTGGAAATCTATTATGAGGAATTATTTGACGAGATTACTTGAGTGCTGAGTGAAACTATACTGACTGAGAGCCAACGACATAAAAGACACGTCATTTGCGTAACGTTGTAAGACATATTATTGAATAGTATTTGAGGTGTTAAAACAATAACCATTTGCTTGCTTACGTAAAAACCGTCGTGTCGAATAGGTGTACAATTTGGCGTATATTTTGTACATCAATTTATTTCATTGCCTATTGGTCGGAGGGTAACAGTGTGCATAGAAGATTTCTTATTAATAATTGTGGGTGGGGCAAACTTTTTGAATAATTTTTTGTTCTTAACATGTTACTAGGGTAACTCGTTTTGTTTTCATAGAAATTAGTCTAAACACAAATTTTTTGTCAGAATTTCCTCCAAAAGTGGGCGTAGAAAAAAATTTAGTGTTCAAGAATTACTACAAAGTACATAATCTGCAATTTTTTAAAGAACACATCCCTCATTTACATCAACTTCCAAATAAACTCTTTTAAAAAGTGGGCGTGTCAGTGGGCGGAATGATGTAATCCTCTATTCGCCCGAAAATTTCATTCAATCCAGTTGACTGCTACAGATTTAATAGATTGAAGACTACCTCTTTATACAACTTAAACCACTGTGCGTCGGTCGTACGGTCCATGTTTTCTAGAAAATAATTCTAAGAAAACTCTTACTCTTTAAATTATTTTGAGTACTTATTCTTCGGATTGAAACCCCAGCATTTTGCATTAAAAAAATAATATTTGTGTGGGTAGAGTCGTTGCCTATTGCGAAAAAGTGCCAAATCTTCCGGTACATAGGTATCTCTTATCATGAAAAAGTTTTTCTCATTTCTCAAAAACTAGGAAAGATTTAGGATATTCAGTCCCCTCCATGTGTCCACTATAAGCATGAACCCAAGAATAGTTGAGGTATAAGTATAAGTCACTAGGCCCTGGCTTAGGTACCACCAGCAGATAACAGTTTTTGTAAATTTCATAAAACTGAAAAAATTGGTTCCTTGCATTATTTACTTTAAGAAATGTATTTAATTGAAATTGATTTATTTTTATAAATCCCAAACTTGCCCTTATCAATAGTAGATACGTTTATGCAAGAAAAAAAAAGAAGATGTTACAACAACTTCGGAAGCTACTCTCAGTGTCTGAGACATGGCTGGGACTACCTTTTACGTAGTTCTATTTGGGGGTTTTTAGTTTTCAGTCGAATTTCAGCCGATCAAGTCGAACCAATAGATTGATCTCACAAGCACTTCATTCTTAACCAACAACTGATATACCTGTTTTGATATTTTAATAGTTATTTAATTCATAAATCAAGTTTCGATGCGCTTTCAAATTATTTCCGCCATTGCGCTAGTGGCTTTCTTTTCGTCTGTCAATTGTGGTTGTGTTAGGTCAGGTGAGGTGATACCCTCCGATGATGGTGAAGTGACACAATTTTTCAAAGATCTTGGCTGCGACATCAAAAACACTGCCGAGAAAGTTTCCGATTCAGCTAAACCATACATTGATGATATCAAAAAAGGTGCCGAAAGAGTTTCCGGATCAGCAAAACCCTACATCGATGATATCGGAAGTACAGCTAAGAAGTTCGGTGGTAGCGTAGCTGATCGCTTCCACGATCTGAAGGAGAAGATCAGTGGTAGCTCGGATTCAGTAATTCCTGAATCGTCATACTCATCAAGAAATGAATATAAAAATTCTGACGGATCATCATTATCATCAACACTAACTCAATCGTCAAATTATACAGTTCTTCCGGATATCGGTGATCGCATCCTCTTGGATATCGATGAACCAAAGTGTCCCGACAACAGTAAGAACGACGGAAGGGGACATTGTCGCAATGTTGGATAAGTTTTTTTTGTTTTGTTTGTGTATAAATAATACTGCATTGTGATTTTTTAATCTTTTGCTATAATCATCTTTTTTAAAAATAATAAAAAAAAACCTGTTGCCTAACTACTATGGGTTATCATTTCGTGATCGCGGAAAGTTGCCCTTCTGAGTGCTCGCATAGGGAATTTTAATGCATTCGTTTTAGAGGTAAACATGTGTATTGAATCGAAGGCCAAGTTGGACAAAAGTAATTTCGTCATTAAAACAAAACAAAAAAAAGCTTCTTAAAGGTCGACTTATTAAGTCATATTAAAAAAAAAATACAAATTATCCAGCCGCACAATGGAAATCAATAAAAATGACCTATTAAATAAAATTAAATAATGCCTGGCCAGAATAAATTGGTAATAAGCCTGTCACCATTATAAATAAATTACAATTTTGGTTAGAGTATTGATATATATTGCATTCATGTCATGTATGTATGTAAATCACGTTTGTACCAAGAAGTGTCTATCAGATCGATAAAAGTCGATACTTTTACCAAATAAGCCCGAAAAAAGGGTTACATTATAATAATTCATAAATAAATTCATTTTTTCGGGCTTATTTGGGAAAAGTACCTTTTTTTTCGTACCTTCTCAAAAACTAAGAAAGATTTTTACAATTCGTTGGTCATACAAGGGGGGGGATGAGTTGAAAGAGTTGACACTGGTCAAGAATTAATTTACAATTTACCCCCCCTTGTATGACCAACGAATTGTTGGCATACGAATCGGTGCATGGGGAAAAAAGAAAGAAACCGACTGAACAATAACAAGCTTGTGTGTGTTAATAAAAATGCTAGTCGCCGTTGCAATTGATAAACAACGAAACCTGCATTGGGATAGAGCTAAATTTTTCAATCACAGGTAAACCTGTGACTGTGATTTGCAGTTCACTGTGAGTTTAACCTGTGATTGTGATTCGTGAATTATAAAAAAAAATATATTAGAAAATCGGAATAAGTTATAGTGACTCATTTTACTGCACACTTTTTTATTGAAAAAAAAGAAGTATCTTTAAGAATACAAAATTTTTAACTTTATTTATTTTGTAGAGATCTATCATGTTTTCACATTAAAGATAAATGTATCTACATTTATATGAAAATAAAAATTTCAATTTCTATGCAGCTACTTATATTATGTCAGCTCTCAAATAAGTAGGTGTGGTCAGTGGGGGATTTCCAAAAATTTCATTTGTAGGTAACGTTAAGGCTTTTAACAGTGGAAAAACTGAAAAGGCACAAAACTCAAATCCAAAAAAAGAAGGCGTGGCTGGGATTATGTTTCTAAAAATTTTGTATATTGTTTCTTAAGTTCTAGAGAACTTATTTACAAAATTTCAGCTTTCTAAGACAACGTATGAAGGAGAAAACTCAAATATAAGAAAAAGAGGTATGGCAGTGGGTGGATTTCCAAAAACATTATGTTGTTTTTTAGGCTCTAGGCAACTTATCTACAAAATATTAGCTCCCAAGGGCAATTCACTGAGGGTAAAACTCAAATATAAGAAAAGAAGGTGTGGCAGTGGGTGGACAACTACTTATTTACAAAATTTCAGCTCGATTGGATTAAGGAAAACCCAAATAAAGGAAAAGAAGGCGTGGCAGTGGGCGGTTTTTCAAAAATGCATATGTTGTTCTTTAGGTTTTAAACAACTCTATTGCAAAATTTCAGCTCTCTAGAGAAACGGATAAAGGATTTAACTTAAATATAAGAAAAGTAGGCGTGACAGTAAATGGATGTCAAAAAATTCGCACTTGTTTTGCTGGCCAAATTCAAAATCTCCAGTTTAAAAATCTACAAAACTGGAAAGAAAAATCCATCAAAAAATCAACCCATAAAATGCAAAGAACATTACGACATCGTTCTCATTCTTTATACTTTCGTCTTGATCTGTGCGATTTTAATTTCTCTTGTGATTTTATTCTGGTCGTGATTTTGTTCACAAGGTAGAATGAATCACGACCACAGTTCTTTTCGTGATTTGTGAATTGTTCCTGTTCGTTGTGATTTTAGCGCTGTGATTGTGAATCTGTGATTTTTCATAGAATGTGAAATGAACACAGGCACATATCAAATCACATTTAAGGCGCTCACAGTTTGTTCGTTAATTGTTCACAGGTCATGATTGTGATTTTCTAATCACAGGTTCGAAATCACAGGTCGTGATTTTTTGCTCTTCTCTACTCTGAATCGCAAGGTTCATGGTTTGCTCCCATATGAAGGCAAAGAGTTTTTCAATTAATACGAGCATAACCAAACTAAGCACCACTAAAGGAGTCTGATGATCGAGATGGCTCTCGTGAAATAGCTATAACTCCAGCCTATAAACTTGGTGGTAACACACACAAGTTGTTGTTGTTCATTCAAAATTATTCAATATAAATTGATGTATAATGCGCAGCATGTACTGCACTTGTGTGTGAATTTCCATTTACACACAAGACCCAACTTTAACCATTTTTTTTTATTTTCGATGTTCTTGAAAACGGTGGCGTGACTAATTCAAATCATTTTTTAAGCAGAAGCTCGATTTTTTTTTAATTCAGCACTTCACGGTTTTTTAACACTTTAAGAAATATCTTAAAAAAAATATTTTACTTTTATGCAAAAAAAACAAGAACGGAAACTTCCGTAAAAATAGTAATAAACCGTTTAAGAACTTCTCATTTTCCTCGAAAATGTCTCCTACGATTTTGATAAGTTTTGTTCAATATTCTAGAATTGAAATGGTTTAATTTAAACTATAGTGTAAATGTACACTTAGCAACTATGAACAGTATACATACATACCTCCCCTAGAACGCTGTTCCTGATTTCAAATTTGTTCATTATTTACTGATCCGATTTTATTAAATAATTTTATGCAAAATTTAAAAATGAGTATTATTAAAATTGCGTATCATAATTTTCAAGAAAGCATTTTGTAAATTTTTACTTAAAGTTTCAAAATATTTTACAATTCAATTCAAATTCAATATTTCTTAATCGGCTTGATAGTTTTTTTTTTTTTGAAAATTCAATTTTAATCTGAATATTAATAAAAACTTAAAATTTGCATACCAAAATTTTTCCTTAAAAATGTTTTGAATATTTCATACATAAAAATTAGTTTTTGAAGTTTTTTAAACTTAATTTCTCAAAAATTATTCGCTTAAGCAACTTGATTTAAGAACCAAATTATGGAGTATTAGTTTTCAAAAAAATAAAAACATATTAATAGATATGCTTTTTTTATTTTTAATAGTTTTTCTATTTAAGGTCAATGTTTCAGAAACTGCCCCCCTTCCTCAGGGAGGGGAGATACAACTTTCCCCCCATACAATTTTTTTTTAGAATATACCCAGGAACCACGACCTAAAATACTTCCACTCAGGTACAGGACACCTTTATAAGAATTCAGATGGCATACCTGTTTATATCTCGAACTATTGAAAGAGTTGTTTTAGTATTTTAAAAACTAACTCCATGCCTTAAAACATTTTTTTCTCATAATATCCATGATTTTATAAATAGGTGTACAATTCCCAACATTTTTAGATACTTAAACCTAGAAGCAAGTACTTGCGATCGAATCGTGCATTTAATTTTTCTTAGTACTAGAGTACTAGTATCAAAACGCTAACCAGTATTTGTAAGCCTATATAATTTTGAAAAAGAGTTTTTGGTTTCACAACTATAATATGGACTTAAGCTTTTGTATGTTTTTGAAAGTTCATTTTAAAAAAAACCATTAAAATATGTATATCTATTTTTTCAGATTTTGTCAATATCAATACAAATGAAGATGAAGCAAAATTGTGCTTTTTAAGTTTTTGTCAACATACTTTTTCTGACCGCCACCGTATATTTTTACTTGCGATATAGGTACTATAGGGCAAATTTTGGATTCGTGCAAAAGAAAAATTCGAGGTAACAATCAAACATGACATTACGATGATAGAGAACACGAAAAAACTGGGTAGCACAATTCTGTCTGTCTGTCTATCTGTCTGTCTGTCTGTCTGTCTGTCTGTCTGTCTGTCTGTCTGTCTGTCTGTCTGTCTGTCTGTCTGTCTGTATGTCTGTCTGTCTGTCTGTCTGTCTGTCCGTACCTCAACCTACAGCCTAAGCCACTGAAGCGATTTTCTTCAAATTTTGAACTTAAGGTTTTTTTGGTAACTCTCCAGATGGGAAATTTAAATTTTTTTTAGCTCAAAAAATAACGGTACTTGCCATACAACCGTTAAGGAAAAGCTTATTTATCTCAAAAACGGCTCCAACGATTTTGATAAAAAAAATCAGTATATTATTAGCTACGTTTTATTATCTCTGGGTCTGGGTCGAGGTTATCTTTTAACATGCATTACAAAAACAACATGGGATCTAGGTTTCTATCGAGGTTAATTTCAATAACCTAGATAGAGGTTTTTACTCTGACTTGCAGAGGGCTATTTACCATTGTGAATGAAGTCAGCAATTTGTCAGCAGTGTTAGGAATAGAGAGGAAAAGAGACAAGTGTTGACATGAAAAAAAAATAAACATAAGAAAAAAGGAGACTGATATACAGCACTGTTTTTCCACTAACCCGCATCGTTTTAGTTTCAAGAGGTGAACCATATGGGTTATGAGCGATAATAAAACGTGACTATTGTAGATATGATGTACCTTTTAGTAAGAAAAATAATCACCAAAAACATTTATTAACGGTACCTGCCATATAACGGGTTTTTTGGTTTTCTCATTAACCGCTCACCCGATTTCAATAAAAAAATTTTGCACAAAAGCTTTGTTAGAATATAAATAATACTGCATACCAAAATTTTTGAAAAAAATATATTTTGGATTTTTAAAAAAAGATTCAAAATTTTTTTTTGAAAATTCAATATTTCAAAAACGGGTTAATGAATTGTTTTGAAATTTCAGTTTTAAATGTATATTTATATATACTCAAAATTGGCATACCAAATTTTTTTTTGAAAAATGTTACAAAAATTTTATATATAAAAAATTAATTTTTAAGAAAACGGCTTCAACGATTAAAATTTTTTTTTTTGCATATATTCAAATTTTTTCAAGTAATCAAATGGAATACTCTTTTTGAGCTCTAAGTTATTTATCAGACTGTTTATACAATAAAAAGAACGATTTAAATGCTTTTTCTATAATTTCTTGAACATTTCTTAAAGTTCTTAAGTCCCACACAACTTGAACATAAGAGCAAGTACGTGCGATTCAGTCGTGCATTTTATTTTGTCTGTGATGTTAAGGTATACAGTATTGTTTGAAAAATCAATATCAATATTACTATCGATAGTGAAAAGTTTGCTGTGTTAAGCTTTGACTATTTGCTCCAAGCAAGAAACAGACAGAAGAAAACGATGTACCACCTATTTCATTAAATTGATGCATTGTTTTGGTTTGTTTGTTGTTTGCAATATCTTTGTTTACTAATTGTGATAAAGATAATACATTGCTACTGGTTCTTTCTTTCTTCTTTTCTTATATGAACTGACGAATGATTGGTTTGGCTTTAAAATATTCTGACCTTTATAGATTGACTCTCTGTTTTTCAAAGAATAAAAAAGAGGAAAAAATGTGTTTAAAATATTCCAAGTAACATCTTATATTTCCTTTGAATTTGCTTACATAAAACTATTAAACTTTCTATATGTGTTTGCCATAAGGTAGAAAAGGAAATTATTTGACTTCTCGTTATTTTAATTTGATTTTGCTCTAAATTCCACACCACAGATATTGAATAGGAATTTGCATTAAACCAATCGATAATTTTGAACCAGATTAACTACGCAAGGTATTTAATTTTTATTCATTTTGGTTAAGTAATTATTCTGGTCTTATATTGTTGTTCCTGATAAAAATACTTTATATAAACCCGTTTCTCAAGTGGATATGATGTGCTTCTATGGAGCAGGTTTCAACCTTCCATGCTGGTATAACAATGTCATTTCTTACTTTAGTGCAATCACGTTTAAATGCTTGAATAATAGTTTATGAAATTTGTTCCTATGGTTTTCTACTTAATCATGAAGTACCCGATTGCAGATCTGTTTAATTATTTTAATTTTGTAAAGGTCTCAATTTTTAAATGAGTGTCTAACTTTGTACCAAAATCAGTTGAATAAATTTTTAAGATTGGCTATCTGGGAGGAAAGCAATGTTTGGAACTAGAAAGGAGAACATTTAAATACATTTGTACATACTACTGAGTGTATTTCAATTGCAATGCAGAGTCTTAAATTGTATACACAATTTCTTGATATATTTTTATGCAAAATGAATAATAGCTCATCTAACTCATTATTTAAAGCGAGAATTTTTTTTAGCCTTTATTTCAAATCAGGTTTCACAATTTTTTTTTTTAAATATCAAATCACGTTGTTTCAAGAAATAGTTTTTGAAAAATCTATATACATATATTTTTTTTTTTAATTAAAGTCAAGAGCTGATTTTTCAATAGTGAAAAACATGAGATACCTACTTTATTCCTATTTTTCAAACTATCCCTCTGACGTTAAACTAAGTGTATAGTAAAAGATTGAGCAATATGTACTTAGATACTATTTATGTTTATATAATGCAATGCAATGTTTCAAAACCAAATGGTTACATGTTTGTGTTCTAGTTCTGGAGAAAATTGAAATTATTATTATAATTATTTAAAAAAAAGCTGAACTTCGGTGGAGAGATTTTTTTGACGTCTTAGGCCATCTGCACACGACGCGTCTCGTCATAGACGCGTACTGCGCTTGTATGCAGATTGTGTGCAGATAGTATGCAGCGCACATTGATTTAAATGAACAACTGCACACGAGGCGTACGCAACACATATTCGTCACAGCACACAAGCAGCAAATCGCTTGTCGTATAGCAGTGTCAGTATCTTCGATGACGCCGGTCGTAAATGTTTCATAATGTGCATGGACAATTTGTTTAAAATGTCAGATTCATCGAAAAATTTGTGTTATTGGTGGAGAGTGAGTGTTTGTATAATAAAACATGGCAGAAGAGACTTGAAAGAAAAAGCATGTGCAGCAATTGCAAAACAAATGCAATGGTCAGATGAATTTAATAAATAAAAAGATTGATATCTTTAATACAAATGACATGAAATGCAGAATCAAATAGATTTTTGCAAAAAATATTGTTTGACGATGACGATACGCTTCGTGTGCAGAAGATTGGGCGTAGAGAAGTCGTCGCTGCATGACGAATCTTGTACACGTCTATGACGCGACGTGTCGTGTGCAGAAGGCCTTAAGCATTTCCTAAAAAGTAACCTAAAAGGTGGACCGGGCCTTTAGTTAAGAGAAATACAACCGATCAGTCTCATAGAAAATTGTTGATTTAATGATTAACTTCAGACTGATTATCGTCATCATCACTTCATCATCACTGAAGTCATCTTTTGGTGCATCAGTTGCACTTTTGAGAGCCTCGAAGGAATACAGTTTATTAAGTGAAACATAAGGCGTGTTTTTTTTTTGCATTCTATATATATCTATCATAGTGAGAAGTTTCCAAAAAAATGAATTAGCAGCTGCCTATATTATTGTTTTTGAAATATGGCACTCCAGTGAACCCACCATATTTTAATCAGTAATCATTAAATACCAAATTTCTGTCATTATTTGGAATTGTTTCGAAATTAATCTACTGAAGATATTTGATATTAAACTTCATGAACTTAAAACTTGACATATATTTTAGATCTCATTACTTTTTGTGGCAGACTTTTTACACACAGGTTTCTTGTACATATAAGAACTTGGGTCTTTTTTTAACATTTATGTTTTTGTTGTGATTTCTTTTATTGGGGTTGGGGTCGAAATTCTGGCTGGGTCAAAATTCTTTTTGCAAAATTCTGCTTTCAGAATTCTGCTTTTCAAAATTCTGCTTTTGAAATTCTGCTTTCAAAATTCAGCTTTTCAAATTTCAGCTTTTCAAAATTCTGATTTTCAAGATTCTGTTTTACAAAATTCTGCCAATAATAAAAAGAAGGTTTGGAAAATGTTAAAAAGCGCGCGCTTTTTAACATTTTCCAAACCTTCTTTTTATTATTGGCAGAATGTTGTAAAGCAATTTTCTCATACTTGTCTTATCATAAAATAGTGAACATTTCTTACATTTGGTTTTAAGACTGCTCTTTTGTCTAAGACAATAATTGTAGGTCTGAGCATAGTATACAGTTCCGTGTGCATAAAAAACAAAACTTTGTAATATATTATGCACCTATTCTGTGCAAAATGAATATAATATTCTAAACGAAAAAAGTTTGCCTTGGCCTTAGCCACGCATTGAGTCATTAACTTAGACTTAATTAATAAACTATAGGCCTAAAAATGGAAAACAATTATTTTTGGGTGCAAAAATCATTTGCATGCAAAAAATGATGTAAGGTGAATATATTTTTTTTTTTTTTCAAAGTGTAAACCAACCATAAAAAATACTTTTTATTCACCACAATATTTTTCGCACGCCAAACAATTGCTTGGCAATCGTTTTCTTGAAATTCCATGACAGCAATGGTTTTATTTTGCATGAAACTGTTAACCAACAAGCAATATAATTTTGTTTTGCACCTGAATCAAACTGTAAACTAGGCTTAACTCAACTCTCAACTTTTGCACTTACGTTTACAGCTTCATAAACCCGTTAAAGTACAAAATAGAGTGAAATATATGCTGTGTGTGGATAGTTCGTTGTACAAAAATATGTGCAGCAATCAAATAACATAAATAAATGACAAGCAAAAACAAAATCTCTTCCAGATTGGAAGAAAGTTTTGCACTGACTTGTCTAATAATAAATTTAAAATATCACTTTTTTTTCCGTCCTCGAGAAAAACCAGAATTAGCAGAATTTTATTGCTTAAAATTTTATAATACAGAATTCTGAAAAACTGAATTTTGAAAAGCAGAATTTCGTAAGACAGAACTGAAAAAAAGCAGAATTTTGAAAAATAGAATTTTCGTGCAAAAAACAGAGTTTTGAAAAGCAGAATTTTGAAACCAGAATTTTGACTCGTTCCCCTTTTATTGCGATCAACGATGTAACAAACCGAACAATTTCCAAACCAGCTTTCAATCTAAGCAAAACGAGTATGAAGACAAACTATTGCATATTTTTTGTGTTTTGTTTTTAAATGATTCGGTTCGGCCTGCTTCGAATCATATGTATCTATATTAGGGTGGTCCTTATTTTAAAAACTTTTGAGCACCCGATTTTTTTGTTTATTGACATCTTAAAACACTACCCTATTTTTTTTTTTTATTTTTTTTAATCACGTTAACACGTGCCGCATTGAGCTTAAAGTTGATGCTCCTGTGAGAGTTAGGGCCTATTTAAATATTTTATAGCTCCTAAAATAACGGTATTTGCTATACAACCGTTATGAAAAACCTTATTTATCTTAAAAACAACTCAAAAGATTTCAATAAATATAATATATATAATAAAATAATTTTAAAAATGTTTGTAGGTATAGTTACTCGAATATTTTTAAAAATTCTTAGTTTCCAAGCAAATTGAACTTTTTGAGCAAGAACGTGCGACCCAGTCGTGCCTTTTATTTTTTTTATTTTGAAGCTAGAGTAGGTAACAGATTTGAAAGTGCACTTTATTAATTCTGCAAATCAAATTTTTAATATCCCCCGGTTTTGGTCGGTTTTATGAAAATTCAAATTTTCAAACTCATTGCGGCACGTGTTAATACATTCCGATTAGCATGAAATTTTTTTGGTACACGTTTTTAATGTAGAAGAACAGAAAAAAATGGTGCTCAGTAAAAACAAACAATTTTTTTTTCCTCCATACAAATAAGGACCACCCTAATCTATATATTAGAAGCAAAAGGGATAGCAAACCGAGTAGTTCAATTCTATTGAATTTCTAATCAGTTAAGTATTCTTTATACATTTCTGATTTTTTTAGGCATTTCTTATTCCATCGACGTCACATACATACGTATAGAATTTGACATTGTTTGTTTGACAGATAGGAGACAAAATATATTTTGATGGAAAACGTGTTTGTCGATCCAAATGTAACCCAATTGCCCTAGGATAATTTTTCCCTGAGCAGTAACAAATCTTCGGGTGACATCACAACGTTTGCCTCGGGTACCATCCATGCTAGCTACGTCACTGGTAAGGGCTGAAATGTGTACCATTGTCAATAGCTGCAACTTACAAGAACTTACAGTGCTTAACTGACGGTAAAAGTCCTACAAAATCGAATCGGAGTATGTTATAAAAAAGTAAGTATTCGCCACAGTACACAAATCTAAGGTAGAAAACTAATAAATTCGACAGGTGGTCACAATTAAAAGTGTCAGTAATTTAAAATGGCTACTCGAGAGCCCTTATTCAAAAAGCACGTAAGCACAAGAACAATTATTGATATTTGACAAGTAAACTGACCTGTGGATCCACCATTTTACCCAATTATTATCAATTATCGCAGATCTGAATAAAAATTGAACTGAATAAGAATTGAATTTTTGGTTCGATAACAAAACTGAATTTGACAATTTTACTTAGCTTTTTGTAGAAAATTAAATTATTAAATTTCCTATCGAAAAGTTAAGGAAAACTAACCAACAAAAATTCGAAAACTCAAAGATCTCTAAATTTTTTACTCAACTGGGCATCATTTTTTTGGAACAATGATATGCTCAAGAAATGCTCAAACAAAACAAAATGGAGACTTAAGTCTTACATAATTCATGTTTCAAAAGTAATTTTGATAAAAAACTAGCAGAGATAAGCCATTTAAATTGTTCGCAGTTTTTGGCTGATAGCTTATTTTTTAGTGCAACATACAGTGCTGGGATATTTGAATTGGTTCAATCATTTTGCTTCACTACTCTTCTCCTAGCTTAATATTTCTTGGGCGTACCCCGCTATGTTTTACATACATATATTGAAAGGCCATTTGTTTTTTTTTACACTTAGTTTGAAATCTTAAAACCAACTTCAAAATACACTCTTATTTTGATATGCTACTTTGATTATATGAACTGTTAAAATTATCGGATTGTTTTTGGCCACTTGAATAGGTTCAACTTCTTTAATTTCGGCTTTCGTCCAACTGATTTAGCTATTCGTCCAATCGATTATAGATAGGACGACTGAACGGCTGGTTCCACTTGAGGAGCAAGAAATGTGAAGTTTGCCATGTATTGTACCAAGGCATAGTCTTTCGGGTAAAAACTACAAAAAAAATTAAGATGGTAAAGTTTGAATGGGCATATATCTGCCTGTTTTTTAGTCCATAGGATTTAATGTTAACATTCGGAAAAAAACTCATCCCAAGAGTTTCATCTGCGAACATTGTCGACTTTCTTTTGTAGATTTTTTTTTTTTTTTTTATCCTCAGCTCAAGAGAAATCTTTCCCGCAAACGTATCTTAGAACTGCCTCTATAAAAAAAAAAAACAGAATAAACAGTCTTGTTTCCACCACCCCCTCTCACACCCAATATCACCTTTGAATCTGTTTGTGTAAATCCGGTAAAAACATGTCCAGCAACATAACATGTTCTAACACTGGCTGTCAAGTGAAATGCCAACAGCAAACATTCATATAATATAAAAGATAATAATTGCAAAGGATCTATGACAATCGTAATCAAAACAAACGACTATTCCTAAGGAACAAAATACACTCTCTGACTGCCAAGTCAAAACTACTGAAAAAGGTAGCCGTATTGCCCGTTTCAAGGAAGGTAACCTGACAAAAAAAAAGATGTTGAACCCGTGCATCGTAGTATAGTGTTTGTCAACTGCCCTCAATCTCAATTCGTATGCCATGCATGCTGAGCCCATTTAAAATAAGTAAAAGAACGCAAGGACAAACATAAAGAAATAAAATAAAATCCTAAAAAAGAAATAGCTCTAAATAAGAAGGAATATAATAGAAAAACAGCAACTTAACCCGTAGATACACACAGCCAAACCAAATCCTGCTGAACCCGTAAAATTAAAATAGGAGAATTGTTGGAAGTACGAGTATAGCTGTTGCCAACAAAACATATAGACGCACGACGCACATTCAAAATATAAAGCATAAGAGAGTCTTTCGACTTAAAAAGGATCAAAATGGTGTCATATACACAAACGGAAACGAAAACAGCATGCACAGCACACAGAAAATTATACACAATATTGTACAACAAACTTCCACTTCAAGCCAGAGTTCGGGAGTTCGGAACAAAAAAGCACAGACAACAAAAAGGATAATCGTCGTCATGTCAGTAAATTTATTTATTTGTTCCTTTCACTAACACTCCTTTGTCTGAAGAAGGACTTGAACACGACGATGTCACAAAACACCAACTATACACATACTACATGCAGAATAGGTAAAAAATAACATAGTGTGATGGCCAAGTTATCTGGTACAACCCTCAATTCAGTCCAAAATGTACAGAGGGTAAGTGGCGAGATCAAATGTCGAAGCACATTCGAATCTTGTATACTGATAGTTTTGATAGAACACCAAAAAATGCCAAAACGAAAAAAAAATATTTGAGTAATTTCGTAGGGGGAAGAGATAAAAAGGAAAAACCTGGGAAGAAAGGAACCTTTCTTTTCGTGAGAGGGATATTATCTATCTTGGTATTGGAGAGTCAGAGGTAAGGTGAGTTATTTTTTGCAGAATTTTGTATAGTTCATCAGCTTTACTTTACGATTTCTATAAACATAAACACACATATTGGTTATACTCTAGAACTTGATTAAACTGATAACTGAATATGGTGAAAAGTTATGCTAACTGATGCTAAACCAAGACTATATTCGGCATAACAAAAGAAAAAGGGTAATAAATGGAGCTTAGAATATGTTTTATAGGTACATATAATAATAATATAATAAATATATATGTATAGGTATCACGAATATATGAATGTGTGTTCATAGATCCTAATTTGTGTCCATCTCTAACTTGATGTGATATCAGTTCATTCATGCCAATTTTCTTGATGGATATCTTGTCCTTGAACCTTCAAGTTTGTTCGATTCTTTGACTCTCGCATTTCTTTTAAGGCCTTTACGATATAGCTTAGACTTTCTTGGTGTTTAGTCCTCTAGTTTCAATTGTGTTTCAGCAGTCATAACATCGTTATATGTAAGAAGAATACCAACTGATTTGAAAAAAATTCTTGGTGAAGCTGAAAAGATGTGAAAATTTGTGAAAAATTGCCCACGCAAAGGCACGGGAAGACTACTTTATACTGGAGTGCGATGGCTTGCCTGAGGAGCTACATTATCCATGTTACCTATTTAGTTTATCTTTATCTGCAAACCTTTTCGATGTTTTGCATGAAGGTAAAGGGCAATGTACTACAAAATAACCTTATCTTGTAAAATTTCTTCGAAAGTTCAACAAAACTGCTAGAAAAATCAATAAAAGTATTTTCCGTAAGAAACAAAGTTGCAGTTTTTAAAACAAAATTCTAGCTAACGGGTGTACAGAAGGACACTGATGTTTGTTGAATATTTTAAAGTTTTACATAAATTTAAGCAAGGAAGTATGTAGGTAGATCGCTGGACGTTTGGTAAGGATAGAAAAACTTTTGTAAGAATTCTTTCCAGATACTAATACTGGATGTCAAGTGAGTACACAAAAATCATTTTCAATGGAAAATCAGCTTTCGTCACTTAACAGAAATTCATGATAGATCTGCACTTCTTTTTCATCAAAATATCTTTTTGTTCTGTTTTATCATTGAGTACTTATTTAATACTCAATGCTATTATTGAAGGAATTTTTGAATGTAATTATAATTAAATACCTTGAACTTGCCAACAAAACTAAGTATATAAGGTTTGCTCTCTATTATCACAACGTATCGCTGTGAAACAGACTTTCGAGCATATACATTTAGGATAAATCTAAACAAAGATCGAGATTGGATGCTGGCATTATACGAAAATAAAGCTTTAAGGTACAGAACTTATGTAAATTTAAAACAATTATTATTTATCAAACAATGCAACGCAAAGTTTTGTTTTTCGCATAGTTTCGACTGAATACGAACTTAAATTTTTTTAAAAAATTGATTTTGAAATGTTTTGCCTTTCATTTTTGCTATTGTTAAGGGTTAGGGTTCTGAAATATGATTTGGTTTTGTTCAAGGCTCCAAAGCCTAAAATATTGCGGAACCATTGCTCTTGTTGACCATCATCATCAAAATGAATAATATTTCTAAACACCAAACTCCTAAAATTCATTTCTGAAATCATAATTGAAATAAGTAACTGCACCTTTATTTTTGTTGCATACTTTAAGGCTGGAGTAGAGGCCAAGAGCTACGTACTGCATATTTCTATGGAAATTATTCATTATTCAATGGTATTATCAAAAGTTTTCAATAAATTCATTATGAAATGGAGTTTTAAAATTCTTTTCTATGACTTTTTAGCCTTGAAAAGAAAAATGTTTCATTCATATTCTTGTTGAGTTTGATCTGGACAAAGTCCTTCTATATGGCACACAAAGTATACTTTTTTTTTTAATTAAAAAAAATTATTAAAATTGTATACATTTCAGAATATCTACATAATAGGAAAACTACTAAACTAAAAGAAAATATAAAATTTATAAAAACAACTGACGCGTTGACCTCTGTGTCTGCCATAGCAATTTTGCATAGTCGTATTTTTTCTAACAAAAAAGTCTTATATATAAATTTCTAGCAAAGGCTATCTTTTGATGGGAAACCTTTTGTCAAAAAATGGCTATTAATGGTACAAAAAACCCATTTTCTAATTTTCTTCATAACGGTATGATATGACTGATCTCAATAAACTTTTATACACAGAAGACCCTAAAAGATATAAATAGTATTGCGTACCAAAATTATTACAACAATATTTTTTGATTTTTAAAAAAATGTTTCAGTTTATTTTTTTAATGAAAAATTGGTACTTAAGAGTTTTTAACACTCTTTTAAATATTAAA
The DNA here is from genome assembly GCA_963921185.1 of Dasysyrphus tricinctus. NCBI lineage: Eukaryota > Metazoa > Arthropoda > Insecta > Diptera > Syrphidae > Dasysyrphus > Dasysyrphus tricinctus. The sequence continues at coordinate 17,637,112 of OY992532.1, read as the reverse complement.
AGGGAAAATTTCACTTTCATGAAAAATTAAAATACACTTACTAGTCAACGAAATTGAAGGAACAAATTTTTTTTCAATTTTTGTTAGCAAATTTTTTTGAAGTACCGTTATTGCGTTATTGCAAAAAATGAGACGAGATAACAAAATTATTTTTTTTTATTTTTTTTGAAGGTCTTCATTTCTATGGATACATTTTTTTGAGCTAATTAAATGTTTTAAAAAGTATATTTTTCCAAAAAAAAAAATTAAAAAAACTCAAGTATTTTTGTTTGAAAAATTTTTGAAATAAATTTTTTTTTTGTTTAATGTACTTTTTATTTCATTTCAATTCAAAAAAAGTATCTAACTAATGCAAAACTGTGAAATGCGGTTTTCTTGTCATTTTGATGACGACTACGCAACAACACAATTTGTTCCTTTACCTGGTTTGTGAGACTTTGAAGTTTTGGTGAGGACAAACGAGTCAATGAATCAATTTGAAAACTTACAAGAATATTGATGATTTAAAAATCTATAAATTTGCATACCCACGCAAGCCATGCAATCAATATTTGCAAAGAAAAAAAAAAGATTTACGAAAAGACCACAAAACGTCGGTTTCTAGTACTTTTTTTAAACTAACGGTGAAGGGTAATAAAAAATAATTTCTACAAAATCTTAAAAAAATCTTGTAAAACACCTTCCCAAATTTCCAAAACTGTTATTAATAATTAATTACTAGGTAATCAAGGCTAAAAGTATCTTTTTTCAATCAAATTCAGATAAACCATGTCAAAAAAAATCGTACGACAACAACAAAAAACTGAATTGAAGCTGAATAAACAAGGTATCTGATCAAAACATTTAATTAACTCAAAAAAATGTATCCATAGAAATGAAGACCTTCATTTTTTGCAAAAACGCAATAACGGTACTTCAAAAAATTTGTTCGCAAATATATCTCAAAACAAAAACATAAAGCTGTAAAATGCTTTTTATTTCAATTCAATACGACCACAAAGATCACAAAGATACAGCTCTTAAAAAAACGCTAACAAAAATTGAAAAAAAAATGTGTTCCTTTAATTTCGTTGACTAGTGTACCTTCCATACAAATGTTAAAAAAAACCGTTAAGGTAAATATTTTTGTTTTCTCATAAACGGTTCCTACCATTTTGATAAAATTGTTTCCGTATGGTAAAACTAGTGCTTTTTCATTAGGCAAATATTGATAGTAAGTACCGCAGGTTAAATGTTTTTTTTTTTATTTTGAATTTTCTCATTATTGGCTGAATGGACCTAGATCATTTATATATGTAGGTATGTATACAAATTTCAAACAGTGTTTCATAACAAAATTTTAAAAAATAAATTTTTGAACTAAAAAAAAAAAGTTACAAATGATTTTTTTTTATTTCGATACCTCATATCTCATATTTTCATATGCCCAAAAATAAACACTCAAGATTTGTAAACAAAAATTGGTCCATAAAAATGTTTTAAGATTTTTATATATTAGAAAATAATTATTTAAAAACAACGGCTTCAACGATTTACATTTTTTCCATGCACTTACATATATTTAATCAGGATCTAAGATGGCATTATTTTCTTGCACCTCAACCAGGGCTAGGGGCGAACTTATGGTAGGGCACAGCGTTGCCACAAAGTGCCCGTTCGGGCCTTTTAGCCCCCTCTTTTATATTTTGGCCCGGGCCAATTAGAATTGGCCCTCAAATGTTAACTTTAGAAGATTTAACATAATTAAATTATCATAATAATTAAATAAACATAAACTGTATGGAATATAACTAGAGAAATAAGTAAATCATGACATTGACGCTGTTTAATGGTGGATTCAGTTGAGAGAATTGAAAATTTTTGCTGGTGATCATTTATTTAAAAATATTGCTTCTTCTGAGTTCAAAAACGGAATAGGTCATTATATGAAATTGTTCGCTCGTTTATGAGCCTTAAAATTTCTTTGAAGTACAACTTGAGTAACTGTTCCTTTAATTCTAAAACCAGATTTTGTAAAACAAATTAATACCTACATAAGGCGTTTTTTTTTTTTTCAAAATAGAGCTCTGATGAACAGAGTCAAGCATGGCGAGCATGTTCTGAACATCATTTGAACCAAGCGTGTTCTGAGCGCTCCTAGTTGTCCTTGTCAGTAATTTTTAAGCTCAGCGGGCTCTGAAAACGCTTAGAACGAAAAAAGAAACAAATTTTTAGCTCTGAGCGCTCGGAGCTAAAAAAGAAACGCACGTAAGACTTTATGTAAAAAATGTGGCCCCATTTTTCGTCAAATGGCCCCCAAAATATTTGGAAAAGGCCCTCACTGCTTTTTTCTTTGCGGCAACGCTGGTAGGGCAGCTGTGGAAGCAGGTAGAACAGAATTAAAAAATTTACTTGGTGTAATCTGGTAGACGTAGTGATTAATTGATAGCACATAAATATGTGAAAAACTATGTCAAGCTCATTTAAACACTTGCCTTTGGATCGTTAACGCCTGATTTTAAGAGTGTTCTGGACTGAAATGGTGATTTCATGAAAAAGATTGCGAAGCTTGTACTTGTCCGATCAAAAGGATTAAGGCATCTATGGACAGATAAACTTATTCTCTAGGACATCATTGGACAAAAATGTAATCTTGTGCTCTGGATTTTGGTAAAACCCTCTAAGAAATCGAGAAAATGGCTAAAATGGGAGTTTTTCAAAGCAAATGTATAGCATTTTTTGCAAAAAAAATGTTTAATAACATAAAATTCCATATTTTTAAAATGCCACTATTGGAGAAAATTTTTAATTTTGTACCTAATAAAAATTTTAGTAGTGCAAAATAAAATGCTTGTGAATTTTGAAAAAATGCATTTTTGACAGTCAATTTTGTATACCTTATGGTATTTTTTTGACATTTTTTTCGCAGTGGATATAAATTCAATATATTTATTACGATTTTCATTAATTATAATCATAATTGTATCATTTGACATTGAAATTTTTAATTCTTAAAAGGCACTTTTTCACAGAAAATTTATGTAAATTTGGAACTTAAAATCAGTTACTTTAAGAATTTTTTTTGTAGTACAATAATACGCCTACTAGTGACCAATTAGTAAAAATGCAAAGTTTTATAAAACAAAGTATATGATGAAAGTGAAAAAAAACGGTCTTATATATGCAAAAAAAAAGTTAGCAAATTACTGGTTTTGTTCAGTTCGGAACACTCGTAATGTGTTAGAGTCACACACACACACTAGCTTACGAAATCTGTATTTTCTTATGAGCTGTCATTGATCAAAGCGTGTACTGTTCAACTTCAGGGAACGTTTAAATCGACACAAACCTGGATATTTCTTTCGGGGAATGAAGGAAAAGAAAGAAAATGCGAGAGAAAAATATATACATATATGAATAGCATGAAATTGCCCTTATGGTTCAAGGCTATTACGGGGCTAGCTCATTGAAGATACTAAGCTTTAATTTTAAATATAAATTATATTGTGAACGAAAAAGGTTTATGAAAAAACTAACGTAATTAATTTGTTCACTGACTTTTTTTTGTTTATAAAAAACACAAAACATAATGTAATTATGTAAATATGTATATTATAAATAACTTCCGTTAGCTAATTTAAATATCGTATTCCATGATATTTAAAAATTTTTATCTCATAATTTCCATGTCCTTATATCAAAGGGCACGGTAGTCCCAGCCAAGTTCGCGGCACTACACCCTTTTTACAGGAACAAACTCAGGCGATTTTCAACCCCCCTCTAACTTCAGTACCAATAAAGTCAGAAACTTCAAGTTCGGAGTATTTGCTGAACTGATCAAACACCGGTGGCTACCAAATTTCAACTCTTTACCTAATGCTAAAGATCCCAAGATATAGGACTTCAAAAATCGCAAAAACCGTAACTGACTGACTCACTGACTGACTAACTCACTGACAGATCATCAAAATTATGGAGCACTTGCCGACATCGTAGAAACTTGAAATTTCGCACAACGGTAGGCCTGGTGGTACATACAAAGGAAAAAATCGAAAATCTGCAATTTTCTATTCAGGGGGCGTGGCATCCACCCACTTTCTTAAATATTCTATAAATTATATGGAGCCTTTCCGATTGTTGAAGAACAATAAAAATTGGTAAGTTGATAGTGTTTGAGGTACTTAGAAAGAAAAAAATTGAAAAATTGGAATTTTCCATACAGTGGGCGTGGCATCCACCGACATTCTTAAAAATTCTTATAAATTATAGGGAGCACTTCCGATTGTTGTAGAACGATGAAAATTGGTAGGTCGGTAGGGCTTAAAATACTTAGAAAGAAAAACATTTAAAAATTGGAATTTTGCATTCAGGGGGCGTGGTATCCACCCACATTCTTAAAAATTCTTATAAATTATATGGAACACTTCCGATTGTTGTAGAACGATGAAAATTGGTAGGTCAGTAGGCCTTGAAGTACTTAGAAGAAAAAAAAAATCGAAAAATCGGAAGTTTCCGTTCAGGGGGCGTGGCATCCACCCACAATCTCAAAAATTCTTATAAATTATATGAAGCACTTCCGATTGTTGTAGAACGATGAAAATTGGTAGGTTGGTATGCCTTGAAGTATTTATAAGAAAAAAATCGAAAAATTGGAAGTTTCAGTTCAGGGGGCGTGGCATCGACCCACATTCTTAAAAATTCTTATAAACTATATGAAGCACTTCCGATTGTTGTAGAACGATGAAAATTGGTAGGTCGGTAGGGCTTAAGATACTTAGAAAGAAGAAAATTGAAAAATTCGAATTTCGCATTCAGGGGGCGTGGTATCCACCCACATTCTTAAAAATTCTTTTAAATTATATTGAGCACTTCCGATTGTTGTAGAACGATGAAAATTGGTAGGTCGGTAGGACTTGAAGTACTTAGAAAGGAAAAAAATCGAAAATTTGGAATTGTCCATTCAGGGGGGGAGGTGCCATGCACCCACTTTATCAGAATTGCTATTATTTGTATGGAGCACTTTCGGTTGTCGTAGAATTATGAAACTTTGTAGAGCAGTAGGGCTTGATTTTCACCTGGCAAAATAAATCTTTGCAAAAAGGAGTGAAATCACAACAAAAACATAAATGTTAAAAAAGGAGCCAAGTTCTTATGTGTACAAGAAACCTGTGCGTAAAAAGTCAGCCAAAAAAAGCAATGAGATGAAGTTTAATGAAGTTTAATATCAATATCTTAAGAAGACTATAGTATCGAAACAATTCCAAATCATTACAGAATTTTGGTAATTAATGATTACTGATTAAAATTTGGTGGATTTACTTGACAAGTTTTTTCTTTACTTAATCACAAATTTAAAATGTATGAAAACTTGACCAGTGAACCCACCAAATTTTAATCAGTAATCATTAATTACCAAATTTCTTTCTTTTAACTTGAGATGCAAGCCCACAAAAATGAAAATATCATTCATTCATTTTGCATATCTTTATATAATGACTTTTTTACTAAATCTTAAAAATACCTAACGTTTTCAACTACAAGACCAAGGACATATGTACATATGTAACCAAAGTCAAGTTATGCATTTTATTTTGTGACTGTGACTAGACCGAACCGAAACCAGAAGAGTCCGATACAGAGACGAGATGAGACCTTGTAAACAGCCCCAGATCTGCGATTTTTCCGAACCGGGGCGAAAAATTGATTTTGGCGCCCCTGCCGTTTTTGATATTTGATTTGTTGTCACAGGGAGAATAAAACTTTTTAATGGATGTGCAGTCCATACCTATTCAGCAACTTTTCTGTTTTATAGATACAAAATTGACAACGCCTTAACAAAGACAATACACAGCCAAGGTTCGTAGAACGATAAAATATGATATACGTTCTCTCGTGAAAAATTCAAAATATGGTTCGTTCCCGAATTTATCAAGGGAGAATTATTGAATATCCATTCACGAACCATTCAAATAAGAAAGACAAAAATGTAATTTTACAAAAGGAAAACATTTCGAAGAGATGAAGTATCGAAGTACAAAGTTTCGAAAAAAGTTTTGAAATCCTCGGGAATTCGTTGTTCCTTCAGCGATTTCAATGGGTTTGACAGAGTTATAAATAAATAAATAAATTAAGTGGCGCCAACCATTCCTGTGTGCATATTGTTGGCTTGGCAGGAATGGAGGCTACCTACAGTTTTTTGCCGAAAAGTGAGAAGCACTTTTTCATGACAAGAATACTCTTGGAGGATTTGTCAGTTCCTCGACAGAGGAAGTACCTCGGATAAAACATTTCTTTTTTTAGGTGGCACGGCTGGGAATCGAACCACACCTTCGGCATGACAGTCCAACGCACTAACCATTATGCCACGAGGGCAGATCTATAGCAGAAAAAAAAATCAAAATAGGATGTTTCAATAATATGTCAATATTTTGCAATTTCATTGCAATCGCTCAAGGAGAACGAATCCTTGAGCGTTTGCCATGAAACTTACACAGGTGGTAGATAGCTGATACAGAAATGTAACAGATAAAAATATTTTCAAACAGGATGTTTAAAAAATGTCAACATAATATAACTGCGTTGCTCCTTGAACAATTTCAATGAAATTGACACATACAATTTCAACCCTTAATAGCTCGAGAGTTAAACAACGTCAAAGTTTTTTTTAGATCGGCTGGTTCTTTGATATGCGTGGGGGCAGTCTGACTGGTGGGAAATGTTGTGTAAACGCCATTTTTAAAAAAGGTGTTGAAAAAGGTAAATGCAATTTTATCGGCTCATATAGAACTAAGAATAACATTTATTTGATTTTGTAGGTTAAAATATCTTTTAAATTTTTTGCTTACAAATATTTTCGACATCATGAAAATTTGCTGACGAAAAACTGTAATAACGGTTTTTAGGGTTTATCTCACTTCTGGTTCATCTGAACGAAAAAATTATCAGACGGTTTTTGTTGAGCACCTGATTTCCTACATTTGTTTGTATTTAGATTTTTGTGAACTAAAAAGTGTCTACGAAACTTAAATAATGTAAGTAAATACAACATAAGCGCTTATGTGACAGTTTACGCAGAGGAAAAAGTAGAACATAAGCTTTTAAGTAGAACAAAAAAGCTTAAGTATCGTATCAGCAAACGGGTCTTAATAGCCTATTGAATAGACCGGAAAATGAGGGGTATAAAGGAACAATTACGTGCAAGGGTTCTATTATTGAATATGTTTGTTTGGCCCATAAGCATGCTTAAAACCGAAAATGCTACTAAATTCACCCATTCGTTTCTGAGGGAATGGTCACACTGGCCATTTTCAATATTTTTGGTATAACTCGAAAACTAAGCCGAATTTGACAATTTAACATTTAATACTTTTTGTTGAAAATTAAATTTTCTATTGGAATGGATAGTTCAAAAAATTCTATACAAAATTTAAGCAGGAAAAGTTAACAAAACCCAACCTAAAAAAAATTAAAAAATCAAGGATTTCTAAATGATTTAATAAATTGTTCATAACTTTTTTTGGAGCAAGGACAGGGTCAAGACATGCACGGACAAAATAAAGTAGAGACTAAAGGCTTCAATATGGCATGTTCAAAAACTAATATTTGCTCAAAATTGACAGAGATATTCCCATTCAAACCTTATCATTTCTTATAATTTTTCGCAGTTTTGGCCCAAAAGTTCCTTTTTCGGTACAATATGGCAAATTTCACATTCGTAAAAATGTTTGAAATCAAGATTTTGATATAATATGACATTACAACTATAGAGAATTTTAAAAAGTGTGTAAGTTCGCAATTTTGTTTTTCGGCTGTTCTTAAATGCTTTCACCCCTACAGACTGAACAGCTGGTCCAATTAACATAAGATTTGGTGCTTGGTGCTAAAAATGTTAAATTAAGGTACTAAAAAATAGGCTTTCGGGCAAAAGCTGCGAAAAATTATAAGAAATGGTAAGGTTTGAATAATAAGGTTTGAATTGGTAAGGTTTGAATAATATGGCTTTTTTAACATGTCATACTAAGGCCTTAAGACTCTACTTTACTTTGTTTCCGCATGTCTGGAGCGTATCTTTACTCCGAAAAAAGTTATGCGCAGTTTAGAAAAAAAAAATTAAAAATCTTTGATTTTTCGACTTTTTTTATGTTGGTTTTTGCTTACTTTTCCTGCTTTAATTTTTTTAAGAAATTTTCCAAACTATCCATTTCGATAGAAAATTTAATTTTGAACAAAAAGTTTTATATGTAAAATTGTCAAATTCGGCTTAGTTTTCGAGTTATACCAAAAATATTGAAAAGTGGCCAGTGTGACCATTCTCTCCGAAACGCATGGGTGGATTTAGTAGCATTTTTGGTTTTAAGCATGCTTTTGGGCCAAACAAACATATTCAATAATAAAAACCCTTGCACGTAATTGTTCACTTTTAAAAGGTCTATTCAATAGGCTATTAAATACAGTGTAATAAAGTTGCCAGTATCCAGCAAATAATTCTTAAGGCAAAACTACGATTAGTAAGGTGCGGCGGTGCGGCGTGTTGCGACGCTTGTAGAAGGACACAGTTCAAGTGTTTTATTATTCAAGAAGGGGGATCTACATATCTTCTACAGTTTAGGGAGGAGGGGTAGTTCTGTAAAAATACACTTACAGACAATGCAAAAAAACAATTGTTAAAAAACAACAGAAAAACTTTCAACAATGTATCATAGCTCGTTTCTTTTACTTAATTTTTCAATCAAGTTTTAGTTGTCAATAGTTTATGAAAAATTATTTTAAATGGTGAAATAATGATGGAAAAAACTGCTTATAGTTGACGGAGAAATACAATTTGATATTCCAGCGTCGCAATTCTCAATTTGTTCAGTCACATGGATTTGGCGCCCCTGTAAGCTGCCGCCCGGGGCACAGGCCCCGGTTTGCCCCCCCATAGATCCGGGGCTGCTTGTAAAACGAGACCCCAGCGAGACTGGCTTATACGAGTCCGAGACCGATACCGACGATACTGAAATTTTTCGAATTTAACGATACCAAGACGATACTTACAAAAGTATCAGATTTTTATTTCACCCCACCTGGTCTCCGTTTTTTCACTTCAAGGTACAAATAATGTAGTTAGGGTGATCCTTATAGCACGCAAAAAAAATCAGAGCTTATAGATTAGATTCAGACGAAAAAAAAATCGTTTCAGTAGGTCTATTTCCCCCCATTTGACCCAAAATAGAAAAAAAAATATTAGATACAAAACAACGGAACCACTTACAATGGCATGCTATCTTTTTTTAAAGCCATGAATCCAGTCTCTAATATGTTTTTTTTACGTCTGAAAATTATTTTTTTCAGAAACTATTTACAATAAAAACTTGATTTTAAAATTAAGAAAAAATATTTTACTTTTATGAAATCTTATTTTTCCCGAAAAATTTTTAAATAAGTAATTTTTGAATTTTATAAAAAAGTTTTTCTTTGCAAATTCGATACTTCAAAAATGGTTTGACAATTTTTGTCGGAAAATTTATATTAATATGCACATTAATAAATATTTTCATAATTTTATACATAAAAAATTACTTTTTTAAAACCGCTGTATACACGGTAATGATTTCGACTCCTATGAAAATATAAAATTTCTCTGAAAAATAAATTCTTTCTTACTATAATTCATGTGTACCTATATAATTTATAATATATATATATATATAATTTAAAAAAAAAGTTCAGATTCAAGGAATACAATCCTCTTTAATCCTTTAATATAATATTTTTAAAAAATCCTGTGGAGCCTATAAAGGTCGAGTTTATTAATTTATGTAAATTTGGCCACGTTTGTCAGAAAAATTAATTTTTTTCCTTTTCTTTTTTTTAAGCAGCAGTAACTATATGGGTGATTCTACAAAAAGTGGAGGAAAATGATGATAATTTCAGCAAAACATTTTTGAAAGCAAGTAAACGTAAAATCTAACTACAGTTGATGTTTGGAAGGTCCTTTCACATAATTGAAAGCGGCCAGTCAAAATATTAAAAATAACGATTTTATGGAAATTTTTTGAAAACAGGTGTTCCAGGGAACTGAAAATTTTTATAAATATTTTCCTTTTTAAGGTAAATTTTCCAGAAAATCGTACCCCTCGTCTAAACGGAGAGACTACACCCTCTCCCACACAATTTTTTTCTTATTTCGATCCAACCAGCGCCCTCTACCGTTTTTAGGCGTTTAATGCGAAAAGCCCTGTATAGCTTATCGATTAATTTCCAAGCGACTTGAAAATAAGAGCAAGTTCGTGCGACCGAGTCGTGCTTTTTATTTTATAATTATTTTAAAAGAAAAGCATTATTTACTGAACATCACTGAGACCTTCAGATAGAAAATCAGTCAATAAAATGCAAGGGGACTGAGGCCAGGGGACTGAGTGCTTTCATAGTTTTTGCGTCAAAAAGATAGTAAGGCTTTGTACGAAAAAATCAGATAAAATCAAATAATTACGGTTTACCTAGCGTATAATATAATGTAAGAAAATATGCCTACTTAGATAGAAATTTTTCCTGTAAATACTCATCAGGGTACTGAGAAACTGAACGGACATTCCATGATCTCTCGCATAAATGCCTTCTTCACAAATGAAATAACAAACGGATATGAATATGACTTTATTTTCACGAGACTTAATACTTCCCGCTGCTAGATCTGTAACTTCAATAGCCTTCAAAGCTTACGATATTTTTGCCTGTTTCAATCTGTCAGGGGACTGATAAGAAATCCGTGGGACAAAGTTCAATGACATTTTTTTTCTTAAGAATACATAATATTACTAAAAATGCATTTATATCATAAGAAGGTATATTATTTAACGTCAATAATTGAGGGTTCATTTTGGTTTTGGAACTAAAATAAGATAACTGTAAGAATTTTGTTCTTCGAAAACGGGCGTGTCCCTCAGGGGACTGAGAATTAGACACTTTGAAGAAATTTTTGAGTAATGAAAGTATATCAGATCTAAATAATTTTGTTTGCCCATTTAGATATCAATCAGATTTAAAATTATGAAAAATATCAGATTGAATACTTGAACGGTCTTTAAAATATCAGCTGAGCCGCCGAAAATTCCATTATTTGTAGAATCACCCATATACATACAACTTTAATATATTTTTTTTTTATTTAAAAAAAAACTAGAGTTTAATTACCCTGATGATTTACATTTTATTTCTTATGCCTCACCTACAGTTCTTTGTCTGTCTTTGCTTAAAGGAATATAAAATATTTACAAAAATATAAAAATTTGTAGGTTTTATTTAATTTTACTTTATTTACAAAAATAAAAAATAACTTATTCGACAAATAAATATGAAGTTGGCCTCCTGGTATGTGAAATTTTAAACATCTATACGCTCCTGTCCCATATAAGAACTATTCAATGAATATAGGACTTTCCATTAAAAATATTAATTCCCCACAACCTTCCTATTCAGTTTAGTTGGTTCTTGGTTGAGTCCCATACAAGAATTTTAAATCTTTTAAAATCACACATATCACAAGCAAACTATATTGGCAGTGATTTTCTCGCTTCCTCGCTTTTGGCATCTTATTGACTTGAAAGTTAAGTAGGTTTCGATGCATCCCAATGCTACGTTTGCGTTGCATTTGATGTTGAAGTCATATTACTACTACTTGTTATAGGGATTCCTTTTGCAGCTGCTTTCTTTTCAGCAACTATACTGTTGTTAAATTGCATTAGCGCCTCCCGCTGATATCCTGCAATATTGTAATGACTTTGCTGCGAATAACGAACAAAAGCATGTATACATTAATTATTTTAAAATTAAAAACTCCTTCAAGAGTATTATCGGGTGGAAATGTAGCCTTACATTAAGTGCGTCGTTAATTTCAATTTTAAGCAGACGATTCAGGCCACGTAAGTTACGACCAGCAATCCGTCCAAACTCGTAGCGGGATATCCGATATTTTTCTGTTGTCGTTGGAATATTACCATCTTCATCCTGAAAGGATTATCAAAGTGTATTTATAATTGTTTGTATTGTTGTTGTGATAATATGAAATTCTTACTGGTGTTGGAGCAGTAGTTGTAGTAGTCGTTCGTGTTTGTTTGGGCTTCGAATCAGAAAATGTGTCCGCTATCAGGTCGTATATATCGTTTAATGTATTTTTGGTGTCAGTGTATTGCTGTTGATAAATATTAATTAACAAATTAATTAAATTTTTTTAAATGTTGCTAACTTAAAAGAACTTTGAATAAAGAATTTCGACTTCAATATATTTTTGTAAAAAAAATACATATTAAGCAAATTTAGCCATGAAATTGTATTCATTACTAATTCATTTGATTTTGTAGCCTACTATTGTGTAAAACATGAATTTTGCTAATAACTACGGATATCTTCAAAATAATTGACAAATTCAAAATTTATTACAATACTTACGTCAACAGCCAAATTACTGGTTATCGCTACTTTCTGGAAGAAATCCCAAATTGTTGCTCGTTTCGTACGACTTTTCACTTCGCTTTCGTGCTTATCGTCTGTGTTGTTTGATGTCACTGATATCACCAGCACAAGAAACAGGCAAAATTTTAATGACATTTTTATTCTGTTAATCAATATCGGAAGTAGTGGTACAAATTGCCTGAAACAAAACAAAAATAACGATGACTTTGAAAATTCTCCAAAAGTAAACAAAAAGCATTAATTAAAATCTATAAAATTTCAGAAAGTTCATTCGTGAACTCATATCCAAGCCACAGAGTGAATGTATGCATAAAAGTCTTGCAAGCGTTACCGGATTAGTAGATTTCCAAGGCTTTTGAGGTGACTATTAACACAAGTTACCAAAACTGGCGAGTGCTTGCTCATTTTGGACCACAGAAAATAGTTACATATATAATATACATATGTACGTATACATGAATGTAAGCATACTAAGAAATTGTTTCTTCAAGGTAAGTTAAAATAGTTATCTATAGGTACTAATTTAGAGATTGATATAATTGAAGTGTGAATATAAGAAGTTTTCCTTACCTATAAAATGTATTTAGGAAAAAGAAAGGCTTCATGCTTCTGCACTATAAATCAGAACTTAAGGGCTGTGTTTGATTAAATTAGGACTTATCTTCTCAATTATCTCCGAAGCCTAGGGCATAAGCACGAGTTATTCCGTGTTTGATCTCAGCACTGGTATTGTTGTTAAAAAAAGTTTCTTGCCTTCTCACATTCTCATAGCTACTATAGTCTGTCCAGCAAAAATTGTCAGTACAGGGCTTATAGGCGAGCTTTTTTCAAAACAGTGGTGCCTGTGTATACCATCACAACACTCACATAACAAATCTGCCACTGAAAAAGATACTAAACAACTGATTTAGATACAGGAATTGTTGTTGTAATTCTTTGAAACATTTCGTACGCTCCAACATGACCGTCGTCTTTCAATGCCGAAACCCGAAAGCATTCTGATCGTATAATCGCTTTCGCTTCTGCCTTCGCTGCGTGAAATAATACAAAAAAAATCACATTCCAACAGAGTTGCCTTTGTCAAGTCGCAAGAATACAATAGAGCTTTTTTAGTGGTTTTTATAAAAGAACTTTCAGTTTTGAAGCTTTCGAGAACAAAATTTATAAAGGTGAGAGCCAAAAGTGTTGTCGTTTTGATTGTCCCTTTATTATTTGTTTGTATATCTGAATAAACCTATAAAATGCAGTTAAAATCTGTACGATTTTAGTCTTTATGAAAAAAAAGTTATTTCCGCCAAGTTTTGAAACATTCACAAAGCGTTACGTGATCAAAATCATTTGAAAAGGTGTGGTGTGGTAAAAAAATATAAATGGATCTTTTTTTTTTAATATGTTTTAAATGGTATCCATGGTAACCATATGCACATTGTTCTTCGATTTGTGGCAATTTATAATTCAAAGCTCGGAAGCCCCGTGCGAGCTTAAACTTGAGACAGATGTATGCAAGCAAATGCAATCAGACTGAGAGGCAAACGTCCTATCTTCCCTGTACTGACAATTTTTGTTGGATAGAGTATAGCTGTCCATGATTACGCTCTGTCTATGGTGTCTCACGTATCAGGTATTGAGTATCGTTTTTTCATGAAGATATGTGTACATTAGGGTGGTCGTTAAAAAAAAGGTCATCGCGAATGGGCCTAAATCGGCTCTAAATGAAGAAAAGAAAATTCCCTAATTTTTTCAGAAATATAATTTACCTGTGCAGTGACTATAGGGGATAGTTATTATTTTATTAAATTACCCCTCCCATCCAAGGGGACGGGGAGATATTAGCCCCCTCCATTTGGATTTTTGTCTTGTCTACTTCCCACCTACATGCTCTGAATTTTTTGGCAGATTTTACGTGAATTTCCTTGCATTAAAAAGGGTGGAAATTTAATTCACCCCTACAGCGACAAAAGGGGATGAAAATAAAATCTGAAGAAATAAGGGATTTTTTTTTTCTCCATTTAGAGCCGGTTAATGCCCATTCAAATATAAAAATTAAAAAAAACCCATTTTAACGACCAACCTAATGTATCTACTTAAATGGTCTTCCAACATAATAAGTTTCATTTTATATTTAGCGCAATTTTTCAATTTTCAAAGAATCTAGTTGGATATTTATTATGGATGGATATACCCCCACACGTGTTGAAATAGAGAAAATTCACTAAAAAATGGTGAAAATATTGCGGGAATGTTTGGTTAAAATCAGACGGCTTTTAGTTGTCATCAAGTCAAGCGCCGGAAGTAACCCACCAGTAATTTCCAGATCTCCATATCGAAATGATATCTGAGGAATGGGGCTATCCAAAATCAGTTTGCACCATCAAGACAGTAGCCACACAATTATTTGGGGGTCAGACATAATTTTTGGAAAAAAAAATCACCAATTAAGCTAAGTATACAATTTCTTTTGAGTAAAAAAGCCGTGCTATTAAAGAAGTTTTTGTATCCCTCGTCACTTTGCAGAAAAATTGTTCTATGCAAAAGCATATGCAAATGCCAAGCGCATTTTTTTTGGAAAAAGAATGTCACTGACATTATTTTGCAAGAAAAATAACTCGCACGATTTGATCGCACGTTCTTATGTTCAAGCTGCTTGAAGCTTAAGAACTTTAAAAATATGCTTGTAATTATAATTATATACAAACAAAAATAAGAAAACTATCTAGATCCTTCTTTTAACTGCTCGAAAAACTTATAAAGTAGCTTAGAGCTACTTGATTACTTGAACAAATACGAATATACGCAAGAAAAAATTTAACTATAGTTGGAGCGGTTTTCTTAAAAATTTATTTTTTATATACAAAATTTTGGTAACATTTAAAAAAATATTTTGGCATGCCAATTTTCAGTAATTATTAATGTTCAATTATAAACCTAGTTTCAAGAAAAATCATCAACCCATTTTCGAAATACTGAATTTTCCAAAAAAGAATTTTAATAATTTTTTCATATGCAATATTATTGAAAGGAGCTTTTTCATAAAAATTTTGATTGAAATCAGTTTAGCTGTTAATGAGAAACTTGAAATTCAAAAAAACCATTATATGGCAGATACCGTTAGTAAAAATGTTTGGTAAACTTGTTTTTACCAAAACGTACATTTTACATACCTAATACACTGATTTTTTATCAAAATCGTTGGAACCGTCTTTGAGATAAATAAGCTTTTCCTTAACAGTTGTATGGCAAGTACCGTTATTTTTTGAAACTAATTTCAGTTTTCCACCTTTACAAAAAAACCTTAAATTCAAAATATGAAGAAAATCGCTTCAGTGGTTAAGGGTGTAGGTTCAGTTATAGTCAGACAGACAGATTGATAGAATTGTGCCACCCACTTTTTTCTTTTCTCTATCATCGTAATGTTATGTTTGATTGTTATACCGTTTTGTTTTTTTGCACAAATCCACAATTTGCTCTATAGTACCTGTGTATTTCGCAAGTAAAAATTCGTCGTTAATGCCTAGTTTACAGTTCCCGTGCGAAAAAATCTATGCAAATATTTTCGCATGTCTAATATTATTGAGATGAAATATTTATAAAATTACTTTTTTGCATGTATAAAATTAATTTTTTGCATTTCCAATCACTTCAGGAATGTTTTTTTTTCACTGGGAAGGCAAAGCACCAAATGCCACACAGGGCGTGAGAACAATAGCGTTTTTTCCTATCTCTTTTCGTTGCTTAGATATTCAGAATGGTTTTGACGTATATCCATCAAAATCATCAAGTTCAGGTATTGTTTTGAGTAAGCGCCAAAAATTGGCATTTACAACAAATTTCCCATACATTTCACGTAAATTTTTGTTTAAGAATTGCTTTGATGTATATGACCTTTTGTCCTGCAACATACGTCATAAAACTTCAAATGTATATTCAGTATTGTTTTGACTTATGTGCATACAAAAGCACGTATACCATAAGCAAGAAAAATATTACTTTTTACAGGATTTTGCTTTATTTTTTGACGGACGTGTATGAAACAAAGAATCTTCTGATTTTTACGGCGTATACGTCAAACTCATTTTGGACAAAAATTTAAATATTTTGAAAACTAAAAGAGTATTAGATGTGCATTAACATGAATATAAGAGATAATTCTTAACTATATATCATACTAAAAAATCAAAAAATGCCAGCGGTTAGTTTTTTGGAAATAGACTTCCAAACATATAAACGCGATTTCCCAAAAATGTACAAATGGCGTATACGGCACTTCAATACTAGGGTGACGATTTGGCTCATATTAAAAATGTCAAAATTGAGTCTGATTCCCTCCATAGCACATTCGTCGGATTCGGTAATCGGAGTGACTTTTTATAAGAGAATTATAAAAATAATACGACTTTTAGTCCAGTCAACGAAGGAAAATAAATGCAATAAATCATGCTCTCTGGGTTATTATTTAATATGGCAAGGGTGACCCCCAGGTATAACATACTAAAAGTCCCCAGCCCAAAACCGCGAGCTTTAGCCAGGAGGAGGTGTTTAAGGTCCTCTTTTGTAATTTTTTGGGAATATTTTAAAAACTAAGCGTTTGAGCGGAAAAGTGTACACTACAAAATGATTGAAAAATAAATTTCCTATAAAAAAGGTCTTATTCATATTTTCGGTAGGAGCAAGGTTAAGAAAGATACGGGCAGTAGAAAATTCAAAAAATTGAAAAACAATGTTATCGTCTTACAACATCAAAGGTTTTTGATCAATTAACCCATAAATCACCGGAAAAGTACGTATACAGGGTGTCCCGTAATGAGTGGATAGTACTGCAACTGGTGATAGCAGGCCTTATAACTGCTCAGAAAAAAAAAATATAAAAAAATATTTTTCTTGTGGTCTCCATGGTATAATTTATTTTCGAAAAATGTTAAAAAATTCAGGGTCTCCTAAAATTCCTAATTACAACGGCCACCCATAAAGGATTCTTTTTATTTTTGTATTTTTATAATATTCTTGAATAACCATTCTGAATGATGGGTAGTAAATTTTAACACCAGCTGATGCATTTTTTGTGTTATAATTTTTTTAAATTATATTATTATTCAAAAATAATTCAATATTTTTTTCACCAAAGTTTGAAAAATAATAAAGGGTAAAAATGTATGAGAACATAAGTGGCAAATTTGATAAAAATTGGACGGTTTAATGCACTTTCCAAAATAGTATAACACATGTTTTTGTCTACAACCATAACCAATAAAATTGGCATTTAATCTACTAAAGTAGTTTTTTTAACATTTTATCAAATGAAATTAAGTTATAAAGTTAAGTAAACACTACGACGACGAATGAATAACTCATATTGTTTTTTTAATTCTTATTGCATTTAAAAATATCCGTTCTTAAATAAAAGCAGTAACATTTAACACTAGCTGCTGGATTATTTTTTTAATAATTTCTTTAATTAATTTTTAAATAAAAAAATGATTAAATATTTATTTTCATCAAAGTTTGATGACAACAAAAATTGAGTTGTAAGGAAAAGTCAATAGATATACCAGTGTCACTATTTTGTATGTTAAATTCACTAACTAAAATAATAGTATGCACTTTCAAAAAGGTTTTGATTAAGGTATGGGAAATTCGATAAATAAAAACAACAGTATTAAAAATTATGATTTATTTGTATTTTTAAATATATTTATATCAAGTGTTCAAACTGTCCCCCATTCACTGTGATACAGGCTCTGCATCTTCTAATGAAGGACCTCTCAATAAAACGAGCATATTGGCGCTCATTTATTTTCATCACAGCGTCTTGAAAACGACGACGCAGCAGTTCCGTAATGGATGTAATTGGACAGGTATCCTGAATGGACAAATTATAGGCCCTTTGGAATTACCAGGCAACTTAGATGGTGAAGCCTATCTTAATTTCTTGCAAACTAATTTGCGAAAATATAAATAAGACCTTTTTTGTAGGAAATTTATTATTCTTTCATTTTGTAGTGTACATTTTTCCGCTCAAATGCTTAGTTTTCAAAATATTCCCAAAAAATTTCAAAAGGGGACATTTAACCCCCTTTGAGTCTTCGTTGACTGGACTATTTGTTCAAACTTCACAGTAAATGAAAACGCAAACTACTTTCACCATGGGAAAAATTATACGAAAAATCCACATTTATTTCTCCGTTTCCGTGGAAGTAAAAAACATTTCGTCTCTCAGCAAGAACCTGATCGAGACTAAAAATATATTTAATTTCATAATAAGATTTGACTCGTAGGGGCAGTGTTGCCATACGTAAGAGACTTAAAAGCTCAAAATATTCAAAGGAATAAATCATAGCTCTATATATACAACTATACAACCTCTATCTAAAGCTCATCTCTATATGATGCAAAACGTGGAATTAAATCTAGTATAATGGTAAGTGCGTTTGACTGTCATTCCTATGGTCGGGGTTCGATTCCAAGCCGCAGCCACCTAAAAACAGAAATATTTTTTCAGAGGTACTGCCTCTTGCGAGGAACTGACAAATCCTACATAAGTATACTTATTGTTCTTGTCATGAAAAAGTGCTTCTCATCTAGCCGTTCGGACTCGGCAAAAAAATATAGGTCTCCTCCATTCCTGCGAACAAATTTATCTAATACGTGGACTTAAAACCCACAAAAACAAGAATATTTTTTAGTTCCTGCGGGTATTTTCAAGAACTTCCGGCTGTTATGTAAATTTTTGGTCGATGGTGGACTCCGTTAGCTTACAAAAACTACACTATTTTGGATCTATTAGGTACTTAACGAAAAGCATCAGGTGCTCACATAATTCGACCGAAAATTTCTTCTTCTTTTTGAACTTAAGTTCAGAAAAAGTTATCTTACACTGCGTTCTGGTCAGACGAATGGGTATATCCATCTACGTGTCTTTTGGGCAGTAGCGGATCCAGGATTTGGCTGTGGGGGGGGCTTTGGAGTTCCCTAAAACGCATCTTTTGAAAAATTCTTAATCATATACGAATGCCCTACCAACCCAAATTTTCTTTTCTCAGAAAGTAGGCTAGTCGGTAACTGAATCAAAACAGATTTTGTATAATGTAAAAATATATGTAGATTCTTAACAGGAAAATTCTGCAAAATTTTATGATTGGAAATGGAGCATCTGGTAATTAGTAAGCCTCAGCTGCTTTTTTGAAAAGACGGTTTAACCAGTTTCTCCACAAAGACACATCGTATAAAAGAGTTGTAAGGATATGTTTATAGGAACTTTAAATAAGTTGGTAGGTACCTTTCTTTTATGATTCATAAAACCTCATCATATGTACTTGGTTTAACTTTAGACAGCCGTCCACCTCCGAAAAGTTACTGATAAACTTTGTAGGTTACTATTGTCCTAAAATTTCTTAACTTGGATTGGTTGTCCAAGATTTGATTAACTAGACATTTTATTTGCATATTTAAATAAAGCATATTTCCAACTAATGAGATAATTTGAAAAACTTTCTAACAAGTAACCGTCTAAAAATCAAATAACTTAGATTAAGAGTGTCACAGTGCAAACTTTTTTTTCTGTTTTTGACACTAACGTAAGATTCGTACGAAAGTTAAATGGAAAAAATTGAAACAAAAGAGCGTACGCAGAGGGGAAAGCTAGATGTGCTTGCCCCCTCTCCCTAATCAGAATATATTTCATATATTATTCAATTTTTCTTCTTTTGATGACAACATTTTAAAGCAAGATTTCTGTAATAAAACTATTTTTTGAATGAGTTTGCTCCAACTTAATCGAAATCCGCTCTTATATCTCACCTATCTAATTCTTAAAATTTAATTCCTATAGAAGAGAATGCTATAAATGGCAAAAAAGGAAGGTAATTAAGCTCCCTATAAAAAAGAATATTGCAAATTTTTTTCAATTCACTTTTTGTAAGTTTGAGAAAAAAAAAATGAATTTGGATATTCTGTACCTATTCCACCTAAAATGACCTTAGTCCACGAGGATTGGTATTTCGAACATTAAAATTCGTGTTCAACATTCCGCGATCATTAATTATTTTAACGCGAATTCCATTCATATTTTTTGTCAATTCAAATCTTGCAGTTTGACGAAGATTTGAAAAAAATCTTTGTCTGCCCTTCAATTTATAATTATTTATAGGTTATTCGAGTAATGGGTCCATATTAAAACAAATATGTATATTACACTTTTTAAAGAAAAAATTAATTAACCGTTACAGCTGATTTTTACATTTCGAAAACGAGTTCGAAGCGAATAGAAACTCTTTCTCATTTCATTTAATGAATATTGCTCGTGTAAAGAGCTCTCTAATCTTTCGTTAGAGCACAAGGGAAATCAAAAGAGAAACTAAGATCCAAAATCGCTTCGTCTTAAAGCAGTCTTTGAAATCGTCAAAGGACATCGACACATGAAAACAATCTTAAATAAGAACATAAGTTTCAATTTCTAATATTTTGATGTTATCATGCAAACAATCCATATCAAAGTTATTAAGCCCGATTACTTATAACATCCGTCGAATGAACTGCGGAGCGAATTAGACTGAATTTTGACATTTTAACTATGATCCAAATGTCAAAATTGGGCCTGACTCATTCGTCGGATTCTGTAATCAGGGTGATTTCTTACACCAGAAACTGAGTTTTTAAACCTAAGCCCCAAAAGTTATCTGGGCCTAGCTAAGTCAGAAAAATATCAAGAGGAGTTTAAGAAAAAGCTAGCATTCATTCGTTTTCTCAAACCTTATTGGATCTTAAAGAAATATTAATACCCAAGGAAATCTAGGTTAAAATAATAGCATGAAATTCAATCTCACTAGTTTCCATATTAGGGCTCGGAAAAAACACAGAATTAAGGTACGCATACTTACTAGCCCCAGACTTGTTATTTGTTTAGTCCGATTCCTTAAAGGCTTAAAAAAAAAAACAAAGCTTACACACAAATTGTTAAGCCTCAACCTCCATTTTTTCTCTGGACTTCGGAAAACGATAGCTTCCATGCAAATTTTTTAGCCCTTTGTTAGGCCTAACAGTGTTATAGTTTTCATCTTAGCCCCAAGCCTCAACTTTTTGTCTTATACCTTTAAGGCTTGAAATACGTATACGCCTACGTAGGTATATTTTAGTTTTTATATACCTAATCGTCTTTTTTCATCCAATTCCCCTGGGGCTTCGAAAAAAAAAAACACAGCCTGCATATATTATGGTTCAATTTTCCTAGGACTTGGAAAAACACAGCTCACATGTAAATTTTGTAGCCACAATCTTAGTTTTGTTTGTCTAACTCTCTTCTGAATCAGCCGTGGGGGGGGCTTCAGCCCCTAGAGCCCCCCCTCTGGATCCGCCACTGCTTTTGGGTGAAATGGGTACAATGCTTGGGACTCAGCGTTGTAATAATGTGCCCGATCGGGCCATATGACACTGGATAACTATTATAATCAAATCTTCCACATGAATGTATAGGTATAATTCTTCTTTTATTTTCTAATTAATCTAAGAATTTAAGTCTAATTTGAATAAATATTATAACATCCCACACATATCCTTTCATTTGACATGACCCCCCAGATATAATTTTCCTGATGCTCATCAATATTATAATTCTTCTTTGTTTTTCTATTTTCGTATACAATTTTTTGCGATTTTTTTTTAATTTGAAAAATGCAAATGCAATCAATATACAACTCAGATAAACATTGGTATTTGAATGGAAAGATAGGTACTCGACTACATTTCTTCTGTAGAAATATGAATCACAGGATTGTGCATTTCAATAAATTACCCAGGAAATGATTTGAATCGTGGACGTTACGAGGCAGGATGTACCAACAAACAAACGCATAGAATTATAGTTGGTTACACATTGGTTGGTTACATTTCATGCGCACATCCTGTAATTTATAAAATATTCTATATCAATATGCATTAGATAACAGGTAATAGGTAATGCAGCAGCAGCAGCAGCATTAGATTTGAAAATAATTAGACCAGAAATTCTAAGCTCTTCACATAACGCGCAACGGCTATTATTACATACAGGCGGGAATTACTTTTTTTTGGCATAAAGTCGGCTTATAAAGGATTCATTTCATGGAAGTATTATGTATAATTCTCATTCCAGCAACAACAACTGGTACTCGGCAGCAATATGATAGTGAATGGTCGAGTAACCGATAAAGTTGGCTAGCAATTGAATTTCAAAAGGCAAATATTGATTGTTTAATCATGGTTACGTAAAAAGATTTCAATGGTTTATAGTTTTTTTTTTATTTCTATTGAATCCAGGGTATCACAAATAAAGATTTAAAATTTTTTTTTAATTAATCTATTCCTCATAACAAAAACCTCTATCACAGTCTACTAGAACAAATTTAGAGTTAAATACCCAAATCACAAACACCTCCAATAGCCTAGGTAAAGGGCTTCCGTATAACCTTTTTGATTTTAAAAGATGAAAATCTTAGAGTATTTCTGTAAGGAAAAATCCTATACGATTGAGTTGCTGACATAAGCAAATTGAGTTCGCAATGAAGTAAATGTTTGTCTCAGTGCATCTGCGAGAAGAATTCTTTAGAAAAAGTACCAAAGAAACACCAATATATTGTTAATCTGGAATATTCCGTTAAATATAGAAGCGCAAAAGGCTCCGAATATCCAGAATGAATAAAGAACAATACTCAATAAAGAAGGAAAGCTTATAGTCTAAGAGCTACCAGCCACTTTGACTAACCTACAATTTGTGTATGCTTGATTTGGGACTAGTAAAGTACGAAAACCACGGTCTGGCAGGGTTGTCGCGGTCGAAAAGTTTCCATCTGACTTTTTAAAAATGCCAAAAAAGGATCACAAAATTATTTATAATTTAGTTTATACATAGTAATGCATGAAAAAATTATGCCATAGGGTTTGTCGGTCGAAAGTGCTTGCCGGACGAGTCTTAAGTTCTTAAAGATTAATTAAAGATATTGGATAACTTGAGAAATTTGTTAGGTAAAAGCTCAAACTTAGTGTATGCTTTATTCGTGAACAGACTAGTCAAAAAATAAAAATCAGGTAATATTTCCGTAATTCAAGGGCTGCCACACAATGCTGGGTTTTGAACTTATAATAGCTTATATCTTTTTGTACTTGAAAAAAAAGATGCCAGACGAGTTTGGTAAAAAGTATGTTCCCGAAAAGTTGGCACACTGAAATTTTACACGAAGTTACTTCTACTCCGCACCCAAAATGGCGCCCAAGCGACAGTGACTCCAAAGCGAAATTTCAAAGTAAGTGTCTAAGGAAAAAATTCCATTCATAAAAAAGGTCCCCAACTAAAAGCGAACGGGATTCGATTTCTAGACCGGACCTGGCGAGACTGTGTCTTGAAACTGAAATTTAACAAGACTCTCGTTGAGTTCGTTTCGGCAGAAGAAATAAAAAATACCTACTCAATAACATAACACACACAATTCACAGAATACACAACACATGATACGATTTATTCCAAATACATGCACATACACACATCTAACCTTACTTCATGTTTTTCACTATTTATATACACACATCCAAATCCTTAATTCACAACAAGACATATCATTTCAAGGTCATTACATCTTGCTTCACTCTTAATTACATTAATCCTTTGCCTTACCAATTTACCAACCTTATTTGATTTCTGCAACAAGACCGGCACTTAAAAGGATAAACCATGTCATTTATACGCATACATATACCATACATATATGTACGTGTATCCTTCCGCCTGGTAACCTGTTGGTCCATTGACACTGTTTTGTATTACAATTTCCTTTCCTTTTGAACCTGCACATTTACCCACATTAACTCCATTAAATCTGAATCAACCAAATGTAAGATATACGCATTCATAAACCTGGAGAAACCCCGACATGAACTGGCAGCCAAAGCCAACCCCTTCCGGCTCTATAGCCATCATAACATAACCCATGCCCCAACAAAACCATCCAACAGAAATGAAGGATCTGGGTTCTTTTGTATGGAGTATATATGTATGGCAGTGGCAGAGGCAGCTATGATTCCTTTGCCTTGCCTGAATGACTGCCAATTATTGCCATATCCTGGCAGCTTTGTGTGTATGTGTGTGTGTTTGTATGTGTGTACGAATATATCATACATAAATGCCCGAGACCTGAATAATGAATGTTAATATGCTTTATGGCGTGTATGTGAGGCCCAGGCTAACATGATTCCATTAGCCCTGCTTAGACCAAGGCAAGGCAAGGGAGGGAGCTTTTGCTATGATCTATAATACACACCAAAACCATATACTTCATGATGGTGCACACTCTTATTCACAATTATTAATATTATAAGACTCTGTTGAGGGGGAGTATGGAGGGAGCTATGCTGCTGCTTCTGTACGTGATCATGGACGAAACCATAAATTTACTTGAAAAGGTGAAGCACGGTCCAAAATTGCACACAATATTTTCGATGAATTTCTACAGCAGAAAGATATCTAACATGTCAACAAAGAACAAATATTCAAGATGGAAGTCCTTAGATGTGAGCACGGTCCAAAATTGCACACAATATTTTCGATGAATTTCTACAGCAGAAAGATATCTAACATGTCAACAAAGAACAAATATTCAAGATGGAAGTCCTTAGATGTGATATATATTATATTAACGTACTAAGTTTGCATCAGAAAGAAAAAATAAAACTCAAGAACAAACTTGTACCAAGAATTATTACCAAAGGTTATCTCATAAAATTTTCTTTTTTATTTTCGACTTTCTCATTAACAGCTTAACCGATTTAAATCAAAATTTTCTATGCCAAAGCTTCTTCAAAATAAGAGGCCACCTGTTGGTTTCTTTTTGAATCTTATAATATTCTCACATTGACGGCTCTTATTCGCCGAAAATATCATCATATTTTTTGTTCTTCCTTCCTTATTTAAAAAAAAAAATCAAAAAATTGACTTCACTATGAAGTTAGCAAGTCACGTCGTCGTCGAAACTGCCTGCCTTGAACTTGCATTTTCAAGGAACTGCTTTACTTGAAGTTTCTTGCCTTTTCGGTTGCTGCTTACTTCACAGACGTGAACATAACAGTTGTTGCTGAAAGCCATTAATGCCGAGAACCTCCACTTGCCAAAGGTCCCAGCAACAACTGAACATCAGTCGCACTAGCCTGAGGATAATTAAGCATAAATATCCCGGATGATTATTGACCCACCAATTAAAACAAAATCACAACACATCTTGCTACCGTTTTATCGGCTTTATAAAGCAGCTGAAAATTTACGACAGGATTGCTGAAAAATTATTTTTCCAGATGAGACGTGTTTCCATCTTGGCTGGCACGCGGTGGAGCATAGAAGTCCGGTTTGTTGAATTTCGTTGACAATAATCATTTCCTACGCCAATTCTTAATATAAATTAATGAAATTTGGTACACTTAATAATCTGGAGATGCTGAACCCAATAGTACTGCCTTTTTTCTACTTCAAACAGGGACTACACAATTAAGGTCAGAATGTGGTACCAAATTTCAAAATTAAAACATAGAACTGCTGAACTGAGTCAAGTTTATTTTTGAAATGTCTTAAAATAAGTGGCTGAATGTATACTTTCATATTAAAATTACTCCAATACTGACTTGTACAAAATTCAAAGAAGATAGTCCAAAATGTTGAGAAATGCTTCCAAGAGATTAGAATTTAGAACTTACTTTAGTGCACGTTTTCCAATTTTGTTTTTGTCTTGGAAGTCATTATAAGACCTTATCTCATCAAATCTGAAAAAAATTGATAATTTTGACAGCTGGAAGTGTCCAATCAAATTTTTGGAAACTACTCAAAAACTTAAAACTCAGTTCCTCACATCGACAATACTTTTTTTAATTTTGAAATTTGGGACCATTTTCTGACCTAAATTGTGTAGCCCCTGTTTGAAGCAGAAAAAAAGCCACTACCATTGAATTTGACATCCTCAAATCATTAAGTGTACCAAATTTCATTAATTTGTATTTAGAATTGGCGTGGGAAATGATTTTAGTCGCCGATATTCAAGAAAGGGACCATTGTGCAGTGGTTGGATAGGCACTCAAAATGTTGGTAAAGGAAAATTGACATGTAGTCATAGGGAAGCCAATACATCCTAAATGCTGTTTGATGTGGTTTTTGGCTACCACTCCGATTTTCTTTCAAGACGACGGTGAGGGTGACGCACAGTGGTTCAAGATATATGCAGAGGCGGTCTTAAATCTATAATATATGAAGCAGCTTACTGATTTAGATAAATTTTTCTTCCATAATTTTTTTTTCCCACGCCCACTTTTGGGAGCGTTTTTGACAAAATTTTTCTTTTTTGGCTAATTGAAAACAAAACGAATTGCCTTAATAAGGTTAAGAATAAAAAATGATGCAAAATGTTTGCCTCACCCACTTATGGGGGCTTTTTTGACAAACATTTTTTTTATCGTAATGTGAAAAAATTTCATAGAACAAAATGTGTAGGAAGTGCCTTTTTTAAAAATAAGGAAATACGAAGATTTTACAACCACTTTTAAGAGGTGTATTGGAGAGAAGCAATACTTACTAAAACTAAAAAAAAGGGGTGCCTACGGGAAAACGCAACACCTCCCAACAGCCAGAAGACGGCGGCGCTCTGTCGAATCTAGGGGGTTAGAGAAAACATATATATGTATAAAAAAACTAGCCGTACTAAAATGACTTCTTTTTTGACGTTGATAGCTCTCGCACTATAATGCGAAGATTTAGCTCCCCAAAAACATACATATATGTAGATTTTTCCATAATATAAGCCAAGGATTTGAGATCTCATAAGAACCGTTTTTCAAGAATTTTTTATTTTCAACGGTCTTAAGAGTGTTCCGAACTGAACAAAACCAGTCATTTGCTAACTTTTTTTTTGCATATATAAGACCGGTTTTTTTCACTTTCATCAGATACTTTGTTTTATAAAACTTTGCATTTTTACTAATTGGTCTCACTAATAGGCGTATTATTGTACTAAAAAAAAATTTTCTAAAAGTAACTGACTTCAACTGCCATATTTACATAAATTTTCTGTGAAAAAGTGCCTTTAAAGAATAAAAAATTTCAATATCAAGATGCAATTATTATTATATAATTAATGAAAATCTTGAAAAATATATTGAATTCATATACCCACTGTAAAAAAAAATGTCAAAAGAATACCGTTAGGTATAAGAAGTTGACTGTCAAAAGTGCGTTTTTTCCAGAGTTGGGAAATAATGATTACTTTTTGTAATTTATTTCAACTTCTATTTCAATTACATGTAATTGGTAATTGAACTTTTTTCAATTACAATTACACGTAATTGAAATTGAAGAAAACATTAATTTCCATTACTTGTAATTGGAATTGAAAAAATTCAATTACAAATTACAAGTAATTGAAAATAGTAATGGATTTTTGCAAGTAATTGAAAGAAACAACGTGTTAATTACATTTAAGGTAATTGATTTCATGGATTGTAATTCATTACATGTTTTAATTAAATAAAAATCACAATAATAATAATAAAAGTAAATAAAAGGTATTCTTACTACCAAACTAATACAAAATATTCATTTTTTAAACTTTATAATGCAAACAAAATTAAAATTTGCCTAAAATATCAAATTTGACTGTACAGTACCCAACATTGGCAAAATTGATGGTTAGCCTTCAACAGCACTAACTTTTCGATGTAAGTCACTCATCTTAACACAAATTTATTTTAACTGTACTTAGTTTGTGAAGAATGAATCGTAAAATATTTTGGAACTGATTAAACACCAACGAGCCTGCACAAGTTTCTGATTCTTAATGCAGTCGCAGTCGGCGATTGACGATTGTCAATTAAAAACTTGATACAAGTGAATAAAATATTTATTTAATACATAGTTAAAAACAACACACGTACAGAGACTTAACACTCAGGGAACCATTTGTGCAATACCAAGGAAAATGTAATTGACAAAACAATTAATTAATTACATTTTGCGTAATGATTACTGAAAAAAGTAATCATTACACATTTTTTGATAATGACTTTTGTTTTAAATTACATTAATGTAATTGAATTACAAGTAATTGACACTTTTCAATTACATGTAATTAGTAATTGAATTTATTCAATTACATTTAAAAGTAATTGAAAAAGTGATCGGAGATTTCAATTACAAGGAATTGAAATTGAACTTTTTTTTATCATTACTTCCAAACTCTGTTTTTTGTCATAATTCACAAGCATTTTTATTTCGTATTACTAAAATTTTTATTAGGTACAAAACTAAAAATTGTCTGCAATAGTGGCATAATAATAATATGGAATTTTATGTTATTAAACATTTGTTTGTAAAAAATGCTATAGTGTAGGCTACATTTGCTTTGAAAAACAGCCATTTTAGCCATTTTATCAATTTCTTAGAGGCTTTTACCAAAATCTAGAACACAAAATTAATTTTTTGTTCCAATGATGTCCTAGAGAATAAGTTTATCTGTCCATAAACACCTTAATCGTTTTGATCGGACAAGTACACGCTTCACAATCTTTTTCATGAAATCACCATTTCAGCCCGGAACACTCTTAAGACATAAGATCGATTGTCCAGTGTATTATTGGAGAGCACTACAGAGATAACGATAACACGATAACAGAATTTTATGTGGCCAGAACTTGACAATTAGGAATTCGATGAGCTATGGCTCCAGCGTTGCCATTAGTGCAGATTTATCTGCATTTTGCAGATTTTCATCTCGCCCACAGATTTTTGAAAATCAAAAATCTGCACCGCAGATTATGTCTGCACTCGTACTCGTACCTACTTAAATATGTTGTCCTTTTTTTTCTCTTTAAAAAATCTTCAATAATTTTGCTGCATGCTGTCGTCTTCATAACAAGTTCTATTTCATAAAATTAGATTGCACTGACTTTAAGGTTAAGTATAAAATTCTTCTATGCACGAGTACAGAAAATAAGAAACAATGTTATGTTTATTAATTTAATTAATTTATGTTATTTTATTTTATTACTTTTATAAAAATTTCTATTTATGAAGACATATTTTTTTCTTTAGAATTCTTCAAAAATCTGCATTGCAGATTTTTTTCGTCATTTTTACAGATTTTTGAAATAAATTTAATGGCAACACTGTATGGCTCTAACATTGGAGGGCTACGTGCTACACAAGCCAACAATAATTGATTTATTGCACTCAAAACTTCAGTAATCGTGTAATGAAACGTTTCGGTGATGTTGAATGGATGGCATGGATGTGCTACAACTTGACATCACACCATTATATTTGTTTTTGTGGGGTATTTCGTTAAAGATAAATGCTAAGCAAGCAGTCCGAAGATGATTCAGGCACTAATCAGCAATATTAGTAAAGATATTCAGGCCAGTCGACAGAGGTTTTTTTTTGCAAAACTATAAGGATCAATTTTTTTGAATGAAAATGATAGTTGGGTCGTTCCTGAAAATAAAAAAAGGCGAGTTTGTAAGTGTTGTGCGTCAGCCACCATTTTTAAAAACGCGGTCTAGCCAATATCTCGACAAAACGGTTCAAATTTCATACGCATCATGCAATTCGTCATTTTTGAATGCATCGCAAAGCTATAGATTTGTTTGTACATTGTGGTATAAGTGAACGAAACTCCAAGGGTACGAATATTTTTTTATTTGCATTTTAGATAGGTACTAATTGTATGCTCTCAAACTTTGGTATAAGCTCGTTAACTTCGCTAATATTGTTTTTGCATATTGAGAGTGCATTATTTTGGCAGTCAAAGGGTCACGGTATCATTACCAGACCAGGTGTCTACCATGGAGTTTGCGCTGATACAAACAGTATAGCCACAAAATTTGAAGTTGTATGAAGCACTTTTAGCAAAATGTTCACCAGCTCTCTGGTCTATAATAGTGAAAATGCAGACTTTAGAGAACAATAACTTTTGAACCATACTTTGTAGAATACAAAAAGTTATAAGCGAATTATTGGAAATAAAATGTTCTACAACTTTGTACAACATTTTTTTTTCCATAACAGCTACCGTCAAGGAGATATTAGGCAAAACCTTAAAAAAGCAAACTTTAAGGTGCTTTAACTCTGACAGTGAAGACATTTAAAGGAATGTTGTATACTGGAATAAAGATAATTAAATTTCTATTGAAAAATTTTAAATTAACAACAACAACTTTTGTGTGTTACCACCAAGTATATAGGCTGGTGTTATAGCTATTTCACGAGAGCCACCTGCACCTCGATCATCAGACTCCTTTAGTGGTGCCTAGTCTGGTTGTGCTGCCTTAAAATTTTAAAAAGTTTCCTTTTTACACATATTATTTTTTTTATCGAACATGGCGCTCCACGCTTCGCAATATAGTTTTTTGGTCGTAAAAGTTGCAAATATGCTTATTTCTTTTTATTTCTTTGGAATAAAGCAGCATTAACTGAGCACAAAACGGAATATGGTGCATTTAAAAAAAAAAAAAAAACGCATTCGTAAAATTTGAAAATTTACCTTTTTTTTTTTAGTATTTATGGCACAAAGTGGCACAAGTTTAGTAATAATAGAGCACATTTTTTTTAAATGGCGGTCTTATGTTGAGTTTACAGCGTAGTCTATATTTGTTGCAAAAGTTTTCTTACTTCATGCCCATCATCAGAATAGCTTTCCTCTCCTGCCATCAGGGCCGGACAGGCTATATGTGCAAGCAGTGCAAATGCGCAGGGCGCTGAGCCTAAGGGGCGCTTGGAGCAAGTGTCAAGAAAGCCACTATCACTACCTGCCAAACCTTTTTAATTTTCAATTTTTTTTCGCACCAATATTGATATCCACACTTATTCTGAATTTAAAGACAAAACTAAATGCCAAAATCGTTGCAAAGTGCACGGTTTTTTTCGCCTCTTGTGGATACCTCCTTCGTCTCTTGGGGCTGCTTCCTACAAAAATCATATATCAAAGTCAACAGCTTGGGTAATAAGGACAGGACTTCTCCCACCAAAAACAGCAATTGAGGGGCGCTAGTGATGAAAATCATTAAGCTCGGGTCGGCCCTGCCTGCCAATGCAGTTATTTGATTCATATAATATTTTATAATACATAACTGATGTGTTGACAAGCACTCGGTATTCAAACAAAACACGTTAGCTCTCAGTATGGGGAAAATTGAAAATCGTATTGGGCGGGTATGGTTTAACAAGTTCCTTCCGAACTACTTTGTTCTTTGTTAGTTGTAGTTAGGGTAGAACTTTCTAAACTCGAATAGATAAGGAAGTTTTTTTTATATTTTAATGTTTTTGGTATTTGGGATAATAATAATAGGGTGAATTCTTTATCTCATCCGGGGGTAAAATCTCAAGAAATGATCCCAACACAATCTTGTTTATTTTTAAAAATAGTTCGCGGAGTAATTTTTGTCCAGTAAAATAGCGTGGGACTGCCAGTTATGGGTTCATATTTTCTTTTGCGTTCATTGTTTTTTCGAGCTTCTCTGTCGTGCGAACATTTTGTTACAGATGGATGTTTATACATCTTCAACCCGGTACTCACCATTTTCTTAGCACTCTTACTTTAAACAATAAATCCAAATGAGTCAAAAAAAGTGTTTTTTTGTAAAACAACAGATGACTCACCGTTTACAAAGAAAACTAGTTTAATGATTTTTTGTAGCTAGAACTTTATTATGATCCTGCAACCATTTGATAAAAGGTTGAATAATATTTAAGTGTAATGGAAAACTATCATTCTGGTGAAATTCAACTTAAAATTTGCTGGTTCAAATTATGCAGCGTCCCATGCATGGTTAGTGTGTATTCGCACTTGATGCCAGAAATATTTATAGCCATATCCATCCTGTCGGGGACGATGTGACTAAATGACGTTTAGACTTAGGTAATTCAGCGGACGTGTTTCAATAAATAGGTTAGGTGCTATGCGATGATATGAGTATGTGTATACCTAAGTTTGTATTTTGAGAAGAAAACGAGATAGTCTTTCCCCAATATCGCACTGCAATAATTTTTCAAACAATTTATTAAAATACTTTCAAGGACGAAAATTTATAATGAATATGGGCTAACTTTTTCTCACAAAATTATAATTAAAATGTTCTTCAAGCATCGACCATCGAATAGCCCATCAACGTCAAAAAAAAAGAAGAAAATTATTTTCGATCTGGGAATTCCTGAGATTCTATGAGTTTTCGAAAAGTTCAAGTGTCCATTACGGAAGAAGTATTCTTCGTCCTTCAATATATATGTATATATCCAAGTTACGTATCCTTTTGTTTTCCTCACTTAAAATTTCCAATATCATTTCA
This sequence comes from Dasysyrphus tricinctus, assembly GCA_963921185.1. Classification (NCBI taxonomy): domain Eukaryota; kingdom Metazoa; phylum Arthropoda; class Insecta; order Diptera; family Syrphidae; genus Dasysyrphus; species Dasysyrphus tricinctus. Next base: position 17,604,349 of record OY992532.1, on the reverse strand, counting down.
AATGTCTGTGGCGTCGAGGTGTGTGTGTGTGTTTTTGTTGAATGCACCACCACTATAAGCTAAATCAAAACTCTCAAGGGAGAACTTTCGAGTACCTAAATTTTCATGTTTGTGGTTGGAATGTGCATACCTTAACTAAATATATCTACCAACCTTCATAGATAAGATGAAAAACTGGCCCCGGATGCACCACTCTATACTTTGCAGGTGCAAGATCTTATGTGAATTTCAAGTGGCCCCCAAATGAAATTGGAATCTTAAGGAGGCTCTTCCCAACTGAGACTTGAGTGGCCCATGGCACTCTCAACGATGACCAACATCCATCCAAACAGTAAAGCTAAATGGGTTTATTGTTTAAGAGAAATGACCATGAAATGAAATAGGTAAAGGTATATTATTAAAAAGAAAACTATACGTATACCAGGTTAATGACGACAATACTGTAGGTATTGGAAGTCTTGAATTTCATAAGAAAATAAACAAAAAAAAAGTTTCTAAATTGGTTTCTGAGAATTATGATGATTTTTTTTTTGTATTTTTTCCGCGGCACTGAAGCTGGTTTTAATTTTTAGTTTGTAGAGGCGGTCAAGGTTAAGGTTAGGAGGAGATAGTGTTCCATCGTTGCACGAAAGATTTTCTCATTTCATTATAATTACGATATTTCAAGTTGAATGGAGGTCGATGACAGTGTTATTATTATTTTATTTTATTTTTTTTTTTTTTGAGAAAAGAGAATTTATATTAGGCTAAAAGTTCAACAAATTAGTTAAAATTTCAAGAGATCTCAGTACTTCTTTCAAATTCAATCTTAGTTCAAAATATTTATTTTAAAGAAACCAGTCATAAGGCAGGAAATGAGTACTAGAGGGGAGTTATGATTTGTGGATCCTTTTTTTAATGTTACTTTTCCCCTTATTAACTTAAAGTTTGGGACTTTTCTTTTCTGAATTTAAGTTATAGCCTAAGCGCGTGCTAGGTGTGCTTATGCCTTCTTAGAAAATTAAAAAAATATTTAGCTTTTCTGAACATAATTATGAGGATACATTAGAATTTTTAGTCTATTACCCTTTTGGAGGACAATTTTTTGTCCGTGTTCATGCTTGACCCTACTAAACAGGTGAATCGATTTACTTAAAAGCAGCCCGAGACACGGTCGGTGGCGGTTTTCCATTCATATCGTCTAGACTAAGCCTTCTGGCATCCACGATAGCTTGCTCTTCTTCTTCTTTCTCTCGAACCTGGGGGCTGGGATTCAAAGACTCTCTTGACTGAAGCATAATTGTTCATTCACTGGATGTGTCCGGGACAATATAGTCAAAGTGTTTTGATTTTTCTAAACTAAATCCTCATCTTGATGCTGCTCATAGAGTTTGCTGTTGTATACCCTACTCCATTCGCTCTCCACGCACACAGGTTCAAGTATCCGTCGAAAGAACCCAGTATCAGCACTTCATTTTTGCTTATCGGCCAACACAAGTCGCCATAAAATTGGCTGTTATAAAGGTTTTATAAAGCGGTGCTTTTCGTCTTACGAGTGAAAGATTTTGAACCTTTTTGTTGCACCAAACCGAAGTAGCACCTGTTTACAAGTGGAATATTCTTCGTCAAGACTTTTCTTCAATTGCATAAAAGACTTTTTGCTTCAGAACGAGATTGAAGAAATCAAATGATAGTGCATCTCTTTGTACAATAGTTCGGAGAAGTTCGTGCATGTTTAAAATAGTTTGGAAGAGCTTTTTACTAGTTGATTCACATATTTTCCAATGTCACGCGACACAACTGAATCAGTTTTCCCGGGACCCAAAGCTCATCCATGTCATTATAGAGCTCCTGACAATGAATGTTGTCATATGCAGATTTGAAATCGATGAATAGATGGTGAATCTCGACTTGAAATTCGTTGGTCTTTTGCAGGATTTGCCTGAGAGTAAATATTAGGTCTATGGTCACACTATTATTACGGAAATGCCTCTATAGCTCTTGCAGGACCTGATAGACCAGCCATCTGGCATCGTCATGCTTCCTTCCACCCAAACTTTATTGAAGATTGATGCATGTACTTTTCAACACATCCCCTGCGCTGGTAAACTAACAGATGCGACAGCTTTGTTGTTCTTGAGTTTTTTATAGCTAAGCCTACCTCTTCCATACTGGGTAGTGGTACTGGCGGTCTGCATTGCCTGAAGTTAGTTTCGTTTTTCCTTTTCTACTTTTCTTCGCTTTAACTGATACCCATTCAGCAGCATCTGGAAATGCTCCTTGAAAAAATCTGCCCATGTGCTTTGGGGACTAGGTAACCTTCGCTATTTTAGAGAGCCTGCGTTCCGGTTTTAAGGCCAGCAGATAGTTGATTGTTTTTTATTTAACTTCCGGCTGTTATTTCGGTCAAGAGACTATCTTTGATCTCCTTGAGCTGTGAAGCTGCCTGCGTCTTCTTCTCCTCTCTACTCCTTGCTTGATACTCTTCTTTCGCTGCACTTGTTTTACGCTGCAGCATATTCGCATGGGTATCATCTTTTTCAGCTGAACATTATTCATCATCAATCCGTGGCTTTTTTCGGGGTGGTATTTTAGCCTATTGTGGTTTCTGTTGCCTCTTTGATGATATCGCTATACTGAAATCACTGTTTGTGCCAGGTGAATACACAGCGGATGCTCACTGAAGGCTCTGGCGACGTCGAATTCATCCTTTAGGGTGGTTCGTAGTTTCTTTTCAATCAATCTCTAAGCCTTGGAAAGCAACAAGGAAATGGTAAGAGTTGACGTTTGCCCCCCGAAAAGTATGCACGTCTTAGATGTCAGAGGCGTGTTTCCTATCGGTTAGCACAAGTAAAATTTTGTTGGCGTATCGACCATTTGAAGAACGTCAGGATGCTTTGTGAATTCCTAGCCATGGGAACCTGATGCTAATTTCCACCGTCTCTACGAGCTTCTGAATAGTCTTTTATTCGGATACCATAATGCCTAGCAACTAATCCGTTGAGCATGTCTTTCTTTCCAATTTGGGCATTGAGGTCCCCGAGCAACATGAACTTTCAACTCCATTTTGAGGGGTGCGGGCAACACATCTTAGGCTTATATTTTGGAAAGTGGCTTTGATGTGGAACACAGCCAGGCAATCAATTATCTGCTTAAAGTCGATTAATTTGCTCCATGACCGATTCCCCACAATGATGAACGCCCAAGACGAGGAATCCACATCCTTACAAGTGCCGCCTTTTATTACAACTGTAATAAATGTCACAATCCTTGCGCATCCCCTGGATTGCTGTAATGTCTGCCTTATAACGCGCGTTAAGACTGACTCTCACGCTCCAACCATTATCCGTTGAAGTGCTGGGTCTTCTAATGACATTTGAGGGCTATCAGTATATCCGAGGCTCCTCCCTTCTATCTTTTCTTAGCATTCTTCATTTTACTGATGCATTCGCAGAATGTTCTTAAACGCAAACCGCAAAAGTTTTCTGTTCGAAAACGCAAACAAAATTTTACTTCATCATTAATCACAATCCAGTAGTTTGTGTGTTCTACATTTTTGCGTTATTGATATCTCCAAGGGATAACAACTCTCCCTCTTATCTGCTTCACACTATAGTGATCCGCCCGTGGGGTATGCCACGTTGACATCAGAAAGTATCGACAAGACTCCCGGTTTTAAATTGATCCATGTCTGAGGCCAACCAAATGCTGATGTCGTTGCATTTTGTTTGTACCAGGAATATTAAGGTTTGCATTGCTTTTTTCTTCTTCGCAATCGTATTGCAAATATGTATAGGATATTGGCTTTTTTGCAGGGTTCTCTAGATCTCTCCTTTGAACATGACAGTACCAACTGAGTCGGTCGTGTCTAATTTCTGTAAGATGGTACTTTTGACGTGAAGGCTTCCACGGATCTTATAACTTCTAATTCGATCAAGTTTTGTTACTCCAACTGTCATACGAAGCATCTTCATCTCAGCTGCCGTCAACTTATTCTCATACTTTTTGTACATTGTCCAACATTGTGAACCTATATGTGAGTGCTGCACGCACCAACCACAGTGCAGAGTCTTCCACTCAGCTAAGAGGGCATATTTCGATCACAGAAGATAGCGGAGCTTTCACGCCATTTCTTCCACCCTAGTCTATTCGATGATTGATGTCATCATCACAAGTTGCTGTACTATATATCAGAGATCCCAAATATTTAAGCTTTTCGCACTTGGGAAGCACATTTACATTCAAATAAATGTATGGAGTAGGCATGTTGGGGCATGAGGCACTGATGCGGACCGTATGACTTGCACATACTTGGAATATCTTTACCTTGATTGCTCCTGGTACCATATTCTATACCTCCACGACAGTCTTCAATAATCCACGTTTCATTTCCTGACATGTCCGTTCAAATCTCCGCCAATAAACAAAAACTCTTCTTTTGGGATGTCCTTTAGTAAGTTCCGAAAATCTAGCCAAAATGCATCTTTTTCCAACCAATTTGGGAAGTATCTACGCTGACGATATTCCCACACATTTCCTTGCATCACCAATTTGAGAGGCATCAAACGGTCACTCGACTTCGAAATGGTCAACACGCTGCCAAATTGTTCCTCCGCAAGGATGATACCGATTCCGTTTTTACCCTGATCCGTTCCGTAGTAGAATATCTTGTAGTGGGGTAGTGCCATCAATATTAGCAATTACTTCCATAATGCTCGAAATCAAAAAACGTGCATGCTCCATTTATGAGTTTGATCTTTATTTAACAACACCGGTGATCTTCAGTCGTGAAACTGAAACTGAATTTTGAAAGCTCTCGATAAAATCTTGTTATTTCCTTTTTGTTATAAATGTACCTAGACATTTTTAAAGTAAATCTTTAAATATGTTCCTCATCAAAAATCCTGCGTACGTCAAGATATTCCAATACATATTTGTTTTTATCAAAAGGTTAATTGTACTATTTTTGTTCTTAACCTTCAAATAAGAAAAACAAACCTTATATAAACTCAGTCTGACCCCGACTTGAAATTGATCTATTAGCACTTTCCTTCCATACAAATCCTCAAATGACATTATAATCAACATTCGAAATCGATACAAAAATAACGTCACAAACTTCAAAGATATCATTTGCATCCCAACAAATTCTTTCTGTAATCTTTACCTAATAAAACTGTAATTTCAACTTTTTAATGATGTTATTATATCAAAAACAAAAAAAAAAATACAGCCATGTTAGACTTTCTTGACTTTGAAGCTGCATAGGTACTCTACACCGCGTAATGTCCCTAAGCGTTGATGTCTGAAGCATTCATAATAAAGTTTACCTCTGCATGCTTCAATGTTTCCTTCAGATCCATTTGTAAGGCGGTAGATACATACCCACCTTACCTACCTACAAATTGCATTCACACAACTTTACGGCGTTATGTCGAAGACGAAAAGTTCAACTTGTTTTCCCAGAGTGCACTAGTCAAAGTTTTTAGTTTACCTTTTTGGCTTTATACGTGTTTATTTACACACCTTAGGTGGCCAATCCTTTTATTAGTTTTGAAAAAAAAATGAAATGAAAACAAAAATATTTTCAAACTTAGTTTATATAGCTTTTGCGGATGCGGTGCGGTGGATGAAAAAGTTTAGCACTCCTGTGGCAGTATTATAATGATGGCGCGAAACCACAGATATGCAAGTTAAGAGCCATGGATAAGAGATGCATTCGGATTTCGCTTGAGTTGTTTTCAATATGGCACAGGTACAGGTCATATAGGTGTACATATATTTAAGGATTTATTTCAAAGCTGAAAATATAAGGGCTTTCCCTAGAAACTGTTTTGGTTTCTCGGAAGACCCACGGAGGTCATCTCTTTACACCATTACATTGTTTCTTCTTCAAACACGAATAATTCCAAAACAAATGCATAAAACATCTCTCTTTCTTCATCACGATAGACTATGTAGCTTGACTCGCAATAAAAATCCATTATTGCTGAAATAAATGAACCAACTTAAAATGAAAATCCAAAAATATGGAGAAACACTATGACCTTATGTGTGTTCACTCCTTCCATTGAATCGAAGTCAACCAACAACACATAAAATTCCAAAACAAACGATGACTCTGTCAACATTAATTTATTATTTCAAAATTTGTTTACCACTGGCGCACATGGCTTGAACGTCAAACAAATAAGACGATACCAATATTGAGCTTCAATCTTCTATTCTGGTAAGAGATATGTATTGTATATACTAAGTCAATAGTCAACAATTCCAAAGACATTAAAGACTGTGCTGACCAAAGCTTATAGTAACTACCTACCATCAACTGGTGTTGTTGACCTCAATCAACCATTCACGCTGCTGAATGACAGGCTTGTGTGGCTCTGACTATGGGCCCCACATAGAAATAGGTATAATCTTAAAGATTGACAGCTCGAATATCGCATTTGTTTGCTGTAGGTATTGCAAAAGACCCTGAGCTGGTCAGTAGGTTGAGAAAAATTACAGATTACTGGATGATTAAGATATCGTTGGGGATGCAAATGCGCCATGTTAATAAATAAATGCTAAATTTAAAAACATAAACACCCAGATAAGTCGCAAGTACTTGCTTATAGACCAAATGCGCGATTTACATATTTTCTTAAGACTAAGTTAGTCAACCTATTTTTTACTTGCGATATATGTAGGTACTATAAGACAAGTTTTGGATTCGTGCAAAAAATAGTTGAGATAACAATCAAACATATGTAGATGATAGTGAATACCAAAAAAGTGGGTGGCACAATTCTGTCTGTGTTTTTATATCCAATTTTCTTAAGACCGCAGTGTTTTGAACATAAGAGCAAGTACGTGCGACCGAGTCGTGCATTTTATTTATTTTTAAATTCGTGCTTATTAAACTTCAAAAAAAAAAATACAACCGACCGCAAACTTTTTAAAGATGGACTCCATTTCTTTTTATGGAAATCCATATTATTTTCCGCGTTTTGAAAGTTTTGTTTCGTGAAATTGAGATGTCGAATTTTCAAAAAATAATTTGAAACTTTTATATTAATTTAAATTTTTTTTTTTTTTGAAAATGTTGATATTTGAACTTATTTGAAATTTGTTTAATCAATTTTGTATCTAAATCCGTTCAGTGAGAAAATTCAAAATATAAAAAAACATTCTATGAAAGGTATTATCAATAGTAACTCAGTATAAATTTTTAAAAATTTTTGGTAGTAAATCGCAGTAATTTTAGTATAGAAAAAAAGTTTTATCAAAATCACAGGAGCCATTTTTTAGTTAAAAAATATATTCCTTAAGGGCTTTTTAACTTTTGAATGGAAGGTACACCGTTATTTTTTCACTTAAGTAAATTTTTTTCTTTAAATATTATAAAAAGTGAAAAAAGGCTCCGTAGTATCGAGTTTCTTAAAATCAATCATGTCCTTTTCCAAATTAAAATTATAGAGCTTTTTTTTTAATCCAAAAAATATTTTTTTTTTAATTTTGGTACAAAATACTGTTGATATTTTTTAGAAGCTTCTCTATAAAAAAATTGATTCAAATCAAATAAACGAGTACGTGCCGTTTTGAATAAAATCGAAAATATTAAAATGGTTCATTGGGAGGTACCATTAAAAGCCATTTTTTGAAAAATGGCTTCACACCCGAAGGTAGTTTTTACTAAAAGTAATTTATTGCATTTTTTTTAGGTAGTGGATCCGTTTTTGGGAAAAACATGATTATGTTAAATTGCTAAAAAAATGTATGCAGGTACCGTTATTTTTGATTTTAAGAAAAAAATGAAAAAAAGTTTGTGGGGGAATTTTTTTTACGAATGCAAAACTTGTCATACATATATCTAAGTATTAGGGTGGTCCTTACTGGTAGGGAGGCAAAAAATTGTTTGTTTTTATTGAAGTGCATTTTCAAATCTGTTACCTAACGCTTGCTTAGAAAAAAAAAAGAATAAAAGGCAGAACTGGGTCGCAGGTATTTGCCCAAAAAGTTTCTTGGAAACAAAGAACTTATAAAAATGTTAAGATGTAATCATACAAACATTTTTAGAATTATTTATCGAAATCATTTGAGCTCTTTTTGTGAAAAATAAGTTTTTTTAACGGTTGTATAAAAGTTCCGTTATTTTGGAGCTGAAAAAGGATCCCAATAGGCCCGTACTCTCACAGGAGCGTCAACTTTAAGCTTAGTGCGACACGTGTGAACGTGGTTTGAAAAATAAAAAAAAATATAGAAATGTTTTAAGAAGTCGACGAACAAAAAAAGGAGTTCTTAAAACTTTTTAAAATAAGGACCACCCTAGTATGTATAGTTCTCATATATATCACAAGTAAAAATGACACATTGCATTTAAGAGTCGAAAGATTTGGGCAAAACGGCACGGAATGAACAAAAAAACGGAAATCTGCATAACAACAGAGAAACAGAATAATACCCGTGTTTTTTTGGCATTCTATAAATAGTATAGTAGAAAATTCCCAAGAAAACCCATCGGCAGTAGCCAAATTTTTGTATTTAAAAATTGGTACAACTGATAGAAGACCTGTCAGAATAATAATAAAAAAAAACACAAATAGAAGAAAGTTTTGTGAAAATCAAAAGTTAAAATTAACTTCAGCAAAAAAAACTAACTAAAACTAATAAAATGGACAATTTTCAAGAAGATATGGTAAGAAAACATCTGGAAATCTGGCGGTCGATTTCAAAGTTTTAACCAAACAATTTGACATAAAATAAAAACTTCAAGAAGGGGATTTGTTCGTAGACTACTACATTAACATGTGGTGTTGAAGCGAGCTTGAAGCTCGCCTTAATTCTTTTTATACCTGAATCGAGTTGAAATGAGCTTGATTCGACTCGATAATGCATTATGGTCTGTTTATTTGCATGTTTGTGTACAAAAAATATAGTTTTGTTGTAATCAAATAAAAAAAAAAAATGCACATGGAGTAGGTAGCATATTCTTATATGGTGCTGAACTATTCAGTTCTTCATTGTTTAACACGAATCAAACTATCTCACTTGCAGTTCATAAGAAACATCGAAACACCATTTGCATTTTAGAAAGTGCTGTCAAACTTAATCATTTTTAAATCTTCTTGTGCGGTGGAAACACCAAAAAGATTTATTTAATCTAAACTGAGATAAACCTTTGGTGGAAACATAGCAAAACTTAATTATCTTTTCAATTGTTTTCTCTTGCAAAATAAGCCCAGTTAGTCCATTTTCATTAACAAAACTAAATAATATCAACAGTAACAGATTGATTTTTTTCCTCAATGGAAAACACATGATTCCAAATGCACAACTACTGAACGAACACAGCCATCGAGATACAAATGCAATATCAATCGTACCAACATTTGAGAACGAAATCACATAAGATCCATTCGAGACTCGTATAAATGTCAAAAACTCATCCGTAGTAAGATTCTACTTTAACTTTTATCGGTAGTATTCATACTACGGATATTGTTTTTGTTATTCGTGTAAAATCCTACTTTACTATTGATAGATTTTCTAACAAAACACGGGTAATATTGATTCATTTAATCCAGGAGTCGGGAATCAAAATTGGATTTGCTAGCCACCGTCCAGCAATAACACAATTATTACAAAAACTGTCAATTAACATCGGTTCCAATGGTTGACTCCAAAATGAAAAGTGTTCAAATTATTTAATAAAATAATCGCTTCATGATAATTTGGAAGGAGAGGAACGAAGTAGATTTTCGAAAGCCTGCGGGTATAGACTTTTCTGGAGTTGGTAACCCTGGAAGCCGTTAAGCAAAATTGTTGGTATGCTTGTATTAGTGCGAACTACTTAAAAATATTTTTTTTTAAATACCCTAAGCAACTATTTATACAGTCTCCAAAGAAGGGTTTTTTTATTTTCATATTATTGGCTGAATGGATTAAAAAGAATCGGTGCCGTGACATAAGGCCAAGTGACATAAGGCCAAATTTGAATATTTGGCCTTATGTCACTTAACAAAAGTGACATAAAGCCAAATTTTAAGAGTTGGCCTAGTGTCGCTTTTACAAAGTGACATAAGGCCAATTTGGCCTTGTGTCACTTTTAATACTAGCGTACCTGTTATTTTTTTTTTCATTTTTCCTTGAAAAATTTCATTAAATCCAGTTTCTTTAAATGCATAAGAAACTTTGCATACACCCAAATTTGCACCCACCCAAAATCCTATCATGAGCCCAAGCAGGGGGGTTGCATACCTCACTGTTTATTTGAAATTCTTTGTATTTCACAAACCAAATAAAGGAGAGGTTTTATTAGGATTGTGAAATTTAAAAATTCACAATAAACAGTGAGGTATCTATGGGGGGGCATGCTGCCCCCCTGCAACCCCCCTGCTTGGGCTCACTATAGGGTTTGGGGTGGGTGCGAGGTTGGGTGTATGCAAAGTTTCTGTTCCAAAAATTACTGTTTTTTCTTACAACACATTTTACGTTTGGCCTTAAGTCACAAACAAATTTGGCCTTATGTCACTTTGTAAAAGCGACATAAGGCCAACTCTTAAAACTTGGCATTAAGTCGCTTTTAGAAAGTGACTTAAGGCCAAGCTTTTAAATTTGGCCTTATGTCACTTGGCCTTATGTCACGGCACCAAAGGAATCCTTCTGTATATACATACAAATTTCAAAAAAGTTAAAATAATATTACCCATGCAAAAATTCACTTTTTATTTGCACATTACTAAATATTTAAGATAGCTATTCAAAATTTAATTTTCCATTATAATGTTTACGGATTTTTATGGGTGTTTGCATACAAAACGACCCTTTACGAAAAATCACAAAATATGATTTCGAATTGAAAAAAGTACCGTTAGATGGTTTTAAAAGATTGCATGTTTCATTTTAAAAGTAAAATTATCAATAATTTTTTTATCGCCGCTTATTTCGCAGTTCGAACCACTTAGCAGAATAGGTCTCCAAAAGTCACTATTTGTTATCAGAAACTTAAAACCCGATTTTCAATAATTAATTTATTCACAATTTGAGAACCGGTGGTTATTTTCAGTTATCAGAACTCTTAAGCACGTTTTCGTGTCATTTAATTATTCAATAATTCAACAATTTTAGTTTTCGACAGTTTTGATTCATAAAGTGGTGCCCTAACAAAAAAAATTATATGTTTCATTACTAGAAGAAAAAAATTTGTATCAATGTGATAATTTGGGGAAAAAAGGAAGATACTATGATCTTCTGTCAGACAAAATTTCAAGAATTTGAAATTAATACTGACCCCGTATTAAAAATTTTAAGGGTATGTCACACCCGTAACAGGTTGGCATTTCAAATCATATTCTTTCTGTTTTTCAAATCAATTTTAGTTTTGTTGCTTTTAGATGTGAAATTCATGATGTAGGGATATAATTCTAAGAAAATCTACTTTAAATATAAATTTAATCAGCTTTAAGTGAAAGTTTTCCCTACTTTAAAAGAAAAAGGAAAAAATCTCATTGAAGTGAGAAATCTATTCACTTTTCAGTGAGAAAAACTTAATTCTTTCAAGAGAAAATGTTTCTGAAATCATGTGAGAAATGATTTTACATCGATGACAACAATTTTCTGTCAAAATATAATATTTTATATTGTTTTCATGCATACAAATCATACTCGGTCACACCCGTAACGATGACCAGTCACACCCGTAACGTTTTCAAATTTTGTATAGTTTTTCGTAGTTTTGGTTCTCATTTCTTAACTGAAACTGAAGATCAACTATCAGCGAAAAAGAATAATACATACTTTTCATGCAATATTTTTCACCACATGAAAATTAGATATCTTAGTCGCAAATAACCAGTTTTCTAAGGTCACACCCGTAACAGTACTAAACTGCATCCTATAACTGGAATGAGTGGATTGGAACAATAAATTCTGCTTGCAGGTTTATCCGAAGAATGTAAACCTATGATCATGGGCATTGAAAGCTCTGGCGTAGCCATAACTGGTGATGCAATAAAGACTAAGATCCTTCAAGACGTAAAAACAGAAGAAGTGGTTGATACAGTTGCATTTTATGGGCGCAGTGGACCACGAAAACAAACGAAAAAGAAGAACTATGATCACAAAAGCGGAGCAAGTGGCAAGAACAATAGTGGCAACGCAGGACCAAGATGTTTTCAGTGCAATAATCATGGGCATTTCGCTCGAGATTGTCCATCAAAGCTACAGAGTAACAAGAGAGTTCAAGGTAATTCTAATGTTTTGTACACATCTTTCGCTGTCTCCTCCGTACAAGCTGGTGAATGGTACATTGACTCCGGAGCATCTGCTCATATGTGTACAGATCCAAATTTACTGTCAGATGTTTTTCAACCTGCTAAAAGTGAAGTTGTGGTGGCGAACAACATGCGTTTAGCTGTACAGAGTACTGGGAATGTGTATTTGCCAAATGCTGCTCAAAACGAGAAGGTGAAAGAAGAGAATGTTTTGTATATCCCTGGGCTATGCGCAAACCTTTTGTCAGTTAGTCAGATTGTTAGCAAAAATAACAAAGTTGTTTTCGACGCCGATGGCTGTAGAATTTATAATTCTGAAAAACATCTCATTGCTACAGCTTCACTCGATGGAGAACTTTTTAAGTTGGACAAACCAGGGCAAGATTGATGTTTCGTTGCAAACAATTTGAAGTCAGACTACAATCTATGGCACCGAAGGTTGGGACATATCAACATGGCAAGTGTACGAATGCTGAGCGATCGCTTTGGACGAAACCAAAAATATCCTATGTTCGATAAATGGAATTGTGAAGTGTGTCTCAAAGGAAAACAATGTCGATTTCCCTTTAATCACACAGGACCTAGAGCGACTGAAGTACTAGAGGTAATTCATTCCGATTTGTGTGGTCCATTGAATGTCAAGAGCATGGGAGGTGCGAGATATATTTTGGTTTTCATTGATGACTTAACTAGGAAAACGTTTGTTTATTTTCTACAATCAAAACATGAAACAGTTGCTCGATTTGCAGAGTTTAAGGCACTTGTAGAAAATCAATGCAATAAACTAATAAAAGTATTACATACCGATAATGGATCCGAATACTGCAACAAAACGTTTCAAACATTATTAAGAAATAGTGGAATACACCATCGAACATCAGCGCCGTATACCCCACAGCATAACGGATTAGTAGAACGTATGAACAGGACTATTATCGACAAAGTCAAAAAGTTTCTGGGCTGAAGCGGTTTCAACGGCAGTACATATAATTAACCGATCACCATGTAGCTCATCACTTGAAATGGTTCCTGAAGCAGCATGGTCAAGAAATAAGTCGGAAATGAGTCATTTGCGTGTGTTTGGATGCAAGGCAATGGTTCACATTCCCAAAGAGTGACGCAGGAAGTTGGATCCAAAATCCGAAGCTTGCAGTTTTGTTGGGTACTGTGAAGATTCCCACAATTATCGATTGTATCATCCAATAAAGAAGAGAATCATCATTAGCAGAGACGTCATATTTTTTGAAGATGAACAAATATCCTCCAAGAAAGTAATTGAAAATTATAATTTGTTTTATTTTCCTGAACTTCTTATAGACGATGATGATTCAGTGAGGGAAGATGACGACATTTCGGCAAGTCAACCAAGTGAAGATGTTAACATTGACGACATTTCGGCAAGTCAACCAAGTGAAGATGTTAACATTCCGCATTCGATGCCAGATACAAATAAAAAAGATGATACTTTGACGACTGAATCAAGTGAAGATGTTTACATTCCGCAATCAATGTCAGATGAAAATGAAAACTCAATGCAAGTTCCCAGAAGAAGTCAGCGAACTCGGAAGCCAATAATAAGGAATGAATGTATTACTTATTCAGTGACATCAGGTGAGTTGCATGATCCTTTTACTTATAAAGAAGCCCTTGAATTGTGGCGGCAAGCTATGAAAGAAGAGATTGAATCTTTGAGAGAAAACTCTACCTGGAATCTTGTAGATTTGCCTGTCGACAAAAGAGCTATAAACTGCAAATGGGTGTTTAAAACAAAACGTGATAGTGAAGGCAAGATTTCAAGGTACAAGGCACGATTGGTAGTGAAAGGTTGCGCTCAATGAAAGGGAATTGATTATGAGGAAACTTTCTCCCCAGTAGTAAGATATAGCACCATTCGATTTTTGTTTTCTCTAGCGGCTCAGTTAGATCTCGATATTGATCAAATGGATGCAGTTACTGCGTTCCTTCAAGGAGATCTTAATGAAAACATATATATGCTGCAACCAAAAGGTTACTCCGATAATACTGGTAAGGTATGGGTTGAAACAAGCCAGTCGGTTGTGGAACCAAAAGCTCGATGCTGCTTTGATAAACTATGGTCTCAAGAAATCTAAAAAAGATCCATGCGTTTATTTTTCTGGTGAAGATTCCAACTATATTATTGTAGCTGTATACGTGGATGATCTCTTAATATTTACTAAAAATATTGATGTCAGAAATAAACTTAAAACATATCTCAATAGTAATTTCAAAATGAAAGATATGGGTGTAGCACGATTCGTCCTCGGTATACAAATTCAGCGTGATCGCTCAAAAGGCATAATATATATTGATCAGGAACGATACATCAATGATATATTAACACGTTTTAATATGAATGACTGTAATCCTGCAAACAAACCTATGGATGCTAACCAAAAGCTGACTAAACTGATGTGCCCACAAACAGAAGAAGAGAAAAACGAAATGATGCATATTCCATATCAGGATTCAGGAAGCAGTTGGTAGTATCATGTTTGCTACACAGGTTTCTAGACCAGATGTTAGTTTTGCCGTAAGCAATGTGTCAAGATTCAATAACTGCTATGGAAAAGCTCATTGGACAGCTGTTAAGCGGATTCTTCGATATTTGAAGGGAACATTAAATGCTAAATTGGAATTCTCTCAAACCAAAAACAATGTAGTGGTTAGTTATTGTGACGCGGACTGGGCTAACGATGGCGAAGACAGAAGATCAGTTACAGGTTACTTACTCTTTAAATCTTGTGGAGGAGCAATATCCTGGAATACTAAGAAGCAGCCCACTGTGGCTCTCTCATCGACCGAAGCTGAATACATGGCTGTTTCCTCAGCCACTCAAGAAGCTTTGTGGTTTAAAGGATTGGAGGCTTAACTAATTCCAAGTTCCCCGAAATCTACAATTATTCACTGCGACAACAAAGGTGCAATAAGTCTAGCACTAACAAGCGCGTACCATCCCCGGACAAAACACATTGACGTCCAACAACATTTTGTTCGTGACAAAATTGATGAAGGATTAATAAACTTAAAATATATAAGCACAGCAGATATGAATGCAGATTTTCTAACATAACCTTTAGATTTCAATTTCAAGAAGCATAATTTGTGTGCTAAAGCCATAGGTCTTAAATTTAGTTGAATGTTACATTCAGTGGGAGTGTTGAAATTGAATGTAAAAGTATAAAAACACTTTGTAGGAATTATTATGTAGTATTATCAATTGTTTTTAATAAATTATTATTGTATTCTCTATTCTTCAATGAAACGGATGTGTTTCCCTTAAGACCTTTTCTGGAACTTGCAGATTTCAATAGGTTGTATGTAAGGGCTGCCGTTGTTTAAAACAAAAAATTGTACTTATTTTCACTATTATTTTCTTAGGAAGTTTCCCCTTGTCCCATAACGGTAGGAAAAGAGGGGTCCCCATTTAAAGATAAAGCATACTTGTATTGTGTCTCTCCTCAAGAATATAACTAGTTATAATTTTTCGCTGCAGGAATCGTTACATCTCATAGGGAATTATTGGCTGGATATGGGCAGTTATGTAACGATACATTTAGGATATTTTTTGCTACACATAAATCTAAATATACAAAAATTTTGCAAATTACGTGTCCTACAAAAAACAATTAGAGTTTTTTTTTTTGTTCAGATGAACAAACGGTGAGATAAGTGTTCAAAACCATTTCTTACTAAAAAAAACTTCGTCAGTTTTTCGACAATAGCTTTTAATTAGAAACAAATGTCAAAATAATCGTTTGTAAGCAAAAGTTCTAAAAGATATTTTACAATATCCCTCTTAATTACACAAGCAAGAAACGTGCGATCCCATCGTGCATTTTTTTTTCACAAGTCGTTCAGCATTATCTTTCCATATGTACATACATAATAGAGCTCTCAATTCTTTTTCTTAAATTAATTAAATCTACATACATACATATGTACCTATAGCAGAATTAACAAATATTTTTTTCTTATGAAACAAATACTTCTTTTCCTATACCTACTCGTGAAGGAATTTAAAACAAAAACCCACGAATACCTACTCCATAGAGCACCTATAAAACTATCTAGTAGTTATACACATTTACACAAAAATGATAAATTTTGTTTTCATAAAGATAAATAATTCCATACTAATTCCTTAGGTTAACAAAATTTAAAAATAAAAAAGCCAACAACCTTCGCTCTACTCTGTTGATCATACTCGTTATCATCGAAGGCAATCGGGGCCTTTCTAATTGGGTTAATGGTGTCAAATCTTGCTGCTGCGCTGGCCACAACCATCAGCGCTAAACGATATTGATGGTGAAGCAGCACAGTGGAGGAAGGGGCATAAGAGCGGTGTAAAAACAAACAAACGCATAAATTGACTTTTCAAGGCCACGCAGATGACTACCTTTACAAAAAAAACTTTTTTTTTGGTCTAAAGATTGCGTGAGTTTTTTTTTTTTTTATTATTAATCGCTATTCCGGGCGATAAACTCTCCAGATGAGTTTAAATTGAATAAAATAACCTTTGAATAATAGAATTGATCTCAATTACCAAGTTGAAAATGTTTTATTAATTGGCATTGTCAATAGAAAATGCCCTCAGATAGCTTCGTTGATTTATATGAGGACTTTGATTACCAGAAAAATGAATGCAATTAATTAAGAAAGATTATATTTTACACCACGTCTCGCATATCATCTTTTCTAATATTCGTAAATAAATTAATTTTAAATGCCTATAATCTTCAAATAAAATGCATATGCTATGCACACAATATCTACACACATAATATGCTTACACAATTATTTTGACTGAGATGCTGTTGCTAAAATTCGTTTTCCTAAATTCTATTTATTTATATAACCTGCTTATTTACTAAGGTCATTGAACCTGTTACGTCCGTGAAGTTCCCCTAGTGCATTATTAGAGATGCGGATGGGACAGACCAGAAAATCCTCAGATGTTTCGCAGACATCTACATATTCATGAATGTTTGCGGCTGCACCCATTTCGAAAAACGGCTTCAGCATTGGAGCGGAACAGTCGTAGCTTGGTCTTTAATCTTTAAGAGTGTTTCAATATTTTGGACAGCATAAAGCATTTCGAACGCAGCCTTTGCTTTCCCGATTCTGCTAATCATATCTAGCTCGGCTCCGCCATCCATCATTAGCAATAATACCCATTAGACGTTGAAAATTCTCTACCATCTCCACTAGTTGTCCAAAAATATTTATTTGGATAGATGAGGAAGTTTCATAGAGGCTTATCTACCTTTTTGGTTTTTGAGTTATTGATCTTAAGCCTAACAATTACAGTTTGTCTCTCCGCCATTACTGTCATTTGGTGGAGATCCATTATCCACGTCTGTGAAGTTAGCAAACAATTTTTAGGTAGACCAATGGGGCCACTGCAGGAATTTGCCGTTTTTTGCATTTTTGTTTGCATTTCTATTCCGGATTTTGCAGTTCATCAAATAGTGGGTGTGACCCACTGTTCTGCTAACTTCACTGTGAAGTTAGCGTAGGTACATGTCCTTTTCTCAGCAACCGGGCTTGCTAAGAATCTGTATAATGAGGCTGCACTTACTTCGTACTGCTAACTTTAATGTGAAGTTCCCTTAACATTCCTTTGCAAACAGTGCAAAATAAATTTTTCGATTTTCTTGTCAAATTTACACTTCAAAATTTAAACTGAGTTCATTTAAGTTTATTAACAGTTGCTGAGATTTCAAAAGTAGGTTAAAGAAATTATAATAAAACGTGTACTAATGGTAAGCTCAAGTTTCTGTGTTTTCTCATTCTCTCCTAAATTGGATGCTTACTCTAATGCCATTCACCAAAATTCATTAAGTCCATCCAGTTTGGAGTTATAACGGTAAGTCGCACTCAAAATTTCCGTACCTATTTACATTAACGGGAGTGCACTAAAGTTGAGATTCGTAAGTCTTGTTTTGACCTCCTTAAATTTCTACTTCCCTTTCTTTTTAAAAGATTATCTTTCTCTTCGTTTTAATAATCTGTACTGGATGGCAACCCTTTTATGAATATTGACCTCACGGTTGCCGCTAGAAAATAAGATTTGCGTCCAAAATTGGAAATAAATATCACAATTCGTAGCTAAATATGACTCAAATAATATAAGTCTGTAGTCCTTTTTACTTGCGATATAGGTACTATAGGGCAAGTTTTGGATTCGTGCAAAAAAAAAATTTCGAGATAACAATCAAACATGACATTACGATGATAGAGAACACGAAAAAAGTGGGTGGCACAATTCTGTCTGTCTGTCTGTCTGTCTGTCTGTCTGTCTGTCTGTCTGTCTGTCCGTACCTCAACCTACAGCCTAAACCACTGAAGCGATTTTCTTCAAATTTTGAACTTAAGGTTTTTTTGTAACTCTCCAGAGGGGAAATTGAAATTTTTTTTTTAGCTCAAAAAATAACGGTACTTGCCATACAACCGTTAAGGAAAAGTTTATTTATCTCAAAAACGGCTCCAACGATTTTGATAAAAAAAAATCAGTGTATTATTGTAGATATGATATACCTTTAAATAAGAAAAAAAATCACCAAAAACATTTATTAACGGTACCTGCCATATAACGGTTTTTTTGATTTTCGGTTTTCTCATTAACCGCTCATCCAATTTCAATAAAAATTTTTGCACAAAAGGTTTGTTAAAATATAAATAATACTGCATACCAAAATTTTTGAAAAAATAAATTTTGGATTTTTAAGAAAAGATTCAAAATTTTTTTTTGAAAATTCAATATTTCAAAAACGGGTTGATGACTTGTTTTGAAATTTCAGTTTTAAATGTATATTAATATATACTCAAAATTGGCATACCAATTTTTTTTTTGAAAAATGTTACAAAAATTTTATATATAAAAAATTAATTTTTAAGAAAACGGCTCCAACGATTTTAAATTTTTTTTTTTGCATATATTGATATTTTTTTAAGTAATCAAATGGCATACTTTTTTTTGCGCTCTAAGTTATTTATCAGGCTGTTTAAGCAATTAAAAGAACGATTTAAATGCTTTTTTATACTTTTTCTATAATTACTTGAATATTTTTTAAAGTTCTTAAGTTCCACACAACTTGAACATAAGAGCAAGTACGTGCGATCCAGTCGTGCATTTTATTTGTTAAAGCAATTCGATGCGAAGAAAAATCTAAACTTTCAAAACTATTTTCCACATATGCAAAAAGGTTTTTGCATGCAAAAATATTTTTTTTTTTCAATTTTAGGACTACCTATAGTTTATTAATTAAGGGCAAAAAAATTGATTCAATGGATGACTAAGGCCAAGGCACACATGTTTCGCCTTCAATATACAATTCATGCACAGAATTGGTGGAAAATTGTTTTTAAAATTTTGATTTTGTTTTTCGCATGGGCGCACGATGTTTAATGAAAAATAATATTTTTCAGTCATCTTCCAAATAAATCGTCAAATGAAAGAAATTAATGCTCTCAGTGATCGCACATTAAAATGCATTGCTTTTAATTAGACACAATTATGGATGTAGAACTCATTTGCATGCAATTAATGCTGTGAGGTGAACATATATTCTTTTTTTTTAAATATAAGCCGACCATACCGAAAAATGTATTTTATTCATGACACTATTTTTGGCACACAAAAAACTTTTAGGTAAATCATGTTGCATGACATTTCATGACAGCATTGGGTGTATTTTGACATGCAAAAATGTTCACACATGTTTTTTCTCGCAAACTACTAGGAATTTTCTTAACAAAAGAAAAAAATGAACAAATGGAATAAAAAATGACAATGCGACAATGTTGAAAGATAATATCCAAATCTGGTCAATTTTATATTTAAAATCAGGCTATTAAATTAAAAATATATGCATACATTTTCGCATGTCAAAAATAATTGAGGTGAAATGCAAAATTAATTGTTTGCATGATAGGCTTACAGTTTCATGCTAAAGAGACTATTACTGTCATGGAATGTCATGCAAAACAATAGACCGGCAATTGTTTTGCATGCGAAAAAATGTGTGGTGAATAAAAATTTTGTTTGGATGGTCAGTTTTCACTTCAAAACAAAAAATTATATATTCACCTCAAAGCATTATTTGCATGCAAAAATACTTGTTTTGATACATATTGCAATGAACTATGATTTAACCAAAAAGGGAGTTGAAATTATTTGAACCAACAAAGCGGACCACACATGGCAGGTACTGTTGTAAAAGAAAACTGTTAATTTTGGAGTTGCACCGTTGGAGAGCACCTAACGTATATCTTCAAAAGCCCTTTTCTTATTATAAATGGTATCAATTTATCTCAAAACCCTGACTTGAAAGAGCAATTCTGTGATAAAATTTCACATCAGAACACATTCCAAAAAGTAAAGTCTAGTTTCTTGTTGAACAAAAAATTTTACAAACTCTTTCTGAGTATTTTTCCAATGCAGTCTCATATTTTGCATTAATAACTCGTTTCTTCCAATAAATAATTATTATTTTTGCTTCAAACATTAGAAGAAAGTGGCAACAAAATAAACACTTTCAACCACGTATAGAAAAACAAATCAATACAAAAACTATTTTCCAAGCACACACTATTTATTTCACTCCAAAATATTGTTGCATTCCTATAGATGGGTATAGACAACCAACAAAAAACCACAGTTAAGGCCACACTTCGACTTGGGGTTAATGTGAAATTCAGAAGGCAAATTGTATATAGAATACAAATTACAAAACTATTGTGACAGAGTTAGTTTGTTTCCGATTGTAAATTATATCCAAAGGCATATAAAGCTAATTGAAAAAATTATTCAAACACCTATCGCATTGGACTTACCTCGCTGCTAATGAAAGCCTACAAAGAGGTCTATTAGTTTCAAGAGGTTTATTCGTGTATCCAAAAGAGGGTGTAATCCAAAATATTATATCCACATTGAAAATAATTGGTTTTAGAACTTGATTAGTAAAAACAAAAACTATTGATTGAACTTTTTTTTGTTTACACTTCACTTAAATATTTAATACCACAACATTTACACACAAAAAAAGAAAACAAGAACAACAACGATGTGGATGATTGGTCGAAAAACGCTTGCAGATTTGTTGTAATGCCAATATTAAAGTCCGGCGATACTTCAAAACCACAGACAAAAAATTGTAAAAAAAATTGAAAACTAAGTATATTAGAGCACGTCTAGCGAAGGCGATAGCCCATGTACGAATCGTAAGCCATTCTGAAGATCTGTAAAATAAGCCATACTCAAGCTCATGTGCAAGCCAAATAGCTCCGAGTGTAATAGGTAGGTATTGTACACTTTACAGTGCTGTGCACAATTCTTTTGTAAAAAAATGTTCGTTCCACTTGATTTTTTAATCAAATCTAAATCCCGCAAGTTGAAATCCCGCATGTCAAAATCCCGTTTGCCGGAATCTCAGAAATCAAAATCCCGCCGATGAACACACCTCCGATTCTAGTACAATGCGACAGCGCATTACTTATTCTTATTCTAACTTGAATTCCATGTGGTTAGTGGGAATGGAATTTTTCAAAGATTTTTTTTTTTTTTGTGGCTGGTCCGATGGAGAAGTGTCTGAGAAAGGAGATTCTAGTGGTGGGCCTGGAATTGGGACAAAGGAACAAGCTTTTTTTAAGTAACTTTTCCTATATTTTCTTATGGTGATGGGCCTGATGGAAGGTTCTGACGGAGAAGTTTCTAGAGGTAAGCCGGGAACTAGACAAAGAACAACTTTTTTTAATTCTTTCACAGATTTTTTGGTCGTGGGTGCGATGGAGTATAGGGTATGATAGAAGAGGTTCTGGTGGTGGGCCTGGAACTGACAAAAGGAACAACTTTATTTTTTTGGTGGTGGGCCTGATTGAATAGCGTCTGACGGAGGAGATTCTGAGGTGGACATGGAACTAGGACAATGGAAAGCATTTTTTTTTTTTTTGAAAAATAGTTTAGTAGAAAACTTACTTGTTAATTTTCATTTTACGCTTTAGGAAAAGAAAAACTTTTTCTTACAAATTAAAAATTGGTTTTTAACTAGCTTTGGGTGGCTCGCTTTGGGGATTCTCAGGATTTAAACTTCCTTTTTTGGGTCTTCTTTCCAGCTCAGTTGCGTTGCTCCGCTTCGGGTATGTAAGGTCATCTAGCTGGCGCCAATGTCAACAGTTTTCTTGAGCAACAGTAGCTTGGGTGGCTAGCTTCACGGTTTCTCATCATTTTGACTCCCTTTTTTGGGTGCTCTGTCGCCTGGCAGGCGCCAATATCAACAATTTTCTTGAACCATATATGAAAAATGGAAGAAAAATGCTTCTTTTTTAAATAAAAAAAAAATTAGAAAAGTTTAGTTTTTTACTGAAATTAAAAAAAAATCGTTCAATTTTCGAAGAAAAATTTAAAAAAAAGGTTAAGAAAAGTTTAATTTTTTTATTGAAATTAAAAAAATGTTTTCGAAGAAAAACAGAATTTCTGTCCACAACCCAGACACACTACACAAGATCGGGAATAGTAATAGAAAAAAAAAAAGGCGAATTCCTGTCAAGGTCTCATTTATTAGGTAAAAGTTTCCCTGCAAACATCGCAGCGTCATTAATTTTGCATTTCCAGGTGGGTTAGATCTAAGGCCCATTTTGATCAATGATACTGTAACCAAAAATCACCAATTTTTGAAAAATTGTATATAATTTTTATTGCACCTTACTGTAGGGTATGTCTTTTAGATATCTTTACTTGGCGTTTAGTGTTTAAAAAAAAAAATCAAGCTTCAGCAACGAAGCTCAGCTGATAGAGCTACTCCATTCCAATCCTCACACTGGAATATGATGTTGCATAATATTTGCACCACCGAAACCAAACTGCGCGCCCGCCACTGCCGATATGAGTAGTTATTTTCGTATTTGCCCAACTTTTATTTTGTTTCGATCACAGACACTGATAGTGAGGTCGAAGCCACTCACTTGGGAAGCCCAAAGTAATGAAATCCAATGTGACGTGATGTCAAAAGCCGCACTTACAAGTCCATGTGGTACCTCTATATCTACAGTCTACACAAATTTTTGGAAGAACCATGCTGCTGCTATTTTTTGTTGTTGTTGCTGCTGCTACGTCATGTCATGCTTCAGGTGAATTTTAATTTATGGAGGAATAGGTATGTGCAACTTTGAAGTAATTTTTATTTTGGAAGATCTACTGAATCGAACTTTTGCACGTAGTGAAGTAGACGAATCACGTTTTCGTCGAAGACAACGATGATGATGGCGATGAAGGAAACTTGATACTGGATTTTCTGTGGTTTAAATGCTTCAGGAGCGAATCACGTCAATGGATGATGATGACTAGATACTTGTTTCGATGCAAAAGTTTTGCAATATGGGGCAGTAGAGTCAACTCACTTTTATTATTTCTTGTTTACTTAGTATTTTCAATGGAAACATTGCACATGCACTCTGCACACTGGAAGTTGATCGTTCACTTATTAGGTTGTTGTGGTAGGTACAAATATGCAAGTTGTATCTGTGCATTATCTTAAGAGGTTTTCTTGTACTTTGATGTGAGTCGTGGCCTTGAATGACCTAAATAAGGTTGCCCGCATACATTCTTGCTATGGTTCAAACGTAATTACTTGAAGTTAATTTTTTTTTTATTTTATTTTTAAGTTGTTGTTTATGTTAATATATATACATTACATATGTAAAATAAATGGACTTGGCATACACATAATTAAAAAAAAAAATATAAACTGTAGGAAATAATAATAATTATTACTCTGATTTTTTTTAAATAAATATGATAAATGACAAAAAATTAACATTATGTTATATTAGTGTTACAATAAACATTGAAAATTAAAAACTAAAATTTTAAGAAATTTTTCTAGAATGAATGTTAATATGTAGGTACTTAGTTATCCAACCTGAAAATTTTAATTTATAGTTTTAATACATTTCAAATTCATAGAGCTGATGACTTGAGTTTTTATTTATGTAATAAATATCATTCTTGCTCAACCTTCCACATAAATTCAATTTTATTGAACTTTTCAACTGATCATTGAAATAATAAAAAATTATCTGAAGTGTATTGTTGGGCCTGAATGAAATTTGTTTCACTTATATATGTATATATTTTTATTAGAAATGAAAGAAAAAATATCAGTGAATTAATTAAAACGTAAAACAAAATTTTAAAAATCATCAAAATACACTCCTGTTCATTTGAATAGGTTCAAAATTTTCGAGTGCGATTAACCGTTATAACTCCGAATTGAGCGGACTAAACCCAGCTTCTTACCTTGGTTTAGCTATTTAAACCAACGAACTAGACGAAACCCTCAAAATTTTTCGTCTTTCACTTGCGGAGGTAGCAGGTTTTGTGCATCCTTTCATATGGATACCATCTTTTTTTTATTTTTCAGATAATTAAAGGTCAAAGAAGAGATTCTGTTAATTTTTTGAAGCCCAATAAAAACTATTAAAGAACTTTTTTTTTTAATTTCGATTTTTTTTTACTTGCGATATAGGCACATTTTGGATTTGTGAAAAAAAAAATTGAGATAACATTACGATGATAGAGAACACGAAAAAAGTGAATGGCACAATTCTATCTGTCTGTCAAATTTTGAACTTAAGTTTTCTTTTGTAACTTTCCAGAGGGGAAATTGAATTTTTGTTAGCTCTAAAAATAACGTTACTTGCCATACAAACGTTAAGGAAAAGCTAATTGATCTCAAAAACGGCTCCAACGATTTTGATAAGAAAATCAGAGTATTATTGTAGATTTGGAGTACTTTTGGTAAGAAAAAAATGATCAAAAGCATTTATTAACGGTATCTGCCACATAAGGGTTTTTTTGATTTTCGGTTTCCTCCTTTACCGCTCATCCGATTTCAATTAAAAGTTTTGCACAAAAGCTTTAATAGAATATAAATAAAACTGCATACAAAAATTTCGGAAAAAAATAAATTTTGGATTTTTAAAAAAAATCTTAAAATTTTGGTTTTGAAATTTCAGTGTTAAATGTATATAAAACTCAAAATTGGCATACCAAAAATTTTTTGGAAAAATGTTACAAAAATTTTGTATATAAAAATAAATTTTTAAGAAAATGGCTCCATCGATTTTCAATTTTTTGTTTGCTTTTATTCATAGTTTTGCAAGTAATCAAATGATATATGTATACTTGTTTCTTATATACACTGTTTATACAATTAAAAGAACGATTTAAATGCTTTTTTATACTTTTTCTAAAATTACTTGAATATTTTTTTAAAGTTCTTAATTTCCACACAGCTTGAACATAAGAGCAAGTAGGTACGTGCCATCCAGTCGTGCATTTTATTTATATAAAAATTTCAAATAAAATTGAATAATATTGCTGCATATCAAATTTAAAAAAAAAAATTGAATTTTTAAAAAAGGTTTAGTTCTTCTTTATTTTCGAAAATTCAGTAGGTATCTCAAAAATGGGTTGACATTTTTTTTTTTAATTATATTTTTATTTTACATAAATAAAAACTTTAAGATTTGAGTATCAAAATTTTTCCAAAAAAATGTTTAGGAATTTGATATATATAGATATACAAATTATTTTTTCAAAGCCGCTCTTTAATTTTTTTCACACAATCATATTTGATCAAAAAGTCAGATGACATTCTCTTTGTTCACCTCTAACTACTTTTAGTTATTTTTGATAATATTTAAGTATACGATATTTATATAATGTAGTACTTTGAGTCCACGTTTCTGCTTTCCAGAATTTTTTTCAGAAGCAATTCAACAGTAAAAGGGGTTTTTTCTCTGCAAACTTAGGTATACTTTTGTGAGAGCCAAATTGACTAAATCAAACGTTAAATTTCTAAAACTATTTCAACTATGATTTTTTTTCAAGAATACATTTACTTTAATATTTAATTTCTCATAATAGTGGGGCTGTTAGTGAGACCAACCTTTCATTTTGACCTGACGGGTTTAGGTTTAGTATTCTTATAGCCCATGTACTAACTTTACTTTTAAGAAGTGTTGCCAAGGTGGCAACACTGTCAGAAGGACAAGTGGAGGTTTGCCACAACCCCGAAATGTTGCTTATAAATCGAAACCCAAGAGTCGGACGATGACCCGAGAACTGCCCTTGGATTCAGCACCCTTGAAACCATAGGACCACTCATTATTGTTTTTCTCCCAGCCCTCCCCTTGCACGAAGGGGGTGGAAAATAGTCGTTTTGGAAACAAAATTTGAAAAGCCAAGAAAAATTAGAAAGTAATTTTATTAATAAAATTTAAAGATGGTGTCGACGCAGAATTTCACAATCTACTACATTACTGGGTAACCGATGCCGGCTAACCGGCTGCCGGGCATGTGTGAAATGGGCCTAAGAGTCTATAAATGCAAACCTCGATCGAAAACAAAAGACTGACAGGATTTTTACGATGCCCGCTCTTGTTTGGGACAACGGGATGAAAATAATGATTTTCCAATTTTTGTGTCACAAATTTAACTACTTCAATTAATTTATTAAAAATAAGGAATGATGCTTTGTCATTTTCCTCAAGTCCACAGACATAAATTTTAACGATCCGACAAATAAAAATCTAAAGATAAAAGGTTTTGAAGCAACCTTTATTAGTTTTGTTTTAAAGATTTTTTGTTTTTTTTTTAATTTCAAATATCTCTTGAAATATAGTGTATCTAAAATGGTTGCTTCTGAAGTTTCATTCATCGCAACGGATTGTTAAACTCAATTTTGTTTGGCTACAATACAACAATTCAAATAGCATCTTGCGATTTAGTATCAAACGCTGTTGGATAAATTTGCAAGCGTTGGCATAGTTAAAAATGTGAAGCCGTGATTATTACTTGCCTGTTACATTTAAAAATATCTGCAAAAATTATTGTTAAATACTTTGATAGTATGAAATTCCTTATGTGACAAATTGATTTCCATTTCTGACACGCAGAAAGAACTAAATGGAAAATTCTTCTTGAATTATTATTTATATATTCATCGAGCTTCTGCCGCTGCTGAACGATTCTTTTTCCCCACTTGTCAAGAGATGGTGGTCTCATTTTTTGACTTAATGCCATACGTGCCTATAAAATTATGATAATAATTGTTGGTTTCATTTTTAAAAATATATTTTTCTGTATTTTTTTATAATTTATTGTTCACATTTAAATGGAAAAAACGCACCAGTATAATATGTCAGAGGAAACGTGATGAAACTTACTGTTGCCATAATTTGCATTGATAAACGCATTTGACACGTGATATTTGACCACTTTATGCCTAAAGTATCAACCAGGTCAGAGCAAGGCAGTATATCCTGGTGTTTTTGATCTCTTTTGGACAGGACGTGCGGTAAACGCACTACCTCAGAGCAAAACGCGAATTGATGACAGGTCACTGCAACAGCAACGCGCCTGCATAACAATGGGATTATGCATTTCAAATTACCGAAATTCTGGCACAAATGATGATGATAATGATGATGGTGGATGGTGTTGGTTGATGGAATGAAATGGAACCACACTTAACTTAAGTTAACAAAATCATTTTAACTGCAATTCCAATAAAATAACAATCACCAGAGTGATAGGTGTAGTGCAAGTAATGTTCAATTGTTATTCTGGATTACATAACATTAGCGAAATCACGTTGCAAATTATTTAAGCCCGAAAATTATTATAATGAGATAAAGTTAGTTTCAGAGAGAGAGTGAGAGCTTTAAAAAAGCTCCAACATGTTAACCTAAGTATTGCGCCTAAATGTATACTTTAGAAAATCGGAATAGTGGCTGTTTGCTGATGCAAATTCAAATTGAAAATAATGGAATTTAATTTTTAACAATGGTTGAATCACATACATATTGCAATTTTATTTTAACAATTACAAACGCTTTCTATCGCATTCATAACCCCATAATTAATATTGATGCTTAGTCCATAATTATATGGTTTTGGATGATGTCATGCTCCGAATGAAGAACAGGATTTTCAAACAACTTTTTCAAGTTGATGGGAAAAGGCTACATGTTAGTACCTACATATTTGTAACTTTTTTTTTAATTTTTCAAGAAATATAGAGTGGTGATTTTGGTTGTTTATGGCCTTTTTCATATAATTTGATCATGCTGTTATAACAATTTTTGCTGTTTCACCATTGTATATCCAATCTATAGTATTCTCATGAAACACGATTTTGTAGGTAGACATTTGGTCGATAGGTTCGCTGTGATCGCCTTACGGAGATCCCTTAACAAAAATTAGTATTACATTTGGACGCATAGATGGCCACGAGCTTTTTTTCTTCATGAGACTACTATAGAATTTATATACAATGGTTTCACTTTATTATGGACTTCGCTAGATAGAACACAGGCAATTTTATTCGATGATTTTCGATGAAAGTTGTTTAGTGTTATATCATTCAATAATTAATAACCATACACCAAAGCCACATGCACTTAATATATTCATTGATACACATGATGCCGTAGTAGACACAGCAGCAAAGATCGTCTGCTTTGTTTTTCATTTCTTCAAAATAAACATAAAGCTTATGTAGAACATCAACACTTGCACTCTTGCAGTCGATGCATTTTCGAACTTTAATAATTTTGAAGTAGCACATTTTGAATCACATTACACTACTTTAACCAAACCGAAGTTCCTCGTGGCAAATTTACACAGCTTTACAAATATCGGTTAACTTTTCGACACGTGTAAATAAGAGTCTTTCTAAGGGTAATTTTTCATGCTGAACTAAAATCCGTTATCCGTTTTTCACTATCAGCTCTGGCTTTCGAGATATTACCGTTAGAAAGTGCAAACAAACCCTTTTTCTCCCTTTTCAATTCATTTTTATTTTTTTTATTGTACAGATTTCTGAAAGTACTAATCTTAATCTTCAAAATTTTATCTTTTAACAATATCTCTTTACATTTTGAGAAATCCTCAGTTGCATTTTTCAATATATTGTGATGAACAAGGAGAGCGACTTTACCAATTTTAAAAGAATAGAAAAATTTGTCCGTTATGAGAGTTGGTCGGGTATGGGAAAAAAGATTCTATTGTATTGATTTGTAACTATTGCCTCCCTAAGGGTAACAAGGCCTCCATTTTCCTACTCTGCTTCCATTCCTGCCCGATCTCTTGCCTTATCTTTTCTCACCTCCTCTAGTTCCATTATCCACTCTTCCCCCTTCCTTTTTTCGTCCATTATTTGCCTTATTTTTCCCCTATTGGTTTTTCTTCATTTCTGCCTGACCTGCATCTTTATATTACATGTTCCCAAATCTCTTGTTCACCCTTACATATTCTGCAAGAGTGAATCTTCTTCTCGTTTCCACTACTAGCCCAGTCGGAATAAAAATTTGAAATAGAAAAAAATTTATCGTGCATTTTTCTCTTACAATTCAATGGAGGGGTCATTAGGAGCCTATGTGTAGTTTTTCGGGAAAATTGCGCTGGAGCCTAAGCCATCATCTTGGATTTCCCGAAAATAACGTTTTACTGAATAAATCCTACATATTTCAGTTTTGATAAAAAAGGTTATAAGGTTAAACTTGCAGACAATTTAATTTTATTCTAAAGAATCTGAAGTATAAAAACAATATAGCATAGGCGTCCGCAAGTTGGGGGCATAAGGGTTACTTGCCACCCAATAGCTGGCCGTCGACTATACTACTCTAGCAGTACCTACCTACATTTTTATAATTTTATTGAGGGTTTTCAGTGGAAGCGTTGCTAAATTAAAGTTGGTTTTTGAAACAGATCTAGTGAAACTCTTTTACCGCAGTGTATTGAGTGACATTTCTCCTCGACTAACCCCAAACAGACTGCTCAACACAAGTTACAAAGCTGTTTTTATCGGCATTTTTATCTTTGAACAAGTTCAAATCTTCTCCTAGGTCTGGATTCTTCAGGAGGATATTCAGGAGTTTGGTTTTGCTGATATTATATATTGCAGACGTGGTGTCATATCCACTAAGCGCATGTTTAAACAAAATATGCTTTAGTCTGTGGAAAATATGTAACTGTACACTCAACGTGCCATATGAAATATGCGGATAGAAGGAAGACGGAACTATTTAAACAAAAATGTGATCATCATCGTACTGTGTATAGAAAGAAGACGACATGATTAGGAGGATAAACAATGATTTTCGGGATTTTTGAAAATTTTATGGTGCATCGAAAATGTTTTTGATCTCGTGGTTGTTGAAGCACAACATAACTGCTGGTATTGGTATGTTATAAAACAATTCAGGGTTGTACAAGTATACAATATGGAAGGTTTATTCCATCAGCACCAAAGCCGGACGAAGGCTTGCATACGCCTATGCCAAATTTCAACACAATCAAATTTACTTTCACTTCTGCATTAATTTTTCTATCGAAAGTGAAAAATATAGGAGTTATTTAGTAAAATGTTATATTTTGATAAACCCAAGATGGCGACTTAAGCACTGGAGGAATTTTCCCGAAAAACTACACCCAGGCTCCGTAAAACCCCCTTCAACGAATTAAGAAAGAAGTGCACGATAAAATGTTTTCCCTTGCAGACAAATTTTGTGTATATAGCGCCTAGACTATACCATCTTTCTCTCACCTCATTCCCTAGCCTGACTCTTTCTTCTTTTTGTCTTCCATCCCGCCTTCAAATATTGCGGTATCCTCTCTGTCATAACTTCTTTATAACACCTGTTGTATCTGGATTCTTTTATTCGTTTTCTTCCTTCCTTCTCCTGCTCTCTCCTGCCTTCTTTTTCCACTCCCCCGTATCCATTGGCACTGTCTTTTCTTCCATCCTTTCCCTTCATTTCTTCTCTCCCATCTTCTCTCTTTCATCTCTTCTAAAGATTCCCTTGCTGTTTCGCTTCCTTTTCCCCCTCTTAATTTCTCTTCCTTTTCCCTGCTCTTATACCTTTCTGTATGCTCTCTTTTCTTACCATATACCCTGGCCCTGGAGTTTGCGATTCTACCCCTAGCGTCCATTTGAGGTATGTCTCTTGCATCCTTTCCATTTCTTGTGTCTCCTCCCATCCCCACACTTCCACCCCATATTCCTTCACCGTCCACACCAGGATGTCAAAAAGCCACATCTTCCTTTCCCCATCCTTCTTGAATTTCCTCCTTCCAATCCCCCATTCATGGCCGCTGCTGCCTTTTTGATTATGTCCCTTATATGTGCCTGCCCTCCATTCTTTTTAAACACATATCCCAGGTATTTAAATTCTATCACTTCTTCTATCTTCTTTCCCCTCCATCTCCAGTCTATAGTTGTTTTTCTCCCTCCTCTTTTCCTGAACCTCATAACTTTCGTCTGTCCCACGTTTATTTCCAAATTTGTATATAAAAAAGAATACATTTAAATATGTATGCAATATGCAATCAATACATTAATATATGTATACTCGTACAAAAAACAAAACAAAACCTTCAAAAATTCATTTTTACATCACTTAAAACTATTTTGTGCATCTTTTTTGTATATGTACATATGGCGTTAGGAAATAACGCCCAAGGAAATAGCGCCCAAATCAATTTGGAAACATCGCCCAAAAATATTTTTATCACCCAAAAGCAAAGAAGAAATTGGAAATATTGCCCAAAACAACTTTGAACCCAAAAATAAAATGGAAATATCGCCCAAATATTTTGCATGTAAATTGTTTTTGTAGAATTAAGGCAATATTTCCTCAATTTTGGGTGGTATTTCCAAACTCTATTTCAATGAATAGGCAAAGTTTTTAGATATTTTTGTGATGGTAATATTTGTTTAAGATCTCAAAATGATACAGTTACAATTATTGTTGGATATAAATGCAAAAGAAACTTTGCATATACTCAACCTCGCACCCACCCCAAATCCTATAACGAGCCCAAGCAGGGAGGTTGCAGGGGGGCAGCATGCCCCCCATACATACCTCACTGTTTATTCGTGAATTTGTATCTACATTTCACTCACTGCTTATTCGCAAATTTTTAAATTTCACAAACTAAAGAAAGGAGAGGATTTATTAGGTTTGTGAAATGTAGATACAAATTCACGAATAAACAGTGAGGTATGTATGGGGGGCATGCTGCCCCCCTGCAACCCCCCTGCTTGGGCTCGTTATAGGATTTGGGGTGGGTGCGAGGTTGAGTGTATGCAATGTTTCTTTTTGCATTTAAAGAATCTGGAATCGCCCCGATTGCATTTGGACGATATTTCCTTATATTGCAGTTTTTTGGCAATGTTTCCTATTTTGGGTTTTATTTCCCATTTTGCTATATTAATTTATCAATTTGGGTATTCTTTCATTTTATGAAAGAAAGCAAAATTAGGAAATATCACCCAAAATGAGAAAAAATTTACAACAACAATTTGTTCAGTGTTTTTTTGGGCGTTATTTCCAAATCGATTTGGGCGTCATTTCCTAACGCCTATGTACATACATAAGGGTGGTGGTTAAAAAAAAAGTCATCGCGGATGGGTCTAAATCGGTTTCAAATGAAGAAAACAAAATTCTTAGTTTTTTCAGATTTTTATTTTCATCCCCTATAGCGACTATAGGTAAATTAAATTTAATTTCCCCTTTTGTTTGCATACTGGGAAATTTGCATAAAATCTGCCAGAAAATTCAGAACATATTGGTGGGAAGTAGACAAGAAAACAATCCTACGGGAGAGGGGTAATATCTCCGATTGCTTGGATGGGAGGGGCAATTTAATAAAATATTTGCATTAAATAGAAAAGAAATTAATTACAAAACAACGACAACACTTACAGTAATGTTTTGTAGCTTTAGGGAAAGCCAGAAGTCCATTTTTATACTTTATTTTCTCTACATTCTCTCCGAACCGCATGGGTGACTTAATTAGCATTTTCGGTTTTATACATGCTTCTGCCCCAAACTGACATAATAATAATAAAACCCCTTGAAAGTAATTGTTACCTAATACTCCTCATTTTCTCTAATGA
Organism: Dasysyrphus tricinctus; assembly: GCA_963921185.1. Lineage (NCBI taxonomy): Eukaryota > Metazoa > Arthropoda > Insecta > Diptera > Syrphidae > Dasysyrphus > Dasysyrphus tricinctus. The sequence continues at coordinate 17,571,126 of OY992532.1, read as the reverse complement.
ACTATAACGACTCTCGAATGAAGAAGCACCATCTCCCGGATTATATCTGGTTCAAACCTACTTACGCAGAGCTTTCGTGAGCTTAAAAGTTTTGGTGCAAATTGTCAAAACATAAGCGCTGGAAAGGGAAATTATGGAAAATCTACCCTAAGGAAAGCTCTAGAAGCAGATACCAGAACAGTCAAGCAATATCCAGACCATGTCAAACAAGTATAAAAGGCACATGTTTGACCGGCAGTAGACACAGTTTGTTTTTATTCGTGAATAAATAAAGATGGTTGTAATAAAAGTGAAAAGTAAAGTTGGTAAATAAGTTTTATCTATAGAACCTCAGAAAACATTAATATATGTAAGAAAAGCTAACTTTTCTTCATCTTTCCCGTTTTTATAAATTTTACTATTGCGAACTTTTGACATGCTGAACTTTGGAAACTATTGGGTCTCCAAAGATGATTCTGGGCGCGAATTGACATAATTAATTGTTTTTTTTAGGGAAACATCATAAACTACTCACAATCAGCAAAAAAATCAAGATAACGGGAGCAGGCGCAAGGTCTCCATTTTATGAAACTACAAGACTACGGAACCTATTGAAAACTTGACTTACCTAAATCTAAAAAATAAAAATATGCCTAGAATTCTGAATTAAAAAAAAAATGTAGTATCCATGGCGGTCGTGAAGAACGATAGCAAAAAAAGAAGTATAGGCGTCGAAAGCTCCATTAAAGACTATTAAAAAAATCAAAGTCTTGCAGTCCACAACTGGGGCCTTTGCGAAAAACAGTGCATCGAAAAAAAATATGAATGCAACTTCGAGGAAAATCGTGTAAGCCAAAATAGGTTTTCACCCCTCCCTAGATAAGCTCCTCCCATATAACGGAATTTGAGATAATTTGAGTGTTTAATTCGCCCTGCCAGACTGTTTAAAAAAACCGTTTTTCACTTAGAATTTTGAATTTTGTAAACGGTCCGGTAGAGCGAACTATACACTCAAATGGTCTCAGATTCCATGATATGTGATCCGATGAGCTTCTCAAGGCATGAGTGAAACCAATTTTGGCTAACACGATTATCCTTGAAGTTGCATTCATATTTTTTTTTCGATGCACTGTTTCTCGCAAAGGCCCCAGTTGTGGACTGCAAGACTTTGATTTTTTTAATAGTCTTTAATGGAGCTTTCAACGCCTATACTTCTTTTTTTGCTATCGTTCACATCCAAAATCTGCTATGGGCTCTTAGTCTATTGGTGTAGTTCAAAAGTGAACACTATAAATATAGGTAAATTTTAATAAAGTATATGAAATTTTTGAACATTAAAATTTTTTCAAACAAAAATATTACATTCTTATTGAAAGTAGGTAGTACTGTGCTTTAGCCTACATGGTAAGGGTTCTTCATACAATTAAATCTCTATATATATTTGAACCTGAAATTATTATGCTTTCAAAGGTTTTTATAATTTCCTTGTTAAAACAAAAATAAATACTTTTTATTTAAATGAACAACAACTTTGAATATACAAAAATAAAAACCAACAAACTTATAACCAATTCTTATTACTAGGTAAAATGAAACAAATAATAACTTTTGTTTGTAAATAATTTTAGGGTGACTCTGTTGTTGAAGTCGGTTTATTATATCCTTCGACTGTCAGTGAATCTCCAAAAATTGGTTTGAAAAACAACACAAATCTTGCATAGCGCCTTGCAGTATTCTGAAATAAAGAAAACAAAAATGAAATTTAAATACTTATTTATTGTTGCTACACTACAAGAGGCATGCCCTTAAGATTGATCCTTAAAATAATGCCAACTGCAGCTGGTGATGTAATATTTAGAAAGTTGACAAATAGAACTATCACAAATCGGATAAATTTAGTCGAACTGTGTAGTTTACCTTTTTCGTTTGTTTATTTTACATCAAAAAGTGTGCATAAGACTGCCATCAAAAACTAAAATATATCCCAGTTATAGAAAACCAATTAACAAATAAAACGGCCAACAATTTGACATTTAAAATTCAAACGAAATTGAAAGCATTTTTTGCAAATATACAATATCTCAGACGCAAACCATATAAAGCTTTGTCATACGAGCTTTTTTTATATGAATAAATATAAATACAAAGATACCAGTGCTTCTTCAACTGTTGAACTTATATTTTCTTCCTTCTAAGAACATATTGGGATTTTGTATGCAAAGTGTTAATGTGTGTATATTAGGGTAGTCCTTAAAAGGTCATCTCACGCCTGGCCCCCGAGACGAAAGAAGTTTTATATTGAGAAAAAACATGTAAAATATTCAGTAAATTTTTAAATATTTATAACTTTGGTAATAGTTGATAGAAAAATTTAATTTTTGTTTCAAATTGAGTCTTACTTATTTTCTTCTAAGATAGATACAGTGGGTACAAAACTAATAATAATTGAAACCGAATATTTGGCTCTAAGTCTTTATTTATTTATTATTTATTTGTTTGATCTACAAGCTTAAGGCTAACAGATTATTCAGCTTATATCTAAAGTACATAACTAAAAAACATTATAAAGTATATAACACTAAATTGATAAGTTATTTAATGATTTTTTAAATATTAATCTAGGTTGACTTAAATCAATTTGGTTGAAAATTGAGTTGAAATTCGCTATACATCTTGAAAGAGGTTCATTTAATCCATAGCAAGTTCTATGATGAGGTTGAAAAAGCAAATACCGTTGTCTAAGTAGTCTCTCGGGAGCATATAATGGAACTAAAGCTAGCAATTTTGGACATTTTATATGATAACACAAGATATCTCCTACGAACATTATGTTATGGGCTTTACGGCGGTTATCGAGTCTAGAGATGCCTTAAAAATATGCATCTTGCCTCATAGCTTGGTGAGAATCCCCACCTCATTTTAGCAAAAATGAATTTCGTAAATCTCCTTTGGATTTTTTCAATACGATTAGATTGCACCTGGAAAGTGGGGCACCAGACAGTATCGCAGTATTCAAGGATAGATCTCACTAATGCATTATATAAGGATAATAGAGCATGAGGATCGGTAAAGTCCACTGTATTCCTTTTAATAAATCCAACCATAGAATTTGCTTTTGACGTTATAACGGGTGATTTTTTAGCTGGTTTGGTTTTGGCAACACTGGTTTTGACAGCTGACGTGTGTTTAGTACCTTGTGTCACTGTCAAACAGCTTCAGTTTGGTTTGCAATTTAACCATGGATCGTCTTACAAATGAACAACGCTTGCAAATTATTGAATTTTACTATCAAAATTCGTGCTCGGTTCGAAATGTTCATCGCGCGCTGCTTCCATTTTATGGTCGGCATTCTCGACCTTCTGAGCAGTCTATTCGGAAGATTGTGACCAAATTTCGCACCAAATTTACTTTGTTGGACATTAAACCAACAACACTTTTACCTACTGTGCGTAGTGAAGAAAATATTGCGGCCGTATCAGCTAGTGTGACAGAAGACCGCGAAATGTCGATTCGGCGCGTTACTGTCAATGGTGAACGCTACCGAGCGATGATAACAAACATTTTTTTGCCTGAAATGGAAGTTCTTGACTTGCATGATATGTGGTTTCAACAAGACGGTGCCACATGCCACACAGCACGCGAAACAATGGCGCAATTGCGAGGCGAGTTTGGTGAACAGTTAATTTCACGTTTCGGGCCGGTCAATTGGCCGCCTAGATCGTGCGATTTGACACCATTAGATTATTTTTTGTGGGGGTATGTCAAGGCTAATGTCTATAGGGACAAGCCCGCTTCGATTGACGCACTGGAAGCCAACATCCATGCATTCATTCGTGAGATACCGGCCGATATGTGTGAAAGAGTATGCCAAAATTGGACTCAGCGGATGGGCTACCTGAGACGCAGCCGCGGTCAACATTTGCATGAAATTATCTTTAAACATTAAATTGCAAGGTTCAAACTATCGATTCAAATAAATATTTCATTCATTTTTTCGAATTTTTTGTGTTTTTTTTTTTTAAAGTTCTAAACCTCTTAAAAAATCACCCGTTATAATCAACATGATCACTGAATGATAAAGTCCAGTCAAAAATTACTCCAAGATCTTTAACTTTTTCTAACCTATTCAAAGGGACAGAATCTACAGAGTAACTAAATAAAATAGGCACAGATTTTCTATAAAATGATACAGCATTGCATTTTTTATGTTGAGTAGAAGATGATTTTTGCTACGCCATAATAATAAGAATTCGAAATCCTGCTGCATGCTGCAGCAATCATTTATGTTTGATATGCTTGAAAACATTTTTAAGTCATCTGCATAGAGAAGAACCTGAGCGAATTTGAATATAGATGTTACATCATTAATGAAAATAATAAATAAAAGCGGTCCCAGATGACTCTCCTGTGGCACCCCTGATATGCAATGGAATTCTCCGGAGAAGAAATTTCCAAGTTTCACCAACTGTATGCGGTCTATCAAAAACGATGCAACCAATTCAGAAGATTTGAATGAAATCCAAAGCGTCTTAATTTGTCTATCAGTATGGTATGATTAACTGAATCGAAAGCTCTAATGAAGTCAGTATATATGACATCAATTTGCTTTCCTTTTTCAATCAGGTTAATGGCAGATGAAGAAAAATATGAAAGATTTGTAGAAGTGGACCTACCACTCACAAATCCATGCTGCAGCTCCGAAATATGTTCTTTTACAAAAAACTCAAGCTTGGTTTTGACTATGCTTTCGAATAGTTTTGGGATTGCAGATAGTTTACTTATACCTCTGTAGTTCTCAACGTTATTTCTTGAACCAGCTTTGTAGATTGGAACAACGTAACATATTTTCCATTAATTAAGAAAAATGCCCTCTCGCAATGACAAATTAAAAATAATGAGTAAGGCTAAACTAAGGTTTTCAATAAAATTTCTTAAAAAAGAAGCAGGGACTGTATTGGGCTTAAGCTGTTTAATTGCAGATGTGATATTGTTAATATCCAAAACCATCGATCCTAAATCTACCGGTGTAGTACATATAGTTTCTTGGTTTAAATTTACGTCGCGTTTCGAGTATACAGACTCAAAAAACTGAGCGAAAAGTTCACAAGCTGACTGTGTATTGTTTGCCGAAGTTGAGCCATACTCCATTATCTCTGGTAATCCATAAAAGACCAGAAACATCTACTATCTCCTTTAAGTTTACTTTCTATGCCCATGACATAATTCTTGTGTACGAATCTACTTAAAACATTAAAATCTTTTCATAATTTACTAAAATTAGCTAAATCAAGTTCATTTCCAGAGTATTTATATAAGCACCTGATATATGGGTGATTCTCTGCTAACTGTGATTTTTTTGTAGAAAATTTTCAAAAATTAAAACTTCTTGGAAACAATTTTGTTTTTGTTTTTGTGGCTTCATTTAGTCAGAGTATCAAATCAGTAAAAGCATTTTCCTACAACTTTTAAAGAACAAAAAATATTGTGAAATGTACTAAAACTGGAATAGACGATATAATGACACCATTTTGCTTTTTTTTATTTTTTTATTTGTTCTCCCTCTTTTTGACCATGTTTTTGTTGAGATTCTTGATTGTCTAATACAACATTCATTTATGATTATTTTATTCAGCAATAAGTATGTTGTCTTAATTTTTGCAAAGTTTTGACAAGTGAGTATTGCACTCAAACTTTTCTAAGGATAACATTTTTTTCAATGAAGTATTAATTTAGAAAATAGTAGATTTAATTTAAAAAACAAGGTACGGACATGCCATGGTACTGACATTTTGACTACACTTTTGCAAGCCATGTGGAATAAGTAGCAAATTTAGTCATGATATTGAATGTAGATTGTAGTAAATAGCCGTTTACCTTATTCAAACAAGCGATATATACAAACATTTTACATTAAATAACAAAAAAAGCACTGGAGACAAGGAATCATAGTTGGCACGGAATCACGGAAGCACGGAATATGGGAAAGTTGAAAAAATGAAAATTCCATCTAATTGGTCTGTAATTGGTCATAAAAGGTCATCCCTAGATAACTTGTAATCAAGGCTTAGTTTCTCAAGGCCATGCGTGATTTTTGTCACATAATTTGTGGGAAATTTGTTAAAAATGTAAGCTTCCAAACCGTGATAAAATGTCAACCTTTTTCAGTAATTGGTCAGATGTAGATTTTTTTCTTTGAATTTTTAAACTTCATTTCAAGGTCACAAAAAAACTTTTGGCACCTCATTTGGATCATAAAAAAAAAGTATGCCATTTGAGCGGTCACTTCACAGTCATAAAAGTCCAGAAAGTTTCAGTAATTGGTCAGTTATAGACTTTTTTTTTGATTAATTTCCAAAAAAATTCTCAAGGTCATATTAATTTTTGAGACATCATTATGCTAAATTTGCAAAAAAATTAATACAGAAAGGCCCTAAAATCTATATAAGAAGTCAGATAGTTTCAGTAATTGGCAAGGTCACGAATGATTTTGGCCTAAATCAGCTCTAAATGAAGACAAAAGTACTCCCAAAATTATCAAATTTTATATGTTCATCCCCACTATAGAAAAAAATCCAATGGGAAGGGGCTACATATATTTATTATTATTATTATTAAAACATTCCTTATTTGAAAAATATAAGATAATATAACAAGAAGACTATAAAAGAAAATTGAACAATGGCATTAAATGCCGTCTGTCGAAATAATTGACGTATATTCTTACATTAAAAAATAAAAATAAAAAGAAAAAAGTATATGGTTTAATTGCAGATACAAAATTACTCAATTGAAACTAAAGCATACGATTTTATTACCAAAAAAAAAAAAAAAATTGTTGGTTTGTTTAATTTAACTTACTGTTTGCTAATACCATTGAATAAATATAAATAGAAGTGACACCGCATTACTCAAAGCGATACCAGAAGGTGTTGGCCAATAGAAACAAATAAATAGAAATTATGAAACTTTTGCGTACGCAAACCAATTCTCAAAGGGATATTTATTTATTTAATATTTCCTTTATTACTGGTTTCCATGACGATTATATGTCAATTTATTATTTTGTATTTAAATTTTGTTTACAATTTGTGTTATAGGGTATGGTGGTATTGGTTTTGTTTGTTTTTTTTTGTTGCCATGACTATGATTTTTCAAGCTAAGCAGAAGATTTTATTTTTCCTATTGAAATATAGAACAAAATTATTTGAGGATAGTCTTATTATTATTTCATAATGTGTTTAGATACAAAAAAAAAAATGTGGGAAGCTTAGAGACTTGTTGATTTTGATTATTTATGTAGGGTGGAGGGTTCATATTCATTAAGTTTCTTGTATAATTTCTGTGAAAAATGGTTTTTGCTCTCAGATTTTAATTTAGGGATGTACATGTAGCTACATATGTACTGTACATACATATTAACTGGCTCAGTAGAGTAAGTCATATTTTAAACAAGACAAACACTTTGTTTTTGAAATAGTTTGGTCACTTTCCGGAAGCTAAAGTACGTGGCTTCAACCATGAGAAATGCAACAGGTCCATTGCTAGGACATTAATTATAACATCTTGCTCAGAAGCTCTGATTGATGACTTTAACGTCATAATCTTTCTCCTCTGTAGGAGCATCCACGCATATGAAGCTTAAGTTGGTGAATTCAGACCTCAAGTGATTTGTCATGAAGCATCGACAGATCCACACCTAGATAGACGTTGTTTTTGGTCTTGATAACAGTCGATACACTGTGTTCAAAAATCAGTCTTTGTTGAAATAAAATGCACGACTGGATCGCACGTACTTGCTCTTATGTTCAAGTTGTGTGGGACTTAAGAACTTTAAAAAATATTCAAGTAATTATCGAAAAAGTATAAAAAGCATTTAGATCGTTCTATTAATAGTATTAACAGTCTGATAAATAACTTAGAGCTCAAAACAAAGTATGCCATTTGATTACTTGAAAAAATATGAATATATGCAAAAAAAAAAAAATTTGAATCGTTGGAGCCGTTTTCTTAAAAATTAATTTTTTATATATAAAATTTTTGTAAGAATTTTCAAAGAAAAAATTGGTATGCCAATTTTGAGTATATATTAATATACATTTAAAACTGAAAATTCAAATTAATTCATCAACCCGTTTTTGAAATATTGAATTTTCAAAAAAAAAATTTGAATCTTTTTAAAATTTATTTTTTCAAAAATTTTGGTATGCAGTTTTATTTATGTTCTAACAAAGCTTTTGTGAAAAATTTTTATTGAGATCGGATAAGCGGTTAATGAGAAAACCAAAAATCAAAAAAACCGTTATATGGCAGGTACCGTTAATAAATGTTTTTGGTAATTTTTTTTTTCTTACTAAAAGGTATTTGTATTTGTATTTATCATATCTACAGTAATACACTTATTTTTTTTTTTTGTCAAAATCGTTGGAGCTGTTTTTGAGATAAATAAGCTTTTCCTTAACGGTTGTATGGCAAGTACCGTTATTTTTTGAGCTAAAAAAAAATTTCAATTTCCCCTCTGGAGAGTTACAAAAAAACCTTTAGTTCAAAATTTGAGGAAAATCGTTTCAGTGGCTTAGGCTGTAGGTTGAGGTACGGACAGACAGACAGACAGACAGACAGAATTGTGCCACCCACTTTTTTCGTGTTCTCTATCATCGTAATTTCATGTTTGATTGTTATCTCGAATTTTTTTTTTTGCACGAATCCAAAACTTGCCCTATAGTACCTATATCGCAAGTAAAAATCATAACACTTAAGGATATCCTATTTGTTTCTGCTTGGATAAAATTTTGTTAAAAAAACACTCATGCAACTTAACATCATAATTTAAAATGGCTAGTGCATTGGGATCTGTCACGATGGAAGACTTGCAATCGAATATTAGCTTATTCCACCCGCCATTTTCGAGGGATTATATCAATTATATCCGGCTACAGCAGAAAATCGTAGGCGTTCTCCATTCATGCCAATGGCAGCCCACAATACGGACACTGTATAGGCCAGGAAACCACTAGAACCTCCTTCTTTGCACAGAGGTTGTACTAAAGACCATAAAGAAACGAGGACTCTTCTTGATTCTAGTTTATGGTTCTAGTTGATTTTTTATTGCCATAGAAAACTATGAATTTTTTTGATTCCAATTCGTAATCAGTTGAGTGGAGTCATCCATAACGTGAGAAGCGCAGTATCACAGAAAAAAGAATTACATACGCATCCCAGTACATATAAAAATTACCAATTTTCAATACTTTTCCTATAAAGCTTTTTCTTCCTCCTCAAAAATTAAATCGACAGAGACGTTTATAATAAGAGCTTTTTACTGTGCCTACAGAATTTGTTTTCATCATTCATTAGGTAAAATAGGTAATGAGATGGTTTGTGCACGTTTTTCTAATATCTGTTGCTCCTACGAAAAAAAAGTGTTACAATATTTTTTGTGTAGAATTTTATGAGCAATAATATTAATTCAATAATTAACCTACAGAGTTTGTTATTAGCTCATTTTTTAGATAATTTTACTGTCTAAATGTTATTCTGTCATTATTTTGTTGTGAAATAAAATTCGATCGAGCTGTTGAATAAAAACCAAATTACTTTCTTTTCCAAGATGACGGCCTTCTCCTTACCCCGGGCAGGCAACCCACAAACTTGGTTTTATATTGAGGAAATATAGCCAAACACAATTCGTACAAAAAATTTTGCCCATCGATTAATGAAATTTAAATACATTTTTTGACAGAATAAGCTTCACCATGAAGTTCTTGTACGATTTTCTCTGAATCTATTAATTGTATGAGAAAAGTATGTAAATCTTTTTTGTGTAAGATAACATAAGCTACAATTTTTACCTTCACATTTTTTCAAAAAAAACTGCTAGTTTTCGTGAAATAAAGAAACAACTGAATGAATCTACGAAACTTTTTAGGAAATGCTGAAGACGTCAAAACAAAGCTCTCCATCGAATTTCAGCTTTGACGGAATTTTTCGAAGTTTTGCCATTTGTTTTTGTGCTATTCCTGTGCTATTCCTTTTTCTCTCTAAGAAATCCTTAATTAAAATGTATGAATGTAGCGTACTTTCATACTATCTGGTTTAAGACGAAAGCTAAAATTTATTAATGATTTTCTCAAAGATGAATGAAGGTATTTGGAAGATTCAAAAAAGAATTTCGAAGCAAAATTTTCATACTTTAGAATTATACTATAAACATTAATTCGAAAAAAAATTACCTCGAGTTTTTTTTTAAACAATTTGCATCAAAACGCATTCCTTTTTTATTTTTAGATTTGAATATCTTAAAAATATGACGTGCTAGAGCAATTTCTAGGCCAGATTTGAACTCAGCGCATCAAAAACCACCAAAAAAGTATATCTTGGTTCATGTTAAAGACAAAAATTCAAATGTTGTCACGCAAAGTAGGTAGTAAATTAGTGTTTTCTAGTGGATTTTCGGAAACAGTAAAAACACGTCAATTTTCAACTAGCACTTGAGTCCAAATGGGTTGCCGCAGAACAAAAACCTAAAACAGAGATTTTTTGGAAATTGTTTATGCTTTCAATTGCTCTCTGATGTAATTCACGAATAATGGATAGTTTTCAAGCCATAAGTACTAAATCGCTATGTAACGAAAACGATGGATTTTGAACGATAAATTGTAATATAGGTAGTACAAGAATTAAGTCTGTTATATCTCTTTTTTTTACAGTTCCTCGATTTTCGATTCATTCGATATCAAAACGCACGTACCAGACCCCTATATTCATATTTTGGTGATGCATCCACAGCCAAACTAGCTGTTACTATAAGCGCTCAAAGTAAATGACGGTAGTGTTTTTTATTTTTAGTTCTATACTTACATCATAACATCTACTTAATTATTTATTCAAAAGCCTTGATAGACCTTAAACTTGAATATGTATATTAATAATAGCTTTTTATGGCCTTTAGTCCAAACAATTTTCGTCCGGCTTACTCACTTGGACTAATCAGTGGCATTGTGCGGGCCTTTGTCATACGCAATTTGTATTAAGTTCAGTTTAACTTTTTGGCAAAAACCACTGTAAACTATATCTAACAAGATTAGAGTTTCCTAATCATTAAGCTGGAAGTTTTTTTGTCCGGGGCTGGGCATAGCTCCTATAATTTTCTTAAAAACTAGAATCATCTAGTTTTCAGTTTTTGATTAAGAATTAATTAGAGCAACGAATTTCAGAAAAAAAAAATGATATATAATTTTACAATTTTGAGAAATTACACTTTAAACCTATTTTGTTTTGCTTTTTTCTCGCAAATTTTGAGTTTAAAATTCATTTTTTCAAAAACCATGCATAGATTTCACTTGATTTAAAAACTGGCTAATAGAACAGAGTATTGGCTTTAAATAAAGGTATAAAACTTTGTTATAAGTATTACCATTATTTTTTAATATTTTTTTTACATTTTTGGTACTGTTTTTATGAAATTGCCCCTCCCGCCCAAATGGGGTGAGATAGACCCCCCCCTCCTATAGTAAAAAATGCTTGTATTAAACTGTTCTACAAAAAACCGTTATTATTTCTTGACGCCTGAGTTATCGTACTCGTGCCCAGATTTCGTATCAAGAAAATCAGTACATTTATTTATAAGCTTTGAAAAAAAGTTTAATTTGAAAAGGCAACGAAAATCATTCGAAATTACAAATTCTAAAGAAAATTTAAATTTCATATTAGAACACAACTAACACCCAAAGCAGACACTACAATCGTCCTGAGACCCATCGTTTCCATAGCAATTCATAATAAACAAAAATAACAAACAATGCTATTATTGAAAAATTCCCTTTCGAATACACCAACTTTTTATAATTAAGGAAATTAATTTTTATGTTATACACCAACCTCATCATAATATTTAAAGTTTTTTGTCGGAGTCCATGATTTGACCCCCTCCCCCCCTCAGGCTCTGGTCCAGACCAAATATGTATATCTGAAAATATCCTTTAATTTTAATATTGTTTTTAGAATATGGCTATGTTCTGATAGCTTCTGTTCGACGTTCATGGTTTGCCCCTCCAAGACATTTGCCAATATTTTCTATTGAAACTTAGGTTATTGGTTTTTTTTTAATTTTTGAGGCAAACTCAAATATGCAGAGAAGGATATAGTTCAGTAATTATTATTTCATAGATTTAAGGGGGGGGGGGGGGGGGGTGGAAGCGGAAAAAATTCAGTTATGTCCTAGTTTCTCCAAAACTATAATTTTTGTTTGTAATTAGGTACAAATTGTAGCTTATGTAATTCTATACAAAAAAAAAATTTACATCCTCTTTTCATATCGTCGGCTAAGTGTGAAAAGCAGCTAACTCCTATTTTACGGTTTTTTTCTTCAAAAACTTATTTAAAAAAGTGTTCGTATTATTTGGATAAAACCAATATTACATTTAGTATTTTTCTACACTCGTTAATGCTAAATTCAGTAGAATTGAAAAGATTTGAAAGATTTTTGTATTTCTTAGCAATTTTTTAAGTGGTCTATATTGATAAAAAAATGTGGAGTTAGCCGTTTTTCACTCAAAGCCGACGATTATAGAGATGAACGTGCATCCACTTCATGGTGTATCAAATCACATCTTCTTATTACAAAAACAAGTTTTTAGGGTACCCAGGGTAAATGGAACAAATTTGAAAATTAGAGTGATTTCATACATTAGTGACTTAATAGGTATTAAAGCTCATTAAATTCAACACAGAAGAAAATTATGATACTTTTCTCGCAGGATCAACAGATTTTGAAAAGAACGTGCAGTACACTGACCAAAAAGTGAGAAAGTTGAAAGTTAATTTTCAGAACATCAATATGTTAACAATAGAATATGAAGAAAATTTGAAAAGAAATTCTTCTGTTTAAGTGGAGTGACTGAAAATTAATAATTCAAGTTAAAAGTTCAAGTGGCTCAACTATCGTACCTGGGCGAAACGCAATTATGGAGTTGAGCTCACTTGAACTTTTAACTTGAATTATGAATATGCTAACAACATAATTAACATTTTTGAAAAAAATGCTCTATCGGTCAGTTAAGGTGACAGAAATATTATCACTAGGCATTTAAGAAATACTTTACCAGAAATTTTTTTCAAGTGTGCTGCCATAAGCCATACGCTATTCGACATGCGCAATTGCACATATGAACCTATAGACGAACTTTCAAAAAAACATTTAAAAGTAAAATGTTGGATTTAAATATTCTTAAGGGTTTAAAAGTCGTAGGGTACCAAGTTTAAAAAAAAGAATATTTTCCTAGTTACCTTCGAAATTTATTTTTAGTTTTCAAAAAATAACTGAAATATTTTTTAAGAATTTTAAAAAAGTATTTTTTTTTTTAATTTTGGTATTCAGTATACTCGTACAATCAAAGATTTTACTTTCTTAAGGCTTTGTGCATAAAGAATATACCTATTTCTTAAAAAAAAAACAGAAAACGCTATGCACGAGTAGGAAATCTATTCAACGGCTCAGTGTTGCCATTTGGCCCCTTTGGTATCCAAATGGGCCCTACCTTGCGTTCGGGACCCGTGCCCCAACTTTTTGAAAAATCACCCAATTGACCTTTTTTTAAATTCTATTTTTATCAATTTTCGTACTTAATTCTGCAGAAAGACCGAAGAAAGAGGTAACCCAATTAAATGTAGATATTCGAATGTAAAGCAATTCTACATTTTGGTTGTATTTTCATAAGATACACTTTTATTTATTTATTTATTTATTTATTTATTATTTATTTAAATGCTTTGCTCCTGATACTCCTATATTTTTTCTGTTTATTCTCTCCTTTGTGGAATTTCCTTTCCAACACTGAACAGCTTAGGCTCTAACTGGATAGATAGAATTGTGAGACTCACTTTTTTCGTCTTCCCTATTATCGTAATGACAAGTTCGATCAAAAATTCAAAATAACGAATTTTAAATTAAAAATAATAATTCAACAAATTTCCTCTGTGGAAAATGACAAAAAATTTCATTAAAAAATGGTGTTTTCATAATAGGTACCTACATACTTAAATTCTTTTTAATTTCAATAAATTTTTTGCGAGCGATTTAAAAAAAATCAACTTCAAAATTTTTTGAACTACATAATACATAGCATAAATGCCCATAACCAAAATAGGTAATGAAGCACACACAATATCAGTCCATCTTTTAAATTTGTAATATGTATGTATGTACATTATATACATATACCTACATATGATCGTTAGTTAACGAAAAGGGGGGTTTACATTGCATGACAGCATCGCTTGATGGAAATGGAACAGTATTCAAAATCTTTTAAAAACCATACAACATTGCTTGTCAAGCGGTTGTTTCTTGCGTTCAAATGATCAAATCAAGCCATGTTGTCAAGCAATGTTGGTCCATGTGAACCCCCCTAAACAGAGCCAACCCCAGTAGGAAATTTTCAAAAATTCACATACGACGCAGGCTGGCCAGATTGGGTTATTTATCGTAAATTTTTCCAAAATTGCCAACAGCAATTTCATAAGGATAGCCCAATCATAATTGGGCTATAAATAGTCCAAATCTAATCTTGGGCGCTATTTTTGTCTTTTTTTTCATATAAATGAATCATATTAAAAAAACATTTTCTCGCCCTATAGACACGAAATTTTTGTCGCAAACCTCAGCTTCGGATTCAGCATCCCCGAAAACATAAAGCAGGGGAAAAATCAAAATTACCCCTCAATTTGCTCGCTAAGAGAAAATTAAAAGAAAATGTGTTTTAGTATTGGGTTACTATTTAGGCAACTTTTTCGGTACCAATTTTGAGTTACACATTTTTTTAAATTGGGCTATTGAACTAGCTCAAGACATGGCAACCCTGATACGATGATGAATATCTTTATCATTTATTTGGAAACCACATACCAGACTCGGATTTTTTTTTTCTGGTATCCATTTACTTTCAATAGAAATTTGAAAATGCGGAGTGCGGTAGCATAACATTGCCAGTATTGATAATCAAAACAAAAACTGTAAACACATGCTTCCTGAAAACAGAGAAGCAAACTGACTTTTTCGTCATTATGTAGCTGTTGAAGGAGAAATAAAAAAAAAAAATGAACCCCTTTTCTGCATGTAGCTCCTTTATTATGTTAGAAGATAAGAGAGAAAACATAATAAATTGAAATACTGTCCGCTCTTTAAGATCTATAGAAGCTTTTTAGAAAGCTGTTTTTTTTTTGACGAATTTCGTTTTCATGGGAATTGGTTCTCATGTGGATGCTACATCTGTATATTCTAATATCTGTGCTCTAAGCATTGGCGGATACAGAGGGGGGGTAGTAACTCCATGGAACTGGACCTTCTTTTCTTTAGGCCTTAATAAATAAAATCTCCCACGAGATTGTAGGAGATGTAAATGCGAGATTGTTAAAAGTGGTACATATATTGCAATTACGAGATTATGAAAAGCGAGATTGAGTTTTTTTTTTAATACAATACCTAATTGAATTATGTAAAACATGGCCCCTCCTTGGGCAAAAGTCTGAATCCGCCTATGGCTCAAAGAATGTGTTCGTTTTATTTATGGTTTGTTTTAACTGGTCAAAACTTGATGTGTTGTAAAATAATAATTAAGGTACGATGAGACAACCAACGTAAATATTCAATGCTTTGATTCGTTGTATTGTTAACATCAACGTAGTGGCTGCTGATGACAATTCTGAAATCGAATCACGTTGCATTTTCTTTGTTTACACAAAAATAACCATTAGTAGATAATTTCTGATGACCACTCGCACTAAAAACTGTATTTCAATTATATTTATTCCCCAGCATCTGTCAATTAAGAGAATGAAATTCTACTAGATTTCATTAAAAAAATAATAAAAATTAAAAAGAAAGCTACAAGCATCATTTACACAGGCGACAATTTGCTATTATTTTTGCCAGAAAATGGCAAAAATGGCATTCATTAACATGAAAACAAATAATAGCACTTTGAAGCTATTTCATTCTGGCGAGAATGAGTGAGTTTATTCTGTATCGTGTTATTCCAGTTATTTAAGCTTTTTGCTTCGGAAAAAAATGGCGGAAAGCTGGATTTTGGTACATAACATCCCCATGGCATTCTAAGGAAACTGAGTGCCGCTACAAATTTTACGGGGTGTCAAAGGCCCCCCCCAAACGGTTTTTAAGGAATATCTCCCGAACGGTAACTCTTACAGAAAAATGTTTAGGACTGGGTTGTAGCTTAGAAAATTTCCTACAAGAAATGTCAATTAGATTTTTTTCATAAGAGTAACCGTTTTCGAGATAACTCAATCGGTGAGTTTAGTTTAAGAAAAAAACAGGTATTTATTTTTTTTAATTATTTATTTATTTAAAAATATTTTTTGCAATATAAAATTACAAGAAATAAGTAAATAGGATAAGACATTAACAAACTAGCCATCAGCCTTTAGAATTCATACATAAGTTGGGAAAGTTCCCCATTGATTCGGGCTCCGCTACATTAATCACAAGGGATCGAAGGTCACGAAACATGGTATTTCGTTTATGCAGGGTGATTCGTATTAAATGTGACAAAAAGCTAGATTGTGAAGGATTGGTTGAGAATAGATGAAAATCGTATAGGAGTGGGGTTCTATTCTCCCCCGTTTAGGCGGGAGGGGAGGGCATTTTTTTTAAAGAAATGGACTTAAAACAGAAAAAAAAATATAAAAATATATCTTTTTGTTAAGCCAAAAATCCCTTTTTTTATTTTTATTTAAAATAAAGTTCTCTGAGCAAATAGTTTTTAAGCAATTAATTTTCGAAATCAAAATTAAAAAAAAAAATAGAAAAAAAATATTAAAGTATTTTTTTTTTCAAAATCTTATATAATTAAGTACTCTTTTTGTTTTCAAAATTCAATGGTTTTCTGTTTTTGACTATTAGTTAAGATGAACCTTAGAGTTTAAAAACAAATTTAGCACTTAATCATAAAAAAACAAGTTTGAAATTTTCTTTAAAATTTTTTTTCTACAAAATTTTGAGTTTGAAAATAATTTTTTCAAATACTTCATATCAAACAACTTTATTTAAAATTAGAATAAATGAAGGAGTTTTTGGCCTTACAAAAAGGTATAAAATAACATTAGCGGTGTTACCGTTGTATTTTAATATTTTTTTCCTGTTTTGCTTCAATTTCTTAGAAAATTGCTCCTTCCGGCTAAATGGAGGAGAATAGAAACCCCCTTCCTATACGATTTTCGTCTATTCTCAATCAACCCTACATGCTGTAGCTTTTTGTCATATTTTAAACGAAATACAGTGATTCATGACGTTATGATTATGATTAATGCAGTGGAGCCCGAATCGATGGAGAAACTTCCTACAACCTTTCAAAAAATCCGTGTATATATTATTTTGAACTGTTTTCTTATTTTTCTGGAGGATGCCATGCAAAAAAAAACTCACCGGGTACTTAACCTCAAAGGTGATGTAAAAGAGTAAGAAACATAAAATCCGTAACTCTTACGATTGAATTATCTCGAAAGCGGTTACTCTAATGAAAAAACTCTACTTACGGTTTTTTGTAGGATATTTTCTAGGCTACAACCTGGTCTTTGTCAATTTTTCTGTAAGAGTTACCGTTCGGGATAGGTATATTCCTTAAAAACCTTTAGAGGGTTGCTTTAACCCCCCGTAAAATTGTTAGCGGCGCTCTTATCGATGGGGACTTTTAACAATTTTCTTAGAATGCCATGGGGATGCTATGTACCGAAATCCAGCTTTCCGCCATTTATTTAAGGCTTATATGACTGTAATATTAAAGGGCACGGTAGTGCCCAGCCAAGTTCGCTGCACTACACCCTTTTTATAGGAACAAACTCAGGCGATTTTCAACCCCCCTCTAACTTCAGTACCAATAGAGTCAAAAACTTCAAATTCGCAGTATTTGCTGAACTGATCAAACACAGGTGGCTTACCAAATTTCAACTCCTTACCATGAGTAGTTCCCGATATATAGCACTTCAAAAATCGCAAAAACCGTAACTAACTGACTCTCTGACTCACTGACTCACTGACAGATCATCAAAATTATGGAGCACTTCCCGACATCGTAGAAACTTGAAATTTCGCACAACGGTAGGCTTTGTAGTGCATACAAAGGAAAAATCGAAAATCTGCAATTTTCTATTCAGGGGGCGTGGCATCCACCCCCATTCTTAAAAATTCTTATAAATTATATGGAGCACTTCCGATTGTTGTAGAACGATGAAAAATAGTAGGTTGGGAGGGCTTGAAGTACTTAGAAAGACAAAAATTGAAAATTTGGAATTTTCCATTCAGGGGCGTGGCATCCACCCACATTCCTTAAAATTATTATAAATTATATGGAGCACTTCCGATTGTTGTAGAACGATGAAAATTGGTAAGTCGGTAGGGCTTCAAGTACTTAGAAAGAAAAAAAATGAAAAATTGAAATTTTCCATTCAGGGGGCGTGGCATCCACCCACATTTTTAAAAATTTTGATAAATTATATGGAGCACTTCCCATTGTTGTAGAACGATGAAAATTGGGAGATCGGTAGGGCTTAAAGTACTTTGAAAGAAAATAAATGAATCTTGGATTTTTTCGTTCAGGGGGCGTGCCATCTACCCACTTTATCAGAATTGCTATTATTTATATGGAGCACTTTCGGTTGTTATGAAACTTTGTAGAGCGGTAAGGCT
The DNA here is from genome assembly GCA_963921185.1 of Dasysyrphus tricinctus. Lineage (NCBI taxonomy): Eukaryota > Metazoa > Arthropoda > Insecta > Diptera > Syrphidae > Dasysyrphus > Dasysyrphus tricinctus. Next base: position 17,552,450 of record OY992532.1, on the reverse strand, counting down.
TGACTTTCACCTGGCAAAATAAATCTTTGCAAAAAGGAGTGAAATCACAACAAAAACATAAATGTTAAAAAAGGAGCCAAGTTCTTATGTGTACAAGAAACCTGTGCGTAAAAAGTCTGCCAAAAAAAGTAATGAGATCTAAAATATATGCCAAGTTTTAAGTTCATGAAGTTTAATATCAAATATCTTAAGTAGATTAATATCGAAACAATTCCAAATTATGGCAGAAATTTGGTATTTAATGATTACTGATTAAAATTTGGTGGATTTACTTGGCAAGTTTTCTCTTAAATACTTACTTAGTCACAAATTTAAAATGTATGAAAACTTGACCAGTGAACCCACCAAATTTTAATCAGTAATCATTAAATACCAAATTTCTGTCATGATTTGGAATTGTTTCGATATAAATCTACTTAAGATATTTGATATTAAACTTCATGAACTTAAAACTTGGCATATATTTTTACATTACTTTTTTTGGCTGACTTGTTGCGCACAGGTTTCTTTTACATATAAGAACTTGGCTCTTTATTTAACATTTATGTTTTTGTTGTGATGTATTTATTGTAATTATTTGCAAATTAGTGTCACTATGTATCTAAAAAGACGTCATTTTATTAGCAATATGTATTTATTGCCAGTTGACCTCTTGCAATTTGTACCTTTTATCCCAATCATTTATACACGATTATGTCATTAATGGCAGAAAAATGGTGGAAATAATATCAATTTGTCACTCATGTATAATTACGTCACTCAATATAAAAGTGATGTTTCCTTCAGCAAATGTCACTCCCAACTATAAAAATGTGCCAGATTTAAACGACTGACAAGTTGCCATAATTTTGTCTGACTTCATTAGATAAAATGGCATTAAATTTGTTAGTATTTTTTTTTTTTAAACACCCTGACAAGTTCAACTGATGACGTTTCATCTTAACAGTCCACTCCACTGGCGTATTCTTATGCCTAGAGGGGTGTAGGGTTGTGCCTTGTGCTTATCATTTTGAAACAATCTGCTTTCGTTTCGAGTGAGATAAGCATTTTCAAAAATCAATTTTTAGTTGTGTTTATACCTAACTCTAGCAGAGTAAAACATTTTTATTAGGTTATGTTAATTTGTAATACTATCAGAAAAATTCAATCTTATTAATGTGAGGTAAATGTTTTAAAAAAAACACCGTAATGCTTTTTCTTCATTTCCATCTTTCAACCCATATAAGCATGTTACATACCTACAGTAAACAGTACTTTTCCATAACACATCCCCTAACTTATTCTAAAGTTTGGGTTTGAGTTGGATATAGAAAGGTATTTCACCACAAAATATCGCATACGCACAACGATACGCTCTAAATTCACTCTTCTAATCAGAGAATCTTACTATCAAACAGTGTTGCCATAATAGCATTATAAGTGCTGGAATAAGCATGAAAGAGAAGTGAAACTTTATGAAATTTTAAAATTATACCAAATGTCATTTAGGCATTATCATTGTATTTGATTTTGAATTCTTGAATGTCATAATTTATATCAATAATCATATTATATTCTAGCGTTAAATTGTCAGCTTTTCTAAAATTTTGAACATATGAATTTAAAATGTGATAGTATGGTGGCTGACTGAATTACAATTCAACCGATGATGAATTTCGTTAGGCTAGTCAATAGTCATGAAGCGGATTGCAGCACAAATTTTATTGAGTCATTTAATTTGCTTTATTAAATAAAATAAGATTAATTGATTTATGAAATAAATTAAATTTATTAAAATTCTATGACTCAACGAAAAAAATGCTGTTTAACATCCATTCAAAAAAAAATAACTTGCTATTAATTTTTGTTTGTGTATTCTGTTTTTTGAGCTCCCATGCGATTTAGCATTATGAAAATCTATCATAATGAAATTAGAGATTATGGCAATGGCAACACTGCTCTCAAGATTGCCAAATTATTTTTTTTTTTTGAAAACTTGAGAGCAGCGTTGCCGGAAAATATTTTTTTATAGTGCCATTGCCAACAACAGAAAGTGCCATTTTGGGCCCCTGGGTGCCACCAACGGAATAAGTAAAAAATATCTTTTGACTTGTATGTACATATGTCGTTTTTCAGTGTTTAAAAGATTTGATTTTTTTGCGAAAAGATTAGCACTTTGTCTATTCTTTTCATATTTTATCCAAGAAAGGGAGATCTCAAGATGAAAGCTGATGCTATCTTTCTATTTTGGGAGATTTGATCTGTTTTCATCCCTACATGCATACATTCTTCTGTCGAACGTCAAATCGAAATTTGACAATTTGTTTGTTTTTAAATATTTGTTCTGAAAACAAAGTGTTTATGTCCTACCTGTGTTAATTGTCTTTTCGTAGATACTACTCAAAATGATGCCCAGATGTTTTATTCAAAAAACCGATTCGGGATTTTAAGATCAAATCTTTCAGATTCTAATGAAATATGGTATTAATTTAAAAGAGTAAATATTTTGACAGATGACAATTAGTAGAGTGTTGCTTTGTGGGTTGTGTTCCAAATTATACAAAACTATTATTATCTATATGGAACTAAATATTTTAAGTATGCAAGTGTTGCTTAAAAACATTCTAAGAAATATTGTTAGCTTAAACAACATCAAAGTGCCATATGAAGTCTAAGAGTGCCACAGTGCCATTTGAATGAAAAGATGCCATAAGTGCACGATTGTGCCACATCGGCAACGCTGCTTGAGAGTTGAATTAGGTATAGCTACAAATGCTTAGAAGGAATATGTCAGTCAAACTATAACTCTCCTATCGTTCACAGCATTTGGTAGGTACAGGCAAATAATAATACTCATTATAAATAAACAAGTGTTTGTCACAAAACATAAGGTTTAAAATCACTCAAAAGTTCAATCATGGATGGAATAAAGGATGGAGCTAAGGCCACAAAAGAAGGTGTCCAGAAAATTGGTGGTGGAATTGCTGATGGAGCCAAGGATGGCGCTAAAGCAACCAAGGAAGGTGCTCAGAATGTCGGTGGGAAACTTTCCCAAGCCGGTTCGGAAATCAAGAAGACGGCCAGTGATTTGTTCACCAAATAAAACATTCAAAATGGAAAGTGATTTTATGCAACAGAAAAAAAGTACCTAAGCTAAAACTAAAAACAAGCTTTTGTGTTATTTCTGTGAACATAATAAACATGTTATAATATTCTTTCAAATTGGTTGTTTATTTTATAATTACTTTTGGTAGATTTCCGTAATTAAGGTGTATAGTTTTAAAGCGCATACCTACATACAGAGTAATGCGTATTCAGAATATTTATTTCAATTGTAAACCTTTGTTTATATCTATCTATATAAACCTTTATGGAAAGGAACAGAACCTTTTCAAATGGCAAGTTGGTGCTTATGGTTATAGGTATGGGGCAGCTTTTATCGAACATCAGTAGGTACCTATACTTGATTTTTTTACTTTAATAAAAATACATAATATGATTTAGCACCTCAATATTTATTTATTTGTTCTGTCAGTTGTTATTTTAAAGTTCATTTTTTTATTAAAATACTAGATACCTTGTGCTTGCTTTGATTTGTTTATCTTTCAAGGTCAAAAGTCTGAACCTTTACATCCTGAATTAATGTAGATATATACTTATGTACATACATATGTATAATGGGGCAGACAGTATTTCTCCCATCTCATCAGTATATTTTTGTATTTGAATGTACAGCTTTTGGTCACATTTTAATGAAATACCATAAAGAGAAAAAAATCGTTTTGGTACAGTACAACCTTAGGATATGACATAATGTTTTCAAGGTTATTTTCAGTGCTGAAACAAATGACACGAAACCAGTTATTTGTATGCTCATAAAAAGTCACCCTTCCTTAATAAAACTTGGTAAAAATATTTTATTAACTACGAGAATGATGAATCAAGAGAGCCCACAGATATTGGATTCAGGGGAAACAACATTTACTACGTTTACATGTGGTGTTGAAGCGAGCTTGAAGCTCGCTTCAACTCTTTGTATACCTGGCTCGAGTTGAAATGAGCTTGATTCGACTCGATTCCGCTCGGGGAGCTGAGTCGAGTCGAAATTTGTGACGAAAAACCTGGGTCGAGGAGTTGGCTTTACAGATAATACACTTTGGTCTGTTTATTTGTATGTTTGTCTTCAAATATAGTTTTGTTTAACTAGATACGTGTAGTAAAGTACTCGTGTTAATTCAATTATATTTGCTTTGCATTAAAATAAATACATTAATGCCATTCATTTTTCTGGAATCTCAATACCATTTCAACTCATCTCTAAATGGAGCACTCAACTCAAGTAAAGAAAAACCTGGGTTGAATATTCGACCCTATTTCAACTCGAGCTTTCGATTCTGCTTGTAAACGTAGTAATTATAACTTCAATCAAATGCGACGGACTTCTACTTCCCAGTTTGAATTAACTCATACTTAGACATGATTTTACTCCAAACTATGTATGTATGTAGGTACTTGTACATATACATAATTATATCACGTTGCTTGTTGCTTTCTTTTTTGTTGTGCTTTTTCTACTCCTTTTTATTTGCAACATATGTACCTATGTGCTTGTACCTACAGATAGGTAAGGTACCAGGTTAGGTAGTACCATGTGAAAAGTAAAAAAATCCAAGTCGAGGTTTTGATCAAAGGACAATAGGTCAAAATGTGTGGAAGGTGGTCTAGAAATCAATGACAACGACAACGAGAAATAAATTTCGTTGGAAAGGAATTCTGTGGTGTTTGGGAGAAACATGATAGCTCCATTTTAAAATTTGCGTCTTTATGTAAGCTTTACCTACATCAAACTGGAAGCCAAACGGGTTTACTTATTTCCTTCAAATTTAGATTAGTTATGAGAATATGTTCTTTGTCATATTGAATTTCAAATTTGAAGGAAATCGGTGTACCCGTTTAGCCTCTAGCGGAGTTATCATGTTTCTCACAAACACAACAGAATTGCAATTTGCTGATATATAGTTAGTTTAGCAGCTCATTTCAATTTTTCTTTTTCGTTTGTTTATTTTTTAACAAAAAGTGTTCATAAGACCGTAATTTTAAAACTATGTGTGGAAAAAAGTATATCTACAATTAAACTTAATATCAATGAGTATGTTGCATCGAAAACTGAAATATTTTCCAGTTATAGAAAACTAATTATCTAATTAAGCTGTCATCAATTTGATAATTTAAATTCAAACGCAGTTGAAGGAAGTATAGGTACATACAATATCTCAGACACAAACCATATAAAGCTTTGTCATCATGTACCAGTGCTTCTTCAACTACCACAGTTGAGCTTACAAAGCATTTGCAGACGAAGAAAGGTTTTTTTTTAATGCATCTCATTCAGAAATATGAACAAATAAATTAAAAGAAAAAAAAATTGGTGGCGCAACAGCTCGTGGAGAACCAGGGCCTAGTAATGACATACAACTCTCATCCATTCCTGTGAGCGTGTTTTGTTGAGGGGACCTACAATTTTATGCCGAGTCGGAACGGCTAGATGAGAAGCACTTATTCATGACAAGTATACTCTTGAAGGATTTATCAGTTCCTCGCAAGAGGCAGTACCTCGGAAAAAATCAGTTTTGCTTTATATAGGAGGCAGCCAGCCAGCGGCTGGGAATCGAACCCAGACCATCGGCATATCAGTCCAATGCACTAACCTTAAGCAAATAAATAGGGGACAGTCAAAACGACAACTCTTTTGATCTTTATAAATTTTGTTCTCAAAAGCTTCAAAACTGAAAGTTCATCGATACAAACCACTGAAAAATTTGTATTGTATTGTTTCAACTTCGCAAATTACGGTTGCGTTCGATGCTCAAGGTAAAAATAATAGATTATTTATTAGACTAACATCATAAACAACTCAGCAGAAAATCAGGAGCCAAATTACAGCTTCAGAAACCGAGTGAGAAAGTGCCGTCAGTGATGAAATGAATGAGTAACCATTTCAAATTTAGGTATACTATATACAGTAGTAGTATAGTCATGTTACTCGAAAACTGATCGGGGCAACTCGGCCCCATCACTACCACATCTGACGGAAGGTCTGATGTATATAGTAACTGGACTTGTTTCTCAAGGAAATGATTAGTAACTAATGCCTAAAACAATGTTTCACAAATTTGTGTGTGGTGGTTGTCGTTTTGATTCTGATTAGGAAACTTTTCCTGCAGTCGAGCACCTACGCACTACCTTGCGTTGCTTTTGTATCAGCTATTTTTTCACAATAGAGATTTTAACAACATAAACCTATCCGGATAGCTTTGGATAGGATCAACAGAAAAAATGCATCTAGCTGTGTTAATTTTTTCAGTCGCGACACTCATTAAAAGAAGAGCCTGTTTAGATTGTGAGTTTTCACTTGGCGCAAGGAATATACAGAAAAGGACACATGTACACAATTATGGATGAGTAGGTACCTATCTACTTATCATTATAAAACACATAGCTTATACACACTATCATGATCAATTAATAAAGAATCCAGGAGTCCAGCTAACCAGATAGAATCTAAAAAACATAATCTAAAATCATAAGAATTCGAATCGGTGTCCGTTGAAAAAATTAAGTATTCGCCACAGTGAACCAAACTGATATAAAATCTGTAATATATTGCCAATAATAAAAGTGTCAGTATTTAATAATGGCTTTTCTAAAGTCACTCAAATAAGACTTAAGTGCAACAACAAATTTTGAGATTTGACAAGCAAAGATGACCTCTGGGTCCACCATTTTCACCAATTATGATAAATGTTCAGAAGTAAATAAAAATTTAAAAAAGCTAATGAATAATTATATGCTTAATGATGTATATCAAAGTTTTCAAAAAAAAAATGGTCCAGTATTTCAATACCCGTTAGATGATTTTTTTTGAAACTAGTCTTAAAAATATATATGTATAAATACTCAAAATTGAAAACCATTTTTTTTTAATATAACTAAAATACGAGTATATAAAAAATTTGTTTTTAAGAAAACCACTCTAACGATTAAATTTTGTTGCATATACATTAGGGTGGTCATAATATGGTTGTATTTATTTGTTTTTTACTATTTGGATGGGCCTAAATCAGCTCCAAATGAAGAAAAAAAATGTTCTAACTTTTTCAGATTTGTATTTTCATTCCCTATAGTCGCCGTGAGGTAAATTAAATTTCCTTTTTTTTCATATGCTAGTGGATTCACTTAAAATCTGCCCAAAAACTCGGAGCATGTAGGTTGAAAGAAGACAAGGAAAACAAACTTATTGGAATGGGGTATTTCCCCTCGCTTGGACAGGAGGGGAAATTTTATAAAAAGAAAAAATCAACGGCAATACTTATATTATTGTTTTGTAGCTTCTATGAAAGCCAGAAGTCCATTCTTTTGGTTTATTTAATAAAAAAAATTTTTTTACTAACAGTCTCGGCAATTTTTGTTTTTTGAGTTTTCAAACTCAAGATTTTGAAAGAAAAGTTAATTTTTTTTTCAAAATGTTTGGTGTCAAAAAAAATTTTGCCAAAATTGCTTATAAAAAAAAACTTGATTTGGATATAAATTATAAGAATGGGTTTCTGGCTTTCTTAGAAGCTATTAAACACCACTGTAAGTGTTCCCGTCGCTTTTTAATAATTTGTTTTCTATTTAAAGTAATTTTTGTATAAAATTGCGCCTCTTTTCCAAGCGGGATGAAATATTACCCCCCTCCCGTGGGAGTTTTTTTTTTTTCTTCTTCCAACCTACATGCTATGAATTTTTCTACAGATTTTACGTGAATCCACTAGTATTTATATGAAAAAATATGCAAATAAAAATCTGAACACATTTGGGAATTTTTTTCTTTCTTTGATTAGAGCCGATTTAGGCCCATCCAAGATGAGCTTTTTCGTTATTTATCGAAACATAGCCAACCCAGTGAAGGTTGCCACTTGAAAATAATAATTTCGTGTCCAAAATTGAAAATAAAAATGAAATAAAATAATCAAGAAAACTTAAGTCTGAAATCCATTATTAGTAAACATAGATATCCATGCAATGTGAAATGTTCATAATAAAAAAAGGTTTTTTCCGCAGTCGTCCAAAAACTAGTGGGACGTGGGCAAAAGTAAAATTCAATTATTTTGTTGACAAAAAAGAAAGAAATTAGTTTCAAAGCAAGCACGAATCAAAAGTCTTTTCCAAAGACAACATACGATGAAACTCAATTTTTGTGAAAACTTTTCCCCAAGAGATCAAGATTGATATTCCAATTTGATTTGGAATTCATTTCACATTATGTAAAAACTAACTAAGAATTGTTCCCTTTAAAGGACTTAACATAAATAAAAGTTGCGAAACATAAGTTTTTAATTACTGAAATTAAATTCTTAAAGTTGTTTTCAAAAAAGTGCTTTAGGTATGCATTTATTTTTTGTCAATATAAAAAGTAAGTTCGAGTATTTCTTCTTTCATTTCGCAAAAAAAAAAATAATTTACAACGAGGCCAAGTGAAAAAATAATGGTCAAATTTGGTCACAAATGACCAAAGTGACAACCGTTACTTCAGTAGGAAACTTCCAAAAATTCACATACGACGATAACGATCTTGACGATATTCACAATTGATTTGAAAACCGCAAACCAGACAAGGTTTTTTTTTAATTTGCATCCATTTATTTGTCCAGCAATTTGAAACTGCGGATGCGGACTTCGGTGGCACTACATAGCAAGTATAGATAATAAAAACAAAAACAATAAACACCGAGTTAATCCCTGAAAACAGAGAAGCAAACTAGTTTTTTATATTCGTTTTTCTCATACCTCTCGAAGGAGAAGAAGAAATCAGAAAAAAAAATTTAAACGTTTTTCTGTGTGTAGCTCTCCAATTATGTTAGTGAGGTAGGATAAAAAATACTTAAAATGTTGTCTCTTCTATAAGAAATATAAGCTTTTAAGAAAGCTGTTTTTTTTTTGACAAATTTCGTTTTCGTGAACATTTTTGTTTCCATATGGATGCTACATCCCTACATCTGTAGACTTTATTATATATGCTCTTGATATATGTGTCCGTCTTATTTATGGTTTGTTTTCACTAGGCAAAATTTAATGGGCTGAAAAATAATTGAAATACGATGCTTTGACTCGTTGTGGTACTGTCAACATCAATGCAGTGGCGTAGCTAGGATATTTACAGCTTGGGGCAAAACAATAATATATTATTATAAATTATAATTTGGCTCCCCTTCGGTCAAACCATAATCAAAAAAATTGATTTGCAAACAATTTTGTTAGCTATGTTTTTTTGTTTTTGAAGAATGGATCCAGATTGTTATAAACGATTAATTTCCCATTTGCTTTAACAACATCCAATTCTTCTATATTGTCTAAATATATTGCAGAGCAGTTTTGAAACCTTGTAAGATAAGTCCCTTAGGGGATCTGAAACTTTGGCACCTCATGTATGCGAAATAAAAAAAAAAAAAAAAAAAAAAGGAAATCCTAATTGGTGTTATTGGTCAGAAAAGGTCAACTAGTCCTAGAAATTGGTCACCCCCGATTACTTGTAGTCAAGCGTTAAAGTCTCTCAAGGTCTATTGATTTCAATAAAATAAAAAATAATTTTAATTTTTAATTTAAAAAAATTAAACTATTGTGTTAATTTACAACTCCCCATGAACAACAAGGATGATTGCCCCACCCCTGAAAAATTGAATACCTATACTTTACAATTAAATTAAGTTTTCAAAAAAAAAATATAATACAAAAAAACAAAAAAATTAGTAAAAATAAAGCTATAAGCAGCATTTACAATAGTTACAAAGTGCCATTATTTTTGCCAGAAAAATGTCAATTAATACGTTAATGGAATACAACATTTACATGAAGACAAATAAATGAGAATTAGAATGAGCAAGTTCATTCTTTATTGTGTTTGTATTGCAAAATGGTGTCACTGTGTACCTACACGGGCGCTGGGAGGCTGGGACATAAAGCCCAGGGACATAATGTCCAATTTTTATTTCTAGAGCTTATGTCCCACTTGAATCGTTCATAAAGCCGAAATTGAATTTGAAGCTTAAGTACCACACAAGTGAGACCCAAGCCCCAAATATTTTTTCCAAAAATAGGACATAAATCCCAAATTTTTTTTAGAGCCACAGAAGAATAAAGTGTTTTCGATAATTTTTGTGTTTTTCAAATCTCCTATAATCGAATTTCCTTAAATGCAAAAGAAACTTTGCATACACCCAACCTCGCACCCACCCCAAATCCTATAGTGTGCCCAAGCAGGGGGGTTGCATACATACCTCACTGTTTATTCGCCATAATGCTGGGTGCTAGCATTGATCTTATTTACACTTACCTTGCCTTACATAAATACTGTACTGGCTCTGGCACCCAGCATTACGGTGAATGAACAGTAAGGTATGTAAGGGGGGCATGCTGCCCCCCTGCAACCCTCCTGTTTGGGCACTCTATAGGATTTAGGGTGGATGCGAGGTTGGGTGTATGCGAAGCTTATTTTGCAATCAAGAGGGACATAAGCACCAAACAAAAATTGGGCCTTGTGTCCTGCGCCCTATGTCTCTGCGCCATTTATACGAAGTCATGGAAATATTTAATTCCAGTTAACCATTTCATTTACACTATTAGGTCATTAATATCAAGAAAATGAAATAAATAATGTAAATTTGTCACTATCGTGTATAAATGCGTCAATATAGCTTTAGGAAAATTGAAAAATTTTATTTCAAACACTAGTCCCATTTTAAACGACCAACAAATTGTCATAATTTATAAAATTTCTAATATAAATGACTTCATAAGGTAAGATGCTATTAAAATTGTTAATAATTGTTTATGAAATCACTGTATTGGCTTTCGGGAGTTTATGCAAGCGTTCATTACATAAAAGAGCCTCTTACCACTTGATAAACAATTATTATTTAATCACGCTTACTCTCTTAAAAAAAACTGACGAGTGTGATCGTTTTCGGCGGAAAAAGACAGCAGAATGATAAACACGCCGACTGACGCGATAATGAAGCTGACAGCAGAAGCAGATGGTGACAACAGCAGTGTTGATCATATTTCTCTTGAAAGGAGACAAGATAAACAACAACAAGATGATTCATTGGGAACTGAATCCATGGATTAATTTTGCAATAGTATTTGTTTAATTTTTATTACTAGATACTTTATAATTTTTCTATTTCTATATTTTCAATTACTTTTTTCTATTTTAAAGCTCAATTTTTCTCGACATTCTCCTTTGCTAATCGTTCGTTTTTTTTTTTCTTTTCTTTCTAGATCTAGAAAAAATGCTAAGCTTATGACTCATATTAGGTATGTTTTTTTTTTTCTTATTCATTGATTTTTGCTATAATTGTTTATGTTGAATTTTCATAGACCAAGCCAAATGGACGAATATAACTTCTTAAGACTGATTGTTGATATCCTTTCTTATCAATTTTCTGATTTAACGCCCACAGTAAAGATTAAAGATTTATTTTGTAATGGTCCGATTGATGCCTTGTGTTGTGCATATCTGAAACCTGGTTGAAACCTGAAGTCCTAATACATTGATTGATTTTCCTGGATACACCATCTATTGAAATGATAGGTTACTGAGAAGGGGTGCTGGAGTAGCAGTTTACTGCAAGCATTTTTACTGGTCAAAAATAATGGTGTAAGCAGCTGTAGTTGTGGCGTGAAGCCACAAGTAAATCAAATAAAAACGTTGGCAGAATTGACACCTATCAAATCAACAATTATTTTCTTTTGGTTCCTCTGTCAACATGACACTTTTCAAAATTTGTTGTGTTCCAGAAGTTGATGTTCTTAAAGAAGTGAATAGTATTAATGTCAGTTTGCTGAAGATTACAGACCTATCAGTATTCTATACCTTGCCTCTCCAATATTTTGGTAATTATCATTTAAAACCAAATAAATATTCATCTCACTGTGCAATGTCTATTAAACAGGCGTACCACAAGGATCAATTTTGAGACCCCTATTTTTCTAATTATTTATAAATAATTTACCCAAAGTCTGAGAAAGCGTGTCTTTGCATATTTTTGCAGATGATGCTCAGATACATTTACCGTTCGTGTCAAAGTTGCTTTTCTGAGGACTGGACTGTGTATTCCGAATTAACGAAGATTTGTATGCAATCGCTATTTGGGCTTTATCTATTAATTCTTTCAACCCATATAATATATATGCATGACCATTTAATTTTTTCAACCCTTATTCAATTGGACATAACTGTACCTACAAAAGCAATATATTTCCATAACCCATCCCTTAACTTATCTAAAAGCTTAGCTTGGATATAGAAAGGTATTTCACAACAAATTGCATACGCAATACGCTCTGCATTCGCTCTTCTATTCAGTGCAGTGAACCTTACTCTCATGTAGTGTTGCCATAATGGCAATATAAATGCTGGATGAAGAATAATAGAGAAGTGAAGTATTATACAATTTTAACAGTATACCAAATGCTATATTGGCATTATCATTATTTTTGGTTTTACATTCTTGAATATCAGTATTTATATTAATAATCATGATGTTTAGTGAAGCGTAAAATCTTCAACTTATCTAAAATTTTGAGCGTAGAATTTGTGTGATAATATGGTGACTGACTGAATTTCAATTCAACTGATGATGAATTTCGTTAGGCCAGTGAATAGTCATTCATAGCTGTTCATTGCTGCACAAATTTTATATTGAACCAGTATTTAGTATTAATTAAAATAAGACTAGTTGATTAATGAAATAAATTCAATTTATTTAAATACAATGGCTCAACAAAAATTGTTGCTTAACATCCATTCAAAAAAAAATTGTTGCTCAACATCCATTCAAAAAAAAAATAACTTGCTATTAATTTTATTTTTTGTGCATTCTGATTTTTGAGCTCCCATACGATTTAGCATTATGCAATTTGAAATCAAGTATATCTAATGAAACTTGAGATTATGGCAACACTGCTCTCAAGATTGCCGAATTATTTTATTTGAAAATTTGGGAGTTGAATTAGGTATAGCTACAAACGCTTCAAAGAAATTGTCAGTCAAACTAGAACCCTCCTATCGTTCACAGCATTCTGAAGATACAAACAAATAATAGTTATAAATAAACAAGTCTCTGTTGCAAGAAAAAAAAGTTCTGAATCATTAATTATTATGGATGGAATAAAGGATGCAGCTAAGGCCACAAAAGATGGCGTCCAGAAAGTTGGAAGTGGAATTGCTGATGGAGCCAAGGATGGAGCTAAAGCAACCAAGGAAGGTGCTCAGAATCTAGGTGGGAAAACTTCCAATGCCGGTTCGGAAATCAAGAAGACGGCCAGTGATTTGGTCAAATAAAACTTTCAAAATGGAAAGTGATTTTATACAAACAAAATATAACAGTATACCTCAAAGCTAAGCAAAAAATAAAAAAGCTTTTATATTATTTTTGTGAACAAAATAAACATATTTTAATATTTATTTAAAATTGGTTGTTATTTTAATTATTAGGTACTTTGAGTAGATTTCCGTTCTTACGGAGTATAGTTTTACAAAGTATGCGTTCTTCAGTTATTTTACTTAAACATTTGTGAAAATGAACGGAAACTTTTCAAATGGCAAAGTTGATGATTATGGGGTTGGGGCTTACAGTCTACAGCCATATACATAGTTCCAACATCAGGAGGTAGTTGATTTTATCATTTTTATATAAATATACATAGTATGATTTAGCACCACATAATTTATCTAAAGTTTGCGTTTTTATTTAAATACAAGAACCTTCGTGCTTTGATTCGCTTATCTTTCAAGGTTAAAAGTCTGAACTTTTATATCCCAAATTAATATATTTGTGTAATGACACAGAAAGTATTTTTCCACCCTCTCATCAGTAAATATTTGTATGTATTTATTTGAGTGTACAGCTTTTGGTCGCATTTTTATGAAATACCTACTATAAAGAGAAAAAAATTAGCCTAGGTACAGTACCAACCTAAGCAAATGATATAATGTTCTCAAGGTCAGTTTCAACGCCAAAACAAACGACACCAAAACAAGTAAGTTCGTATGTAATGGTGACTATTTTCTTATAAAAGGTGAATATTACCCAAAACTTATTAAAAATAATGGTCCGTGACTCAGAAGAGTCCATAAAAAAGTATTTTATTAACTAAGAGAATGCAGAATCAAGAGAGTCCACATATATTGGACGCAGGGTAAACAAATTTATAATTTTTTAATGGAATGCGACGTAGGTATACATCTACGTCATAGTTTGGACTAACTCCTGCGAATCATACCTAGACATTATTGTATTCAAAATTATGTACACATACATAACTGTATCACGTTGATTAATGCGTTTTCTTATTTATTCCTTTTTATTTTCAACTTATGCTAAGGACAGGTAAGGTACCGAGATTTTGATCAAAGGACAAACGGCAAAAATGTATGGAAGGTGGTCTAAAAAAAAATAACAACGAAGCATTTTTTTCGTTTGAAAGGAATTAGTGTGTACTACAATAGTAACTTTAGCAGCTTATTTCAATTTTTCTTTTTCGTTTATTTATTTTGTATCATTAAGTGTTCATAAGACATCCATTTTAGATTACTCGTATTCGTGAAAAAATCATTATTATTATTCTGTATTTTATGGATAAATAAACAATATCTCAGACACAAACCATGTAGAGCTTTGTCTGTATACCAGTGCTTCTTCAACTAACACAGTTGAACTAAGAAAGCACTTGCAAACGAAGTAATGTTGGTTCTATGAATGTGAAATTAAATACAAAAAAAAACTTAGTTTATTATAGTGCACTTTTGTGTCAAAATTCCTATCCATTCATTAGACTTTACAATAAATATTTATTTTCAATAATAATAATTGTGTTTTGTTTTATGATTTAAAAATATTGGGTACTATTTTGTCCGTTTGAGTACTATTTTACTTAAGCTTTCAGTGCATTTGAGAAAAGTCGTAAGTCGATTTTCTTACTGACTGAAACTTGCTATTTAAATTGTCAGAGGCAAAATCGAACTTATTTCCAACTTATTTCCAACTCAAAGAGAGAACTCACGAAAATTTAAACTTCTCCATCAATTACTAGCAAAGTTAAAAAATTCAAAGTTTAATTGAAGATTTAACATGTGTTCCTATATTCATAAAATTTTCCTCTTCTTGGGGATCAGGTAAACTGTAAAATATTGAGCTAACTTTTTACAGAATTTTTGGGGGGGTTATATTCCCCCCCCCCCCCTCTTCAGCAGAAGAGGCTATTTTATTAAAACAAATTAATAAATGGAAAAAATATATATATAAACCAACGGCAACACTTGTAATATTTTGTAGATTTTTATAAAGCCAGAAGTCCGATCTTTTCGTTTATTTTCAAATAAATAGTTTTGATAAAAACAGTTTTCAAACTTTCTTATGTAATTTCGTACAATTTTTTATTTAAATACTTAATTCTCTTAGTAATTGTTATTCAAATACTGACAACCAGATGCTAAAAGTTATTCTAGATTTTGAGAAAACTAATTGCTTTCAGTGCTCAAGGTCGCAAACTTGAATTATGCATAAGATTTCCACCATAAACAACTGAACAAAAAATCAAAAAAAGAAAACTACCAGGTTTGTTGCAAGCTCTCCCACTCCCAGATTTTGCCCAATAGGTAAGGCTTACGTGCTGTAATTAGTGCGAAGTAGATTTGGCTATTTTTATTTTTATCAAAAACTGGAAGACTTTGTGGTTTTCAGAATTTAACTTAAAATTGAAAACAGGGCTCTCATCGCGTAATTTTAAGGACTATCGTCGTTCAAACGATTGTAGTAAACGACGTTGTCACTATTTTACTTCGTATAATATCACAATTGTGTCGTCAAGTCGTGTCGTTCTGTAAACAGTTTGAGAAAAACTCAAAACATCAAATTAAATACAAAATTTCATTATTGTTGTTAAAACTAAAAATTCTTGTCGTTTTATTTCAAATGTCATGTAATTTTAAATTCGGTATTGTCTGTTGTTGTTTTTATTCGTGGAATGATTAGCTCATACGGTACGCAAAAACAACAACAAGTCCCCCCAACCAGCAGTTGGCCAATCAGAGTGTCGAATGTTCCTATTAGATTGAAAAGAAGAAGCATTAACTAAAGGTGTGACTTTGCAGAAAGGCAATGCCTGATAGTCTGAATGGTGCCACATCTTCTACACTCAACACTCAGGACTCAACTCCTACAATTTTAACCTCTTTGATTATTAAGAAAAGTGCACTAAAAGGCAGATTTTTATGAAAGCAAGAAATAAGATGTGAAAATTCTAAGTTTTGAGGGTTCCGCGAGCAGCCAAACAAAGCTCTTTTGCAGCCGAATTTAAAGATTTATCATCTGTTGTAAAATGATGTATCAATTAATAAAATATATATCCATTTTTACCTATAATACGGGTATTTGTTCGATTATTTATTGCATTTTTTCAAGAACCCACACAAGGTAGATTCCGATTGGAGAATGATGAGTGCAATTGAACGTCACACCGTGGCACACCGGAGGTCTTGAGATTGAGTGTAAGCATAAAAATTTCGTTTTAAAAATTTGGCTTTTAAATTTAATATTTAAAAACTTTATGTAGAAAGACTTTTGAAACATGGATTTCTAGCCTATAGGTGAGTATCCATTTGAGAGGAAAAAGACTGCGAGTAACTCTCAATCTCAAGCAGCTGTGGAGAGTAAAGTTTGCTAGTGGAAATAGTTATTAAAGCAGTTGACAGAGGGACACACTGTATACAGCTATCCAAAAGTCACTCTCGTAAATTTTGTAGTAAAAGTACCTTCAACTGGACACGCACCGTAAGAGGGACTTAAGGGGTTATTCCCAGGTGTAACCAATATTTTATAATATTTGTTTTGTTTGTTTGTTATACACACTATCATGATCAATTAAGATAGAATACAGAAAACCAACGAAAGAACTCGAATCTGTGTCCGTTGAAAAAAAGTAAGTATTCGCCACAGTGCACAAATCAAAGGTAATATACTGTCAGGTTGTCAAAATTGAGTCTCAGTATTTTAAAATGGCTATTTGTAAACCCCTTAAATAGCAAGTAAACACAACAACAAATTGTCATTTGAAAAGTTTCACCAGTTTTGATAGATGCGCAGAACTGAATAAAAATTAATCTTATTACAGTCCAACCAATTTGTGCTCAAGAGGACCTTTAGAGAGAAAATTGTGGGAAACTTTTGATTTGTTCCCTTCTTTAATTTTGGGGATGCTGAGTCCGAATTTGAGGTTTGCGATAAATTTTTCGTGACACAATATGGAAAAAATGCAAAAAATGATTCAAAATGCATTTTTTTCACTTATGGCTCGAATGAAGCATTTCCTTCGAAGTCTTTTTTTCTAGCAAAAACCTTCACCCGTCTTTGAGAAATCATTATTAGTTGCTTACCTTCGTCTTAAACTAAAATTATAATTCCACGGGCATCTGCTCCACATGGAAGTTCATTTCATCTTCAGAGGGAATTTGCCCCTCTTTTCAAAGTGAAGTCAATTCATGCATGTGGAGCAGATGCCCGTGAAATGATTTCCCTGCACCGTCTCAAACTTCCTTATTTAGTTCATAAATTTCAAATGAGGATTTCTTGAAAGAAATAAAAATGGATTGCTTGCAGAAAAAAGCCTTAAGCCAAAATTTGTTGGAAATTTTATATTATGTACTTTCAATTATTGTATTTTAATGTTATATGTGAAAAAATAATAGCCTTATTGTTAGAGTTACAAGCAAACAAATAGCAGAAAAATGCATTTTTGTAGCTGTAGCACTTTTTGCTAACTTTTACATTTTACGTCTTGAAATTTTAATCGCAAACATCATATTCAGATTTAGCATACTCAAAAACATAAGGCAGGAACAAAATTCGAAGTACCCCACAGTTTGCTCGCTCGCTCTTTTAAACACAAATTGACTGGATTATTAGCATAATTTCAAATAAAGTAGTTTAAAACGAAGGCTAAAAACTAGATTATTATTTCTCGAAGATGAATAAAAGCATTTGAAAGATTCAAGAAGAATTTCAAAGGAAAATTTTAATACTTGAGAATGACCATACAAATTTATTTGAGAAAAAAAAACGCGTCGAGAAATAATATAACCCCAATTTTTTTAAGAAACTTTAGATTTGAATATCTCAAACACAGTACTGTAATTATGAGCCAAGATTCAAATTCAATGAATCAAAACCATCAGAAAAGTATATTTTGGTTCATGTTTAAGACAAAAGCTCAAACTAATTTAGTCCACAAAGTAATAATTTAATTCGCATTTTCGAGTAGATTTTCGGAAACAGCAAAAACTTTTACATCAATTTTTAACTAGTGCTTGGATCCAAATTGGTTGTGCAGAGAAAAACCTTAAACAGAGATTTGTTGTCTAAAAACTAAATAGAGAAATACAGATGTAGCCTTAACCGATTAATATTGCATTTTGTCATCCAATTGAACTTGAATATCTTTCATGTATTCAAATTTATTTAAAAGCTTAAAATCTATTCTCAAAATAATTAAAGAAAAAACGTAACTGTCATAAAAAATAACTTTATTCTATCCAACTAAACACTTTTTTCGAACCACGGCACTTTCGTGTTACGCTACTTAGAGTTTCGATATTATATCTAGATTTTATAAAACCTTTTTAACAATGACATTAAGATATTTATTATTCTCACTTGAAAATATCGCGCCTTGCGCAGTTGATGCACCAAGGAGTCTGGCTATATGTTTGAGTTTATTTTTAAGTTATCTATTTTCATTACATATATTGTGTGACAAACAGTCACACAGCTATGGTGTATATAGCTCCTGTGCCAGAGCAGTAGAACCATCGTTATAATTATTATTATCAGTCAAGAGGCAATCAAAATTATTATCAATTGAAAAGAGCGGTCACCAGTCAATACCTTACAGCCGCAGAAATGTCTATGTACATATTTTTTAAAACAACTGAAATGTAGACACATTTTCGGAAACCTCTTTTTTAAGTCGCAATAAATCAATTGAATTCAGTTCAGTCAAACTAGAACTCTTCAATCGTTCACAACATTTGTTAAATACGTACATAATAGACAAAAAATAATAATTTTAAATTTGTACGAGTCTAATTAACGATCATAATGAATACGAGCAAGCAAATCTTTGTCGCAGCAAAAGAAGGTGCGGAATCACTAGGCAGTTCAATCATCGATGGAGTAAAGGATGGAGCTCAGGCTACAAAAGATGGCGTCCAGAAAGTTGGTGGAAAAATTGCTGATGGAGTGAACAGTGGTGCAAAAGCAACCAAGGAAGGTGCTGAATCTCTAGGCACTTCAATCATCGATGGAGTAAAGGATGGGGGTCAGGCTACAAAAGATGGCGTCCACAGAGTGGGTGGTAAAATTGTTGATGGAGTCAAAGATGACGCTAAGGCAACCAAGGAAGGTGCTGAGAATTTAGGTGGGAAAATTTCGGATGGTTTAGTGAGTGCCAAGGACTCAGTTTTCAATTAATAAAAACTTTCAAAGGAAAAACACAAACAAAACAAAACCAATAAAACCTCAGCAAGAAATTATATGTACAAGCTTTTAAGACATGTCTGTTTTAATATTATTAAATTGTTGTTATTTGAATAATTAAAAAATAATTATTTTAAGTTACTAATTTGAATTCTGGCTGGTAGATGAAAGATGATGGATTTTTACTGTAGATGCAGATGGGCAGCTGTCGAGCTATGTTTATTTTTACTTGCGATATAGGTACTATAGGGCAAGTTTTGGATTCGTGAAAAAAAATTTCGAGATAACAATCAAACATGACATTAGGATGATCATCATCATCATCAATTCCTGTAACCCCGGTTGGGGCATAGGGCGCCAACAAATCGTTTCCATCCTTCACGGTCTGCAGATAGATATTTTAACTGTGGCCACTTTAGACGTGGCCATTACAATGATAGAGAACACAAAAAAGTGGGTGGCAAAATTCTGTCTGTCTGTCTGTCCGTACCTCAACCTACAGCCTAAACCACTGAAGCGATTTTCTTCAAATTTTGAACTTAAGGTTTTTTTGTAACTCTCCAGAGGGGTAATTGAAATTTTTTTTAGCTCAAAAAATATCGGTACTTGCCATACAACCGTTAAGGAAAAGCTTATTTATCTCAAGAAAGGCTCCAACGATTATGATAAAAAAATCAGTGTATTATTGTAGATATGATGTACCTATTAATAAGAAAAAAAATCACCAGAAACATTTATTAACGGTACCTGCCATATAACGGTTTTTTGATTTTTGATTGTCTCATTAACCACTCATCCGATTTCAATGAAATTTTTTGCACAAAAGCTTTGTTAAAATATAAATAATACTGCATACCAAAATTTTTGAAAAAAATAAATTTTGGATTTTTAAAAAAAGATTCAAAATTTTTTTTTGAAAATTCAATATTTCAAAAACAGGTCGATGAATTGTTTTGAAATTTCAGTTTGAAATGTATATTAATATATACTCAAAATTGGCATACCAAATTTTTTTTTGAAAAATGTCACAAAAATTTTATATATAAAAAATTAATTTTTAAGAAAACGGCTCCAACGATATAAAATTTTTTCTTGCAGATATTTATATTTTTTCAAGTAATCAAATGGCATACTTTTTTTTGAGCTCTGAGTTATTTATCAGGCTGTTTATACAATTAAAAGAACGATTTAAATGCTTTTTATGTACTTTTTCTATAATTACTTGAATATTTTTTAAAGTTCTTAAGCCCCACACAACTTGAACATAAGAGCAAGTACGTGCGATCCATACGTGCATTTTATTTTTAATTTCAATTGGTCATATTCTATTCATAGACATTTTTTGCTAGATAAAACTAGAGTTTCTCTTTTTGACATTTCATGAGATAAACAACAGTCTTTTCTTGCAATTGCTTAAAGAATGTCTTTGAATATGGTTCATTGTCATAACATTCTGAACGCTTACCTCATGCATGTTGGGGTCAAAATGATTTATTTTATAGTAATCGTTATTTAAACATTAAGAGTATTTTTGCAACATAGTAAGACTATCGTTAACAACGTAAAGTTTACGGTGCAATGGTATGATCGAACTGTCAAAATTTGTATTATACAAAAATATCGAAAATTTTCCGACAAGAATTTGTGTCAGTGAGTGTTTGTGAGTGGGCTAGGCATATCATGCGTACATCTGATTACCGTTGGACAAAATTAGCAACAGAATGGGTACCTTTATGTGGAAATAGAAACGCTCACTGGAAGTATGAAATCGGGGCTACATGTTCATTTTACTGTCGAGAAGCACTCCACAGAAGAAGATGCAGAAGTCTGGGGGAGGCTTATGCTCAAATTTTTTAACGCTCACGAATTAAGAACACTTGTATATAAGTTCCTTCTAATTTCCATGAACACGAGTTTTAATTTTTTTCCTGCTCCTTACGGTTGGCGTCCTCCTTTAAAGCGCATCCACAACAATTTCAGCAAAAATTTTGAACAACAAAACCATCATATCAGATGACAGGAGCCTTGATGAAAATCCAATAACAACCGGAAGACAATCCAAGCCGAGTTTCATAAAAACTCTAGCCATGTGACAGTTTCAGACCGCCAGCGAACCTGGTCCACAAGTGAAAAATTTTGCACTGCTTTGTATTAAAAATTACTAAATCTAAAAGTTTGAAACTGTTTGAAACTCACTGGGGAACAGGGTTTCTATTTAAACCAGGCATTATTTTATAACCAACCAAAAAAATAATTTTAAGTGAACAACGTTTTTTCTTTTTTAGTTTTGCGTGCACTACCTAAAGGGATTTTGACTACCCTTAACATGAATTGACACAGAGCGAGCGTTAGGAAAATAGGGAGGGAGGAATAGAGATGCCGATGTACACGGAAAGAATTCTTGGATCATATCACGAAAAATGAGCTGCAAATTACGAAAAATGAATCCCGATTTATACCTTAGATCGGGATATCGTAATTTACGACTATTTGTTTGCAATTTGCAAAACTGAGCAAAATGAAGATATTGATACTCAAAAATCGTAAATCAACACTCCTTAAGTATCAATAATTCTATCGAGAGAAAACAGAAATTGCGAACAACAAATCGCAATTTGATCCAAATATTCCTCAATTGCACAATTTGTAAATTTGCGAAAAAGATTTGTGATCACCACTTTTATTTCGTGATATTGCCACTTGGAAAGATCAATCCTGCTCTACCCTTCATTTTGCAGGTATACACATTTAATTTATTTTATTTGAAATAAATACTTTACGCTTGATTCTACTTGGATTTGAACTCGCAACCCTCCAGTTGCGGAGCGAGCATGCAACCACCAGGCCAATTTGCATTACAGATCGTTGGTGTCACTTGTCACACATTGATGATTAGATACCTGCCATGTTGTGGTGCTTTATTTCTTCGAGAAGTGAATTGCGACAAGAAAGTCGTGATTTAGGAATTTTTTGTTGGTGATTTGCAACTATTCTCATGGAGTTGCGAAATACGACAAAAAAAAACGTAATTCAGTAATCGTGCAATGTTAATTACTAAATATTTATCGCAAATCAATATATGCTGTTTGTGAAATTATGCTTTTGGAGAGTAAATTACGCCAAAACAGTTGTAGTTTGCTATGAGAAGTACAAACTTGAATCATGGATTTTAATTGCAAATCACGAAGAAACAAATTTTGTAAATTGCTACGTTTTGAATGTTAAATTACCAGTTTTTGTATTAATTTGGGATTAAAATGTCTTGATTTACGAATAAAACATGATTCGTAAATTCCAACTGCAAATTTTTCAATTGGTGATTTTTCAATTCTTTCCGTGTACTTAGTTCTGAAGTTCTGAATATCAAAACTGAAGGGAAAAATAGAGCTGGGCAAAGCATTCTACATACGTGTTGTTCGACTAAAACCAAATTCCTGTACTTGACAGTAAGTCCGAAATTGGGCTCTTAAGTAAGCTGATGAGCGAGTATTACGGTGGAATTGTTTTAAGGGTGGAATGCAAGTGGCTATTTCACTCTAACACTTTTTATAAAAATAGCGATAGAATAAGGAGAGACATGAAACCTTGCGGCGGCGGACCGGGCGGTGCTCGAGAGATGCAAATGTTTTTGTTATAGTTCTATGATCTATCATTTTTAAAGCTCTATTTTGAATCTTATCAAAGAGGCTTAAATGAGTTCTAGAAGCATCTGCCCAAATATGGGAGTTGTACTCAAGCTTTGGTAGAATAAAGGCATCATTGATTACAGCCAGATAAGACGGGGAGGAAAATGTCTAGCAGCATTTTTGGCCACGTAGGATATATGATCATTGCCCAAAAGGTGGTCTGTGAACTGTCATGCACATACCGAGAACTGAGAGATGTTTTGTTTCCTCAATGCAAGTGCCACTCATGGACAGTGGTATAGGTGATAGGTTTTGCTTTAACGACAAAAGACAGCATTGAGTTTTTGAAGCTCCCCTCAACATCCGTAGAACAGTAGTACCTCGCGACATGATGGTTAGTGCGTAGGACTGTCATGCCGAAGGTGTGGGTTCGATTCCCAGCCGTGTCACCTGTAGGATAGCTCAATAATTAAACATTTCAGTTTGACTGCTATACATAGAATGATCTTTTATTAAAATCCATTATGAATATTCATTCATTGTCGACTCTATAAAAAAACAAAGTATCTTAAAATCTATTGTAAACAGTATACAATACTACATCACCTAAAACCAAAAATGTACGAGGTACTGCCTCTTGCGAGAAACTGACAAATCCTCCAAGAGTATAATTGTCATGAAAAAGTGCTTCTCACTTAGCCGTTCGGACACGGCAAAAAACTGTAGGTCCCCTCCATTCCTGCCAACAACACGCACACAGGAATGGTTGAGAGTTGTAAGTCACTAGGCCCTGGTTCTCCACGAGCTGTTGCACCACCCAATTTATTTATTTATTTATCCCTAGAACAGGGACATGAATCTTAAAATAAATATTAAAACTGAGGGTTCTGCCATTAGCAAAACACTTTAATGGACAAGAAACTTCAGACAAGAGATCATTAATGGAAATGAGGAAGAGCGTTGGAAATAAAAGCGGAGCCCTGGGGCACACCCAGCATTTATTTTTTAAGTATTACATTTGTAACCATCTTAACTTATATTAAATGATCCAAGAGGTAATTTCCAATCTGATGAAGAAGAGATTGATCGATACTAAGAGCACGCATTTTCGATAAGAGAGTTTGATGCCAAACTCTATCAAATGCTTTTGAAATATCAGGTGCAATAATATTACATTCTCCAAAACGATCGATGTTAAGATTTGTTCCACTGCTCGGTGAGATATACCATCAATGGACCTATTGCTTCGAAAGCCGTACTGGCGGTCATTAAGGAGCTTCCGTCCCTCAAGATATTTTTTGAGCTGATAACTAATCAGCGGTTCCGTGACATTAGAAAGAAGGAAGTTAGAGTAAGAGTTGGAGGGAGGCGAAGATTCACTATTTTAGGGACAGGCTGGACATATTCTGTTTTCCATCCACTCGCGAAGAGACCAGTAGAGTAGGATAGATGGAAAAGCTCACGCAGTGGTTCTGCCAGCGTTGAAGAACACCTTTTCAGAACAATGGGAGGGATACTATCCGGGCCAGCGGATTTGTGTTCGTCGTGGTCTTTTAAGACTCTTGCTACTGCACGAGTGCAAAAGAAGATTTGTCCCATAAAATCATTGGCACTCTCAAGTAAAGGTGGAGTCATGACACTCTCCTGGCAGCGTCGAATTAACAGCAAACTGTGCTGCCAGCAAATTGGCTTTCTCGAGTGAGCTGACATAGGGAGTTGGAATCGAGGACGATATAGAATTTCGAATATTTTTTTACAAACTACAAAAAATTTGTATGTACTACCTTTGGGACATTGCAGTACTTTTTGCCTTAATTTTTGTTGATGTAAGAACTTGGTTCTTCGAATATGCCCGTTACTGGTCTTTCTAACTTGTTTGAACTTTTTCCGGGTTTTCCCAGTAGGATTTGCCTTATATCATCGAAAACTTACTTCCCTAACCCTAATAACGTCCTTACAGCTCAAATCAAACCACGAGATCTCTTTCAGTTTGATAGATTTTATCCTGTGCGGTATACAAAATGGGTGCAGGGAAATAATTCCACGGACATCTGCTCCACATGAGAATGTATTCTATCATTAGTGAAATTTATTCTCATCGTGAGTGGGAACTTACTTCACCCGAAATTTTGTGGAGTTTTTACTCACCTAAAATTTTGAATTTGGGAGATTATTGATTCATAAATATAGAAAAGCTACAATTATTGTTGGAAAGAAGTATGTATAGGATAAACTCAAGGGTTCCTTAAATGCAAAAGAAACTTTGCATACACCCAACCTCGCACCCATCCCAAATCCTATAGTGAGTCCAAGCAGGGGGGTTGCATACATACCTCACAGTTTATTAG
The DNA here is from genome assembly GCA_963921185.1 of Dasysyrphus tricinctus. Lineage (NCBI taxonomy): Eukaryota > Metazoa > Arthropoda > Insecta > Diptera > Syrphidae > Dasysyrphus > Dasysyrphus tricinctus. Next base: position 17,526,923 of record OY992532.1, on the reverse strand, counting down.
CGAGTTTTTGAATTTCACATATCAAATAAAGGAGAAGATTTATTAGGTTTGTGAAATTTAAAAATTCGTGGTATGTGAGGTATGAATGGAGGGAATTCTGCCCACAGCAACCCCCCAGCTTGGGCTAGGATTATGCTGGGTGCGAGGTTAAAGAAACTTATGAATTTATCCTATCCATATACATACCTATCCAACAATAATATTGTAACTGAAAAATTTTGAGATCTTAAACAATTATTACTGTAACAAAATTCCCCATATCCGTTTCAGAAAAACTCTCCATTACCAAATTTAATTGTTTAATAACTTTTAAATGGGGCTACTTTGAAAAAGAATTTATAAATAATCATAGATTTTGAAACCTGTTTGTTATAGTTTAAAAGAAAATTATATTAAATTTTTCATTGAAAAGATATTAAACAATTACGATTGGCTGTGACGAGTTTTTCTGGCATGGATATGGCAAGTTTTGGTTCTCATCGCGTCATATGTTTTAAACGAATATACATACATATCTACTAAGAAAGAATAAAAGAAAAAGAAGTGAAATAATCACTAAGTGGAAATCTTTCTCACTAAAAAATGCAATAAATTCTACTTCCGGTGAGAATAAATTCCACTTTGAAAACTGTAACCTTCTGTAACGAATTAACTATAATATTCCCTTGAGGAATTTGCCCGAATGCACACTTATCTTAAATTATTGAACTAATTATGAACGATTTTCTCCTCTAAAGAAAATGTTTAAATTATTTATTTAAAAATTAGTTTTAATACAAAATGCATTAATTTGTTTGATAAAAATGTAAATATTTCATGTAAACTTTTTTTTAATCATAATATGTATGTTCATACCATAATAAATACATTTCTGTTAAACTCTAGTTATGATTTGATTTTAATAAATAAATAAATAAAATTTCTCATTCCGTAAAATTAAAAAAAAAATAAATCGTTGCAGCGGTTTTTTAAAAAATGTATTTTGTATATAGAAAATTCTTAAAACATTTTTAAGGACAAATTTAGGGATGCAAATCTAAACTATATATTTATGTGCAGACAAAATCAAAATTTAAAAAAAAAAATTCAAGCTGTTTTTGAAATATCAAATTTAAAACTTTTTTTAAAAATTCAAAAACTTTTTTTTTTTAATTTTGACATGCAATATTATTTAATCTTATCTGAAATTTGTATAAAAGAAAATTCACCTAAATCCGTTTAGCCGATAATGAGAAAATTCAAAATAAAGAAAAAACGTTCTATGACAGGTTCTATTAATAGTTGATAAGTGTAAAATTGTATAATTTCTGGTAGTAGATCGTACTAATTTTAGTATATGGAAAAAATTTAATGAAAATCTTAGGAGTCGTTTTTGATAAAAAAAAATATTTTCCTTTTTTCCTTTGTGGTTTTTTAACTTTCTTATGAAAGGTACCATTATTTTTTCATAAATGTAAAAATTTTTCTAAAAATAGTTTAAAGAGTATTAAAAAAAAAACTCTTAAGTATCGAGTTTCAAAAAAATCGATCATATTGTTTTAGAAATATTTGATTTTCAAAAAAAAAATTTGAAGCAGTTTTTAAAAATCCAAAAAAACTTTCAAAAATGTTGGTACACAAAACTATTTATACTTTTTGAAGCTCTCATATAAAAAAATTATTTAAATCAGTCATACCGTTTTGAAGAAAATCAAAAATTAAAAAAATGGTTCTTTGGGAGGAACCATTATTTAACCATTTTTTTGAAAAATGATTTTCCACCCAAAGTAACCCTTTACTAAAAGTAATTAATTGAGTTTTTTTTAAGAAAAGTTGTCGAGCCGTTTTTGAGAAAAATACGATTATGTACAATTGACAAGAAAAATTGTATGGCAGGTACCGTTATTTTTGGCTCTTAAAAAAAAGAAATGAAAAAAACGTGTGGGCATAATCACCGAAAGCCTTCATGTACCAAGTTTGAAGAAAATCGATCGAGCCATTTAGGCTGTAGACAAACAGAAAGACAGAAATGTGCCACCCACGTTTTTGGTGTTCTCTATCACCGTAATGTCATGTTTGACCGTTATCTCAAAAATTTGTTTTTGCACGAATCCAAGACTTGACTTATACTACCTACATACTAGAGGTCTGCATGAATGTATTCATTTGCTCCCTTTCAACGGGTGCAATACTTCAGTGTACACCATTCATTGCAATTTTTGGACATAGTATACAGTGAAGTGAAGTACCCACTTTATAAGATGCAGTTAGTGTATTCTATTCGATCACCTAATTTCAAAATGAGTACACTGTTTTCTTTTTCTCGCACGCTGTGTGGCTTGATTTGAGCCAACAGTGTACAATGTTTACTGAGGGAAATACACTGAGTACATTGAGTACACCGAGTGGATTAAATGAAACGATTTCAATGTCTACTTGGTTTCTTACTTCGTTGAGAGAAGAAGAAATGGAATAAATCTCGCAACAGCCATTTCTCTCCAATTTGCCACTTAAGATCGTGTGCCAATTGCCTTAAAATCCTGGTTAACTTTGATCCCATGGCTAAATATTGACATTACTGAGGTGATAAGACGTCAAAATTTAACCTGCTCAGGAGCTCGTTAAAATTTTAGCCAGTGGTTAATTTTTGACATGTCTATGCTCATGAAAGAGTGAAGGAGATGAATGTAGATAAAAATTTTATTTTGCTGTCATGAAGTCATGAATCATTTCGGGAAAGATAAAAAAAAAACTAAAATCAAATGAAAAAATTAAAAAATATAGACAAAGGCCTAGAATAATGAACTCAAGAAATCAAAACAAAGAAATATTCAATATTTTCATTTCGATAGGGTCTCATGGTTCTTTTCAAAGTATAAATTTTCAAGCGTAGGTAAATGTTTGCGGCACTTCAAATGATCTCCTCTCAAAAATTCGAATTTCTCTTCCCCGTTTGTTTGAATTACCTTTGATAAATCCTTCATAATTCAAAAGAATCAATAAAATTTATTGAAAATACTTTTTCAGATGATCATTTGTTTTGCAAACTGAATTATTTGTTCAGCGAACTGTCATTACAAAACAACTACTTCAACAAAACTAATGGGATATTTTTGTTTTAATAAAGTCCCATTTAATTCAATTGACACAGCAAAAACCTTAAATTTTATTCACCCTTATAAAAACGGATAAAATTTAACTGGGACCAAATTTAACCAGAATTTTAACGCAATTGGCACACGGCCTAAGAAGCTTGACTTTGGCTGGAACAAATGTACTCAGTGTTCATAGTGTAGTATACACTTTTTCTATGAATACCCATATTCTAAATACCCGTTCTTCGTGAGTTCACTGCAGTAAGTGTTTGTTTTGAAATGGGTGCAAGACTCATTCAGTAGTCAAATATTAAAGTATTCATTCATGCAGTATGTACAATATTACAGTGTGCTTGAAATAAAATGAATGTCTTGGAATTGGTTTCAAGACATTCAATGCAGACCTCTACTACATACATGTGTGTATGTCAAGTAAAAATGGAACTAGTATGATACTACCTAACCTATAGTAAAATCAAAGAAAGTTATACAAATTTGGAGTAATTATCAACTAAATATTTAGAAGATTGTTAATTGGTATCAACAGATTTTTTCTTTAAATAACAGCGAAACCAAAATTCATGATTTTTCTCAACAGCACATTCAAGCTTTTTATAAAAACAAAGTATTTCTAAAAAAACAGCATGGACTTGTAAATAGACGTTAAAATACCACAAACATGTCACGTTTTTCACACTTCTGTACAAAAGAAACGAACGTGGTGCCCAAGTTGATGTCATTTGCACAGATTTCGCTTAAGCTTTTGACAGAGTTCAGCACGATTTGCTAATAATGAAACTGAAAGCGTTAGGATTTCTCTCAAAACTTCTTAAATGGTTTGAGAAAGACATTACAACCGCAACCCCATGTGTAAAAATAGGCTTTAAAACTTCTTAGATCTATAATTAATGAGGAGTTCCTCAAGGAAGCCATCTTGGACCTCTTTAATTTGTTCTTTTCATTAATGGTCTTTCACTTTTGAGAGATTGCCATCTCCTCCAAACTGACATGAGTAATTTTGTCAGATGGTGTCAAGTAAATCAACTGTATCTAAATGTGTCAAAAATTCAAGCAAATTTCGTGTACTAGATCTAACAAGCCACATAGTCTCAAATCCTTGTATACTTTTAAAGTAGGATCTTTTTTGGAGTATACAGCATACTGTATGCTATATGTCTGCTGTATATGTCCAACATCATAAAAAAAATTGTCAAATAAAGGATACCATTATTCTTTTTCAGAATTTACTAAAAAGTGTGAAATTTAAAGTAAAATGACCTAGCTTTTAAGGGGAGAATTGCCGATCCCATTTTTTTTCTGTCTTTCATTGTTTTGGTCAATATCTTAAATTTCCTCAAAAATTATAATTTTACTTGGTCCACCTTATTAAACCTTCTTGCATTTAAATAAAATGCACGACTGGATCGCACGTACTTGCTCTTATGTTCAAGTTGTGTGGGACTTAAGAACTTTAAAAAATATTCAAGTAATTATAGAAAAAGTATAAAAAGCATTTAAATCGTTCTATTAATTGTATAAACAGTCTGATAAATAACTTAGAGCTCAAAAAAAAGTATGCCATTTGTTTACTTGAATAAATATGAATATATGCAAAAAAAAAATTTAAAATCGTTGGAGCCGTTTTCTTAAAAATTAATTTTTTATATATAAAATTTTTGTAACAATTTTCAAAAAAAAAATTAGTACGCCAATTTTGAGTATATATTAATATACATTTAAAACTGAAAATTCAAATTAATACATCAACCCGTTTTTGAAATATTGAATTTTCAAAAAAAAATTTTGAATCTTTTTTTAAAAATCCAAAATTTATTTTTTAAAAAAATTTGGTATGCAGTTTTATTTATATTCTAACAAAGCTTTTGTGAAAAAATTTTTATTGATATCAGATGAGCGGTTAATGAGAAAACCAAAAATCAAAAAAACCGTTATATGGCAGGTACCGTTAATAAATGTTTCTGGTGATTTTTTTTCCTACTAAAAGGTACATCATATCTACAGTAATACACTGATTTTTTTTTATCAAAATCGTTGGAGCCGTTTTTGAGATAAATAAGCTTTTCCTTAACGGTTGTATGGCAAGTACCGTTATTTTTTGAGCTAAAAAAAAAATTTCAATTTCCCCTCTGGAGAGTTACAAAAAAACCATAAGTTCAAAATTTGAAGAAAATCGCTTCAGTGGTTTAGGCTGTAGGTTGAGGTACGGACAGACAGACAGACAGACAGACAGACAGACAGACAGAATTGTGCCACCCACTTTTTTCGTGTTCTCTATCATCGTAATGTCATGTTTGATTGTTATCTCGAAATTTTTTTTTTGCACGAATCCAAAACTTGCCCTATAGTACCTATATCGCAAGTAAAAAAAGAAATACTTTAATATTTGTCCTGCCATTTTAGTTGCGTAGATTCCCTACATACATATTTTTCCAAAAAAATTAAAGCTTAAATACTTTACCATTATATAGTCTGAGGCAACTTTTGACACATTTGTCAATGTCGAAAACGACTGTGAAAAAAGCCGATCAGGAATATCCAATGAAACTCTTTCTCTGTTGAATTCGGGTACATCATCATCTTTCTTATTAACTTCTACAGCTCTTCCAGTTCTTATTGATTCCGTTTTCTTATGTTTGTTTTTCTGAAAAGGTTTTCAAAGATATTTGTCAGAAAAATATACTGTCCCGTTTGTTGTCTTTAAAAACTTAATTAATTTGCAAAACTCTGAGCAGAAAGTCGAAAGGCTTATACAAGTTCGTTCCACATTATGTGCAGGTAAGAGTAAGTCAACAAAAACATTTAAATTACGAAAGAAAAAAAAGAACGATTATTTTAAATTTGATTCCTCTCGTTTATTTTTTTTAAACTATTAGATAGGTATATCAGCATAAAATTAGCCAACAAAATGATTTTTTGTGTTTTTACAATGAAGATGTAATGTGTATGTGTTTTTTTTTTTCTTATTAACTTTCCACCATTAATTTATTTTTACAAACATTTGTATGGGGGTGTGGATTTGGATTATTCTTAAGCTAGGAAAACAATTATTTATGTGAGTCTTTTTTTTTTTTGTTCTTAAAAATTTACAATGTGTTCTCTTTTTTTAATAAAAAAAAATTTAAACATAAAAAGCAAAAAAATAATAAATTCAATACACAGTCATACCTACATAATATAAACAATCTACTAATAAAAAGTAAATTTAGGTACAAAATGGAAACTCTAAAATATCATACACAACCAATGAAGGTATATAATTTATAACAATTTTAAATTAAATCCCTTTTCTAATAGTTTTCTTCTTCGGAGTCTGGCACTACTTCCGTCGTTGATCCTGATGATCCTTGTAAAATTGGTCCAGATAAACTTAGGAATTTCGTTACGATATTACCAAGACCGGCTTGATTATTTCCATTTCCAGCTGAACTACCACTGAATGCTGTGAAAGTTGTAAGAACTCCGGTTGTAAGATCGTTGGCTATATTTCCAACAGCTCGGATCTTTGGCGATACAACAGCTGAGACGAGTGTTTGGAAATCACGAATTGGCACTGGGACGGGAATTTGGTATTCTCTATTCTTTTCTATATTGGTCTTATCGAGCTGATCGAGTAATCGAGTTTTGGTATCCAAAAGACTATCGATTTTCTAGAGGATGAAAAATAGAAAAATTACGTTAATTTCAAGTGAACATAATAAAATGGAAATATTTTCAAGTTCACTTACGCCAAAAACAAATCCCAGAACAGCATTCTTAGCTTCAAAAGCAGCATCGGGTACTTTTCTCTTATTTCTATCAACATCACTAAGGTCTCCGTCCTGGAAATTTCAGAATTTTATTTGGAATCAAAATAAGTTGGGGAAAGGTGCGAACCGTGAGGCAGTGCAAACAGACTATAAATATTTTGTGTTGGCTTTCACCGTGTGGCATACAATAATCGAATTGTGTTTTTTAAAGGGTATCTAGAAATATTTTATGAAATGGATACTTTGCATTTCCTCTATAGAGCAATAGCAACAATGTTTAAAGGCTTGTGGCATAATTTTTTTTGAAAAATATTTAGGTACGTATTTTCTTAGCAAAATTTGTTCAAGGAGACTTCAGAGCACTTTATAAACTTGGGAACATTTCGTTTGATCAAGTTGTGAATTTTATTCAAAACAGATTTACTTCAAGTCTACTAATGTGATACAAAATTTCTTTAAAAACATTAACAAAACTATGTTACTACTTTTCCAACTTTTTTTTATGAGCTGAATTCAAACCTGGCCTCATAATATTGCTCTACTATATACCTTTTTTCGGTACAGATATGAAGGTTATAAGAAACATAAAAGCACCGGGTCTCTTTCCATATTAACCAAAATTTCTCTTCTTAGAAACATGCTCTTAAGAAAAACATTGATAACACTGGTTGCAACGGTTTTGACACGGTGCTGAATCAAATCTATCATCCGTTTTCAGCCATCAGCTCTGGTTTTTGAGACTTTTCCGTTATACAATTTAAAAAACGCAGTTCTTTGTTGTTTTTGAGGTTGCATATCCGACTACGAGCTACACATTTTTTAAACAAAATTTTCAACGACTCCTGAAAGTACAATCTTCTCCTTCAAAGCTTAAATCTTTCCATTATCTATTAAAGTCTTGGAGAAATTTGTATCCTAGGTTTCCACTTACATATATTTTAATTGAAACACTTCGATACATCATGATAAGGCCTTTCAGCGACAAAATTGCCAGTTCAGTTCCATCACTTGTGTTTTTAACTGACACAAAATCGTTGGCCTTTTCAAAGATAAAGAATTTTTGACAAACTTCTTTGTCAGTTCATTGACAGCTATTTCCATTTGCTTCGTCTTTTATAAACTGGTACTCACTGTCAATGAGCAAATTTTCACAGCTCTTGGTCATGAAATGTATGCAGAGAAGTGCGAAAAATTATTATTTTAGTCTATTTTCATAGAATTTGTTGTTTTTACCCTTAATATTTTTGAAATGTGGTACCAGCAAATTTGGTTAGTTTCAGCTGTTCATTTCAGATCTGACATTCTGACTCTCTTTATTTTTTGTTGTCAGGAATATTATCATCATCTGAAATGGATGGAGGATTGCTTTGGTTATGTGGTCACTCATTTCACGGTCAACGTACAACTTGTTCTTTGTCAATGAAAACTGTTATGAAAAGTGAAGAAGTTGCCAAAAAATGTTCTTCGTAAGTTCAAGACCAAGTGGCATTTCGTTTGTCAATTGAGATATTTCCACTTGTCTTTCCAATTTGTTGTCTTCCATTGACTTAACAAAAACAGTGTTTGTCAGTTCAAGACAACCAATTTCCGAGTATTTCCACTTGTCGTTTTGTTAAATGACGCAAAAAATACGCCTTTCGTCAATTGGTAAATGAGAAGTGGAAATATAGTACCTATTAGTTAATTTGTTGTTAGACTTCACCTGCCCCTACAAAACTTAATAGAAAGGGGAATAGGACAAAACGGTCTACAGGACCAATAACGACGAGACATAAAATACCTTTCCAACGACATACGACTCGTTTTTATTGGTTCCTAGACCACCTTCCATACAGTTTTGTCGATTTTCCTTTAACAGTCTGTGTTTTAAAATGCTAAACACTTACATTTCAACAAGGAATTTCTCAGAGAATACTAAATATATTGGAAAGGTTTAGATTAGACTGAATTTGGAAAAAGAAACAATTATTTTTAGGAATCGTTGCAAATTTTGTTGAAAAAAAAAAATTATTAAGGGTGGTTACTAGGGTGGTCCTTATTTTAAAAAGTTTTTAGCACCGTTTTTTTGTTCATTGATATCTTAAAAGACTACACTATTTTTTTTTTTTTTATCACGTTAACACGTGCCGCATTGAGCTTAAAGTTGATGTTCCTGTGAGAGTTAGGGCCTATTAAAATACTTTTTTAGCTCTAAAAATAACGGTACTTGCTATACAACCGTTATGAAAAACCTTTTTATCTCGAAAACAGCTCAAACGATTTCGATAAAAATTCTAAAAATGTTTGTATAATACTGGAATATTTTTAAGAATTCTTAATTTCTAAGCAAATTGAAGTTTTTGAGCAAGAACGTGCCACCCAGTCATGCCTTTTACTCTTTTTTTCTAAGCAAGATTAGGTAACCGTAGCACATTTGAAAGTGTACTTCATTAATTCTGTAAATCAAATTTTTAATAGCCCCCGGTTTTGGTCGGTTCAATAAAAATTCAAATTTTCAAACTCATTGCGGCACGTGTTAATGCAATCCGATTATCATGAAATTTTTTTTGTACACGTTTTTAATGTAGAAGGAAAGAACAAAATAGTGCTCAGTAAAAACAAACAAATGTATTTCCTCCATATACATAAATAAGGACTACCCTAGTGGTCACCCAACCTCAAAAATTGTGAAAAAACGGTGACGAGTTACATCTAACTAAGGATAACTCCAAGAGGAACAAAAAAATTTAAAAAGGCTTTTACCAAATTTTGAAGAAAAAAATTTCTCAGTGCTTTTGGGAATTATAACTAAATTTATCGAAAAAAATACTTATCATTTTTACACAACCACAAAAATGGTGAAAAACGATGATTTCTTTGATTTTCTAACAGTAATATCTCGAAAACCCAAGCTGGGGCCAATTCTGGTTATGTGAAAAAGTGAATAGAAAAACTTTTCACGCTTTCACACTTATTCCAATTCCCGTACTGTGAAAATGTGAAAATAAATATCAAAAATTTTCATATGAATAATTTGCTTTCACGCCGTCATTTGGAAGTGAATATCCAAAATGAAAGCGTGAATACGAACAAACAATGACAAATTCAATCATATCTCTATCTCTGTCAAATCCATAAAGAAAAAAGTTTTCCTATCTCATGCATTTCTCTGTTCTCTTAAGAAACACAAGAAAATTGAGAGAATCATGCTGTTTTCAAGAGAAATAGTAAGGTGGTTCGAGCATCGATATCAATAATATAGTTTTCATTCACAGAACCAGAATCGCTTATTTATGGCAAATGAATCGAAAAAGTGAAAGGAATGCTTGGCAGCGAATGTGAAAACGATTTATTCGACTCACTTTTTCACAGAACCAGAATTGGCCCCCTGATAGCTGAAAATGGATGATGGATTTGATTTCAGCACCTAAAAGTATGTTTAGAAACATTCTTCACTAGTCTTGTCAAAAAGTTAACTGATATTTTTAAATTTCCCATTAAAAGTTGGATGTAAATAAAATATATACAACAATTAATGGTATACTATTTTGGATGAAACAATTAAAAAATATTTCGAATAGATGACAGAAGAAAATGCTCAAACAATCAGCCAAATTTAATTAAAAAAAATAAAACTTTTCTAAAAAAAAAAAAAAAAATTATCAGAAACTTGTTTCTATAATATCCGTACTTTTGATTTAAGAATCTGATTTGTTCTGGAATATGCAAAACTCCTAAATTCTTAACTTAGTATTTCTCTCAAAGAAAAAAAAGTTCTTTGTTCGTTGGAAAAGAACTATAAGTTTTTAAGTAAAACAAAGACACAACACTAGACCACGTGCGAAACTTCACTTTTAAAATTTTGATTAAAAATTTATCTAAATATTGATCAAAATCCCAAGAGAGGTATACTATACAATTTCAATTATAAATAACGTCATCATGTTATAATTTTGGATATCTACTGCTTTGGACTTTGAAGAAAAATAATGTGTACAAAGTCTACACTCTCTAACACAAAATTGTAGTGATGTACGATGTACCCCTATTTTTGTCTGTACTATGACTGTATCTACTGTTTGTTTACATCATAAAATCTGCCATTTTGAGAGACTTCCAGGCACTATTTATTAAAAAGTAAGCGTCTATATCTAATTAACAATTCAATAAAAAATAAAAACAAAATTCCTACCATGTGGTGTCTAGAATATATTTGTTCGTTGAGCCCTGAAGTCACCCTGAAGTCTATTCGTGATTTTGACGTTCAAAAAATAGAGGTTAGTTTTTTGGAGAATATACAATTATAATAATTGAAATATTTTCTAATCACTTCTTGTTCAAATTCATCTAAATGGGGATGAATTTGAACATTTTGAAAGTTACGATAAACAATATTCAAGCCCATAATTTAAAGTTTATAAGCATCCGTAGCCTCAAATCGTTTATCAAATCATAAACGTCAAAGTTCAACTGGAAAAAGTCTTAAAATGTTCATACGTGCTTTCATTCCCGCTACATTTCTACTGCCCCCACCTTGTTTGGTATCTTTTTCCAAAAAAATGTGTACGACCTGTAACATTTTTAAAAGAGAGACAATTCTATCAGACTTGGGAAAATTTTATAAAAAGATAACAAACGCATTGAACCATGGCACCACTTTTTGTTAGAAACGTCATTTTTGTGCATAAACGGTGTTACCACTTTGCAATACAGTAGACGCTCGATATAGTGAAGTAGTAAAAACCAGGCCTGTTTACTGTTTCGAGACTGTTCACTTTTTCGAGCGGGAGTTTTCTAAGGCTTTATAAAAGGCGAATTTGATCCAAAATGCACATTTTGTTCGATGTGAATATTTTTAATTTTAACTAAGCATTAAACAGGTTTAAACAAAAAACAGAAACAATTCCTCAGAGCTCTCAAACTATGTAAAATGCTTGCGCAAAATTTTTATACAAACTACGTTTTTTTATAAAATTTTGTGTGTTCACTATAGCGGATAGATCACTATTTCGAGAACCACTAAATAGAGCTTCTACTGTAATTTCAATAGATCTAAAACACTTTTTTCGTAAGACAAATCTACTGGTTTAAAATCGAGCCTACTTCACTTTTATTTTTAGGAATAGTAAATTATCATTCATTAAAATTCAGTCCCTAATTTTCCAATTCTATTGGCTTCCTTGCTTTGATACCTATATTACCTAATTAATTATGTATAATATGCTATTTTCAATAAGGGTAGGTAGGTATTCATGCAATAGAGTAAAGTCATCGTAAACGTAGTCAAAAGTTGTAAACTGCGTAGATCCGTCAAATTTTTCATACAAATTGTGACAGAATTACGCTATTGCATGAATACCCTTAATATCCTTTGTTCTACTATTTTGAAAATAAAAGTACAAATTGGAATATGCAGATCTTCTGTAAGAAAACTGAATATATCTACTGCATTTTTTTTTTTTTTTTTGAAAACCTATTTCGGAAAATTTTCCGATTAGTGGTAACGCTGTCACAGAAACTGACCACCACGATTTTTATTTTTACAGTAGTTGTAACTGTTTTACAGAAATTTGTGTAGCAGAAATTCGCAAGTTTTCCAACGGATGGGAATTTGAAATTATTTGCTCTCTCATTGCGCTCTCTCGATACAACTTTTTTTTAGTAAACAAACAGGAATTTGTGACAAGTTGTAAGAATTTGTGAGAATGTTTGAAAATTTGCAAGAAATTTCACGATAACAAACAGACCTAATGTGTCAAAAAGACGAAACAACCGAAAAAACGAATCGTGTAATCAGTTGAGGTAACGAATAAACTGTCAAAGTGACATGAGTAATGAAGCATTTGTTGTGTTGTGAATATGAAATACTCGTATAGAAATTGAAAAAGTTATGCTCTTAACTAAAAAATTGATAACACAAAATTCTGTTATAAATATTAATTTAATAAAGTGTAACTTTTGCTCAAACAGACTTAATAGTCCAGTCATATTGTATTTTTACCAGGCAAATTGTGGGGTAGTTTTGATTTGTTCCCTCCATTATGTTTTCGGGGTGCTGAATACGAATCTGAAGTTTGCCAACAAAATTTCGTGATGCAACATAGAAAAAAAAATACAAATAATGATGCAAAAACGCATTTTTTGGGAGTTTTTCACTAATGGTTCACAATTTACAATAAATCCTTATTTAAAGTTTTTTTTATGCGACAACCCATTTGGACATTAGCACTAGTCGAAAATTGACGTATTTTTACTGTTTTCGAAAATCCACTCGAAATTTGCATACAAAATGCAAAATGCAAAAACGCTAGAGTAATTCCAGATTCAAACTCAGCGCATTAAAGACCATCTGAAAAGTATATCTTGGTTCATGTTACAGACAAAAGTTCAAATTTTTTGGCACAAAGTAATTTCTTAGCGCTTTCGAGTGGAATTTCAAAAACAGTTAAAATACGTCAATTTTCGGCTAGCGCTTGAGTCCAAATGAGTTGTCTCAGAAAAAAAACTTGAATAGAGATTAATTGAAAATTGTGTATACTTTCAGTGGTAACTACTTTGATGTAATTTTCGAATAGTTGGTAGTTTTCGAGCCATTAGTGAAAAACTCCCAAAAAATGCATTTTTGCATCATTTTTTGCGTATTTTTCCATGTTGCGTCACGAAATTTTGTTGGCAAACCTCAGATTCGGATTCAGCACCCCCGAAAACATAAAGGAGGGAAAAAATCAAGTCTACCCTACAATTTACTCACAAAGAGCCTTTTTGAGCACGAATTGACTGGACTATAAATTGAAATTGAAATTTAGTTAAATAATAACAAAAAAGAATAGAAAATAAAAACTATGCCTTGTTTTTATGAATTTAGAAATCATATTCTGAGTTATAACTAACAGAGCAAGGAAACTATATTTTGCTATAAAATCAACAACACAACTAACAGCCATTGAGTTTGTTTTTTTTTTTTTTTCTATCCGGTTTTCTGACAACTTTCGGAATTACTTAGAGTGAAAAGCGGTTGAATCCACATATTTTCACCATTGTTGATCACTTCAAAAATTGCTAAAACATTCAAAAATCTATCAAATTTATTCAATTTCACTGAATTTTGCAATGACGAGTGTGGAAAAGTACTTCATGTTATTTTGGATTTATTCAAATAATGCGAACACTTTTTTTGAATATTTTTTTTTTTGGAAAACTGCATTCATGTAGGTACAGTAGGGTTACAGTGGAAAAAAAAACAAAACTGGCACAAATGTTGGCCCACCTTCTCATTTTGTGTCCATATTCTTATGGTGCGTATCCGTTTGAGAGTAAACAGATGGCGAGCAGCTCTGTAGCATCTCTATCGCAAGTGGACATGGTCATGAAATTATCTCACCAGAGGGGTAGACAGATATCCGTGAGTCACTTTCGAGAGTTTTCTAGTGAAAGTGCCCTCAAATGGAAACACACCTTTATGTGAATTGAATTTGAAAACTACATATCTTTAAAATAAAGTGGTGATGTTTCGAAATTTATCTCGAAATCACTTTATGAAAAATATGGTAAATCACTGTTATAGTGCTCATTTTTGGTATATACAGAAGAATCAGTAAATGTCCATAAATTGTTTGATGAATCCAAGTTGACTGTATATACTTAATTACGCTTTAAGCAAGATTCTTTCAAACAAAAGGACGGGTTTTGTAATTTACATTTTTCTCCAAAACCTAATGATATAAACCATGTAGTTCTTTATATTCAACCAAAAATTATTAAGAGGATTAAATACTGAACTCCCAACTAGAACTTCAATTACGTTTAATTCTAAACAAATGGAGTATAATTTTTTGTTTTTTTGTTTTTTTTTTTTCAATTTTCTTACACAAAATTTAAGTTTGAAAATATTCTTTAAAAAAAAACTTAATATTAAAATAAAATAAAAGGATATGTTTTCAGCTTTCAAAAGCGATTTTTTTTTTATTTTGAGTCAATTGTTTCAGAAAATTACCTCTCCTACCTAAACGCGTGAAAATGAACTCCCAGTTAAACACAATTTTGTTCTTACCTGGACCAAACCTACGTGCTCTAGCTTGTCTATGCCATCTTTTGTGAATCACTCAACATAAACAAACATTTATACCGGGGATTTTCTAGCAAAACATAAGAAAAGTAAGCATCTTGAGCACCGCTTTGTACTGGTAAAAAAATTATGCGATGCACCAATCAAAACATAACAAAATATACTCAAATCGTATAGTATATAGGCAAGTTGAATAGGCTGGTTGAGGAAAATATTTTTCTTAAACAGTAGGCACCCAGATACCTACCATGATAATTTGTTTTGAAGAAAACAAATGGATGGCAGTTCTTAGTTTTTAACGTAATGTTCACAAGGTTTACGAATAAATTCATTAATCTATATTTAAAATATTCTCTGAAGAAATATTAATAAAATCGATGAAGGTAGGTAAGAATTGCATTCAATTTTGTTGAAAAGAAAGTGAGAGCCCTTTCCTCTAGAGCTCAATTACCTACTTTCTCGGTCTGGAAAATGTAATTAACTAACTTTTTACCTTTTATAAAATGTAAAGGAAACAAAAAACCGAAGATCATCGACAAAATATTCATAAAAAATGCACAAAATGCGTCCGAAATTTAACCATGGCGAATTTGTGTGCGGATAAGCTCCCCACTATCGATTGCCACTGAAACAAATTTGAGCTTCAAATAAGCTCTGTACGCCTCTTTGACGAGATGTTCGTGTTCGTGTGTAGGAACGGTAAAATTTCAAATTTGAAACGATTGAAACCGGAACTTTTCTTGGTAAATGAATATACCATAAATTAATGTTTTTATCAATGATCCCTGTTCTGGATCGATTAGTTTTTTGTTTTTGTTTTTCTAAACATCGGTATTTTAAAAATTTTCAGAATTAGTAGGTATCTACCTATGCTTTTATTTTCTGATGTATTGAACATCAACTTGAGATTCGAAATTCATTTGAGGATTTCAAGAGAAAAAGTATTTGAATACCAACTATAGTTTAAAATTTAATTTTTTTATTACAATTTTTTATTTTTTAAAAACTGTTTATTTTGAATTCCATATACATAAGTTAAAGAAAAAAAAATTCATCAAAATTTACTATGTACGTTCATATTTCTTTCGACTCAAAAGTGTTAACAAAAGTCATTTAATGTCATAACACATAGCAAACACTCAGAAATCAGTTTGATGAAAATATAATATAATATGAGCCAGCTGTTCAGTGTTCGTATAAAGGTCTAGGAACCATGACCTCGGAGATCAATTAGTTTACATAACAAACCGGCTATTACCGTACCAAAATGTATGTCCAAATCTATACCTAGCTTTTAAGTGTTATTTGACATAAATATGACTCAAACCCCAGCATAATATTCAACAAGGTTTATTATATCTTAAAAATTTCCATTTCTACTACCATCGACAAACTCTAAATTATTTTTATTTTTAAATGTCTTTATCAAGGCCCACCATTTACGGTCTAAGCAATGTTCTTGAAAAATTAATCAATAAACAAAAAAAAAACTAAATAAAAAATTAAAAATAACATCGAAGCACCATGAAGAGCTAAAATGATGAGCTACCGCTTTGCATATTTATCGCGTTATCACCATCAAACCTTCTCGTCAAACTTTACCTACGCGTTGGATTGTGTAAGAAATCAAATCGATTAACAGCGCACCGAACTGAACTGACATAATAATTTTATTCAACATTAAACAAACAAAAAAAAAAAACAAATCTAAACCGAACTAAAAAAACAAAATAAGCCCAAGACTTCAAGGTCATTTGTTGTTCGTCAAGTCAATCCGCTTTTGGACATTTACTAGTCCAAATATTTAGGCCAACATACCTTAGTCACCTCAAGCTATGTTTAATTAATTTTACTTAAGACTCAATAAAGCACAAAGATGAAATACCAACAAAACGACGAAAACACGCTGCAATAGATGTTAAGCAAAATTGGTTATAAAATCCCTAAGAAGCGGTTCATAGTCGTTTTTTTTCGTTTTTTTTTGGCTTTTCACAACCTCGAAGGTGTTATGTGTATAGTTTTGTTGTTATGGTCTTTCTCTCACTCAAAACTGGTTGCAACATTGATCACGAAATTTATTTACACAAAAGAAACAATAACAAGAAACTATATACATGCGCGAAACTACTTTCGCCTGGAAAGGCTTCCCGACCAAAACCACCAACAGGTTGATTTTCAGCTTAAACCTTCCCCTGCCTCAGAGCTTTGCTTGGATATGCATTTTTCCATGATTGCGCAATGGAAAAGCGGAAAATTTCTTGATCAAAGAAAGCAACTAACAAAAAAAATGAAAATTTACCTGTGAGTCAATAGGGTTCAAGTCATTCGATTTGGGTTCCTCTAGAGTTGTGGTGGCAGCAGCTGATATCGCAGCATCTTGCCTTTTAACCCTGTTACTGGGCAAGGCTGTGGTAATATCGCAGATTAGGGCACCTAGGATAACCAGGACACAAATACTTCTTCTCGGATGCATATTAAGTCTGTGTATCTGCAAAGAGAAAGATAATGTTTTTTTCTTAAATTTCACGAAAGTATTCGAGGACAAATTAGCATCCACAAACCGTCGTCTTCTGTCGGGTAAAAAATTGAAGAAATAACTACACCGAATGTAAAAACAAGGAGCTCAGCGATACAAACGCGTTAACAACCTCCAACGAAATGATTATAAACTACAGTGTTCGGTACGATTTAGGGGGTACCTACCTACATGCCGTAGTTGAAGTGTTTGGTCTCGAGTGTGGCTCCAACGCACCAATACCAAAGTCCGCGTAGCCAAACTTGATGCAGCCAAAAGTTATGTGGTGGCTTAACCAACACCAGACGCACCACCACCAACACAGTTATCCGAGGAAGGCCGTTTGCCGAACGGTATAAGCTGCTGTAGTTTTAATGTAAGGTAAGATATTGTGCACTTGTGTGGGGAATTTGCGGTTATGATGGCTATGAGGCCTAAAAAATCGAACCTCTCATAGAGTGGTGTGCCAAAAAAAGCTCAAGTTGCAACTTTTGCATCACAGAGTGGTATCTCTCTCTATCACCCCTCTCTCTTATTTGGAGAATGTGGATTGAAGTTTAGATTTGGGTTCAATTGTCTGAACTGCAATTGTAATTTAAGCACAATGAGTACAAAACGAGGTAGGCTTAGAGGTTTAGAGGCGTTTTACTTCTTTGGACCTGTTGTGGTTTTGAGCCTTAAACATTTTGCTTTTGGGGCACCATATAAGCAGGGATTAAATGTGTGGTTTCAACTTAATAAAAGTAGTACAAAGATAAATTTGTATCTATTGAAGTGGTTTTTTGTACTTCTTTGAGCTTTGAGTTGTTTAAATGTAACAACAACTGAACCCGACATGCATAATTATAAATCATTTAACTATTAATTGAGTGAAGAGAATGTTTTACTCAATGAAAAGATCAAACAGACAATCAGAGTATAATAATTATGAATTTTTGTTCAAATTGAATATTGTTTTGTTTCTTTCTTTTGAAATAATTTTTGGATAAAATCTGACTTTGATAATATGAACATGGAACATAGACTCTTTTTGTAGGAATCGATCAAACACTTATGAGTAGTTATTTCAGATTTTATTAAGTGATCACCTTGGACTATACTATGTATGTATAGAAGAAAAAAGTATTTAAATAATTGTAAACAATTACATTTGCTTTGATTGTTAATATCAAGAAGATAGGTACTTTTGATAGTAACGCCATATTTCTTATAACGGACTGTTGAAGGTGAAGGTATTATTTGTTTTAATTGTTATGTGTTCTTTTTTTACAATAAATAAAAACAAACTTTAAGACTAAATTTAGTAACAGCAGCTATGGTAAGGTTATTCGAATTTTGAAATAAATTTAAATGAATGTAAGTAAGTAAGTATGTAAGTAAGTGAGTAATTCATTTACTTCTACTTTTCTTATCACAGTTTTACAAAAATAATGAATTTTAAAGCTATGGCTTTGCCGTCAGCTCGGTTAGCAATTTGTATGTACAATTAATTGTTTTAATTTAAATTGAATCACAACAAAAACATAAATGTTAAAAAAGGAGCCAAGTTCTTATGTGTACAAGAAACCTGTGCGTAAAAAGTCTGCCAAAAAAAGTAATGAGATCTAAAATATATGCCAAGTTTTAAGTGGGTTGGGTACGATATCCCGCTTTTTATTATCCTGTATTTTAAAATCCCGATTTTTTAATCCCGCTTTTTATAATCACGTTTATTATAATCCCGCTTTTTTATAATCCCGCTTTTATAATCCCGATTTTTATAATCCTGTTTTTTATAATCCCGTTTCTTATTATCCCGCTTTTGCAATCAAGACTAGTTGTTTTATTTTAAAAAATCGCGCGATTTTTTAAAATAAAACAACTAGTTTTGATTGCAAAAGCGGGATGATAAGAAACTTAAGAAATTCGTGAAATAAATGTAGAAGTTTTGTAGTGCAACGCATTTCATATAATTTTTTAATGTATCGATATCCAATACTTAGCAACTACATAATATTTAAATGTTGGCTTCGCAAATCGTTACTGCAGTAGTTGATAGCGGCGGGAAACTTTAAACCGTTATCGTGCCTTAGATCTTAGTTTATATATCTGTACCTTGGTTTTAAAGGGGCCAATGTCTAATTTGATAATTTTTGGGAGATCGAAAATTTTGCTTTTTAATTTCTAAAAAAGCATATTATTTTTGAAAATTAAGCTTACCTTAACCATCAGTATCTTGTTAAGAAACAATTGAAGCACATGTGCCATTATTCCATTATTAAAACATCTTCCACTGACCACTGAGACAAATAATGAACTTAAGTCAATATTGTACAAAATGGAAATTGGCCCTTTTAGAACTAAGGTACAGATATATTAACAGTGCTATTTATTAGGTCTCCTTAGAAAAATATCTAGTTGAACAACACTATCTTAAGATCAAACTATAGTCCTAACATGTTTTATCCAAATGAATTAAATGTCACTTTAGTCAAAGTTTGAACAACAAATAAAAATGATTTGTTACTTACACCTACCTTTTTTTTAGAGAGAGTTTAAATATCGCTGATAATTTATTTTATCTGTTATTACAGGCTTTAACTTCATTTAATTTTGTGAGCATACAAAATGTATACCTACAGCCAAAATAAAAAAAAACTCTCAAATTGTCAAGGCCCCTTTGCTGAAAAAAAAACTTGAAATTTTAAATTCAACGTAAGAGCTTTACTCTTTACAGCTTACGATGAGGACAGACTTAAACTTAACCCCCATATTAATAAACTGCGGATAACAACGTGCTAGCGTTTATACGTCTGTTAACTAGTAATTCTTATTAACAAATGCGTAATAGTCTGTGACGTGTGTTAACGTACGGATAACTTTAACTAGCCAGATTCCACGTATAATGAACGGATAACTTCTTAACACATACACGCACGCGTATGATAGCACTGTTTACTGCTACCAGTATACACTTCGTAAGGCAGTGCATGCATGTGACACATGTATTAGAAAATCACCATAATTTGATGAAGTGGTGAATTTGGTGAAGTGATAAATACTGGAAAGATATCATATCTTTTTTAATAAGAAAAGTTATCAATCGGACAAGTTGTCTATCCGTGTGCCAGTTAACACGTGTGTTAGGGAGCGGATACCAGTTTTTTATTAATACTGCTAAGAGTTTAAATTGAACATAAATATAAAAATTTCGTTGCAGTAAACGGCTCTTAGTCTTTAAGTCGAATTATTCTTTGGTTTTGCTAGGTACTAAACATTTAAAAATAATATAAAATTAACAAAATAGCCAACATTAAATCATTGGGGTTTAACTATGAGTTCGAAAAAACGGGTTTATCGGGAAAAGACGGGATTTTAAAAAGCGGGATTATAATAGATCGGGATCTTGAATAAACGGGATTTTGGGAGACAGGATTTTGAAAAACAGTATTTTAGTAGACGGGATTTTAAAACTTTTTTTTCGGGATTTTTGAAAAACGGGATTTTAAAAAGCGGGATTCCGATACGCTCCCGTTTTAAGTTCATGAAGTTTAATATCAAATATCTTAAGTAGAGTAATATCGAAACAATTCCAAATCATGACACAAATTTGGTAATTAATGATTACTGATTAAAATTTGTCGGGTTCACTGGTCAAGTTTTCATACATTTTAAATTTGTGATTAAGTAAGTATTTAAGAGAAAACTTGCCAAGTAAATCCACCAAAATTTAACCAGTAATCATTAATTACCAAATTTTTGTCATGATTTGGAATTGTTTCGATATACTCTACTTAAGATATTTGATATTAAACTTCATGAACTTAAAACTTGGCATATATTTTAGATCTCATTACTTTTTTTGGCAGACTTTTTACGCACAGGTTTCTTGTACACATAAGAACTTGGTTCCTTTTTTAAAATTTATGTTTTTGTTGTGATTTCACTCCTTTTTGCAAAGATTTATTTTGCCAAGTGAAAGTCAAGCCCGACCGCTCTACAAAGTTTCATAATTCTACGACAACCGAAAGTGCTCCATACAAATAATAGCAATTCTGATAAAATGGGTGGATGGAACCCCCCCCCCCCCCTGAATGGACAATTCCAAATTTTCGATTTTTTCCCTTTCTAAGTACTTCAAGTCCTACCGACCTACCAATTTTCATCGTTCTACAACAATCAGAAGTGCTCCATATAATTATAAGATTTTTTAAGAATGTGGGTGGATGTCACGCCCCCTGAATGCAAAATTCCAATTTTTCAATTTTTTCTTTCTAAGTACTTTAAGTCCTACCGACCTACCAATTTTCATCGTTCTACAACCATCGGAAGTGCTTCATATAATTTATAAGAATTTTTGAGAATGTGGGTGGATGCCACGCCCCCTGAACTGAAACTTCCAATTTTTCGATTTTTTTCTTCTAAGTACTTCAAGGCCTCCCGACCTACCAATTTTCATCGTTCTACAACAATCGGAAATGCTCCATATAATTTAAAAGATTTTTTAAGAATGTCGGTGGATACCACGCCCCCTGAATGAAAAATTCCAATTTTTCAAATTTTTTCTTTCTAAGTACCTTTAGCCCTACCGACCTATCAATTTTCATCGTTCTACAACTATCGGAAGTGCTCCATATAATTTATAAGAATTTTTAAGTATGTGGGTGGATGCCACGCCCCCTGTATGAAAAATTCCAATTTTTTCTTTCTAAGTACCTCAAACCTTACCAACTTACCAATTTTCATTGTTCTACAACAATCGGAAAGGCTCCATATAATTTATAGAATATTTAAGAAAGTGGGTGGATGCCACGCCCCCTGAATAGAAAATTGCAGATTTTCGATTTTTTCCTTTGTATGTACCACAAGGCCTACCGTTGTGCGAAATTTCAAGTTTCTACGATGTCGGGAAGTGCTCCATAATTTTGATGATCTGTCAGTGAGTCAGTCAGTCAGTGAGTCAGTGAGTCAGTGAGTCAGTGAGTCAGTGAGTCAGTCAGTTACGGTTTTTGCGATTTTTGAAATCCTATATCTTGGGAACTACTAATGCTAAAGAGTTGAAATTTGGTGAGCCACCTGTGTTTGATCAGTTCAGCAAATACTCCGAATTTTAAATTTCTGACTTTATTGGTACTGAAGTTAGAGGGGTTGAAAATCGCCTGAGTTTGTTCCTGTAAAAAGGGTGTAGTGCCGCGAACTTGGCTGGGCACTACCGTGCCCTTTGATAAAATAGAAGAAAAATAGTTACATGAATTCGTTTATTAAAAACATCCTATATTTATAAATATCTTTCAAAAATTTGCTAAGTGCTTTCCAGTCGAAACCATTCAGAGCGTTGATTGTTTCCTGCAATGATAATGCTCTCTTCCCGAAGTATGTGAGGTGTTGTGGAGTAAATATGGGACAAATTCTAACAAAGTGGAAACAGTCTTCTTTGGATCTTAAATTGCATAAAGAACAAAATTGGTTGAAACTGTCATTGTAAGGGCTCCCGTTTAAACCGAGAAGTTCACACCTCACTTTAAATATGAGCGATATTTCTCTGAAGAATGAATGAATGTATTATGCTGGCATTAAAAATATGTACTGTGACCTAAGAATCTTTTGTTTCCCATAAATGGAGCTGCATATAAGTGCTTACATCCTACATTTTTTCCTCCAAATAAGGTCTATAAAAACCAGAGTTGGGAAATAATTAATAACTTGTTATTGGAATCTTCAAGGACTTTTTCAATAATTTTAAATTTAATTGAAAAAATTCAATATCTTATAACACGTAATTGAAAAGTTTCAATTACTTGCAACCAATTAGGCTTATGTAATTGAAATCAAAAGTAATCATCAAAAAAACAGTTATGATTCCTTTATTTAAGAAATAATTAATTTATTCCTTTTGTCAATTACACTTAACGCGAGTTTAAATTAATAAAAAGATGATATGAATTAAAATCATTGAAAAAATCAATTACCTACTTTAAATGTAACTAACACAGTGCTCTCCTTCAATTACTTCCAATAACCCATTACTTTTTTCAATTACATATGTAATTTGTAAGTAAATTTTTTCAATAACAATTACAAGTAATGGATATGTATATTTTTCTCAATTACAACTATGTGTAATTATAACTGAAAAAAATTCAATTACTTATTACATGCAATTGAAATGAAAGTTGAAATAAATTACAAAAAGTAATCATTATTCCCCAACTCTGCTCCCCACCCTGATAAGGTTTTTACTTGCGATATAGGTACTATAAGGCAAGTTTTGGATTCGTGAAAAAAAAAAATTGAGATAACAATCAAACATGATATTACGATGATAGAGAACACCAAAAAAGGAGGTGGCACAATTCTGTCTGTCTGTTCGTCTACAGCCTAAACGGCTCGATCGATTTTCTTCAAACTTGGAACATAGTGGTTTTTGGTGATTTTGCCGACACGTTTTTCATTTTTTTTAGAACCAAAAATAACGTTACCTGCCATACAATTTTTTTTATCAATTTTACATAATCACTTTTTTCTCAAAAACGGCTCGACAACTTTTCTTAAAAAAAATTTGTAAATTATTATTTTATTTGGGTGGAAAACCATTTTTTAAAAATGGTTATTAATGGTACCTCCCAAAGAACCATTTTTTTAATTTTTGATTTTCTTCAAAACGGTAGGACCGATTTCAATTATTTTTTTTTATAAAAAATTTAAAGTTTAAAATTTTTTTTCTAAAATCAAATATTTCGAAAACGACACTATCGATTTTTTTTGAAACTCGATACTTAAGAGCTTTTTAGTACTCTCTAAAATATTTTTTGAAAAAGTTTAACATTTATGAAAAAACCTTTCATACAAAAGTTAAAAAACTGCAAAGGAAAATATTTTTTTTTCTCAAAAACGACTCCTAAGATTTTGATTAAACTTTTTCTTTATACTAAAATTAGTACGATCTACTACCAAAAATTATAAAATTTTACACTTAGCAACTATTAATGGTACCTGTCATAGAACGTATTTTTTCTTTTGAATTTTCTCGTTACCGTAACCAACCAGGGGGTTGCAGGTTGTCCATACATACCTCACTGTTTATTCGCCGTAATGCTTTGCCTTACAAGCAAATGCTAGTACCCAGCATTACGGCGAATAAACAGTGAGGTATGTATGGGCATGTATGGCAACCCCCCCTGCTTGGTCAGAAATAAAAATGGCTGGGAACGTGATGACTGAAATACAAGTAAAAACAACAACAAATATTGACTCTTGGATATCCCAAGACACCTGGGATAAGATCGAACTTCGCAAATCGTTGAAAATCCAAATAAATGCCGAAGCAGATATTCAACGAAAGGCTGACTTGCGAAGAGAGTACCGCATTGCACATAAGATGGTCTATCGTTGTGTGAGACGTGACAAGAGGGTGAGGTTAGATGGGCTCGCAGATAATGCGGAAAGCGCTGCCAGAAGAGGAGATATCCGGGAAACCAAATAGCCAAAGATGTGATCGGGAAAAAAAGCAACACGAATCATCCTGTAATGGATGTGGATGGCACACTTTTGGTATCAATTGAGGATCAGCTTCGTAGATGGAAGGACCATTTTTGTGCCCTGTTAAATGAGGATTCAGTTGAGCAGAGTGCTGAAGTGCTCCAACTAAACGAGATGCGCAGGTCCTATAGGGGTATTGACATCGAACCCCCGTCAGAATCGGAAATCCTTACATCAATAAATCTCCTCAAAAACAACAAGGCAGCTGGACTGGACGGAATACCAGCTGAATTCCTGAAAGCCGATCCCGTAACAGCGGCTAGTATTTTACATCCGTTGATACAAAGCATTTGGGAAAACGAATGCTATCCCAGGGATTGGAAGGATGGTGTGATTGTTAAGTTGCCAAAGAAAGGTGACTTAAAGAATTGCAACAATTGGCGTGGTATCACCGTTTTGTCCGTTTTCCCAAAACTAATGGCAACCATCATTCTCGAGCGAATAAAGGATAGAATCGAGTCTACACTCAAGAGGCATCAAGCTGGCTTCCGCAGTGGTCGATCGTGTGTCGACCATATCAACACCCTGCGTATCGTCCTCGAGCAGTCGATGGAATTTCAATCACCGCTTTACCTCATGTTCGTGGATTTTGAGAAGGCCTTTGATCGAGTTAACCGAGAATGTATATGGAGATCGTTGCTTGGTAGAGGAATTCCACCAAAAATTGTTGCCATTATTAAAGAGTCCTACAACAACGCAAGGTGTTTTGTTTTGCACAATGGGCAGCTATCCGAATCCTTCGTAGTGCAACAGGGTGTGAGACAAGGGGATGTTTTTTCGCCAATTCTCTTCCTGCTGGTGATTGACGACGTATTGACGGCCAGTGTTGGTACAGCTGAGCGACAGGGCATTCAATGGAGACCGTTTGAAAGGCTCAGTCATTTAGACTATGCCGATGACATACATATGTCTACTGGCAAATAACATCAGTGGGCTGATAGGGATGTGCCAAACGCTGCAAGTGAAGGGAGAGTCGTGTGGTCTAAGAATAAACAGCAAAAAGACAAAAATAATGCTCACAGGCCGCTCCACACAGCAGCGTATTATTCTACAGGAGACGCCAGTTGAAGTAGTGGAACAGCTCAACTACCTTGGCAGTATTGTTTCTGCAAACGGTATTACGGATCTGGACGTTAAAAGTAGAATAAATAAAGCTTGTGCTGCCTTCGGTACTCTGTCCCCAATCTGGAAATCAAGTCAAATCTCCTTACGCACTAAGTTGAGATTCTTCGAATTCAATGTCAAATCCGTGCTGTTATATGCTTGTGAAACCTGGAAAGTCACGTCTACTATTTCGAAGAAAATGCAGGCTTTTGTGAATCGCTGTCTTCGCCACATCCTAAAGATTCGCTGGCCACAAATAATATCAAATGAGGAATTATGGCGCAGGACAAGTCAAGAGCGGCTGGACGTCGACATAAGAAAGCGTAAATGGCGTTGGATTGGTCACACACTGAGGAAACCAAACGATGAAATTGCAAAGCAGTCCTTTGAATGGAATCCTCAGGGTGCACGGCGGGTTGGAAGACCAAGAACAACATGGAAATCAACTGTCTTAGCGGAAGCAGAATCCCAGAGAAAGACGTGGCCACAGCTAAAGTACCTTGCAGCAGACCGTGAAGGATGGAGACGTTTTGTTGACGCCTTATGCCCCAGCCGGGGTTACAGGACACGATGATGATGATGATGACGCAAATGTTGATATATGCGCAGACCTTAACAAAAATCAAAACTCTAATGATATTACCCTTAATATGTGTTCTGTGCACAAATATAAGGTATTATACTCTGGAGGTTGTCAAAACTGAAAGTGTCAGAAATAAAAATATGGCTGTGAACGTGATGACATAAATACAAGTAAGCACAGCAACAAATTAAAATTTAATTTGTCAGAATTAAAAAATGGCTGTGAACGTGAGAAAAAAATACACGTAAACACAACAACAAGTATTGACTGAGCAAAAGTCAAAATTCCAAAGATATTACCTTTAATATATGTGCTGTGCAATTTCTTATTCAAACTTTGTAGTGTACCCAACCAGGGGGGTTGCAGGTTGCCCATACATACCTCACTGTTTATTCGCCGTAATGCTTTGCCTTACAAGCAAATGCTAGGACCCAGCATTACGGCGAATAAACAGTGAGGTATGTATGGGCATGTGTGGCAACCTCCATGCTTGGGCACACTTTAGGATTTGGGGTAAGTGTGAGGCTGGGTGCATGCAAATTTTCTTTTGCATTTAAAGAATCTGGATATAAGGAAACGTAATTTTACATTTGTGTTTTTTTTTATCATATCATTAGTAGGAAATAACTTCAGACAATTTTCAGATGAAATTATTACACACCTTCGGTGGGAAATAACTTCACCAAAAAAGAGTGAAATTATTTCCCACAAGACTACAGGTGAAGTTAATTCCCATGTGAAGTTATTTCCCGTGAAGTTATTTCCATGCACCCTATTTTTATGGTATTTCAAATCCTTGTCCTAAATTATGGAAAAACCTGTAAAACCTGTATGTAAGTTATTTGTGGAGCTAAGTCTTTGCATTAGTACCATTTTCAATTCACCTTCTTATGAAAATTTTTAAGGGGCCATCAAAAATTAAATTTATGACTTCCTTAATGCCCCGCCTAGATTATCGTTTACGAATGTTTAATTTGGAATAAATGTTTAATTTGGTGCAGGTAACTAGGTCCCCGGAAGCTTAGTCCACCGAGGGACTTAGTTCTCATTAAATGGGAACTGAATCCACTTTAACGAAGTGGACTTAGTTCCCAGGCAAGGTGAAAAAGTAGTCCACTTCTTTATGAGAACTTACACATTTTGAAAAATAATGAGCGAACTAACTTTCAACGATAAAAATTACAAAAGTGAAAAATTGTGCGAAAGCTTTCATACACCCACTCTCACACCTACCCAAAATCCTATAGTGTGCACAAGAAGGGTGCTGCATACATACCTCACTGCTTATATTCACTGTAATGCTGGGTGCTAGCACTATATTTATGTAAGACAAAGCATTACGGATAATAAACAGTGAAGTATGTATGCAACTCCCCTGCTTGGGCACACTAAAGGATTTGGGGTAGGTGCGAGGATGGGTGTATGCAAAATTTCTTTTGCATTTAAATAATCTGCATTTAGGTAAATAAAGCTTGAACTTATCCTATATATAGAACAATTGTAAAATGTATTTCTATTTTACTAATAAGATTGACATTTACTTGGAAGTGGGAATTAAATCCACATTTAAAGTGAAACCACTCAGTTTTCGAAGAATTTAATTCCCACCTTCGATGAGAGCTAATGAGAACTTAGTCCCTGGGTGGACTAAGTTCCTGGGGACTTAGTTCCCTGCACCTTTAATTTTTTTAAATTTTAATAGCTATTCCTCCTCCCCAATACACCTCTTAAAGGGGGCGTGGTAAAAAAAAAGCTTTGTATGATCTAATTTTTAAAAATGGCACTTCCTACAAATTTAATTCCATGTATCTTTATCATTTTTTTGTTTAGAAACAATTTAAAAAAAAAGAAATTTTGTTAAAAACGCCCTCAAAAGTTGGCGGGGCAAACATTTTGGGTAATTTTTTGTTCTTAACCTATTATTAAGGCAATTCCATGTGTGGAAGAATTATTATTAATTACAATATCTACAACTCTTTAAAAGAAACACCCTCATTTACAATAACTTTCGACGGTAAGATGACCTATTTTAAAAAGGGGGCATGTCAGTGGGCGGAAATTTTATAATTCCTGAAAATAGCTTCTTAATCGATTAGCTTCTTCAGATTTTATAGATTTAAGACCACCTCTCCATACATCTTGAACCAATGTGGGGGCTCGTAAAGCTGTCGTAAGCGCATTCAAGTTTTAAACACCGTATTGGCGTATTTCTGTCGCGATTTGTATGGAAATACGCATGAATACCCTTAATATTTGAATTAACTTTTATTGTGAGTTTTTACGACTTAAATTCAGTATTTATTAGAAATTGACATTGAATAAACTAAGACTTTGTAGTTTTTACCTCCCATTGAAAATTGAAACAAAACCATTGGGATTGAAATGTAAAATGCACTTACTTGCACATATTATGTAAGCTTATAATTCCAAAAATTGTATACATATATACGAGTAGGTATACAACAATGTCTAAAGGCATAGAATTCTTCCTTTAAATTGCTAAAACAACTGCTCTTTTGATAGCTTTAGCTGAAAAAAAAAGGAATGCCATCTGAATTAATGACCAAATCGTTCGAGCGGTTAAAAAAAAATAATATTTCATAATATTAACATTTTTTTTTAGGGAAAATTTTAGTAGGCTAATTTAAATATTGCTGTTTTAGAGAAAAATAAGATTTTTTAATATTGCTAAAAAGAATTGAATGGCAGGTACCGTTATTTTTGGTTTTAAAAAATGAAAGCAACGTGCGAGGGAATAACCAAAAACTACCTTGTCCAAAGTTTGAAAATCGTTCCAGCCGTTTAGGCTGTAGCTGAACAGACAGACAGACGACAGGCTGGCAGGAAGACAAACAGAATTGTGAGATACAATTTTTTCGTCTTTCCTATCATCCGAGCACATAGCCAGAGGTGAGGGGGGGGGGGTTACATTATCTACTGAATAATTTCTAGAATGTCTACATATTTTTCCTTGCATAGATTCATTAATACAAAATCTTACAGACAGATGTATGGTCAACGAAGACGTTCTTAACGCAGGTACTAAGCTCTAGTTAGGGTTCCAAGCTCACCTTCAGCGAGTGAACAAAATTAAAAAGCTTAATTGCTACTTCAAAATATGCCATAACATGTGTATGGTGATGAACTTTCCAAAACAACGAATTTTTACGATTTTATTTTTTATAAGAACGGTGACAGAACTTGGACAAAAGTTTTAATAAGTACACGAAGCCACGAACAGATATAATGTTGTCAGCTATAAAAACTGAGGGACTAGGTATGTATATTAGGGTGGTCGTTTTATATTTTTTTTTTCTTTTTGAGTTTTATATTTGGATGGACATAAATTGCGTTAGAAAATGACAAAGAAACGTTATGCCGCAATTGTTACGGTTATGTTACAGCGTTGGATAATGTTTTTCAACAAATTTTTTTGAGCACAAAATATACATATGCAGGGGATTATAGACAAAAATTAAAGTTTGTTCTTCTTATTTTGCAGTACTTTCAAATTGAACCTAATAAAAAAAGGAGAAAGAATATGCTATAGATAGACCAGGAAAAATAGCACAAATCGTATGGGCAACCTTGAAAAAATTAATTCATGAAATACTAAAATTGGAATCGACGCAGAATTGCAACCTCTATAACATATCCAAAGTCCCCCAAAATCCCCGCATTGGCTTTTTGTGTAGATGCATTTGAAGAGGTGCAGACGGGGAGAATTTGGAGGTCTATCAAACTTAAATATTTGTTTGGGTAAAACCTGATCATATGATACATGCTTTAAGGGTAGTTTTTAACGCCGAATCTAATGAGACCAAATTCAAAATGATACAACCACCCAAAAAGAAGTTATAGTCCTTTTTATGTAATGATGACTTTTTTTTCAGGTACAACAGGTAAAATATTACCGAAACCCCTTTGAAAATAACGGTATGTTAATGAAACTTGAAATGAATGTTTCATTTGTCTTTATTTATTTATTTTATTTATTTATAAAATAGGAACTAAGAATCAAGAGAGTCCTTAAAAATATTCATGGTGAAAGGGTGTTTTTTTAAGGGGGAGGGGCAACAAAGAATGTTAACCATTGAAGTTAACAGTCACCAAAAACACTCTTAGAACAAAGATATTTGTATGGACTATTTTGATTCTTGGTTGCCATGAAGAGTTTAATATTTTTGGCGAATTTCATGAGTGTAAGAGTTTTTACGTGGGTGTTATGGTTAACATTCTTTGTTGCCCCTCCCCCTTAAAAAAACACCCTTTCACCATGAATATTTTTAAGGACTCTCTTGATTCTTAGTTCCTAAGACAAATGAAACATTCATTCCAAGTTTCATTAACATACCGTTATTTTCAAAGGGGTTTCGGTAATATTTTACCTGTTGTACCTGAAAAAAAAGTCATCATTACATAAAAAGGACTATTACTTCTTTTTGGGTGGTTGTATCATTTTGAATTTGGTTTCATTAGATTCGGCGTTAAAAACTACCCTTAAAGCATGTATCATATGATCAGATTTTACCCAAACAAATATTTAAGTTTGATAGACCTCCAAATTCTCCCCGTCTGCACCTCTTCAAATGCATCTACACAAAAAGCCAATGCGGGGATTTTGGGGGACTTTGGATATGTTATAGAGGTTGCAATTCTGCGTCGATTCCAATTTTAATATTTCATGAATTAATTTTTTCAACCTCGGAACCTATTTTTCCTGGCCTAAGAGGGCCAGAGTTGGGTTGTAATCATTACATTTATAATTTAATTAATAAATTAATTATTTCTGAACTAAATTGCATGTAGTTGAGGTGTAATTCAATTACATGCAACTAGTCAGTAACTGTAATTTAAAAATTCAATTTCAATTAGACGTAATCAATACTTTAATTGAATTACGTACTTAAATTGGAAATGTAACAAGCACCATATAATTAGAAATATAATTGAATATCAGTAATTCTACTATCATAGTTGACGTGAAATTGGGTAGAATAAAGCTTCAATAGCTTCCCCTATGGCTATTAAACTGAAATGGTTTAATGCAAATATGATAATATCAAACAAAACCATTGATTAGCTATATAAAGAAAATTCTTATTGACTGTATCAAAGGTAGCTGAAGATTTGATTTCAAACAACGCTCTTTCTTTGGGAGTCCGCCAGAGTTTCGAAAAACAAAGTTTCAAAATGTAAAGCTTCGAAGGATAAAGTTTCGACAAACCAAAGTTTTGAAAGGACAAAGCTTCGAAAAGATAAATTTCGAAAAATGAAGTTCCGAAAGGAGAAAGTTTCGAAAATTCAAAGTTTCGCAAGATAAAGTATCGTAGGAAAGAAGATAAAGAAGTTTCGAAAAAAAAAGTTCGGAATTCTTGAAACTTCGTTGTTTTCTACACGGTTAAAAATGTTGGGGTACTTTTTAATATTTTCAAGGTTACATATATGACAATACCAAAAATATTTTGAAATGTATTACTTGGCAAATATTAAAAATATGAAGCTAATTTAAAATATATTAAAGCTTAATAACAATAGATATTACAAATTAATACAAAATCTGTAATCTTTTTGGTATTACAAATAATAATTTTAATAATAATCTATCAGAATTTAATACAAAGTTATTAGAAAATGTTTTTAATATTTACGGAATTTTAAAAGTAATATTTTCTGTATTGTATTAAAAAACACCACAGAATTTTTAGATTTCAATGAAATTGACACAGGTGATAGCTGAAACCGAATTGCAAAAGAACAAATTTTTTCAACACAGTGCTTATAAAAAAAAACAAATATTTTAAAAACAGAGTGTTTCAAAAATATATATACTGTATACTGTCGACATTTTGTCCTTTCAAAACTTTAGTTTTTCAATACTTTGTCGTTCGAAGCTTTGCTTTTCGAAACTCTGTGCTACTATCTCATTTTCTTCTTTTTAATATGATGGAGATGAAAGTTATAGAGTAAGATCCCAGGGCCAAAAAACATACGTCATTTTATTATTGCTGAAATTTTTTCTGCCAATGCACACTAGGGAAAGAATGAACAAATGGATAATACGAACCTACCTGAGTTTCGCAGGTATCAAGTGCTAAAGGTGCATAAATATAAAGGGTCCGCCAAATTACTTTTTTTTTTTTAAATGCTACTACTACATGGAGTGTAGCTTCGGCTGTGTGGCACGTAGCGCCGTCCTGTTGAAACCAAATGTTTCCAATATCCTCCTCTTCAATTTTTGTGAACAAAAATTCGTTCAACATGGCCCGATAACGATCGTCATTGACTGTAACGGCCACTCGAAGAAAAATGGCCCAATTATGCCTCTGGACCAAAATCCGCACCAAACAGCGACTCGTTTTGGGTGTATCGGCTTTTCAATGGCGTGCGGGTTTCTGTGCCCCAAATGCGACAATTTTGCTTGTTAACATACCCGCCAAGATCAAAATGAGCTTCATCTGAAAAGATGATTTTTTTGGCAAAATCGGCATCTTCTCTAAGTCGATCGCAGGCCCACTTAGCGAAGAAGCCATTTGAATTAAGTTATTTTTCATTATTAACCGGAAGGAATGGAAGGATTGTACTTTTAAATAAAAAAGAAATTTGATAAAATATTCAGTAGTTTTTTTGTATAGTATTTTCAAAAACATAAAATGCACGACTGGGTCGCACGTACTTGCTCTTATGTTCAAGACACTGTGGGCTTAAGAAAATTGTATGTAAAAACATAGAAATTATGAGAGAAAAATGTAGAGAAGCATGAAATACGACTTTTAAATTGGATAAAACAACTCTTTTGACAGTTTGATGTGGAAAAAAAGAATGCCATCTTAATTCTTGATTGAATATGATTGTATGGGAGAAAAAATTTAAAATCGTTGGAGCGGTTTTTAAGAAAATTAATTTTTTATATATAAAATTCCTAAAACATTTTTAAGAACAAATCTTGGTATGCAAATCTGAAGTATATATTTATGTGTATATAAAAACAATATTTGAAAAAAAATTGTCAACCCGTTTTTAAGATATCGAATTTTCAAAAAAAAATGTTGAAACTTTTTTTAAAAATCCAAAAACTTTTTTTTTGAAAATTTTGGTATGCAATATTATTTGATCTTATCTGCATTTTGTACATAAAAAATTCATCTAAATCCGTTTAGCCGATAACGAGAAAATTCAAAGCAAAAAAAAACGTTCTATGACAGGTACTATTAATAGTTACTAAGTGTAAAATTTTATAATTTTGGGTAGTAGATCGTACTAATTTAAATATATGAAAAAGTTTAATTAAAATAGTAGGAGCCGTTTTTAAGCAAAAAAGTATTTTCCTTTGCGGTTTTTTAACTTTTGTATGGAAGGTACCATTATTTTTTCATAAATGTAAAAGTTTTTCTAAAAATATTTTAGAGAGTACTAAAAAAGTCTTAACTACCGAGTTTCAAAGAAATCGATCATGTCGTTTTTGAAATATTCGATTTTCCAAAAAGAAATTTTGAAACATTTTTTAAAAATCCAAAAAATATTTTTTCAAAAATTTTGATACACAAAACTATTTATATTTTTTGGAAGCTTTTGTGTAAAAAATATAATTGAAATCGGTTGTACCGTTTTGAAGAAAATCAAAAATCAAAAAAATGGTTCTTTGGGAGGTACCATTAATAACCATTTCTGAAAAATGGTATTCTACCAAAAGAAAGCCTTTACTAAAATAAATTTATTGATTTTTTTTAAGAAAAGTTGTCGAGCCGTTTTTGAGAAAAATACGATTATGTAAAAATTGCTTAAAAAAAATTGTATGGCAGGTACCGTTATTTTTGATTCTAAAAAAAAAAATGAAAAAAACGTGTCGGCATAATCACCAAAAACCACTATGTACCGATTTTGAAGAAAATCGATCGAGCCGTTTAGGCTGT
The DNA here is from genome assembly GCA_963921185.1 of Dasysyrphus tricinctus. NCBI lineage: Eukaryota > Metazoa > Arthropoda > Insecta > Diptera > Syrphidae > Dasysyrphus > Dasysyrphus tricinctus. The sequence goes on along the minus strand of OY992532.1, from coordinate 17,492,405 downwards.
AGACGAACAGACAGACAGACAGACAGACAGACAGACAGAATTGTGCCACCCACTTTTTTGGTGTTCTCTATCATCGTAATATCATGTTTGATTGTTATCTCAAATTTTTTTTTGCACGAATCCAAAACTTGCCTAATAGTACCTATAATCGCAAGTAAAAAAATTATTTGGTGGACCCTTTATATGTTTGAGAAAATATTTTATATATGTACATAGTTGCCCAAGGAACATATTATACAATATAAACCTTTACCTTGGTATGGTAACGTAAAACATATGCTTTGACAACTTTAAGTTGTCTGGTGAATGTAAGGCTCCACTGTAGGTGTCTGGTGGCTTGAAAAATATTGTGAAATATTATAGCTTTGATACTGAATCGTAAATTAAAATATTTGTTTGAAAATCTTTAAAGGTGTCTGACTGACACTTGGTCCCACTGAAGGTGTCTGGCAGCTTGGGAAATATATTGTAACAGTTACCCGAAGGACATTTATTAAATTCAGCTTTGACATTATAACGTAAATTTCACGATTTTTTGGCACCTTTAAAGGTGTCCACCCGACATTGGGTCTCCATGTAAGGAGGTGTCAGGCAAGTGTCGAAATAAGTTTATCATAACTTACATTAAAACATATACAAAAATCAGCATTCAGCACTTCAAGAAATAATTAATTAGACCTGTGGTGTAGTAACCAACCATCTTTTGAGTGTGTGAAGTGATCCTGAAATATTTTCTACGGTTAGCAAAAATTTTCACACGGCATTGCCTCTAAATGTTTTTTTTTTTTCTAATTATGTTATAAATAATACTATTAGAGGTTTTTGAATATTCCTTCAACTTTATAAAAAACAATTAAAAAATAATTACATTAACCTTAATTCAAACAGATCTAAGGCTGCATTTTGTTGGCATTGAGATTATAATTCTATACAGTTAGACTAAAACAGTCGTTTATTTTATAATTCAATGCTATGTCAAATTTTAAATTTTAAATTGAACTGAACTTTGTATAAGTTAAAAGAAATTATTTCATTCTGATTACCACTAGTTGACCTTTTCAAGCTCTTCACATATTAATTTGTATGCAATATACTTTAATAACCAACAATTAAATTCTCAAGCCCCAATACAATGTAAAATTCCAAATCTGAAATATATTTAAGCGATTAAGTCAAAGGTAAGCTAGCTTAGCTAATCTAATCAACCAAACTTTAAGCTGAATATACATATAACATCAACTAGTTTATGAGTCATACAAAACATAATCTATGTAAATATGTATATTTCTTGTAGTTCCAGACTACTTCTAACCAAGAATACAATACTTACAACAACAACAACAACGACATACAAACTAACAAACCAATCACATTTTATGTTCTGCAAATTACTTATTTGCATAATTTTCAGATTCATACATGAACATGGCTACATAAGGTGAATTATCGAATTACATTTCAGTTTTATTTTCAAAATTTACAGTTTTTTTTTTGTTCAAGCATTGCCAACAACTCGGGTGCGTTGCCTGAAGTTGCATTGCGCTCATTTTTCATACGCACTCATGCAGTACGTCTCGATGCACGACTTGATTGTGCTGCCATGGTAAAGAACGGGTTTTTCTGCGTATGATAAAAGTGGTCGAGTGTTGGCCTGGCCTGGCCCACTTTTAAGGTTTTGTTAGAACGAGAATTCAATGATATCACCCATTGGACTCGATTATCAAAATCCAATGTGCATATAATTAAGCTTTTGAGCACCGCTTAATTCAATTGAAGTTAAATAATTATTAATCATAGACCATGGGCTTGGAAGTCAACTTTTTTAAAACAAAGCCATTAAGCAAATTAGATCAGGTGTGATCCGCCAAGGTTCTCTTTCAAAAAAAAATTAATCAAATTTCCTGGCATTTAACTTTTTCGAATGAGTAGCCTCTCAAAAAAACAAAAAAACAATCGGAACAACAACTTTGTTGCCATTTTAATTGATAGTTTGGTTTACACTTGTTTTGACTATTCACACAAAGATTTAATATGAGTCGAAAGAACTAGACTGAGCGATCTGAAAATGACCGACTTATGGCCAGCTGCCAAGGGTCAGTGGGGTTGGGGTTAAACGTCACAATACCACCACTATGCAACTGCCACACCATCGATCGTTATACCTGTACTCATACCTCAGCCACTAAAAGCTGAAGACATAATATCAAACCGTTGTGGTTAGTGGGGTAATTAAAATGGAAATTAGTTGCAAATGTAAATCCTTGGCCGCGATCGACTGCTTGAATGTTATCGAGTTTTTGGTTCAGCCAGGTGATTGTATTCCGATTTTTTTTTCCACTCTTTTCTTCTTTATTTTTTTTTTTTTGCAAGACATAGACACACAAAATCTATGAGTGTGTTGCTTGCTGCATGCAATTGTCTCACATGAGATTGTAAAAAAAAAAAAATTAAAAAAAAGATCGAAAACGAGAATTGGATGATATGATTTGAAAGGCGTTACCGGTTCTATTACAATCGGCCAAGATTGCTTTACCCGCACCACAATATTTGCGAAATAGGTTCAAAGGTGTTTTCGTGTCGTGTAAAACTTGAAATTTCGTACAAAGGGTTTTATATTTTCTTAATTTGATCATTATCCGATCGTAAAAACTAACTTTTTAATAATAAAACACAAAAAAACACTTTTTTAACATGTTGAGTGAGAGTGACTGAGTGAGGACTTTTTGAATGTTGTTTGCCAACATAATAGTAGTATTATGAGGTTATAACAAATTAAAAAATTATTGTAATGAAATGATTTTTCATAAATATCAACAAGAATTCAAAAGTTATTAAACGACTTTGCAATAATTGAAGAAGGTTGTTAGTCACTAAAATAAAACTCCAAAGCATAAAAAAAGTAATTAGACAAGATAGATCTTTAAGCTCTGCACTGTCGTCTATTAGCTTTAAGCTAAGAAGACGAGAATGAGTGAACGTTTTGTTAGAGCGGAGAGCGGACGTACTATATAGTAAGTGCGAGTTTCGAATGTTATCATTATGTCTGTAAGAAGAGAAGGTTGATATCAGAATACATTGTAATCCTTTAATTGAACTTGTGTTATCATTATATCCCAACTCTGGGAGATAGGGCGCATGCATCAAAGCATCAACAAAAAGTATGCGTTTATGTTTTGAAGAATAACAAAAAACAAAAAAAAACAGATTGAGGATAGATCTAAGATGGATCGAAAATGGAACGAAAACGGAACGAAAACGGATCAAGGACGGATCGAAGACATATCGAAGGTGGATACAAAATGGATCAATGACGGATTGAATATGGATCGAAAACGGATCAGAGGCATAAGGAAAATGGGTGGTTGACGGATTCAAAAAGTATGGAGACTAAAACTTTCCAAAATAGGCCCCCAAAACAAATACAAAAAATAATTTTTTATTATTCATTAATTTTTCTTCTTTGTTTTATTACATACCCCTAGGGGCCCGATATTGGCCTCTCTACGGCTTAACGTGGTCCTGGTGATATGTTAAATAAATTTAGTGGCACGAAAGCACATACAGAAATAAGACCTTGTGAGCTACAACTCTCAACCTGTGTTCGTGATGTTGACCGGCGAGAATGGAGGAAATCTACAATTTTTGATATTCCTAAGCTTGACGGACATGTTTTGACCGAAAAAATTTATTTTCTAAATTAAATTCAAATTTGAAGCACAACCACCGATTTTGAACCCACAATCAGTGGCGGGTCCAGAGGGGGGGCTATAGGGGCTGAAGCCCCCCCCACAGCTGATTCAGAAGAGAGTCAGACAAACAAAACTAAGATTGCGGCTACAAAATTTGAAATTGAAACATATTATAATGTAAGCTGTGTTTTTTTCGAAGCCCCAAAGGAATTGGATGAAAAAAGACGATTATTTATGCGTATACGTATTTCAAGCCTTAAAAGTATAAGAAAAATGTTGAGGCTTGGGGCTAAGCCTTTACGAAGCATTTTCCTAATCGTGTAAGGGAATCAGATGAAAACTATAACACTATTAGGGCTAACAAATTTGCATAATAAATGTGTTTTTTTCCAGGCATTAAAGAAATCCAACGAAAGTAAAAGGCAAGAGCTTACAAATTTGCTTGGAAGCTGTTGTTTTCCGAGGTCCAGGGAACAAATAGAGGTTGGGGCTTAACAACTTGTCTAAGTGTCTAAGCTTTGATTTTTCTATAAGCCCCTAAGGAATCAGACTAAACAAATAACAAGTTTGGGGCTAGTAAGTATGCATACCTAAATACTGTGTTTTTTTTCCAAGCCCTCATATTGAAACTAGTGACGTTGACTTTCATGCTATTATTTTTACCTAGATTTTCTTGGGTATCGATTTTTCTTAAAGATCAAATTAAGTTTGATAAAACAAATGAATGTTAGCTTTTTCTTAAACTCCTCTTGATATTTTTCGGACTTAGCCCAGATAAATTTTGGGGCTTAAGTTTAAAAACTCAGTTTCCGATGTAAAAAATCACCCTGATTACAGAATCCGACGAATGAGTCAAGCACAATTTTGACATTTGAATCATAGTAAAAATTCAGTCTGATTCGCTCCACAGTTCATTCGACGGATGCTATAGGTAACGGGCTGAACAACTTTGATATGGATAGTTTACATGATAACATCAAAATATTGTTTTAGAAATTGAAACTTATGTTTTTATTTCAGATTTTTTTCGTGTGCCGAAGGATATTTTGACGATTTCAAAGACTGCTTTAAGACGAAGCGTTTTTTGATCTTAGTTTCTCTTTTGATTTCCTTTGTGCTCAAACGAAAGATAAGAGAGCTCTTTCCGTGAGCAATATTCATAAAATGAAATGGGAAAGAATTTCAATTCACTTCGAACTCGTTTTTGAAATGTAAAAATCCGCTGTAACGGTTATTTTTTTTTTCTTTAAAAAGTGTAATATACATTTTTGTTTTAATATGGCCCCAATACTCGTATAACTATAAATAATTATAAATTGAAGGACAGAAAAAATTTTAACTCAGATTTTTTTCAAATCTTCGTCAAACTATAAGATTTGAATTGACAACAAATATGAATGGAATTCGCATTAAAATAGTAAATGATCGGAATATGAAACACGAATTTGAATGTTCGAAATACCAATCCACATGGACTTAAGTCATTTTAGGTGGAATAGGTATAGAACATCCAAATTCATTTTTTTTCCTCAAATTTACAAAAGTGTATTGAAAAAAATGATTTAGCTAATCTCTTGGAACAACAACTTGTACAAAAAAACTGCAACTGTCTTTTTTGTAGGGAGCTTAATTACCTTTCTTTTTTGCCATATATAGCATTCTATTCTATAGGAACTAAATTCAAGATTTAGATAGGTGAGATACAAGGGCGTGCGCCCGATTCCGATTAGGTCGGAGCAAACTCATTCAAAAATATTTTTATTACAGAAATCTTGCTTTAAAATACCTTCATCAAAAGAAGAAAAATTGAATAATATATGAAATATATTCTGATTAGGGGGGGGGGGGCAAGACCATTTAGCTGCCCCCCTTGCGTACCCTCTTTTGTTTCAATTTTTTCCATTTAACTTTCGTACGAATCTTACGCTAGTGTCAAAAACAGAGAAAAAAGTTTGCACTGTGACTCTTTTAGTCTTAGTTATTAGATTTTTTAGACGGTTACTTGTTAGAAAGTTTCTCAAAATTTCTCATTGGTTGGTAATATGCTTTATTTAAATATGTAAATAAAATGTTTAGTTAATCAAATCTTGGACAACCAATCCAAGTTAAAAATTTTTGAGACAACAGTAACCTACAAAGTTTATCAATAACTTTCCGGAGGTGGTCGGCTATCTTAAGTTTAACCAAGTACTTGAGGATGAGGTTTTATAAATCTTACAAAAAATATTCAAATTAAAGAAAGATACCTACATATTTAAAGTTTCTATAAACATATCCTGACAACTTTCTTATACGATGTGTCTTTGTGGAGAAACTGGTCAAAGCGTCTTTTCAAAATAGCAGCTGAAGCTTCCTAATTACCAGATGCTCCATTTTCAATCATAACATTTTGCAGAATTTTCCTATTATCTATACATATATTTTTGCACTATAAAAATCTTTTTTGGTTTAGCTGCCGACTAGCCTACTTTCTGAGAAAAGAAAATTGTGGTTGGTAGGGTATTCGTATATGATTAAAAATTTTTCAAAATATGTGTCTAAGGGAACTCCAAGCCCCCCCCACAGCCAAATCCTGGATCCGCTACTGCCCACAATGGTTTTTAAAAATATTCAGCCTTTGGCTTCGATTAGACTGAAGTAAGCGAGCTTTAATGCTTATTTTTTGCCAAACAGAAATATTTGTATTGATCTCATGCCAAATTAATATTTGAGCTTCAAACTAAAAACAAATTGAATTGAAAGACAGAAGTGGGCAAACAAAATCTAAAAACATTAGTTCTTCAAAGTCTTTTTCTGGCCTGAATTCTTTGCTCTTTGAACACTTATTTGTTGTGCAAACCCCAGGCTTGTAGCCCTACCGCTTTTTCTTTTATATTCAAATTTCCGTTTATTTTAAGGTAAACAAAAGCTCAAAACCAAGATCAACAAAATTAAAAAGATGATAAATTCATTTTTGTTAACATAATTTGAAGGATCTCGAAGCTAGATTTATCGTGCACACCACAATTTTTAAACTCATTTCAGTTTCTGTGTATTCGAAATCTCTACTTTACCCTTAACATGCCTAAAAATTTTATTAAAATCAGTTGATCTATTCAGTTTTAATGGCATTTTTCCGCTGTCCACCTAGTGTTGTTACATGCTGGCTCCACTGGACATGAGCCATGCTCGGACTATGAACATGTCCATAAGAAAAGCCAATGGAGGCAGAAAAATCCATGTCTTGTGTCTTGTCGACGACGAACATGTCGAAGAAAACCAACTTTTGAACACGACATGAACGCTGGCCAAAGCTTGGCCATTTGATCTCACTATCTCACAGAATTGACGTTTCATGTGCGTGTGAGTTCGTTTCTGGCGTTCGTTGTATCTCGAGGTAAATATCATTGGAAAAGATAAAAGTAGTGGTGAAAAAAAATCTGCTGACATCTGTATGCCCTATGGAGTTAGGTATAGCTCATAGGTTTGCCATTGACAACTTTGCTTAAGCTGAATCGAATCGAATTGAAATGAATTGAATTGAATTGAATTGAATTGAATTGAATTGAATTGAATTGAATTGAATTGAATTGAATTGAATTGAATTGAATTGAATTGAATTGAATTGAATTGAATTGAATTGAATTGAATTGAATTGAATTAAATTGAATTGAATTGAATTGAATTGAATTGAATTGAATTGAATTGAATTGAATTGAATTGAATTGAATTGAATTGAATTGAATTGAATTGAATTGAATTGAATTGAATTGAATTGAATTAAATTGAATTGAATCAATGAATTCACTGGTTTGCAATGCTTACATATCCTTGCTAAATAAAAGCGTTGAATACAGTAATACTAAAATGTATTCTGTTATCCCTATGAAAGATAAAATAAAATAAAAAGGGCATTAAAGAAGCCGCTCAAAAATGTTTGCTGCCAAAAGAAATTGTTGTGATAAAAAATTTGTATTCAAGCTAATAAAATCGTTAATATTTTCACTGGCATGAATAAATACTTGAGTTGCAATTTTAATTTAAAGCTTTTTTAATAGAAAATTTTTAAACATCCATTAGAAATAACCCCAACAGAACAGGCCAACTCCAAGGGCCAGTTGTACAAATATTTAGCTTGTGGTTCAGCAATTTCAACTCACTGACGTGACTGAAGTTCAAAGATTAAATTGGCTTCCATAACATAGGTACTTGAACCTTGAACCTTCGCTGAACCCCAGAAATTTTGCCGGAATCAGCCAGTAAAAATATTTGAACCACGGATCAAAATTTGAACCACGTTTGTACAACAGGTCCAAAATGTAAAGTGTATCTACTCTTTAATTTGTCCAGGGACTTATCACATTTTTAAAAATAAATATGTTCTTAATTTTTAAAGTCATAAGTGAAAAAAAAAGTAGACTTATCCCTTTTCAAAATTAAGGATTCAATTTCAGACAAACGATTCGGGAAAGCATTAATTATTTGGAGAAAGCAGTCGTTTATAAATTTGATATATCTAAACCAGCGCCAGCGGTTCCCAAAATGTTTGAGCTGTGGTTGAAATATATTTGGGAACCCCAGAGCTTAACGATAGCCAAAAATGAGAGACCGAAACTTTCAAAATCTCTTTAGTTCTAATTTAAGATATTCCATCAAAGTACGAAGAATGAAGCTCTTTTTATGTTTGATTAAAAAATTGCCTTAAAGTTAAGTTCAAATAACCTCGATAAAGCTATTCCTCAGGGAAGCCATCGGATTTCTGCACAAATTTATTGGAGAGGACGCTTCACATAATTTACAATTTTTACAGCTCATCAAGAACAAAAAGTGCATATAAATGCAAAATGCAATGGCTTCTGTAACTCAGGTAATGTGTTTTAATTAAAAAAAAAAAAAGTAACTAGCAGTTTTCACCAAATTTCATTTGAAATTTGTTTTTTAAACTATGTACATTATGTATGTTGGTACTTAAAAAAATTATTTTTTGTTTTTACTTCAAGAATTTCGTGGAACCCTGGTACACACTTCGGTAACCGAAAATCTAAGGAATATAAAATGATCCGCAAACAGAAGATGACGGATATTAAAAAAAGAAATGTTAATAAAAAGTGAAGAATAAAAATGGAAATAATTTGAAAATTAATTACACTGGTCAACAAGGTTTTTCTTATAGAAACAAAAATATACTTTTCCGTAGGTTTTTGGTGTGCTGAACTCGAATCTGAAGTCAGAAAAATTCTATCGGGCCACGTTTTTGAGATATTCCCGTTACAAAATCGAAAAAAACATTTTTTGCTGTTTTCAAAGTTGTATTGTAACGTAAAGTAAATTGTTTCAACAAAATTTTTAATGGTTTCTGAAAGAACTTATTTTCTTCAGTTATCAGTTTTAGGCGCCAGTTATAGCTATCATTGAAACTCATCATTGAAAATTTTAATGATTGATTTTGAGACCTTAAACCTTAAGACTTAATTAATATATCTAGCCAAAAAAATAATTCAAATAGGTCCAACTTTCCACATTAAAAGACTTTTCTTATTTCAATGACTGAACTACCTTACCAATGATCATAGAAAAATCAAAAGTCAATTTTTGTGGAAGGTTGGGCCTCTTTGAATTTTTTTTTGACTAGAAATATTTTTGAAGTCCTGAGCTTTAATCGTCCATCAAAATAATGAATGATTTTGCTTTCTAAACGTCTCAAAATCAATCATTAAAGTTTTCAATGATGAGTTTCAATGATAGCTATAACTGGCACCTTAATCAGTTTAAATCTTTCCGATACATCTTTTCTTCTCGGAGAAATCTTCAGTTAATTGTAGGCCTTCCATTTATGACATAAATACAATGTAAAGGAGAATGGGTAAAAATTTATGGGAAATGGTCCATTTCCCAATACGAATGTGTCATATATCGATGAAAAGGTTATTTTGAGTACATCTCTAAACCATGGGGCTCGCGAGATATTTGGCTTCAAAGCACCGAAAGAACAATAATGTGTTCCCAATCCACATTAGCTGAATATCTCTTGAACCCCATGGTTTAGAGCTTAACGGCCATATAATGAAATGATGTACTCAAAATAACCATTCCAACGATATATGACACATTCGTATTGGGAAATGGACCATTTCCCATTAATTTTTGCCCATTCTCCTTTACATTAAGGGTATTCATACAACATCGTAAAGTCGTCGTAATCGTTGTAAACTTTTAAACTTCGTTATTCTGTCACAATTTGTATGGAAAATTTGACAGATTTACGAAGTTTACAACTTTACGATGTTTACGACGAGTTTACGCTGTTGCATGAATACCCTTATTGTATGTATTTATGTCTTAATGGAAGGCCTACAATTAACTGAAGATTTCTCCGAGAAGAAAAGAATATCGGAAAGATTTAAACTGATTTTAAAAGAAGAAAATTAGTTCTTTCAGAAACCATTTTGTTGAAACACTTAACTTCACGTTACAATACAACTTCGAAAACAGCAAAAAAAAACGGTTTTTTCGATTTTGTAACGGGAATATCTCAAAAACGTGGCCCGAAAGAATTTTTCTGACTTCAGATTCAAGTTCAGCACACCAAAAACCTACGGAAAAGTATATATTATAGTTTCTGTAACAAAAAAAATAATTAAATTTTGTTGACCAGTGTTATTTTTGTTTTTGTTTTTGTTTTTGTCGACTCTTGAATGGAAATTTAAATTTAAAGTCTTGAGACCATTAGGTCAAATGCATTTTTCCCTGGTTCAACAATTGGGCTCATCAATTAGATGTTGTTGTCTTGTACCCTTCTAAAACGCATAATTTGTAGTCGAAGTATACCGATTATATTAAATAAACAACACAGAAGCACTGTAAATTATAAAAATTAAGAAATTGAGCTTATTTAGATGAAAGTTTTTTTTACAAATGTGAAATAAATAAATTCATCATAAGTTCCAGTTTATCACAAACAATTTTTAAGTATAAGTATATGTAGATGACAAATTGAAAATCAGACTATAGTAAGATATTTCTTGCTTAGAATCGGATTTGCATATTGGGATAATTATGACAGATTTTTATCTACTCAGAAGGAAATTTCCCTTGCGAGAGCTTTTACATCTAGTCGAGCTGTTAAGGCAAGGTCTATACGACTGTGAAGTTAGCAGGGTAACTTTCACCCACACAAATGGGACAGGACTTTGCATTTTTTTCGAATTATTTTTGAATTTATATTTCCGATTTTGCACAGTGAAGTTTGCAGGTCACATGGTGTGCACGCTTGGTTCCTGAGATACACGATGTGACCTACTTACTTCATATTGAAGTCAAATTTGGACTATCATGGAAATGCAAAAAAAAACTGCAAATTTGAAGCCTTATTGCATGTTCCAAGCATGCTTAGTTTCTGAGATTCACCATGTGACTATGAATTTTTTTTCAAAAACGGACTTCAAAAGTTTGACATCTTCACAGTAAAGTTGGCAGGTCACTCAATTACAACCTTATTTAGCGAGCTGCACAATCAGGAATAGAGATGCAAAAAAAATGCAACAAAACTGCAAATTCTTGTCATGGTCCCATTTGTGTGGGTGAAAGTTGCCCTGCTAATTTCACAGACGTTAGGTCTAATTTGTTGGCAAATTTTCTATTTCTATCAAAACAGGATTGCTAATTTTAAAACCAAACCTCCATGAAAACGAGGTTTTTCATCAAATGCTTTGCTGGAAGGCTTTTAAGCTCTAACCCTTGATACTCAATTTATATTTTGCTTTATATTTTAAGAACTACATTTTTTATGTTGAGAACCTATTTCATTTATCATTAATATATATATTAATTTTCAAACATACCATATAAACCCATAAACAAAAAGAAATCGTAATTTCAAAATTTCAAGTTCGCTTTTCAGCTCTTTTGTTTCCATACAAAAAATACTTTCTATCAGTTTTATTGTAGTACATTATTTTTATTTACTTTTGTTTCCATAACAATTTAAATACAAAAAGTTTTAAGCAATGGAATCTACATATACATTATATCTATATGCATTTTGCATAACAACTCTAAAACGTAATATACATTTGGTATAATTTAAGTCTTAATTATTTACCAAGGTTGTGCAAAATTGAATCTGCATAACTTAATTTTATATATATGTAGTATTTGGCCACAAGATCTGTCATAAACTTGTTCAAATTTCATTTTTTATTTTCATGTTTTTAACAGTATTTTGTTGTATTTTATCGTTGACATTTTTATAACATCATAGATAACAGAATTCGTTTTTGTGTGTGTATATGTGATTTTATCTATGAAAAACCGTTTATGAGCTTCACACTTATGTCACTATATATAATTGGATAAATGTACAATTATAAGTTAAATGCAATTTACTCCTTATGTTAAGTGAGTTAAGTGAACTTATAAGATAAGTAGTCATGCAAATTGAGTCTTTTGAACCTCAAAGCAACAACTGTTGTTATCTAAATGAAATCTCACGGAAATCACGAAGTTGACCCTTTCACATTAGAGCTTCTCTATCCATACCGTACCACATAGTGGAACAGTTTACCCGTATTTAGCTGGGTGGGAATAAATTTAAAAAAAACCAAATTCATGATATAAAATAGAAGCTTTGCTTTGAAATAAATGCTTGTTACATATATTTTTTTTTTATTTTGAAAAATAAATTTGAGTAGCAAAACTCTAATATTTTTTGTCCATTCGTTGAATTAAGCCTTTAAATTGACATTAAATATCCAAATTTTATAACAAAACTGAAGCTACAATTTATACATAAAGTCAAAAAATGGTGGTGTTTTTTTGATCATGTTCGTAGATGTAGCAGATATCACAAAATCCTTAACTTTTAGCTTTTAAAATAATTTAAGCTCAAGTTTAAAAGTTATATTTTCCACTGTATGCCGTTTTATTCAAGATTTGATATTGTTTCTCTCCATGAACTTGTTTCGATTCTCCACCGACTTTTCGGGCCAAATTGAAAACTCTTCCGCATTGTAAATATAGCTTTGGGCTGTGGAATGACGTTTGGCCAGACACAGACCTCAAACCCAAATGTCTTGAATACTTTGAATACTATTATGTGATCTTTGTATTGAAGCTTATGGAAATGGTTTTTCCTTCCGCGTATGTGCAAAGATACAAAGGCTTTGTAGACTTTGTAACCAATATACTGGTTATTGTATAACAAGGTATCCAACATGAAATTAAAGGTAAAGACTAGCTATAGTAATATAGGACTGTAAAATACAACTTGACGTCATCGACTGATACTGATCCTATATTTGTGTTTCTCAATATGATGACGGCCACCGATGGCGATATAAGAGCAGGTTTGCCTAATATCTATTGTAAAGCAGCAATACAAATTCAAATTTAGCAAAAACTATTTAAATTTTCAACTATGATCTGTATTCATTTATTTAAATGATTTGCTAAAAATGTTCGTTCGAAACCAAAGTGATAATAATTTTTTTTTTTTTTTTTGCGATCAACAAATTAAAATGTTTCTGTTGACACATGCATTAACATACAAATTGTTGCTTGTGACAGCATTGTCAATTTTTATAAAATGTTTTATACTAATTTAACTACCAAAATCTACAGTCAAGGTTAGATTTCATATTTGAAGAGTAATATTGAAGCTGATAGTCGATGTATTTTTAAATAGTACAATGACCGATATAGTCCTATTTTAATTTTTTTATTATTTTTCTTGTTTTTGGTTATAAGTTTTTCAAAAATCATTAAATCGATATAATTAGCTCCTAATTATTTTATTTTATATAAATCGTTATGGACCGTGATTGGTTTCAATTACTCATTATCTTAACCTCTATACTAGACTCATGAGCTAAAATACCTGCAGGCACTTTAATTTGACACACAAAATGATTTCACAATCATACAAAATTCCACAAAAAAATACATGTATTTGAGTCTTCAAGCTAAACACAAAAAAAAGATGAAAGCATTTTAAGGTTGATCCATTTGAATGAAATGTGAATTTAAAAAAAAGAGTATCATTGATCTTAAACAATAAATTTGAATACTAATTTATTACCGTAAAATCAGATCATTTGTCAGATTTTTTTTATTTGATTTTTTTCAGTGCTTTAAGCTAATTTTAGCAATTAGTTTTGAATGCTAAAGTTGATTGGTTTAGATAAACGAGAAGTCAAAGTGATTTACTTAAGTTTGTTTTCTATTTGCAAAAACAGAGCTGACCTTGAAATATTCTCTTCGCATGTCAAAGATAAATATATAAAATGTATAATATATTTTTAAAAAGCTATTTATTATGATTCCTTTCAAAATTGTTTTTTATTATTTTAATAAATTTTACAACCAATTTTTGAATACTTTGTAAAAAGTGTTTTTATTTTAGATAATTACTATTCAGTCCAGCAAATTAATACACTCAAGATTTTTTGAAATGATATATTAATCTCATTTATTAAGCATTTAACAGAAAAGTCATTTAGTTGTGAGCTATAACTTTGAAATGTTCAAAATAAAGAAACTCATGTTATTTTAGCTTTGATAAGTGTTTTTTACTTTAAAAATATAAATCTTAAACTTCTTCAAACAAAGAAATGTTAAATTTGTTGATCTGAGAACAAAGAATTCAATTCTATAAATACCACAACTCAACATAATAAAAAAATTCTTTTAGTGTCTGGGTTTATTTTATGATTTTTGTTTTCATCACGGTCAAAAATGGGCCTGGGCCTTTGGCACCTCATTATGTAAACGGGAAATTTGGGAAAAAAATAATGCCATCTAATTGGACAGTAATTGGTCAGGAAAGGTCAACTAGTCCTAGAAATTGGTGAGCCCTAGATAACTTGTAAACAAGGCTTAAGGTTTCTCAAGGTCACGCAGGATCACGTGCGATTTTTTGGAACTTCATTTGTGGGACATTTTCAAAAAATATTAACGATCCTAAAGATCTCGAGATCACGATAAAAGGTCAACTATTTTCAATAATTGGTCAGCCACAGATTTTTTTCTATAAATTTTTAAAGTTCGTTTCAAAGTCACAGAAAAAACTTTTGGCACCTGATTAGAGTATTTTTCAAAAAAAGAAGTATGCACTTTGAAAGGCCACTTCACGATCATAAAAGTTCAGCTATTTTCAGTAATAGACCAGGAAAAATAGCACAAATCGTATGGGAAACCTTGAACAAATTAATTCATGAAAAATTAAAATTGGAATCGACGCAGAATTGCAACCTCTATAACATATCCAAAGTCCCTCTAAATCCCCGCATTGGCTTTTTGTGTGGATGCATTTGAAGAGGTGCAGATGGGGAGAACTTGGAGGTCTATCAAACAAAAATATTTGTTTTGGTACAACCTAACCATACGATACATGATTTAAATCGAGTTTTTAACGTTGAATCTATTGAAACCAAATTCAAAATGATACAACCACCCAAAAAAGAAGTTATAGTCCTTTTTACGTATTGATGACTTTTTTTCAGGTACAACAGGTCAAATATTATCGAAAAGCCTTTGAAAATAAAGGTATGTTAATGAAATTTGGAGTGAATGTTCCTTTTGTCATAAGAACTGAGAATCAAGACAGTCCCCAAAAATATCCATGGTGAAAGGGTGTTTTTTTAAGGGGGATGGGCAAGTGAAGAATGTTTACCATAACACCCACGAACAAACTCTTGCACTCATGAAACTCGCCAAAAATATTAATTTTGTCATGGCAACCAAGAATAAATATAGTCCACATAAATATATTTGTTCTGGGGGATTTTTTATTAAAGAGAGGGAAAATCTGGGAAGAAGTTGAAAGATTTGAGCCAAAATTCCGATTTGGTGTAATTGAGGTATATACACTAAGTATGGTATATGATTTGAGGGTATTTTTTAACGCTGAATTTAATAAAAGCAAAACCAAAATGATACAAGCACCCTTAACAAAGTTATGGTCATTTTCAAGCAAAAATCAATTTTTGAAATCGTATTTTCCGTAGAACAAGTCAAAATGTAACCGCCACAAAAACACTATTAGACAAAAGATATTTGTATGAACTATTTGGATTCTTGGTTGCCATGACAATTTCAATATTTTTGGCGAGTTTCATGGGTGTAAGAGTTTTTCCGTGGGTGTTATGGTAAACATACTACACTTACACATCCCCCTTAAAAAAACACCCTTTCCCCATGGATATTTTTGGGGACTGTCTTGATTCTTAGTTCGTATGACAAAAGGAACATTCACTCCAAATTTCATTAACATACCTTTATTTTCAAAGGCTTTTCGATAATATTTGACCTGTTGTACCTGAAAAAAAGTCATCAATACGTAAAAAGGACTATAACTTTTTTTTGGGTGGTTGTATCATTTTGAATTTGGTTTCATTAGATTCAGCGTTAAAAACTACCCTTAAATTATGTATCGTATGGTTAGGTTGAACCAAAACAAATATTTTAGTTTGATAGACCTCCAAGTTCTCCACGTCTGCACCTCTTCAAATGCATCTACACAAAAAGCCAATGCGGGGATTTTGGGGGACTTTGGATATGTTATAGAGTTTGCAATTCTGCGTCGATTCCAATTTTAATATTTCATGAATTAATTTTTTCAACTTTGGAACCCATTTTTCCTGGCCTATAATTGGACACCCATAGATTTTTTATGAGTTTTGAATGATTTAAAAAAAGGGAAATTTACAACAAATAAAAACCACTGAATGGCCATAAGATTTGTACAAAAAGTCAACTAGTTTCAGTAGTTGTTCAGCAGATTCTTTTTTACGATTTTTCATTTATGTTTGTCACGAACGATTTGTGGCCTAGCTAACCTTTTATATATGTAGATCTAGAGTTATTTCAGATGGTATACATTTTTTGTGCGTGACCTTGAGAAACTTGAAACCTTGATTACAAGGGTTGACCAATTTCTAGGACTAGTTGACCTTTTCTGAGATGGCATTTTCTTATTTCAAATTTCCCATAAATGAGGTGCCAAAGGTCCAGAGCCTGAACATTAGGGTGGTTTTTATTTGTATGGAGGAAAAAAAATTGTTTATTTTTACTGAGCGTTTTTTTTTTTTCATCTGCATTAATAACTTGTACAAAAAAATTAGGGTAATCGAATTGTTTTAACACATGCTGCAATGAGTTTGAAAATTTCAATTTGATTTTTAGCTAAATGTACGTGTTTTGAAATCAAATAAAATGCACGACGGGGTCGCACGTACTTGCTCTTATGTTCCAGACAGTGCAGGTTTAAGAAAATTTTATACAAAAACATGGAAATTATGAGAGAAAAATGTAGAGAAGCATGAAATACGATATTTAGATTAGCTAAGACAACTCCTTTAACAGTTTGAGCTGAAAAACAAGAATACCATCTTAATTCTTCATTGAATATGTTTGTATGGACAAATAAAGTTTAAAATCGTTGAAGCAGTTTTTTAAAAGAATAAATTTTTTATATATAAAATTCTTAAAACATTTTTAAGGATAAATTTTGGAATGCAAATCTAAAGTATATATTTATGTACAGATGAAAACAAAATTAAAAACAATTGTAAACCCGTTTTTGAGATATCGAATTTTCAAAAAAAAAAATTCAACTTTTTTTTTAATTCAAAAACTTTTTTTTTTAATTTTGATTTGCAACATTATTTAATCTTATCTGAAATTGGTATATAGAAAAATGTATTTAAATCCGTTTAGCCAATAATAAGAAAATTCAATATACAAAAAAACCTTCTATGATAGGTACTTTTTATAGTTGGTAAGTGCAAAATTTTATAAGTTTTGTTAGTAGATCGTACTAATTCAATTATATAGAAAATAATGAAAATAGTAGGAGCCGTTTTTGAGAAAAAAATATTTTGGGCAACGGTTTTTTAACTTTTGTATGGAAGGTACCGTTAAGGTACCGAAGGTACTAAGAACTCTAAAATATTGAATTTCAAAAAAATCGATTGAATTGTTTTCAAAATATTTTATTTTCAAAAAACATTTTTTAAAATCCAATGTTCAATTTTAGTACAAAAAACTATTTATATTTTTTGAAAGCTTTTGTATAAAAAAAATTATTGAAATCAGTCATACCGTTTTGAAGAAAATCGAAAATTAAAAAATGGTTTCTTGGGAGGTACCATTAATAACCATATTTTGAAAAATGGTTTCCCACCAAGTATACCAAGTTTGAAGAAAATTGATCCAGCCGTTTAGGCTGTAGACGAACAGGCAGACAGACAGACAGACAGAATGGTGGCATCCACTTTTTTCGTGTTCTCTATCATCGTAATGTTATGTTTGATTGTTCTCTCAATTTTTTTTTCTTGCACGTATCCAAAACTTGCCTTATATACAAAGCAAGTAAAAATAGGGTAGTTTTTTTACTTTTTAAAATAAGGATCACCCTACTGCAAAAATTAAAAAAAAAAAAAAACGTTTACAAAAAGGGAATTTTTGTAATATTCAATTATTTTTCAAGAACTAAAACTCATATGACCATCTGGTTTTTAATAGTTGACTCAAAATTGAATATCAAAAACAGAAATTTAATTTATTTACGTATTTAAAAAAATGAATTTTTTCTTCAAGTTTCTGAGTTTCTCAACTAATTTTTAATCCACAACGACTCCAACGACTTTGATAAAAAAAATTAGTGTATTTTTGTAGCTGTGGTTTACTTTTTGGTAAGAAAAAAAATTACCAAAAACATTTATTAATGGTACCTGTCATATAACGGTTTTTTTGATTTTCAGTTTCCTCATTAGCCCCTCATCCAATTTCATTTAATTTTTTCCACAAAAGCCTTGTTAGAATATAAATAATACTGCATAGCAAAATTTTAGAAAGAATAAGTTTTGGATGTAAAAAAAAAAAGATTCAGTGACAACACTGGTTCTGACTGTGTCTCTTGTGTTTTATATCGCTCGTGCTTATTTTTGTTTATTTGCCTGAATTTTTATAATTTTAAATACTTAAATTTTAATAAACTCATTCCCTTAGTGATATTATTTGTTAATTTCAATTAATAATGTGTTTAGTTAGTGTAAACTGTGTTAAATTTTAACAAACAAAAGTGTTTGGTTTGAATTCTTTGATTTTTTTTCTAATTTTGAGTGATAATATCTACCTACCTACTCCTTTCATAAATGTATAATATTGTATTAGTTTAAACTTGTTTAGTTGTATTTAATTTAATTTCTATTCCTCAGATCACTTCGTAGCAAAAGAAATAGGGCGTGGAAAACTTACCTAAAAACTAATTTAAAAATTGATCATAGTTCTTATATTGCACTTTTTGAAGAATTCAAAACTCTTTCAAGGGATCTTTATACTAATTACGTAAATGAAATGGGAAGCTTTTTAAAAGAGGATCCTAAGTCATTTTGGAAATTTGTCAACTCAAAGAAGAATTCGGACGGCTATCCGGCGAATTTCGTATACGAAAATTGTTCGTTACAAAATAATACAGATATTTGCAACGCATTTGTGAATAATTTTTGTGATTCCTTCGTTGATACGCCTGTCGTTGTTGACGAAAGTTATTTTAAAAATTTACATATCTATTCCCAAAAGAATTGTAATAATATGCCTGTGCACCTGAACACTGTTTTAGAATATCTCTCATCTTTAAATGATGATTACTCGTCTGGTCCAGATGGAATTCCCCCAATAGTATTAAAAAGGTATAGACATATATTAGTTCAGCCCCTTCAATCTTTATTTGAGCTTTCTATAAAATCAGGGAAGTTTCCTTGCTTATGGAAAAAATCATTTTAAACTCCAGTTCTCAAGAAGGGTGATAGGAACGATATAAAGAATTATAGGCCAATATCAAAACTGTCTTGTATACCGAAACTTTTTGAAAAAGTTATTTGTGAAAGCTTGGCATTTCATAGTAAAAATTTAATATGCGAAAAACAGCATGGATTTATGCAAAGAAGATCAACGGTAACAAATCTTCTTACTTTCTTACACAAATGCTACAATGCTTTAGAGAACGGTAGTGAAGTTGACTGCATTTACACTGTGATAATATCATTTTATTCAAACTTAAAGCTTTCGGCTTTCCACCTTTTTTTATATATTGGATAAAATCGTACCTTGAAAAAAGATCGTACCAGGTGAAATTTCGACACTCTCTTTCAAACCCATTTAACGCTCACTCGGGTGTACCTCAGGGAAGTCATCTGGGCCCTTTTCTATTCATTCCAGCTATAAATGATGTTGTGTTATGCATTCGTTCTAGTGAAATTCTTATATTTGCTGATGATATGAAAATTTTCAAGACCATAAGTGGTGACCATGACCACAGTCTCTTGCAGGCTGATATTGACAGCTTTACTTTATGGTGTGATAAAAACGGTCTTTCCCTAAACCCTGTTAAATGCCAAACAATTACTTTTCAAGAAAACGAGTTGCAAGTGCTTTTAATTATTCTATTTCCCAGCACAAACTGTGCCGTGTCTTTAGCTTCAAGGATTTGGGTGTTCAGTTTAGCTCTAATTTAGAATTCACAGAACACAAAAATTATATTGTTAAAAAAGCGAGCTCTATGCTTGGTTTTATAAAACGCTGGGCAAAAGAATTTAACGATCCGTATGTTACTCTTTCTCTATATATCTGTTATGTACGACTTCATCTTGAGTATGCCTCTCAAGTTTGGTCTCCCTTCTATGAAATTCATAAAAGTCGTATTGAATCAATACAACATAAATTCATTCGCTTCGCTCTGAAGGGTCTCCCTTGGGCTGATCCTTACAACCTCCCACCATATGAACATCGGATCCAGCTACTGCAGGTCCAAACTTTATATCAAAGGCGGGTTAATAATGACTTAATATTTCTTCATCAACTTATGAGTGGCCAAATTGATGCTCCTGACTTGTTGGCCTATATTGGCATAAATTATTGCGGAGGATCTTACCAGCTGCGAATAAGATTTGAATTTTTACACGTCGATTTTCATCGAACTAACTATGGAATACATGAACCTCTAAGCCGTATGTGTAAGCTTTTTAATTTAAACGCTTCCTCGGTTGATTTTAACGTAGGTAAAATGGGATTGGAAACATTGTTTAGAACCAGTGCTCCACGATCTTGACTGTCTCATCTACTGTTTAAGATACTTTAAATGTTTTTTTTTGTATTATTGTGAAATTTTGTATTATTAGGTATTGTTTTTATTTCTGTAATTTAGTTTAGTTTTGTATACTTTTTGTTTGTAAGCATGTGTTGGTTTGCATTATTTTACTATTTTACTAACTACTAACACATGCACTTATGATGAGCCTTTGTTTGTAGGTTGCAGCTTGATCTAAGTTCACTACAACATAAAATCTGAAGTGTAAAAAAAAATTTTTTTTTTGAAAATTCAATATTTCAAAAACGGGCTGATGAATTATTTTTAAATTTCAGTTTTAGTTAGTTAGTTAGTTAGTTTTATATATAAAAAGTTTAGTTTTATATATAAAAAATTAATTTTTAAGATAACGGCTCCAACATATATCTACTCATACTTTTTCAAGTAATCAAATGGCATACTTTTTTTAAGCTCTAAGTTATTTATCAGGCTCTGTGTTTATATAACTAAAAGAACGATTTAAATGCTTGCTTATACTTTTTCTATAATTACTTGAATATTTGTTCAAGTTCTTAAATCCCACACAACTTGAACATAAGAGCAAGTATGTGCGATCCAGCCGTGCATTTTATTATTTCAAGCCACGTTAACACGTGCCTATTGAAATCCTCTTTTGTATTATTGCTTGAATATTTTTAAAAGTTCTTAATATCCCAGAAACTTGAACTTTCTGATTAGTAAGCGTAGGTAATAGATTTAAAAATGCACTTCATTAATTCTGAAAATCAAACTTTTAACTGTCCCCGGTTTTGGGCGATTTATTATTTATTATTATTATTTAATTGCTGTCTGATATTGACAAAAAAATAAAACTAAAACTAAAACTAAGGAATAATATCAAATTCAAATAATTTTCAAACTCATAGCGGCACGTGTCAATACAATCCGATTACCACCACGAGAGGAAGTCAATTTCCATTAAAAAAAAACCCAGTGACTAATTAGACAATGATGAGTTCACCAACCCGGAAGAATTAAGGGAGAACATATCCTGACAAAACTGCCCAATCAATTCTCTTTCAGGCAAATGCATCTTCAACAACAGCTACTTTTCCAATATTTAAGGAATAACGTCTCCAGGTACAGGTCCATCTCATCTTGTGTGCAGCATGAGCAAGATTCT
The DNA here is from genome assembly GCA_963921185.1 of Dasysyrphus tricinctus. Taxonomy (NCBI): domain Eukaryota; kingdom Metazoa; phylum Arthropoda; class Insecta; order Diptera; family Syrphidae; genus Dasysyrphus; species Dasysyrphus tricinctus. The sequence continues at coordinate 17,470,468 of OY992532.1, read as the reverse complement.
TGGGAACTGATTTGAAGACAACTTAAATCATTCTACCACAACAACCTTCATGTATAATTTTTACTACGGAAAAAGTACTTTGCGCTTCATCCGCATTGAAATTATAATACTATTTAAGGTCTTCACTCTGACCAAGTCTGTTTCAAGTGCTTTCTCGAAATCATTAAACATTCGATAGTACATATGAACCCAAGGCTTTATGTATTAACTTTTCAAATCTAGATTTTCTCATTTAGAAACTAATAAACAAAATATTTATAATTTTCTTTATTCCAGATCATTCTTCATCCAGCAAGGATCCAAATAAAGACCATTCTCATACCACTCTTCCATCTTAAAATGCCCAGTTCGCAAACGATTTTTGTATCTTTGCGCTAAAAGTCTATATAAGTTTTGTAGCCACTCAATAAGCCAAAGCCCACATTAGACGAACATTCATGGGTTCTATTTGCGGTGGGGCTTTAAAATAAACTTCTATTCGCCAAAGTTAAACTTTAATATGCTTCATACTACCAAGTTGCTTTAAAATGGTTACACTCAAATGAGAATTAACTATCAACCAAGCAAAAAGTCTTTATACCGATAATTTTATCAATAGGTCTGATCCTTTACTTTGAATTTCTGTGATTTTTGGTCCAAACTTGTGCCAAAAATTTTTTTGTATATGAACTTTGACAGAACTTTGGACTAAAATGCGCAGAAATGCACAGAAAATCACAGAAACTCAAAGTAAAGGAACAGCCCTAATTATTTTAAGCCTGGACTAGAATCAAGCCTGTTTCGCCTCAAATTCTTGCTCGTTGCGAGAAAGTGATTGATCCTGCAACAGTATCTCTCTCATCTTTGCTGGAATGGTTTAAAGAATAAGTTACTAGACCCTGGATCTCCATAAGCTCTCAAGCCACTCATTTATTTTGATTTTAAGGTCAAATCAAGACCCTTGGGTATAAAGATGACAAAACAAGCTTCTCAGGATGTCTTTGCTTTCACTACTATGAGTACAATGCTTCATGAACTATGAATTTCATATAAATAAACCAAAATTATTCGTTCGCATCATGTAGCAAAAAATTAAGTGTTGCATAATTCATCTGTCCTATATGAGTTGATATCCAACAACAACAAGAACCGAACACACTCGATTAAGCTTAAGTATCGTTGATGGTATATAAACAGACTTACTAACGAGATTTGATATGCCTTTGGCAATTAGTTATTGCATTTTTCATACATTCATTAGACTTGGTACCTTAACATTTAAAGCATTAATAAATCAAATAAACATTTCTGCTTGATTATTGCCAGTTTTTTATGTTTGCTATACCTGCAATTTATATTAGATAATTTAATGTGAGACATGTTGAATTCTTTCATTGAATGAATGAATTCCAACCTTGCAAATAAACTCTGCGACGCAAAGCACGCTTTGATCTGAGAGTAAGACATCAATTTAATCATAATTGAGTTAGACTATTCATGTTATCAGCTAACTATTTGAATGAAAAAGTTTGAACATGGCACCTAAAATACTTGTTATCAAATAAATAAAAATGGATTTAAGAAGTAAAGTTATATAAGTAATAAAAAAAGCTGTTGAAGGTTTTTTTTTTTAATCTGAAAGAGCTAAGATTACTGTCAATAATCTTTTTCAATATATTTCATCAATTTTTTTCACCGAATTTTAGATCTGCCATCCCAAACAGTTGGAGATTTATCTCCGTAATTAATAATAACTTAATAATAGACCATTCCAATAAGTTTCAATTTTATTGCATGGTGGAGCAAATTCATTCCTTTATTGATTTTCTCGCAAAACTATATATTTTATAGCAAACAATCAATCAAATAAAAGTGAAAGATATTTTGTTGCTCCTTGGGTGAGAATTTGCACATTTCACCTTTCACTGTTGCCAAGTTCCCTCCCTATGGTCTACTCTTAAGGCTATTGAATAATTGTACAGGAAATTGAGGTAAATAAAGGTTCAAAAAGCTTGCTCAAAACCAAAATGCTACTTAGTTTAACCTTGGGTCTCTAAGAGAATGGTCACGCTGGCCACTTTTCAATATGTTTAGCATTACTTGGATACTAAGCGGAATTTTACAACTTAACGCTTAAAATATTTTTAGAAAATTAAATTTTGTGTCGAAATGAATGTTTTAAAAATATTTCTAAAAATTAAGCAGGGAAATTTAACGAAAGCCAACAAAAAAAATCGAAATATTTAGTTTTAGTATTAAAAAGTTAAATTAAGTTAATAGAACAGTGCCAATAATTTTGAAAAAAGAAATATTAGCAGTGCATGGGTGATGGGTAAATTTATTTGGCATGTAAAAGGGTACAAGTAATATGCCCCGCAACAGATGACCGCAAATGCGGTGAGTGGGCTGAAAAGCTGGGTGCGAAAACGGATGTTTTTACGATTCCTTACAGAAGTGGACCTCCCATCGAACAAATTATATACGCAAGTTCTAAATTATCAAGAATCCTTCAACTTTTAATTTCATCATTTTTTCACATAACCTCAAAAATATTGTTAAAAATAGCAAAAGAACCAATCAGTCGGCTCCCTCTAAGTCGAACTCCCTTTAAGTCGAATTTCTCTCTAACTCGAACTTTTTCGTCCTAATTTTTATTCCCCTCAAATTTTAAGCCATTATAATATTTCTCTCTAACCCGAATTTTTGCAAAACTCTCTCTAACTCGAACGGGTTTTGATATCCCGTGAAAATTCGACTTAGAAGGAGTCGACTATTTCACTTTTATTTTTATCTTTGACAAAAATAATTTGATTTTGATGAAATTTGATGAAAACGAACATTCTAGGACCTTGACTTGGTCGAAGAACTTATCAATGATCTTGAGTCTGGTGATATAGAACATCGTCCACAAAATGAGATTTCTGTAAATTTTCGTCACATTTTTTTTTTTACCATGAATAGTTACAGCATATGATGTTCAAAGGGTAGACACGGTGTAATGGTGGTTAGTACGTAGGACTGTCATGCCGAAGGCCGGGTTCGATTCCCAGCCGTGCCACCAAAAAACAGAAATGTTTTATCCGAGGTATACTGCTTTTTGCGAGGAACTGACAAATCATCCAAGAGTATACTTGTTATGAAAAAGTGCTTCTCATTAAGCCGTTCGGGTTCGGCAAAAAACTGTAAGTCCCCTCCATTCCTGCCAACAACACGCACACAGGAATAGTGGAGAGTTATAAATCACTAGGCCGAGGCCATATGGTTCTCCACGAGCTGTTGCGCCACCCAATTTATTTATTAATTAAGACTTTTCGCATCAAGGCTAAATTCGCCAACATTAGCCTCATATGCGCGCATGCCCCACAGAGGAGAAAGATGATGACACCAATGATGAGCTACGAGCTCCTGGACAAGACATAAGAGCAATGCCCTAGCAATGACACTCAAATTGCCTTGGGTGATTTAAATGGCAAGCTAGGTAAAGAAGACGCCTTTGGTGGCACAATAGGTATAGCCTGCACGACACCACCTCCGATAACGGACTCAGGCTAATCGACTTTGCTGCGGGGTGAAACGTGATGGTAGCTAGTACGCAGTTCCCGCATCTCGATATACACAAGGGGACATGGCGAATTCTTGATCAATCAACCGCTAACCAGATTGACCACACTGCGATCGACGCAAGGCACTCCTCCAGTATCAAGGATGTCCGAACGTTTCGAGAAGCCAACGTTGACTGGAATTGAGGAATTGCCAGGAAGCCATCAGAGATGCCGCATCTGACGTACTGGGCTTTGCACGACCACCACAGGGAAACCCCTGGTTCGACCAACAAGTACATGCAGCCAAACAACAGGCATACAAAGCGGTGCTGCATAGAAGGACCAGAGCTGCTCGCGAGCTCTATGAGAAGAAGAGGAGAGAGGAACAAAAGCTACTAAGAAGGGAAAAGAAAGTGCATGAGAAGTGCGTGACCGAAATAGAGGGATACCATTGCAGGAATGAAGTTGGGAAGTTTTACCAAAAAGTAAAAGGAACCTCGTAGGGTTACAAGGCCCGAACCGAAGCCTGCAAGGATGATCAGGGGAACATCGTAGTTGATCCTTCCTTTTCTTGCAGTTGGTCCTGAGGATGTGGAAACATCATTTCTGCAAATTGTATAACGGCGATGACGAACCGAATTCTGCCACCATGCAGGTTGCACCATTCAACCTGGACGACCGACATAGGCCAACAATTCCGTCCACTCGATCTTGACGAAGTAAAGATAGCTATATCTATACTGAAGTCCAATTAAGCTGCTGGAGCTGATGGCCTTGCGGCTGAACTATTCAAAGTAGCAGGCGATGAATTGGTTAGGAGTATGCACCAGCTCATCTGCAAAATATGGTCGGAGGAAAGCATGCCCGATGAATGGAACCTCAGCATTATTTGCCCGATCCTCAACTGCACCAACTACCAGAGGCATCAGTCTTTTTAAAATCGCCTACAAGATCTTTTCTGCCGTATTTTGTGAACGCCTGAAGCCATTTGTCAACAACCTGATAGGTCCATATCAGTGTGGCCAGGGATTCGACCAAATATTCGCATTACGGCAGATCTTGGAAAAAACCCAGGAGCTTCAATTCGATACCCACCACCTTTTCACAGGAAGAGATTTATGTTGAACTTTCAAGCTTAGATTGTGGTTTAAGCATGGGACCTGACAATATTCCTGCAAAGTTTTTAAAGGAATGTGCATGTAATTTGTCGAAACCCTTGTGCTATATATTCAACCTTTCCCTTCAAAATGGTGAGTTCTTAGATGCCTGGAAATGTTCCTATATTACTCCCATCTATAAATCGGGCTCAAAGCAATCTGTTGAGAATTATAGACCCATTGCAAAGTTGCAACTGATTCCTAAGATTTTTGAATCGATTGTGAATAGGAAAATCTATGAAGTGGTGAAAAACCATATATCTGTGTACTAACATGGTTTTGTGCACGGGCGCTACAACCAACTTGACTCACTTTGTAAATTTTTGCTTAAGAAACATGGAAAACAAATGTCAAACTGAAGTGGATTTCACAGATTTTTCAAAGGCGTTTGATAGGGTTAACCATCAAATTCTATTAAAAAAACTGTCCTTTTTAGGTTTTCATTCGACACTTCTTAAATGGTTCAGCAATTACTTATGCAATCGCTCACAGTTCGTAAAAATTGGTTCTAAACTATCTTTTAAAATTCAAAATGTCTCTGGTGTGCCACAGGGCAGTCATCTTGGACCCTTGTTGTTCCTACTTTTTATTAATGATCTACCCACAATCATTGATTCTTCAAAATCTCTGATGTTCGCGGATGATGTGAAAATTTACAAGTCAATTAAGTCAGTGGCTGATTGTTTAGATCTACAAAAGGATATTGATAAATTCCAAAAATGGTGTAGTATGAACTGCTTATACTTGAACATAAATAAATGTTCAATAATGTCCTTTTCAAGGTCAGTCATGCCTATAATGTTTGAGTATAATATGGCTAGTGTCTCATTGCAAAGGGTTGAAAGCCAGAAGGATTTAGGAGTCATTTTAGATTCACATCTATCCTTTAATGTACATATTGATTATGTGATATCGAGAGCTAATGCTATGTCTGGATTTGTGTTTAGGAACTCCCAAGAATTTCGGGATCCTTACACATTGAAATCCTTATTCATAGCTGTAGTTCGTCCCATTTTGGAATATTGTTGTGTTGTATGGTCTCCTCTTTTCAAAAAAGATTTGATTCGTATTGAAAAAATTCAAAAAAGATTTTCGAAATATGTAATTCGAAAACTAAACTGGTCTGATACCATGCCATCTTATAATAGCAGGTGCTTATTGATTGGTTTAAAGCCACTATCTTGCAGAAGAACTTACTATTCTGTAATATTCGCAAGAGATGTCATTATGGGACATATTGACTGTCCCCCTCTTTTAGCCTTGTTCGGTATATATGCGCCTTCTAGAACCTTAAGACCTAGAAGTGATGGTTTTTTGCATATTGCTAGACACGTTACAAACTATGGTCAAAATTAACCAATTACAAATGCTTCTGTAAATTTCAATCAATATGCGAATGTATTCGACCTAGATCAAAATAGAAATATTTTTAAATCTATTATCTTGGAAAGCATTGTATAAGTTATGCGGATATATAAATTTTTTTTTTCTCTTTTATGTATATATATTTGGGTGATTCCATAGAAAACGACCCTTTACGAAAAATCACAAAATATGACTTAGAATTGAAAAAACGACCGTTAGACGGTTTTAAAAGATTGCATGTTTCATTTTAAAAGTGAAATTATCAATAATTTTTTTCTCGCCGCTTATTTCGCAGCTCGAACCACTTTGCAAAATAGGTCTCCAAAAGTCACTTTTTGTTATCAGAAGCTCAAAACACTATTTTCAATAATTAATTGTTTCAAAATTTGAGAACTGGTGGTTATTTGCCCTTATGAAAACTCTAAGCATGTTTTCGTGTCATTTAATTATTCAATAGTAAATACAATTTTAGTTTTTAGGCAGTTGATTCATTAAGTGGTTAGTGTCACGCCCGTAACAAAAAAAAATTATGTTTCATTACTAGAAGATAAAAATTTGTTTCAATGTGATAATTTGGGGAAAAAAGGAGAATACTATGATCTACTGTCAGACAAAATTTCAAGACGTTGAAATTAATACTGACTGCGTATTTAAAATTTTAAGCCTATGTCACGCCCGTAACAGGTTGGCATTTCAAATCATAATCTTTCTGTTTTTCAACTTAATTTTAGTTTTGTTGCTTTTAGATATGAAATTCATAACGTAGAGATATAATTCTAAGAAAATCTACTTTAAATATGATTTGAATCGGCTTTAAGTGAAAGATTTCCTTATTTTAAAAGAAAATGGAAAAATTCTCATTGAAGTGACAAAACTATTCACTTTTCAGTGAGAAAAACTTCATTTTTCTAGAAAAAGTGTTTCTGATATCATGTGAGAAATGATTATACATCGATGACAACAATTTCCCGTCAAAATATAGTATATTATATTGTTTTAAGGCATACAAATCATGCTCGGTCACACCCGTAACGATGACCTGTCACACCCGTAACGTTTTCAATTAGAAATTTTGTATAGTTTTTCGTAGCTTTGGTTCTCATTTCTTAACTGAAACTGAAGATCAACTATCTAGGTTAATATTTGCAAAAGAATGATACAAACTTTTCATGCAATATCTTACACCACATGGAAATTAGATATCTCAATCGCAAATCACCAGTTTTCTAAGGTCACACCCGTAACGCAACTAAATTGCATCCTATAACTGAACCACTAATTTTTCATACTTTAGTATACAATTTTTTTAAAAGGGCTTCAGGTGTCCTATAGAATAGTAAAGTAATTATTTATAAATTGGGAATAGTGTGAATAATTAATAAAATATGGAATCTCACTGTCACACCCGTAACGATGGAAACACCCATTTATATCTTCTTTTTAATTATTTTTAAGAAATATGTATTTAGTCTAAGAGAGTTATAATTACGGTGACCATCCGTCCCGGGTTTCCCGGGATTGTCCCGTATTTCTTAAGCCTGTTCCGGTTAATTTTTTAAGAAACCCGGGACGTACAAGCGTCCCGTATTCAGATATTTGTTGCGTTTTTGTCCCGTATTTGCACATTCCAAGAATTCTTTTTATTTCACATAATTAAATAAATTTAAAAAAATATAAATTATTAAAAGAATAGAGGTCAATAGTTCAGTGCGAGCTCATCTCGGTTTTAAACCTGAGTTTTTCAATCAATATTCTAACAGTCGTAGGTATTTATTAGAATTCACTAAAACACCTCTCAACGAGTCAACATTTACGCAGTGTATTAGCCCTTATTAAGGCTCTATTCAACGCTGCGTAAATTTTTATTTGGAAAATATTTTGCGATCCATTTTATTAACAATGCCCTTGTGTTAAAACTTAAAAATAGTACGAAAAAGATAAATCTATTACGTTTAGATGTCAAACAAAAGTACCCTTACGTATAGTCACTTTCTTATACCTCTAACGAGTTTAGCTAGAAATGACTCTACTCAACGTCACATAAATTGTTACTTTACGCAGTCTCTAATATGCGTTTAAACATAACGCTGTAAGGTAACTCCAAGTTAACTCGCTTAATTTAATAAGTTGGCTCAGGGACCAAACTCTTCCGTTGTGGAGCTATCTCAATTTTTATAGTGAAAGTTATTGAAATATTTGAAAAGTGCGAAGTTTTCGTAGTTGCGCTATCTTGATTTCGATTGTAAAAGCCGTAAAAAGATTTTTGACAGCTGCAATATTAAGGGAAAAACTGCTTCTATTTCAAGATTAACTAATTTTCAGGACTATCTAACCCTGATTTAACTCAGAGTTAACTCTGCACTGAAAAACTGGTCCTTATTTTAATAATTAAATTGGAAATGTTAAGCTTATTTTTTTTGTATTTTTTAGTTTGTATGTTGTGAAGACATAATAACTTATTTTATCGTTCCTTTCTTTTTCGTATGTTTTTCATTTATACATTTTTTTTAGATATTAAATAAAAATTATTGAAAAGTCGAACAATTTTTTACTGTTTTCAAATTCTTCATTTTTTGTCCCGGGTTTTGCTCCCAGAAATATGGTCACCGTAGTTATAATACTTATAGACGCTAGTTAATACATAAATAGTAAATTGATCTGTACTTATCTTAAGGCGAACTGATTCAGCCGAGTCCAGGCTCATACTCAATGTACCTAAACTAGACGTAAGGATGCACATAAGAGTATTTGGCACAAAATGTTGACAACAAATATTTGTTGATGTTTATGTTTGTTTTAATGAATGAAAATGATAACAGAACCTATTTTATATGATTTCAAATATTATATTAAATCTAAAAAAAAGCTTAAATTCGTTCTCTGAACAGCACTTTTAACTCTAAAAAACACTTTTAATAGCTTTGAGCTCGGGTACAAATATTTGTCTCTTATCAGCATGTTTTGCTAGATACTACTATGTGCGTCTGTACGTCTAATACTTATACATTGAGTATGAGCCCGAACTTGGCTGAGTCAATTTGCTCAAGTAAGGTAAAGATCAATTGAAAATCTCTGCTTAGAATTAATTCACCGCCATCTCAACGTAAGTCAGTGCAAAACAAATTAAAAAATCGTTAGATCAATTATGTTGCAAAATATTTTTTTTTATTTTGTAAACATATATGTACATAGTGTACCTAATATTAACATTTCCATAAGTTGAACAAAAAAATAATTTGAATGTAGAATCATAAAAAAATCATGCGCAAGTTATAAATAAAAATGAACAAAAATTCAAGGGTTTTTCTGAAATTAAATTACTTTAATAACGCAGAATTAATAAACATACATACAATAACTCTGACATCAGACTATTATGTATATTCACTTTTAAGTCTGCACGTTCCATCATAGTTTCAAAAAAAAAAATCTTCAAAATATAATAAGCCAACCGATCAGATATACCAAAACACTCCTTGAATTGACAAAACAAAAATTCAGTCTTTCTTGTCTTCAATTAAATTTTATGACTTCCTACAATGTATGTCTGCATTTTTAAATTGTGGTTTGTGGTACTTGTTTTTGTATTACCTGGTCAATGTACTTCTTGATATGAAGAAAATATTGAGTGTTAATTGCAATTTCATCTAAAAATCGAAGATATCCAATTATGAGGTTCGAAAAGCAACTCTTTTGTTTAGAATAAATTTTTTCTTCAAGAGCTTACATTAAGTTATCTATCCAATCATGAAAACTACAAATTTAATATGATTTAAGCTTAAAATAATTTAAATTCAAATTCCAATAAAAAGCTCAATCACGAAAATAAGCTTGTTTTTCAAGACAAGAAAAAATTAACTTCCGTATGTTTTTTTCTTACAAAAACATATTGTGCAATAAATTCACCACCAAATCTCAAACTCACCTTTTTTATCACTTTAAGTCTTTATGTTATTAAGTGTCTCACTCACTTTCGTGTTAAGTGTCCCGAAATAAAACAAGTTGCACCGAATGACGCTACAAATCAAACAAACTTGAACTAACACCCACCGACGAATTACAAAGAAAAACAAAAAAAGCTTTACACTATCAACAAATTGAACTTTATGAATCAATAACGGACAACACTATATACACCTAATTTACAACTTTCAAAATATTTCTAATTCAATATTTCCACATAATAACTTGATATTTTTTTTTTGTCGATGAACAATAATTTGAAGATGCAACCAACAACTCTTGAGAAAGACCGTGTTCCGAAACTGACTCAGAAAAAGTGTAAACCTCGAAAATTGTACTGTTACCCAAGACCCTGATCAGTGTCAATGATGAGGAGGAACGACAGTCTTCACTATTCGTTCGAAATCGAAAGTTATAGCATATAACATGGAGTGTGTGACGAAGACCATTTACGTTGCTTGTATACTAAAAGTAAATAAAAAAAAAAATTAAATAACCACCATCGGCAATTGAAGAAGAGACGTTGTAGTTGTGTCTGCACTTATCGTCAATGCGTGTGCCAGAGCAAGACTTTGTGATTTCCAATATCGACTTCAATTGCGATGAAATTACACGGTATAAACGCCCTGATCCAATATGGCTTGCGATTGTAGCTTCTTTTTGAGTTTCACTTGTTCCATTACCTTTCTTTGTATTCTTCAACTTTCGCTGCAACCATTTTTATTATTTTACTTATTTTCTTTTCTTCGAAGAAGTGCAACAGAATTGAAGATAAACGCACACAAATGAATTCGATAAATATATTTACACTTTATAGGCTTAGGTATAGGTTTTAATGGTAAGATGATGAACTTTTTGAAAATGAACTTAAGACTACCATGTTGGTTTGTGAGCTGGCGGATGGGGATGCGATGAGCTCGCTATTGCAGATGTTGATGCCTGAGAAGAGCCACCAGATGCACCAAGAGCAGCATTCAGTACCAAGCTGGTTACTCCACCCACTAAGGCGGATATAATCTGTTTAACAAACCCAAATGAATCTGATCCACCCATCATGGGATGTGCAGGCGCAGGATTAGCTTCTTCACCTTCTTCCGGTGTACCTGCACGGTTTTTAGCTTCTTGAAAAGTTTTCAGTAAAGTCTGAAGAAAAACCAATGGCTTTGGTGGAAGATCATCATCTTCGGGATCCTAAAATATATATAAATCTTTACAAGGATTCAAATTGAGATATTTAAAACTGAGTGCAACCATTATCCCAAGATATCTTGTGCTTCCAAAATATTAGTATTGTTAATAGATTTGAATATTTTAAATATTAAGTTAAATTTTATACAGCGCTTAGGGATGCAACAATTGTTCCCAAAAGATTTCCAATGAATTTTCCATTGTTTACCTGAAATAAAAAGCAAAATATTAACATATCAAAACTAAGTCATAGTTCTATAGGAACTTACTGCTCCACCTCCGCCAGAGAGACCATCAAATGCTGTCCCAACGTATTCACCCAAGACAGTTCCGAAATTTTTGTTACCCTTAAATTAATATTCACTTTATAATCGTCGAATATTTTTTGATATTTTTTTTTTTAAGATCTTACAGAAAGTAGTCCTGAGATTAAAGATGTTCCTGTGCTAATAAGAGACTCAATATCTAATCCTCCAGGCTGTAATTTTTTTTTTTTTTTTATTAGTCTTTTTCGCTTTAATTTTTATAATATTTACCCCAAAAATCTGTGCTATAACTCCAGTTAGAGCTCCTACTAAGGCCCCAATATCTGAACCTCCTTCACCCTTGAAAAATAAATATTTTGTTATTATAGCAGACAAACTAAAAAATCACAAATATTTTACTCACACCACTTAAACTTGCTATGAGACCAACTAGTCCTCCAGGTGCTCCACCACCCTCACCAACATCCTCATCAGATCCATCTAATTGGTTTGCTGTCTTATTAGTATCTTCATTTGTATTGGTTTCAAAAGGCTTTTATTTTATGTTGGGGTGAGAAAAGGTTAAAAAGAAATAGAATCTATGTACATTTAAGGCAGATAAATCTGAGTAGTCTGGAATATGTAGTTATTTTTAACTAGCTGTTACTGATAACTTGCTGGGCCCATAACACCTTTGCGTTAAAATAAAACTATCATTAACCTTATTCCACGACAGAATCTACCTCTGCAAGGCAAGTTTTGGATTCGTGCAAAAAAAAAATTTGAGATAATAATCAAACATGATATGACGATGAAAGAGAACACCAAAAAAGTGGGTGGCACAATTCTGTCTGTCTATCTGTCTTTCTGTCTGTCTGTCTGTCTGTCTGTCTGTCTGTCTGTCTTTTTTTTTCAGCATTTGACTCAAGGCTAACAGCAAGATTGAATGGTAAAAGTCAATTTACTACTTTATAGTGTGAAATAAAAATGAAAAATCATTTAAAAACATTTTTCAATTTTTTTTATAAATTTTGAGTTTTCAAACGAATTTTTCAAAAATTGTTGACTTGATTTGACTATATAATAAAAGAATCTGTTTTAAGCTTTTAAAAAAGATGTAGCACAATATTGTAAGTATTTCCGTTTTTTTAAATAACTATTTTTCTATTTTCAGTCAATGCTTAGGGAATTTGTCCCCCCATATAGAAACTGGGGAGAAATACACCTCCCCTTCTAAAGAATTTATTTCTTAGGATATGTCCAAAAATGCTTTCATAAGGTATTGGCCTGTAACTTGAAAATATTCTGTGTACTTCTTACCTTTGAAGAAACAGTGTTTCTCATATAAAAATAAACACTGTATCAAAAAAAAGTAAATAAGGACATTTTAAACGCAACCAGCTTCTATACACTTCAACTTGCTCTCATGACGTCACTGGAATGACCATGAATCAATATATACATACGTACTTTTCCGGTTATTTCTGGGTTAATTGATCAAAAGCCATTGATGTTGTAAGACGATAACATTGTTTTTCAATTTTTTGAGTATTCTACTCCCCGTATCTTTCTTAACCTTGCTCCTACCGAAAATATGACTAAGACCTTTTTCGTAGGAAATTTATTATTCTCTTATAGTGTACACTTTTCCACTCAAACGCTTAGTTTTCAAAATATTCCCGAAATATTACAAAAGGGGACCTTTAACTCCCCCTCCTGGCTATAGCTCCCAGCCCTGGGCTGAGGACTTTTAGTATGTTATACCTGGGGGTCACCCCTACCACATTAAATAATAACCCAGAGAGCATGATTTGTTGCATTTATTTTTCCTTCGTTGACTGGACTACTAGGGGCTTTTTTCATTTCTTATATGTATTTGAGGTAAATAAGACATATAGTTTGTATATTAAACAAAAAATAAAAATTACCCCAGAAAATGGTCCATTTTTTGAAATGAAAATATATGGCTCGAAGTCAAAATTAAATGTTAAAGTCCCTAAACTGGTGTTATATATTAGCCAATCATTAAAAATGGCCCAGAAAATGTATATTCAAAACAACAACAAATATCTGTACGATTATCAGATTTATCAAAATTTTAATACCTGAAAACTAAGCCAAATTTGACAGTTTTACATTTTTACACAAGTTTTTGTTCAAAATTAAAGTTCCTTTAAAATGGATGGTATACAAAATTTCATGAAAATATTACAAAATTTTGCATAATTTTGTTTTATTTAGGAAATATGACATGCTCAAAAAGCCATTTTAATTAAAAACTGAACTGAACGATTCAAAGTTTACCATTTCTTATCATGTTTCAAAGTTTTTGCCTGAAAGCCTATTTTTTGTAACAAGATGCAAAACACAATATTCCAAGTATTTTATTAATCGGCCTAGCCATTCTGAAGGTTAGGTTTGGAAGCATTTAAAAACAGCCGCAATTCCACTTTTCGTAATATCGCAATAACAAAATCCTGCTTTTCATAATTTTGCAATAACGCAATCCCGCAAACTAAAATCTTGCAAATCAAATTCAGGCAAAGCTTAATTGCATTGCAACAAATATATTTTTGTAATCAAAATCTCGCAAGTTAAAGTCTCGCGCGAGATTATAATTTACGAGACTTATATTTAAAAAATATTTTTGTTGCAATGCAATTAAATTTTGCGAGTAATCGTACCTTCTGCAAAATATGTAAATCCTGTGCCTTGTAGACCACACTGTTATTTATGAATTGTTACTGCAGATTTTTCAATATCATTTTTGTCGAGAGAACAAGAGATAAGGAACATAGAGATTTTATAAGTATGTATATCCAGCCATTAATAAGTTTCATGTGCAAGTTGCATTAATCGTATTGAACTAGAAAATATTTTTATTTTTTACTGATGGTTATAGTTATCACTTGGAAAAACAAAATTTATACAAAATACTTTTAGGAGTATTCTCAAAAAAAAAACTTTTTTGAAAAGCCGTGTGCGATTCATTGCTGTGAGATTAGAATTTGCCAGATTTTGATTTACGAGATTTTAAACTGCGAGTATTTGTTAAAAATTTCAAGATTTTTATGTTCGAGATGAAAATGCAAGATTTTTAAAAGCAAGATTTTGCAATTGCGAGATTATAAAAACAAGATTTTTAATTTGCAAGATTTCGTTATTCGATATTTAAAAAAAAAGCGAGATTTCGTTAATAGAGATTTGGGTTTAAGGGGTATTGTATCGCTCCCAAAACAAAATTGTTGACAATTTGATTAAAATCTTAAGTTCGAATATTTTTTGAATGTGAAATTTGCCATGTATAGTTCTGAAAAAGAGGATTTAGGGCCTAATCGACGAAAAATTATAGGAAATGGTAATGTTTAAATGAATATATCTCTGTCAGATTTGAATAAAAATAAGTTTTTGAACATGCGTCTATCTTTAGAAAATATTGATTTTTTTTTTTTGTTGGTTTTTGTTTAATTTTTCTGCAAAAATTTTTATAAATTTTTAAAACACACATTTCAATAGGAAATTCAAATTTGAACCGTAAAATTGTCAAATTAAACTTATTTTCCGAGCTATACCAAACATAATGTGTGCGACCCCCACTAGTAACTTCGCAGCAAGCTAGAGGCCAAATGCTATTTTATTATTAAAAAATCGTCAATTCAAGATCTTTAAAAAAGTGTTCAAGTGTTCAATATGCAATCAAGTGAAGATCAAAGATTGTTGCCTTCAAGATATTAGAGATAAAAATATTGTTAGTGTGTAGAATAAGATTAACAGAAGCCTATATTATTGCTTGTTCTAAAGATATTTGAGACGAAAAAAATGTCGAAAGCTTTGATTCATTTTCTTCTATTTTTTTGCTTTAAGAAAGAAACTGTTTGTTGATTTTCTTACAAATCCTATAAATTACATCTAACAAAATTGTGGTCATGAAAAAAAATGTATTTTTTTCCGAAGAAGCGATGCTGAGAAATGCACAAAAATCATTTTCTTAGCTATTTTTTCAGATACTGGCATAAATCTCGGTTTAGCTTGTATTTATAAAGGGTGTCCCAGACCTGAGTGGAAGTATTTTAGGGTGTGTTTCTTGGGGTTATTCTAAGAAAAAAATTGTATTGCGGGAAAGTTGTATCTCCCATCCCTGAGGCAGGGGGAGGGCAGTTTCTGAAACATTGTCCTTAAATGCAAACAAAAAATATTAAAAATACGAAAACACATCTAATAATCTGCTATAGTTTTTTTGAAAGCTATAATACTCCATTCTTGCATTCGGTTTCTAAATTTAGTTGTTGTGTTGTGTTCAATATTCAATGCCCTCATTATTTTTTAGTCCATTACCGAAAACCAAATGTAAAAACCTTTCTTAGTTTTTGAGAAATTAAGAAAAATCAGAAGGTACTTTTACCAAAGAAGTCCGAAAAAATGAATTTATTCATGAATTATCCATAATTTAACCCTTTTTTCTGGCTTTTTTGTCGAGAATGTATACTCCTTGTGTAAGTCGGATGTAAATTTATTAAGTTACAGACGCTCAAAGTTGGAAAACGAGTATTTGTAAAAAATTTCTAGTTTTTGGTTGCTCCATATGGCTAAAAATAAAATTGTTTTAAATATTTTTAGCGTTCAGGTGAATTACCCTATTACTTCACTCTACTATCGATGACCTAAAATTTTGTTAATTACGATGCCTTTTTCCTGGATTTGTATTCAAAGTTGGATCAAGTTAAACTTTTAATTAAGCCTGTTGGTGAATTATGGTAGGAACTTAAGAAATTTTTCAAATTAATACTTAAAACTGAGTCTGTTTATTGATAATTTTACACTGAACAATTTTAAACACTGCGTGTAGTTAAAACTTCTTCTAGTTCTGGAGATGAGACTCTCAAACTTATCTTTGTTTCTCTTCACGAAAATATTAATATAAGTTAGCACATTTTTCAAAACAAACAAAGGTATTCACTCACTTCGTTTGGATCAATACTCATCGAAGGCTTATTCATTATTCTCCCATCAGTTGATTCCATTGACATATTACCTGTGTCTATCAAATTGTTTTCCATTTTATCCTTAAAAATAATTATTCCTTCAAAAACCGATTTTTACTTTATCTCTTTTGAAATACCTCTGCAAAGAAGTCCTGCAAATTATTATCCTGTTCAGCATCTCGTTTTCGATTAACCTTAATCACATCAAATTCCTTATTTTTTTCCAAATATTTCAGAGTTCCATCAATTTTCTTCAAAACTTGTTTCTGTATATTAAGGACATGATCCAAAATGGCTTCTTTCAATCTTGGCATATTAATATCCTTCTGATGATTTGCTGCAGTCTCTCGTTTCTTACTTTTGTGTTCATCCAAAGTCCTTTGCAGTTCTTCCTTATACTGCTTTTCAGTCAATGATTTTGTTGCCAAATCCATGGCTCTTGTTAAAATTTGAACAGCATTTCTATCTCGATCAATGGTATCCTCAATTTTTGTTACCTTGGGAAGTGCTATTGATTTATCCGATATATTTGTATTCAGGATTAAATCTGTGACCAATGCTGTTAAATGTTTTTCCATTTCTTTTTCAGCTTTCAAGGCTCCATTAAGTATTCCAATGGTCGTTATCGTTTTCAACTCACGTCGCGTCATTTTTGGTTCCAATTTTTTGTAAGCTAACAGGGCTTTTAAATAATTTGGATCTATTTTGATCCTATTTGACCGTCTTGGTGCCGCGTTTAGGACATTCACTAATCCGAAAAGTAAAATGAATCTCAAAACCGTTGGATTCATACTCTTAACGTATGCAGATATATCTTATTGGAAAGACCTTCGGCCACTAAGCTGGCCATCTTCTTTGTCATCCAATATATTACACTTTTCACGCCCGGCTACTCATGTGACATTTTTCAATTTTCCATTGATCGGATTTTGAAATTGAAAGGCGTTTCCATGTACATATGTGGGATTTTTTTCAATTGTTATGACATGTATAATGCAGAATTTGACTAAACGAACATATCCGTTATGATGATTTATAAAGTATACATACCATCATAATTTTATTAGGTATATTGATGAATACAAATTAATAGTTTTTATACTTTGTTTGTGCTAAGATTTAAAACCACTTTAAAGTGCTCAGCGGTTCGCTGAACTTCATTAGATCTAAAAATGCCTAAGAAACAACATTTTGTAACGTCACTTAAGCGGAAAAGACGGTATGAAATCTAATAAAACTATAATCGGTTATGGTCGAATAAATTTTTCAGTTTCACTTAATATTCATTCATTCATTGTGTTTAAATCATTTCTATTGGGGTATATACGTTTTTCATTACAAACCAACATTAAAAAAACAAAACATAATAATAATTTATGATCATTTTTCTTTTTCTGTTAGAGAATCAAATCTGGTACCTATAACGCAGGTGCGGTTAAATTGATACTTTATTTTGTTTAACCTTATTTTCTAAGACTCAGCTCATAATTTACAGTTCCAAACAAGTAAAATACTTTGAAAAGAACAATTTGCCTATGTCAATACCCAATAACCTGGACCAAAAACCTCAAATCAATTTTAGGTAATAGCAGAATAGAATCATAAATCTTATAGAACAATGATTAGGTTATGTAAGACTTTTGGTTAAACAACTAAGGCTGTGTTTCCTATGTCTTGTTTAAGAACTTAGTAATGTGATTTATTATACTTCCGCAAAATAAGAGCTTTTGTGTGAAAATAAGAAAATTTCTGACACATTAGCAAATAAGAGTGAGATTTGAAATCCAGTTTTATTTTTTTTAAATGAATGTTCCATTAAGACAATCACGTGCTCAAGCTATACTGCTTGGGAGGTTGTCATAAGTATAATGAACCTATTTCGAAAAAATATTATGTATATATAAAAAAAAATCATAATCTTCAAATTAACCAACTTAAGCAACAAAAAAAAACAATTTCATTAACTCCCAAAACGACATCAAAATTAAGCTATCGATTTAATTGATTATGCCCGCTTATGTGATCATCCCATATGAATGCGTTTTTGTTTTTGATTCATTATGTCATTTCAGTCATGTATAAAAATTCCCAAAGGTAACACGTTTTTACTATATGATTGCATTTACCTTCAAAAATTTGCACTATATAAACATCAAGATAAAGAAGTAACACAAATGAAACATAGCTTCAAGATGTATGTATATAAGTGAAAGTATAAAATATAAAAAAAATGCAATCACCCGAATGCCATGAATTATTGTGGTGATTAAATCGATATTATTTTTATTATTTTGTGATACATTCAACTGTGCTGAGGATATGGTGTAAATTATTTTGCCATCAGCTCTGTTGAACCAAAATTTGACCTGGATTCAGATTAATTATTATTGATAGCCAAATTCAATTCATTCTGACATAATGACCTTAAAAATCAATCTTTTGTGATAATTCTGATCATGAATAAAAATAATATAGGTATACAAAAATATTGAAGCTTAAAATAAAAAAAATACCAAATTAAATTATAGCACCAGAGAATGTAGTTTAATTTGATTCATTTTTACTTTTGATTCATAAAGGTAGATAAGGTTCTTCAATACTACCTATACTACCTACCACAAGCTATACGCTTGTAAACAATCGATCTATACCTACTTCATTTACAATCTACTTCACTTATTATTAATATCATAAAAACGAAGTCTTCAAAGTCTGGTCGCTGAGAAAAGTGTGTGGGGACAGTTTCTTTAATTCAAATTCATAGAATTATTTGTATTTAATTTTGTTATTAAACTTTAAAGTAATATTTAAATTGGCATATAGTAAATTTAAAATAAATAATAATAAATATTGAAGAAAGGAAGTCTTGAAAATTTATGAAAATTTTGAAATATGGATAATCTTTTTAGTATGTTTTTTTTTTTAATAAACTTTCTTTATACAGATTACAATAATTGAATAGTCAATTTTGAAAAGGACATATTTGATGTTTATGAGATGTGACCTTTTCGAAATTTACTCGGAAGTATCTCAGGAACCAAGCATGCTAGGAACATGCAGTAAGATTCCAAATTTGCAGTTTTTTTTGCATTTCAACTCCAAATTTGCAGTTTTTTTTTTTGTATTCCAACAATAGGCTAGGTTCAAAATTTGAAGTCCTCAATTTGAAAAAAATTTCATACTGACCTGCTGACTTCACATTGAAGTTTTTGAACCTAGCCTATTGTTGGAATACAAAAAAAAACTGCAAATTTGGATCTTTACTGCATGTTCCTAGCATGTTTGGTTCTTATACACGATTTGACTTCATATTGAAGTCAAATTTGGGAAATTTTTAAATTGAGAACTTCAAACATTGAACAAAGCCTATCGTTTAAATGTAAGAAAACTGCAAATTTAGAGCCTTACTACAAGTTCCTAGCATGCTTGGTTCCTGAGTCACACCATGTGACCTCCTAACAACTTCACTGTGAAGTTAGCAGGCCACTCAATTACACCCTTATTTGGTGAACTGCAAAATCGGGAATAGAAATGCAAAAAAATGCAAAAAACTGCAAATTCCTGTCAAGGTCCCATTTGCGTGGGTGTAAGTTGCACTGCACAGACGTATTTAATGTTTCCACCTTTAGATTTTAAGCATAGATGGGCTCAGCTTAGAGCACCTAACTAAACTTATTTTTACTTTCGATATATACATACGTACCTACTATGAATATAGCAAGTAATGCATTCGTTAAAAAAAAAATGAACCCGAGATTTTGATCAGGCTTGTCATTACGATGAAAGGGAAGACGAAAAAATAAATAAATAAATTGGGTGGCGCAACAGCTCGAAGAGAACCAGGGCCTAGTGACTTACAACTCACAACCATTCCTGTGTGCGTGTTTGTTGGGCAGGAATGGAGGGGACCTACAGTTTTTTGCCGAGTCCGAACGGCTAAATGAGAAGCACTTTTTCATGACAAGTATACTCTTGGAGGATTTGTCAGTTCCTCGTAAGAGGCGGTACCTCGAATAAAACATTTCTGTTTCACAATTCTGTCTGTCTGTTCGGCTACAGCCTAAACGGCGATCGGCCTAAGTGGATGTTCTTAAAACTAAGTACATAGTGGTTTTTTCTTCCAACACGCTTTTAACATTTTTTGTATAACTAAAAATAATAGTACCTGCCATATAATTGTTTTTAGTCATTTTTACAAATCCTTATTTTTCAAAATTCAATAAATTTCTTTTAGCAAAGGCTACCTTTGGATAGGAAACCATTTTTCACAAAATGGAATGTTTATTAATGGTGCCTCCTAAAGAACCATTTTTTATTTTCGATTTTCTTCAAAACAGTACATATTTCTGATTTCAATCATTTTTTATGCAGAAGCTTCTAAAAAATACAAATAGCTTTCACAAAAAATTGTTTGGATTTTTAAAAAATGTTCAATTTTTTTTTAATCTAATATTTTGAAAAATACACAGTTGATTTTTATTAAACTCAGTATTAAAGGATTTTTTAAGAAAAAAATTCACTTTATTGAAAAAATATCGGTGTACCTTCCATTAAAAAATCATTAAGGAGAATATTTTTTTTTTTCTCAAAACGCTAAAATTAGTGCGATTAACTACCAAAAATTTTAAAAATTTACACTTAGCAACTACTGATAGTACCTCTCATAGAACATTTTATTATTTTGAATTTTCTCATTATCGGCTGAACGGATTCAGATTAATTTTTATATACAAATTTCAAATAAACTTAATGCAATATGCATTACAAAATTTAAAAAAGTTTTTGAATTTTTTAAAAAAAGTTTCAAGTTTTTCGATATTTCCAAACGGATTCACAATTTTTTTAGAAATTATGTTTTTATATGCCCATAAATATATATATACTTAAGATTTGCATACCAAAATTTGTCCTTAAAAATGTTTTCATAATTTTATATAGATATAAAAATTATTTAAAAAAAACCGCTCCGAGAATTAAGATGGCATTCGTTTTTTTCATCTCAAACTGTCAAAGAAGTTGTTTTTCTTTTTTCGTATTTCATGTTTCTGAAAATTTTTCTCTCATTATTTCCATGTATTTATATACAATTTTCTTTAACCCTCAGCGTCTTGAACATAAGAGCTAGTTCGAGTGGGTCGTGCATTTTCTTTTTTTCTATTCTTCATCTAAAATATTTTTGAGCATCTCTTTTAATGTTGTGAGATGTTTTTGGATATTCCGCTTTAATATTCCTCAGAGGTGCCAAATATGTTCAGATCTGGAGACTGCACAAGCCCTGAAAGCAGGTTAGTACTGTTTTCAATACTTAAATCAAACATATGTACACAAATTATTGATTTTTTTTAATCTTCTTTTCAGGCTCTCTTACGTTTGTAGTTTCTTATATGCATTAAATTCGAAGAGGCCACATCTTTTAGAGTTTTGACCTTTTTGAAATTATTTCTGTACAAACCTTGGCAATAACAGCTGAAGAAATACTTAATGCTATGTTTCCACCAAAGTTTTATCCCAATTCAGATTTAATAAATAATCTATTTGGTGTTTCCACCGCACAAAAAGATTTAAAAATGATTTACTTTGATAGCAGATTTAAAAATGCAAATGGTGTTTCATTTTTTTTATGAAGAGGAAGTGAGATAGAATTTTTCCTTTGCGAAGAACTGAATTTAGCCATGAATGAATCCTTCAGCGCCATACAAGAATAGGTTAGTTTGACTTGTAAAAGTATTTGTCCTAAGAAGATTTTACAAGACTAATTTCTAATCTTCAAGATTAACGAAATATATTTGTATGGTAAATCTTCGAGATTTAAGGAAGATTTGAGGTAAATCTTATTAAATCTCAGATTAGCGTTAGGTGGAAATGTAGAATTAAAGTAATGATGCATATTGTAATTACATAGAGTTCATTACGAAGGAGCAGAATTTTCGGATTTAAAATAGAAATCAAGTTTTTCAATATTTTGAAAGCAGGTTGATTGTTTTTTAAGTCTATATGTTAATGAATATTCAAAATTGACCTATCCATTTTTTTTAGTGTTACAGAAATTGATATTTTATTTATTTTATTTTTAAGAAAACACCTCTGCTTTTGTATGTACATATGTATGTATTTGCATTTATATTTATATTTATATTTATATTTATATTTATATTTATATTTATATTTATATTTATATTTATATTTATATTTATATTTATATTTATATTTATATTTATATTTATATTTATATTTATATTTATATTTATATTTATATTTATATTTATATTTATATTTATATTTATATTATATTTATATTTATATTTATATTTATATTTATATTTATATTTATATTTATATTTATATTTATATTTATATTTATATTTATATTTATATTTATATTTATATTTATATTTATATTTATATTTATATTTATATTTATATTTATATTTATATTTATATTTATATTTATATTTATATTTATATTTATATTTATATTTATATTTATATTTATATTTATATTTATATTTATATTTATATTTATATTTATATTTATATTTATATTTATATTTATATTTATATTTATATTTATATTTATATTTATATTTATATTTATATTTATATTTATATTTATATTTATATTTATATTTATATTTATATTTATATTTATATTTATATTTATATTTATATTTATATTTATATTTATATTTATATTTATATTTATATTTATATTTATATTTATATTTATATTTATATTTATATTTATATTTATATTTATATTTATATTTATATTTATATTTATATTTATATTTATATTTATATTTATATTTATGTTGCTAAGTAAATATATTTATATTTCAAGGACTTGAAATTGAAATTTTGTACTTAATTGCTCAAGAATGCATAGAAAAAAAAAAAGAGGTTCAAGGCCTTAATATAACATATTCAAAAAGCCATTTTAATTGAAAACTAACAGAGATAAACAATCAAAATTTACTATTTCTTATCATTTTCTGCAGTTTTTTAAACAGCTTTAAAATAAAATTACTGACTTACCTACTATTTAAATTCTCTATAATCTCTATAATCTTGAGTTCGAATATTTTACGAATGTGAAATTTCCTATGCAATACCGAAAAAGAGGCTTTTGGTTCAAAACTCCGAAAAATTATAGGAAATAGTAACTTTTGAATGGGTTTATCTCTGTCAATTTTGAATGAAAACGACTTTTTGAACATTTTTTGTTTTTGTTACCTTTTCCTACTTAAATTTTGTAGATCTCCCGTTTTTATAGGAAATATAATTTTGAACAAAAAATGTTAAGTTCAAAATTGTCAAATTCGGCGTAGTTTCCAAGTAATACCAAACATTATGAAAAATGACCGGTGTGACCGTTGTGTCCGAAACACACTAACACACTGGTGAACTCAGAAGAATTTTCGGTAATAAGCATCCATTTGCCCCAAACAATCATATCAATAACAAAAACCCTTGTTCCTTATTAAAAAGTATGTATATTCAATAGCTTTTTATGTATAATATTCCGAAAAATAATACACAATTTTGGTTTTTAAATATCAAAAGCAAACATTTAAAATTTTCAGTGATAATAACCACCACTATGTTGAAATTGTAATTCAACATGGTGGAAAAGTAACACCATGGCTGAGAACTCTTACCAAGACTACTCTAAATGACTAAACGAACAAACATGAAAAGTGTGCCAATTATCTTCTGGTATCAACAGATTTCCGGAATTAATTACTCTCACTACACTGCTGCTATCTATGTATTGTATATATTTATATTATTTTAAATTGATGCAAATAACCGGTGATTAAAATGTTAAATCTATATATGTATGTCAATTGATTGTTTGATTCTCAAGGGACAAAAGTATATGTATATTTATACGCTGAGACATGAATAAGTTAAGAAAATATGCATATCGAGTAAAAACCATTTTAAACTTTATCACTTACACCTTTAATGTAAAGCAAATCATTAATAACATTGTCATAGACTAGTCACAATATTTCTGCGAGAACCTCTATTTAGAACTATTAATAATTACTCCCTTGATCTGTTAATAAAAAAAATTACACATCATGTTTTCACTACTGCCACTTTGACTAGAATTGTTCTACTTATAGTTCGTGCAATTACCAATAACTTGTTGAAAACAAGGCTACCAATTAGACTTTTTGCCGGAGTTGTTCTGGTTATTCATCTCATCACCATCACACCTTGGCATTAAATTCAATTTCCCAGTGACACATAACTAAAAAATTATACAAATACCAACTATAGTTTCAGTTAAACTAAAATTCATCAAATTCTAAGGAAGTTATAAATAAAAAGAAATTAAACAAAAAATAACAACAAATTTCAACTCAAACCCTTAACCTTTCAACTCAACATACAAAAACTACATAAAGTCATGCCAAATTCACTTCCGCAAATAATAAAATCAGCATTTTTATTGACTTTTAAAGTTTATCAAATGTTTATTTCAATGTAAACACGTCTAAAGAGTTAAAACAAAAAAACATACATACTAGATTTTGTTTGTTTAATTTAAAATAGAAATTAATAAAACAAAGAAGATGTGGATGGGTCAGGGTTAAGTTAATGGTACTCGTCATCACTCAACCATAAAATCAAGCATTTAGTTACAATCTTAGGCATGTGGAACCTATTAATGGATAGAAAAGTGATGCATTTGAAGTTATGTTAAATCCACGAGCCTAGGTGAGTAGGTAGTATAGATCAATTAAAAATGTTTCGAAAACAAATTTGGGTATGTTCAACCAGTTTGCTTTCCTTGGATGTGAATTCAAGGCTTATTTTTAGTGATTTTAGATACATTTGTTAAGAAACCTGCACTTAAAGTGCCGTAACTGTTGAACTTCTCCAAAAAGTTGAAGCAAAATACTCAAGATGGTAATGATGTGTTACTTTTTTAAGTTCGCTTGCCAACCCATGGGATTCATAGAGTTCAATTTTTTATATGAGATCATGAAGCTGGGTGCCGTTATAAAATAATTAAATAAAATAAATAATAAATAAATATTTTTTTTTGTAATCTAACTGTCAACTGTTCACCAAAAGGGAATGGCTCTTCAGCGAAAGCTCTCCACTTTTATTCCCACACAGTTTAACGATCACGTTCACGATTAAACAAAAATGCTAGTTTTGTATGGATTAACAAATATGTACTAGGCTTGCGGAAAAGGTGGTGCAGGTAAATAATTCCACGGGCATCTGCCCCACATGGGAATTTATTCCATCTTTAGTGGGAATCTGCCCCACTTTTCAAAGTGAAGTCAAATCTCTCCGAGAAAGGGAATTTGTTGCAGCTTTTAGGGAGAAAGATCTCCACTTGAAGAGTGGACAAACTGTGAAAATTTTATCCGAAGCATAAGAGCCGATTAACTGCTTGTAATAATAAATAATAATATTCAGAAATCCTTTCCCACCGAGAGTCAAAAAAAAAAACGGTATCATCTTGAGCTGATATCACCTCGGTCTCGTTTTGGTTTCCAATACCGATACCAAAAATGAGACCAAGATTTTTCAGGTATCATGTATCATAACCTTTTTGTACGGATGGTGCTATCAAAGGGCACGGTAGTGCCCAGCCAAGTTCGCGGCACTACACCCTTTTTACAGGAACAAACTCAGGTGATTTTCAACCCCCCTCTAACTTCAGTACCAATAAAGTCAGAAATTCGGAGTATTTGCTGAACTGATCAAACACACGTGGCTCACCAATTTTCAACTTTTTAGCATAAGTAGTTCCCAAGATATAGGACTTCAAAAATCGAAAAACCGTAACTGTCTGACTCACTGACTTACTCACTGACAGATCATCAAAATTATGGAGCACTTCCCGACATCGTTGAAGCTTGAAATTCCGCACAACGGAAAACCTGCAATTTTCTATTCAGGGGGCGTGGCATCCACCCACTTTCTTATATATTCTAT
Source organism: Dasysyrphus tricinctus (assembly GCA_963921185.1). Lineage (NCBI taxonomy): Eukaryota > Metazoa > Arthropoda > Insecta > Diptera > Syrphidae > Dasysyrphus > Dasysyrphus tricinctus. The sequence continues at coordinate 17,444,081 of OY992532.1, read as the reverse complement.
AAATTATATGGAGCCTTTCCGATTGTTGTAGAACAATGAAAATTGGTAAGTTGGTAGGGTTTGAGGTACTTAGAAAGAAAAAAATTGAAATTTTCCATACAGGGGGCGTGGCATCCACCCACATTCTCAAAAATTCTTATAAATTATATGAAGCATTTCCGATTGTTGTAGAACAATGAAAATTGGTAGGTCGGTATGCCTTGAAGTACTTAGAAGAAAAAAATCCAAAAATTGGAAGTTTCAGTTCATGAGGCGTGGCATCGACCCACATTCTTAAAAATTCTTATAAACTATATGAAGCACTCCCGATTGTTGTATAACGATGAAAATTGGTAAGTCGGTATGCCTTGAAGTACTTAGAAAGAATAAATTGAAAAATTGGAATTTTATATTCAGGGGGCGTGGCATCCACCCACTTTCTTAAAAATTCTTATAAATTATATGGAGCACTTCCGATTTTTGTAGAACGATGAAAATTGGTAGGTCTGTAGGACTTGAAGTACTTAGAAAGGAAAAAAATCGAAAATTTGGAATTGTCCATTCAGGGCGGGTGCCATCCACCCACTTTATCAGAATTGCTATTATTTGTATGGAGCACTTTCGGTTGTCGTAGAATTATGAAACTTTGTAGAGCGGTAGGGCTTGACTTTCACCTGACAAAATAAATCTTTGCAAAAAGGAGTGAAATCACAACAAAAACATAAATGTTAAAAAAGGAGCCAAGCTCTTATGTGTATAAGAAACCTGTGCGTAAAAAGTCAGCCAAAAAAAATAATGAGATCTAAAATATATGCCAAGTTTTAAGTTCATGAAGTTTAATATCAAATATCTTAAGTAGATTAATATCGAAACAATTCCAAATCATGACAGAGATTTGGTAATTAATGATTACTGATTAAAATTTGGTGGATTTACTTGGCAAGTTTTCTCTTAAATACTTACTTAATCACAAATTTGAAATGTATGAAAACTTGACCAGTGAACCCACCAAGCTTTAATCAGTAATCATTAATCACCAAATTTCTGTCATGATTTGGAATTGTTTCGATATTACTCTACTTAAGATATTTGATATTAAGCTTCATGAACTTAAAACTTGGCATATATTTTAGATCTCATTACTTTTTTTGGCTGACTTTTTACGCACAGGTTTCTTATACACATAAGAACTTGGCTCCTTTTTTAACATTCATGTTTTTGTTGTGATCTTTGTTACTTTAACTGAATTAGAAACTTAAATCTAAACTTCAGAGCTGCATTCATTTGCATAGCAAGAGTCTTCATCATAATTGGGCATTATTTGGAAGCTGACAGCGACAGGGAAAGTTTTTGCTTTGGTTAAGAACTCATAATCCTAGAAAACCTCCTCAATCTTTGTTTTGCAAAATAAATTCGCAAAATATGTTACATAATACTTTTAAAATTTTGAACGCCTTATAAGCCATTCGTCAACAACCTGATAGGTTCACATCAGTGTTGCTTTAGGCCAGGGAAGTCCACCATCGACCAAATATTCACACTACGACAGGTCTTGGAAAGAAATTCAGGAGTTTCAAATCGATACCCACCACCTTTTCATCGATTTCAAGGTCGTGTATGACAGCATCTATTGGGACGAGCTACAAAGAGCAATTTCTCATTTCGGTATCCCTCTCAAACTCGTCCCTATGTGAAGGATCACGATGGAAAAAACACTCTGCTCCATCAAGATCGACAAGGACCTCACCGATACCTTTCATTTCAAAAAAGGTTTTAACAATGCGACGCGCTGTCATGCGACTTCTTGGACATCGTTATTGAAGGAATAGCGCAAGACCCTCGTATCAACACTATAGATTTGTTTGTGTAGTTTGTTTTGTTTGTATTGAGTTATTTGTATTTAATATCAATCAAAAATTTTGTTTGTATTATTATTTATATAAAACTTACTGACGATGGAAGCATTGCTTCCGAAATGCATTTAAGTAAATAAATAAATAAAATAAGTGTTTTTAAGTTATTCAAAATAATATCTTTTATTTAATTAAAACACCTAAATACTTAAAGTTTTCAACACTTTCAATTTTAAAACAATTTGTTGTACACACAAATTCATCGGAAAAGTTTTTTTCTCCACAAGTGTGAGTAGATAAGGACATTTTTGGACAGTTAGCGGAATGAATAATAATCTCACAGTCATCAGAGTAAGAACCTTTTAAGTTACAAATCATCAACTTAGTTTTTTCACTTATAAGTAATTGATGTTTAGCGAACCATTGTCGCAGAATTTGAATGTCCATATTATGATTGACTGTAGTGTCAAATAGGTTATTATTCGTATACGTAAAAGTAATATCATCAGCAAAGGCTGTGATTTTACTTTTGAACTTTTGGTTAAATAATGAGTTCACGTATATTAAAAATAAAAGAGGCCCTAACACAGATCCTTGGGGTACACCAATGTTAGTATTTAATGTATCACTATAAGCCTAGTACGCTGCTGATGCGAAACGAAAAATCCCATACAAAAATGACACAACGAAATCATAAACTAAAAATTTAGTTCTACTTTTCGTTCTGCAGTACGCTGTTCGATGAGCGAAATTGAAAATTGTAGCAGATTATTTGGAGAAGTCTACACTCTTTTTTCGCACACAATTAATTACCCAGACCATTTATTGTGTACGAAAAAATGACATTTGTGTTTTTTCGTGTTTATTTTTGTTGTTTCTTTCATTACAGCATGGCTGCTTGTGATTTTTTTGCATTTGCATTTGTTTTAATTTTTTGAATTCGTGCAACTGTCAATGAATATTTTTCCGCTTCGTTTTCGTAAGCATTTCGTTGTCTTGTTGGAGACCAACTAAAAATTTCGTTTCGCATCAGCAGCGTACTAGGTGGAGTTAAGTTTCACACGTTGACTTCTCCCTGAAAGGTACGAAGAAACAAATGTATGTATAACGCCTCTTAATCCACATTTGTACAATTTGTCTAAAAGTATATTGTGATTGACCAAATCGAATGCCTTAGTCATATCTATGAATAGAGCTATAGACGTATTATTTTTATTAAAACCATCATTTATTTCACTAGATACTTTTAGAATGGCATCTTCAGTGGATCTGCCTTCTCGAAAACCAAATTGCTCATCCCCAAAAAAGTTATATTTGTTCAAAAACAATATTATTCGCTTTTTCATTAGTTTCTCAAAAATTTTACTAAAAGTTGGAAGAATTGAAATAGGTCTGTATTGAGACATTAAATTACGATTACCTTTTTTGAATAATGGAATAACTTCAGCAGATTTTAAGGCAGCAGGAAAGGTGCCACAATTCACACTTGCATTAAATAAATGACTCAATGCATCCACAATATATAGCGAAATTTCCTTTAAAAGGCAGTTAGTAATATTGTCAGAAGTACTTGAAGTTTTGTTATCAAGAGATAAGATTTCTTTATGGATTTCGAATGGAGAAAACGGATTAAAAACAAATGTTTTGCTTTGAAATGTGTCATTGACTAAATCTGAAAATAAATTACAAGAACAATTACTTTGTAATTGAAGAGGCTTGGATTGAATCGGGATAGATATAAAAAATTTATTAAAATTATTAGCAATGATCGCAGGATCAGATATCATTTTTCCTTCAATTTCTATTTTAGAAATATTTTCCTTCTGAGGCTGATTTTCAAGGATGTTGTTGACAACTTTCCATTCTTCTTTTACGTTCCCTCTACAGTTCTGAAGCTTATTGGCATAAAAATGATCTCTGCTCATATTTAAATGATTTTTAACTTCCTCACTTATCTTTTCGTAATGCTTTTTTAAATTTGAATTAAGTGGATGTCGTAAACATTTTTTTCGAATTTCATTTTTTTAGTTATTTTTCTCAACAATCTTTGACTTATCCACGGCCTGAAACGTTTCAATTTGGGATTGTTCAGATTTATTACTTCTGTACAACATTCAATATGATTTTTCGAAATCCCAAGAAAAATGTTGTTAGCCATTGAAGGATTTTTTTCTGCATAGACAGGCTCCCAGAACTCAAACCTTAAACGTCTAATTAAAGAAACAAAATCAATTTTTTGGGTTACTTTAAGGCCTGTTTCACACATATACGGTTTCATTCGGTTCGGTTTGTATTCGGTTCGTTTTCGGTCGGACCTGATAAGTGTGAACCGATGAAAACGGCAGGAATAAAAACCTAATAGAAACCGAATAGCACCGAACGTCCCCTCGACACGAATCGGTTTCATTCGGTTTCAAGGGCACACAAACTTATCGTAGCGTTCACACATATTCGGTTCTATAAGGTTTTTTTTTGTTCGTTTTTATTTGGAATTGACAACTAGTGCTGAAGTATGTTGATATTTTTGGAATTAAAAATTGATATTTGAATACAAACCTTATAGGAACCGTATATGTGTGAAAATAAAAAACTGAAACCGAAAACGAACCGAATACAGACCGAACCGAATGAAACCGTATATGTGTGAAACAAGCCTAAAAGGTATAGGCTGACGAATACTAGGTGATTGACATTTATATGTACTAAGATTTATCATGCAATGGTCGGAAATTTTATAGTCTAGTACCTGAGCAGACAGTTTATGTAAAAATTTACTGTCTAACCTTACGAAAATATGATCAATGCATGTTTGTGATGAGTCTGTTATACGAGTTGGTTCCATTACAAGAGGTTTCAAATCATATGAAGACATTAAAAGCATAAAGTTATCCGTGTCTAAGTTACTTTTTAGTATGTCAATACTAATATCTCCTAAGACTTAGAAAGAATCTTCAATGCTCGTATTAAAAAAATAACCGGTATTTACAAGCATTTTTAATTTTTTCAAATTGCTTTCTTCCCCATACGTTTACTCTTTTAAATTTCAATACTACATTCTAATATTGAATCTAAATTTTGTTTCTTTTTTGAAAGCTCATTTTGAAACCATATTATAATATATTTGTTTTAAGATTTTTTATATGCAGAGTGTCCCGGACCTGAGTGAAAGTATTTTAGGGTGCGGTTCTTGGGGTTATTTAAAAAAAAAATTGTATGAGGGGAAAGTTGTATCCCTCCTCTCTGAGGCAGGGGGGCAGTTTCTGACTTTAAATGCAAAAAAAAAAAACATAATAATCAACGAAAACACATTTTATAATGTGCGATCATTTTTTTGAAAGCTAATATTCCATTCTTGCATTTGGTTTTTAAAATTTTAAAATTATGGATAAGTCATGAATAAATTAATTTTTTCGGGCTTATTTGACAAAAGTACCTTTGATTCAAAATAGACTTGTATGGCCTTTAGTCCTACAAATTGGCGTTTCGTTCGGCTTACTCACTTGAACTTATCAGTGACATAGTGAGGGTTTTGTCATACGCAATTTGTATTAAGTTCAGTTCAAATTGCATACATTTTTCAACGAAAATCCACTGTAAACTATATTCAACAAGATTAGAATTCCTAATCATTTAGCTGGGAGTTTTTTTGCCCGGGGCCAGGCATAGTTTTAATATAAGAAGGTTTTATAATACAAATTCGATATACTACTGAAATAAATCAGCCATGTAGAAGACTTAGCATTAAGGATTGGCTGATTCATTGAATCAGCTATTGCTATTTTGAATCAATAATTCAATAAGTCCAATCCTTTATGCTAAGTCTTCTACTTGGCTGATTTATTTCAGTAGTATATAATTTGAATTATAAAACCTTCTTATATAAAAGTACCTTTTGTTTTTTCTTAATTTTTAAAAAACTTTGCAGGATTTTTTGGTTTTCGGTAATGGACTAAAAACTAACGAGGGCATTGAATATTGAACACAAAAAAGTACTTAGTTAAGTAAAATTTTGAAAAATATCGACTACGGAAAAATCTCAATTTTTTTTTTATTTTGACTTTGAAATTTAATTTCTCAAAAACTATTCACTTAAAGAACTTGATTTAAAAACCGAATGCAAGAATGGAGTATTAGCTTTCAAAAAAGATTATTGCACATTGTTAGATGTGTTTTCGTTGATGTTTCTTGTTTTTTTTTGCATAAAGTCAATGTTCCAGAAACTGCCCCCCCCCCCCCCCCTGCTCAAGGAGGGGAGATATAACTTCCCCCCATACAATTTTTTCTTAGAATAACCACAAGAACCACGCCCTAAAATACTTCCACTCGGGTTCGGGACACCCTGTATAGAAATATAGCAAATTGTAATTTTTCTTTTGTCAAAATACTTTTTCCTGCTATTGTTCATAAAACAAAAAATGCTGTTGACCTAAAAATTAATCACATTTTCTTTCATAAACAAAAATTGTAAATTAAGGAGCAACATTTTGTTGATATAAAATAATTGTGGAAACTAATTTGACAGCAATAGAACCTGTTGTATACACAGATAATATTTGTGTTAATTGTTGAAAAAAAGTTTATTACCTTTAATTATGTTTAAGAGCAGGCAAATTTTATGCATTTACTGGCGCCGGTTTTTCTTACAAATCAACATTCATAATAATACAGTATCAAAAGGTTAAACAAATCTTGTGATAATTCAATGATACCAATACCAACACACCAAGGCTGACCTACCATCAGCACACTGTTCACCATCCGTTCCAGTTTATTGTGAAAAGTTGTCAAGGACTAAGATTTATTGACCGTGGTTTAAATTAATCAGAAAATTCAAATCATCTTTATGGTGTTGTGGCTTTTTTTTATACAAAAAAAATAAAATATCCTTTAAATTGCAAAATACTTAAATCCTTGGAAAAAGTTAAATGTTAAAAGTTAGCATTAAAATTAACAAAATATGCTTATTGTTGATGGCACAGTGAAAGGTACTATATTAAAGATTATGCAATCTTATCAACAGTAATAATATTCACATAACATAGCAATATTGCGTTTGGATTAATACTAGTTTGTTGTGCTATATGAATGTTGAATATAGCAGGCCGGCTCATATAGAGACAGGTATTTATCGCACCATGACTTATTTCGATGGAATGTGACATACAAAAATGATCCCAACCATGAATCAATTTATTAATTTGTGTCTATACGCTTGTTTACAATCTTGAAACACAATTAGCTAAAGGCATTGAATGTCTTTTTTTAATGACAGTCAATTAATAAAAGCAGATTTAAAATCAAATTTTTGAAATATGTAGATAATAAGTTTTTTAGATATTTTTATGAGTCTATACACTCATTTAGAAGAATATACGTTTTTGTAGAGCAATCATACTCAAACAGCAAATAATAGAAGAAATAAAGAGATTTATTTAAGAAGATACACGTAAGCTAAATTTAAAAAAAAGTATTCCATACATTTCAGCAAACTTTTTTAAACAAATCAATTTTTCATGATTTTGTCCTAGACTTGGGTTTTTGATGGCTTGTTTTTGAGGGCTCTGAAACAGAAATGAGTATATCACCATTAATTAATTTGTATGCATCTGCTACGTATCAGCTTATTTCCACTTCGTTTAACTGATAGCGTTTAAATTTAAAACTGGTAAAAACTTTAATCATAATTCACAATTGTGTTTGTCATGAAGCAAACAAAAATATCTGCTTTAAAATACTCTTAAGAAGAAGTGTGGGAAACACTAGAGGAAAGAATACGTTCGCCAAATATTGTGTACAATTTCCAATTATTTTCATAATAACTTGTACACATTTTGTCGAAACTTATGTACAATGTACATAGCTTGCAGGTACTTCTTTAAAGTTCAGATAGCTTATGAGCTTGAAGAAAATTAGAAAATAATATTCTTCTGTTTTAGTGGAGTGAATGCATAAATGAACTCCACTGCACAATTTCTATGAACCAAACACTCATTTAGTATTTAAAATTTTGTAAAAGATATAAACAGACCTTGGATATCACTTTAAAACCATCGGCTTTTATACCTAAAAATACCTTGGTATTTTTTTCTTATTTTCAAAAGAAGTGACCTAAGACCGTTATTAAAAAAAACACAAAAATCGATCACGTTGAGAGTTCTTTAATTCCAATCCACTGATGTTTTTTTCTTTTCAGTCCATCATTTCCAAGCTCCGAGATTTAAGTGTCTAAAATTTTTATATAAAAATATGGAAATTATGAAAGAAAAATATTTAAAAGCATGAAATTCGGTTTTTAAGATAGATAAAACAACTTCTTTAATAGTTTGAGGTAACAAAAATAGAATGCCATCTGAATTCTTGATCAAATATAATATTGTATGAACAAAAACAAACATCATTGGAGCAGTTTAAAAAAAAATAATATTTTTTATATATCGAATTCTTAAAACAGTTTTATGAAAAAATGTTGGTATGCGAATCCTTAGTATTTATTTATGTGCATATTCAAATAAAATATTCAAAAATGTATCAAGCCATTTTTGAGATATCGAATTTTCAAAAAAAAATCAATTTTTTTTGAAAATTAAAAAAAAAAAAATGCACGACTGGGTCGCACGTACTTGCTCTTATGTTCAAGACACTGTGGGCTTAAGAAAATTGTATGTAAAAACATAGAATATATGAGAGAAAAATGTAGAGAAGCATAAAATACGACTTTTAAATTGGATAAAACAATTCTTTTGACAGTTTGATGTGGGAAAAAAGAATGCCATCTTAATTCTTGATTGAATATGATTGTATGGGAACAAAAATTTAAAATCCTTGCAGCGGTTTTTAAAAAAATTAATTTTTTATATATAAAATTCTTAATTTATGTGTATATAAAACAAAATTTGAAAAAAAATTTGTTAACCCGTTTTTGAGATATCGAATTTTCAAAAAAAAATTTTGAAACTTTTTTTAAAAATCCAAAAACTTTTTTTTTGAAAATTTTGATATGCAATATTATTTGATCTTATCTGCATTTTGTACATAAGAAAATTCATCTAAATCCGTATAGCCGATAACGAGAAAATTCAAAATAAAAAAAAAACGTTCTATGACAGGTACTATTAATAGTTGCTAAGTGTAAAATTTTATTATTTTTGGTAGTAGATCGTACTAATTTAAGTATATGAAAAGAGTTTGATCAAAATCGTAGGAGCCGTTTTTGAGCAAACAAATATTTTCCTTTGCGGTTTTTTAACTTTTGTATGGAAGGTACCGTTATTTTTTCATAAATGTAAAAGTTTTTCTAAAAATATTTTAGAGAGTACTAAAAAAGTCTTAAATACCGAGTTTCAAAGAAATCGATCATGTCGTTTTCGAAATATTTGATTTTCCAAAAAAAAATTTGAAACATTTTTTAAAAATCCAAAAATTATTTTTTCAAAAGTTTTGGTACACAAAACTATTTATATTTTTTGGAAGCTTCTGTGTAAAAAAAATAATTGAAATCGGTCATACCGTTTTGAAGAAAATCAAAAATGAAAAAAATGGTTCTTTGGGAGGTACCATTAATAACCATTTCTGAAAAATGGTATTCCACCAAAAGAAAGCCTTCACTAAAATAAATTTATTGAATTTTTTTTAAGAAAAGTTGTCGAGCCATTTTTGAGAAAAATACAATTATGTAAAATTGCTAAAAAAAATTGTATGGCAGGTACCGTTATTTTTGATTCTAAAAAAAAAATGAAAAAACATGTGGGCATAATCACCAAAACCACTATGTACCAATTTTAAAGAATATCGATCGAGCCGTTTAGGCTGTAGACGAACAGACAGACAGACAGACAGACAGAATTCTGCCACCCACTTTTTTGGTGTTCTCTATCATCGTAATATAATGTTTGATTGTTATCTCAAATTTTTTTTTGCACGAATCCAAAACTTGCATTATAGTACCTATAATCGCAAGTAAAATGAAAATTTTGAAACGCAATATTATTTAATTTTATTTGAAATTTGTATATAAAAAAGATATTCTTAATCCGATTAGTCGAGAAAAATGAGAATGAACGAATGAGAAAATTAAAAATAAAAGAAGAAGTTCTAAGGGTAGGTACTATTGATAGTAAATCTTAATAATTTTTTGTAATAGATCGCACTTATTTGTGCACACACAAAAAGTTTTATAATAATTGTAGGAGCCGTTTTTAAGAACAAAATATTTCCCTAAACGGTTTTTTAAAATTTTCATGGCCTTATTATTTCATAAAATAAATGTTTTCCCAGGTCTTATTTCATTTTCAAACAAAAAATAGAATGCACGACTGGATCGCACGTTCAAGTTGTGTGGGACTTAAGAACTTTAAAAAATATTCAAGTTATTATAGAAAAAGTATAAAAAGCATTTAAATCGTTCTTTTAATTGTATAAATAGTCTGATAAATAACTTAGAGCTCAAAAAAAAGTATGCCATCTGATTACTTGTAAAAATATGAATGTATGCAAACAAAAAAATTAAAATCGTTGGAGCCGTTTTCTTAAAAAATAATTTTTTATATATAAAATTTTTGTAACATTTTTCAAAAAAAAATTTTGGTATGCCAATTTTGAGTATATATTAATATACATTTAAAACTGAAATTTTAAAACAATTCATCAACCCGTTTTTGAAATATTGAGTTTTCAAAAAAAAATTTTGAATCTTTTTTCAAAAACCCAAACTTAATTTTTTCCAAAATTTTGGTATACAGTATTATTTATATTTTAACAAAGCTTTTGCACAAAAAAATTTATTGAAATCGGCTGAGCGGTTAATGAGTAAACCGAAAATCAAAAAAACCGTTATATAGCAGGTACCGTTAATAAATGTTTTTGGTAATTTTTTTTCTTACCAAAAAGTACACCATGTCTACAATAATACACTGATTTTTTTTTATCAAAATCATTGGAGCCATTTTTGAGATAAATAAGCTTTTCCTTAACGGTTGTATGGCAAGTTACAAAAAAACCTTAAGTTCAAAATTTGAAGAAAATCGCTTCAGTGGCTTAGGTTGTAGGTTGCGGTACGGACAGACAGACAGACAGAATTTTGCCACACACTTTTTTCGTGTTCTCTATCATCGTAATGTCATGTTTGATTGTTATCTCGAAATTTTTTTTCCACGAATCCAAAACTTGCCCTATAGTACCTACATATATCGCAAGTAAAAAGGTTCTTTGGGAGATACCATTAAAAGCCTTTTTACTTGCGATATAGGTACTAAAGGGCAAGTTTTGGATTCGAGCAAAAAAAAATTTCGAGATAACAATCAAACATGACATTACGATGATAGAGAACACGAAAAAAGTGGGTGGCAAAATTCTGTCTGTCTGTCTGTCCGTACCTCAACCTACAACCTAAACCACTGAAGCGATTTTCTTCAAATTTTGAACTTAAGGTTTTTTTGTAACTCTCCAGAGCGGCCATTCCAAAAATTTCGAAACCAAGCAACTCAATTTCAAATTAAGGAAAAAAATATATTTAAATATGCCAATATTTACAGTATATATTAGAGTTAACGAAAAAATTGTAAATATAAAATTTTACTTGTTGTTGTAAAATAGGCAAGTGATCAAAAAAGCTCATACTTTATCTTTCGTATCTGGGCATTTTTCGGCATTTTTGTCGCTATCGGTTCTCTATAAATTGTGATGCAAATGGCGATGTGCAGTTGGGTTGCTATAAGTGTTTTCAATACACTACTTAAATTCGGAACTATTTTTCTGATAGGAGTGCTGTAAAAATAGTATTACGCCTCAAAATGACTGAACATTTCATGTCTTCTCCGTTACCGAAAAATGACAAAAGTTGGTATAAATGGTGAATAATTTTACAAATATATTTTTTTATTTTTGTAAACAACAGTTACTCCATTTAAAATAGCAACAAATGCACAAAAACAACGATTTTTAATTAAATTTTTTGATGGGGTTAATATTTTGATACTCCTAACAGAAGTTAATTTATGTGCCAAGTTTAAATATTTTCCATCAACTTTTACAATTTTGCTGATATTTTGAAAAAACTGTGAAAACCCCATGTATTTTGAATGAAAAATTTCAAGTGCTCGCTCGCACGTGAACGTTAACCGATTTCAATGAAGTCTTACACACATTTTTTCAATTGCCTGAATCACTTTTATCATTGATGAGAATAATTTAAAAATATGAATTACAATATAACTGAACCAAAAAGAAATCTTTAATCGCACGTGTCTTCTCCGTTACCATTAGCTGTCTTCTCCGTTACCATCTTTCATATTTTTTTCTGTTAGTAAAATTAAACTTGCCATTAAACCAAGGATGTTTTTTGATAAATATTGGTTTTATGAAAGTGTGCAAAAAAATCAACTTCATATCTTAATGGACGGCGCAGAATTTTAAACTTCAAGGCAAAGGTCGGAAATCTCTAAATCGTACGTGTCTTCTCCGTTACCAACTATTTTTTTGAATAAAATTACTAAATTTCAAAATTTTTTGGTGAAACTTCTGTGTCGTGTTCCTTGTGATAAATTCTTAAAAACCACTGAGTTTCATAAAAAAATATTAATTTCTTAACAAGGAAAACCTTACTACAAGCGTCCGATTGTCTTCTCCGTTACTTTGGAATGGCCGAGAGGGAAAACTGAAATTTTTTTTAGCTCAAAAAATAACGGTACTTGCCATATAACCGTTAAGGAAAAGCTTATTTATCTCAAAAACGATTTTGATAAAAAAAAAATCAGTGTATTATTGTAGACATGGTGTACTTTTTGGTAAGAAAAAAAATTACCAAAAACATTTATTAACGGTACCTGCTATATAACGGTTTTTTTGATTGTCGGTTTACTCATTAACCGCTCAGCCGATTTCAATAAATTTTTTTGTGCAAAAGCTTTGTTAAAATATAAATAATACTGTATACCAAAATTTTGGAAAAAATTAATTTTGGATTTTTAAAAAAAGATTCAACATTTTTTTTTGAAAATTCAATATTTCAAAAACGGGTTGATGAATTGTTTTGAAATTTCAGTTTTAAATGTATATTAATATATACTCAAAATTGGCATACCAAAATTTTTTTTGAAAAATGTTACAAAAATTTTATATATAAAAAAATAATTTTTAAGAAAACGGCGCCAACGATTTTAATTTTTTTGTTTGCATATATTCATATTTTTACAAGTAATCAGATGGCATACTTTTTTTGAGCTCTAAGTTATTTATCAGACTGTTTATGCAATTAAAAGAACGATTTAAATGCTTTTTATACTTTTTCTATAATAACTTGAATATTTTTTAAAGTTCTTAAGTCCCACACAACTTGAACATAAGAGCAAGTACGTGCGATCCAGTCGTGAATTTTATTTTAAATGGTGTCCTATCCAAAGTTAGTTTCTATTAATAGACATTAATTGATTTTTTTAAGAAAAGTTATGGAGCCATTTTTGAGAAAAATAAGATTTTGTAAAATTGTTAAGAAAAATATATGACAGGTTATTTTTTGTTCTAAAAAAAAAAGAAAAAACTTGTAGGCAGAATCACCAAAAACACCTATATGGCATACAAACATATATCACAAGTAAATAATTTAAATAGTTTGAGCGGTGTTTAAAAAAATTAAATGTTTATATGTATATACAAGTCTTAAAACATTTTAAGCATTTATCAATGAACACATACAAATTAAACTACAAACAAATAGTCAACCTGTTTGTGAGATATTGAAATTTCAAAAAAAAAAGTTGATATTTTTTTTAAGTTCCAAAATGTCAATTTAAATTCCTTCAACTGATAATGAAAGAAATTAAAACGATAAAAAAACGTTCTAAGACAGGAACTGTTAAAAGACTGTAAATTTCTATAATATTTTGTAGTAAATTGCACTGTTTTTAGATTAAAGACAAAATTTTCATTAAAATGGTAGGATCCATTTTTGAGGCAGACAAGATATGATTTAACGTTTTCTGTATGGAAGGTAAAATTATTTTTAATATAAGTAAAATATTTTCTTAAATATTCCTGTGAATGTTTAAAAACCCTAAGGTACTGATTTTGAAAAATTTTTGACGGCATCGTTTTCGAAATAAATATCTATTCAGTTTTCAAAATGAAATTTTGGAATATATTTGAGAAATCCAATTAATATTTTTTGGAAAGTTTTGTTGCACAATATTCCTTATATTTTTTGATAGCTTTTGAATGAACAAATTATAAATATTTCAGGAAAATCGAATATTAAAAAAATCTTTGGGAGGTACCATTAATAATAATTTTTTTGAAAAACGGGTTCTTACCCTAAGGTTGCTGTTATTTAAATCAAGTTATTATATTTTTTATTGTTTTGAAACCGTTTTTGAGAAAAATACGATTAAGTGACATCGCGAAACTAAATTTAAAAAAAAATATGTGTAAAGAATGCTATGTTTCTTAGGCTATGTACCTTGGATAACCATCATTCGATTCAAAACATTGAAAAACAATGTCCCTAATTTTTTCAGATTTTTATTTCACCCCCCTAGTCTCCCTTTTTCACTTCAAGGTACAAATAATGGAGTTGGGGTTATTTTTATAACACGCGAAAAAAATCTAAACTTATAGATTAGATTCAGATGAAAAAAAAATCGTATCGGAAGGGGGTCTATTTCCACCTGTTCAAGCGGAAGGGGTAATTTATCTAATATGCTTTTTAAATCAAGTTATTATTGTAAATTGTTTTTGAAAAGAAAATAATTTTTTTCAGAAGATATTTACAATAAAAACTTGATTTAAAAAACATGTTAGAGACTAGATTCATGGCTTTACAAAAATCTATACCATGCCATTGTAAGTGGTCCCGTTGTTTTTTAATAATTTCTTTCTCTTTTGGGTCAAATTTTTACAAAATTACCCCTCCCGCCTGAACGGGAGGAAATAGACCAACCCTCCAGCATGATTTTATTTTCGTCTGAATCTAATCTATAAATTCTGATTTCTTTTTCACGTGCTATAAGAATCACCCTAACTCCATTATTTGTACCTTAAAGTGAAAAAAGGGAGACCAGGGGGGTGAAATAAAAATCTGAAAAAATTAGGAAAATTTTGTTTCTCTATTTAGAGTCATTTGATGCCTATCCAAGTTGGAATTTCAAAAAAACCTAAGATAAGGACCACCCTAATGTAGGTACCTACTAGATTTGAGGAAAATCAATTTAGCCGTTAAGGGTGCAGCTAAATGGAAAGACAGTTTTGTCAGACAAACTTGTTTCGTCTTCCCTGACATCGTAATAACAATAAGCTTGATCAAAAACTCGAATTCTATTTCTTATTCAAAAATGGCTCCAAAGATTTTTTAAAAGTTTAATAAATAATTTCAGTAAATATTACACTTGGGGGAGAAACCATTTTTCAAAAAAAAAATTTTTCTTCGGTACTTCACTAGGTATTATTATAATCCGTTAATCTGATTTTTAACATAGTTTTATGCTAAAGTTATCAAAAAGTTTAGATAGTATTCAGTTCCAAAATTTTCAAAAACAAATTTTTTAGATTTTTAAAAAATATTTTAATTCTTTTTTTGAAAAAGCAATATTTCGAATACAAAAATTTTATTTCAAGGCATTGGATATTTTGATTATATGCATACATTTTAGGGACCTGTTATATAGTTTATCAAATTAAATTTTATAAAATATTACGTATACGCCACAGTGCATGTTTATTTATAATTTTGTTTTGTTGCAAAGTCAGTGTCGATTTTTAAAAAATATTTGGATTATGGGCAATCTAAATTTAATTTTCAAAAATTTTTAGCCCAAATAAATTGAAAGATCAAAAGTTGAAAAACTAAAATGTTCTTATAAAACCGGAAAACAATTATTGTATGTTTCCATTTCTTATTTACAAAATGAGCATGTTCAAATTGAAATAACTATTTTATATGTATATGTACAAAAAATATTCAAATAAATACATACATATGTACATATACATAGGTATAATGTATTTAAAAACTAAAATATTAAAAAAAAATGAGTTGTTACAGTTGCATGAGCTAGTCCATTTTCCTGATCGTTTTCAATATTAATTTTTGTAACCGAAAACTCTTGACATAAAGCTATACATGATTTGACTCCTTCCATTTTCGTTTGCACATTATTTGATTACTTATATTTTATAGACATTCATCCTAAATATGATTCACTATAGACCAACACACTTTGTATGACACCAAGTTTAAAGAAACTATAATATCATTTCATATTATCTTTCATCCGACAAAAAAAACTTTAAAAGAAGAATACTTATATTTCATAAAGTACATAAAAATTCAAATTCATTACGTCTACTATTTAGTTAAGCAATAAACTTAAAAATCTTGATTCATCTTTTGTTAAAATTCAACTAAAAAATCCCAAAATTATTATATAAATCAAATTTATATTAATTTAATTCAAAATTGCTACCATTAACCCTAATGAACCCTTTTAAGACATATGTATTCGCTTGTTTGCTTGTCACAAAATTATGCATTTTTTATTACTCTCTAGTAGTCGCGTAACGTAGCACAATTATAGAGTTAGTCAAACCATCAAACCAGTTTCCAATATGTGCAACAATATCATACATAAATTTAGCACGGAAAATTAACAGTACAAAGGCTTTTGCCTTACTTTTGCTCAAGAGTCCTCTATACATAGCAGATTGGATGCGATCTCATTTCGGATCGCACATTGATCCTACCTCAGCTATCAACCCTCCTTCTGCCAAAATAACTATCAAAAGAGGTGAAACCTGATCGGAGCATAACCCAGTGATGTGATTAACTAACACAAGCTAAGCTAAGTCAAGCTTTCAGTCTCACTCTTAAGCTTACTTTCGATTTCATCTGTGAGACCAAAACCAAACGCTGCGGTGGTGTGAGATCAAAGAAGAAAAAAAGCTTTCGATTTCAATGAACACAGTGTGGTGAGCTGAGCTGCTTCCGTTCTCTCTCAGAAAAAATTATTTAAAAAAAAAACTTCAGCTCAAACAAGTTTTCTCATTCGCAATACCTACTGAACACCTCGATTACACCACCCAATTTGCGAGGCGTGGAGCAGAGGATGGTAAAGTTTCCAACGAACCTCTGCCGTCTGGTGTGAACATTCCCAGTTGAAGTGTCGAACAAGGTAGACAAACGTTCAAACACACAATCAAACTTAATCCAAGTCTTGGCGCCCCCAGTAGCCATTTCAAAAGTTGCAACTCAAAACCTTACACCAACCAATTTTGTTTTCTTCTATTTTTGTGAACGTTGTGTGATAAAATATCACTAGTAATCAGTAGTTGGCCGAAGCGTACGGATTATAGCTGTTGTTCCCTCCATCTCTCGATACCTGTGACAACTTTTCTTCGAAGCCGATAGTTGACGACAGATATTGTACGTTTATTTGTTTTTTTTTTTTATTTTCATCTTGAAGTGTCAAATTTGATTACACCCGATAACGACAACTCTTCTCGCTACTAATCGATTGTTGCTTTTTTTTTGTTAAATATTTGTTCAACGTTTTATTATTAATTTGTATCTTTTTGTCGGTACCACCTACAAGCAAGCAAGTGTGATTTGTTTACATTTCTCTTACGAAAGCCTTTCACTTACAGATGAATCTGATGTGAACTATTGAAGATTCTTCTGATGTAAGATACTTTAATTTGGACAAACAATCTAAAGTCCAAGCAAACAGGATTGCTTGGATATAAAGTTTTGTAGTTCGTGCGGGAAAAACCGTGAAATCATTCGACTCGAACTGTTGTAGTGATGTGCCAATGTTTGCATTATTCAATACCTCACTCGATTGCTAATCACTCAAAAGACCCAAAATTGGCTGCAAGACGGTTTTTTTTTGTCTATTTTAGTGTGCAATATTAAAAAAAAATATTTTTATTATTTTTTTTTTTATTTAATTTCGATTTCGTTTTTATTTTATCTCTACGTATGTAACGTAGAGCTTGTAGCAAAAAAAAAGTGAAATATATTTTTGTAATTTCTTGGCCAAGGTCGGTTTTATTTTATGAAGGTCATAGAACGTTTAGACAACAAAAGCCGGTATTTGAGAACACTATAGACCAAGTTTTGGTTTTATTTCCGTGGATTTTTTATTTATATATTTTAACTTTTTTTAAAATTAAAATTTATAAATATTTAAAGATTTTTTTGATGATTTTTTTTTTTTTTTACAGAGTGGCATTTAGTTTTGTAAAGAAGAATTTTAAGAACGAGTAGATATTTTTCAAATTGTGTTTTTTTCTTTGTTAAAAAAACAACAAACAACACCAACACACAAAACATCATATATACAAAATGAGACAACACACAGTTTTACTTGCCTGTCTATGCAGTACTATTGCCTTAGTATCAGCCGTACCTCTGCCTGCCAGTAATCAAGAACTTGATGTGCTGCAAATTCCCCTAAGTAATGGAAAGGTAAGTAATTATAGATGATAAAATATTTAATATTTATAAAATGATTCCTGGTTAATCAAAAATTTAAAGAAAAGTAAGACTTCCGAGCAAATGTTACAAATTTCAGAAGTGGAAACACTTTAGTTTTTAAATCTTACAATGTTAGGAACAATATGTTAAAAAACATCTTCTTAACTAAAAACAACTAAGCATAAAGAATTCTGGAAGAAGGAATACAAAGGATTAAAAATAAGGGGACTTTATCATAAGATCTCGCAGGTGGCGTTTCCCTTGGAAACTAGGTTGTAAGAATGGTACTTTTATTTCCCATCCGCACTTTAGGTCACGCTTGACTACAATATTGACCTGATGTGCTTGAGCAAGCTTCTACAGTCAGGTCCTAGCAAGCTGAATTTTAATTTGCATGTTAAGCTGGTTAAGGTTTCCTTCTTTTTACGTGCTGCATCTGAGTCAAGGTCTTCCTCTTCCGCACTAACCCTCAGGATTAATTCCATGCAAATTGCGTTCTTGGCACAATTGAGTCTCATTGTCTTATACACTTACAGTTTCTACTGTTTTTGAAAATCTTCAAACTTATAGTTAAAATCAATTCAAAACAATCCAACAATCAAAAAACCTTGAAAGTAGTCTCTGTATATCGGAAATTGTTTTTTAAAACATTCCATTTTACTAACTAAACAGGATTTTCGAGTCCCATTTGTTTGGAATATTAATTTTTGTTTAATTCACTCGGTTTTATTTTACATATATATTTAGTCTCATAAAGGGCAAAATATTTATTCATGTTATTGATTGGTTGATTGGATTTGTTTTACATAATTAATTCGTAAATTTAGGAAATTAATGTTCACTGAATCACTACCGAATAATTTATTGTTATTCTTTATTTTTGGAGTGAGTCGTTATGAAGAAACATATGTATCTATAATACAGTATGTACTTCCAAAATGTCTGTTTGAACATAATTTGATATTCTGAATATTTAAAAAGTCATTACTCTGAATTTTTTGAAAAAAGAAATCAAAATTTAGGCACAAGTCTTCTAACCTCATCGTTAAGTCAATTAATGGTTAAAAATGGATTGTAAACAGGCTTTTATGTGTCTATTTTTGACCATTCCAATGTGTTCAAAAGCATTTGGATATGAACTTGCTGAAAACTAATCGGTTCAAAATTCGTACTGATTTCAGCACATAGCCTTCTTAAGACATTCAGAATCCATTAAATTTGTTAGATGGATTCTAATGACCATTTTGTAGCTATAAAGTAGGATCTTTAAGCAGAGTTGGAAAATGATGATAAAGTTCAATCACGATTATATTCTTGTAATTGAAATCTCCTAAGATTGATTGCTTTTAAATGTAATGGAAAAAATGTAATTACTAATTACATGTAATTGAAAAGTGTCAATTACTTGTAATTCAATTAGGTTAATGTAAATGAAAATAAAAGTAATCATCAAAAACGCAGTAATCATTACTTTTTCCAGCAATCACTACACAAAAATGTAATTAATTTATTTCTTTTGTCAACAAGATTTTATGTGATTTTAATTAACACAATGCTGTTATTCAATGACTCGTGAAGACCCATTAATATTTTCAATAACACATATTTTAGACGTAAATTTTTCAATTACATGTAATTTGTAAGTGAATTTTTTTCAATTACAACTTCAAGTAATGACATTTTTCTTTTTTTCAATGGCAATTATATGCTATTTAATGACAAAAATTATATGAAATGCAAATTAAATAAATTACAAATATTAAACATTATTTCCAGGCTGCAAAAGAGATTCAGTGGACCAAATATTCTGTACATTTGTATACTTGTCTTGATATTGTTTTGATTTAAACCAAGGACGAGCTTTATTTTTTATTTTCATAACTTTAATGTTTCAAGAAAAGGTCATTAAAGTCGGGACCGTTATTTTTGACAAAATAACAATAAAAGTCTCGCTGGCCTCAGTGGAAAAGCTTGAAAATTAAACAAAAAAAAAAATATTATAAATTATTAAATAAAATTCTTCTAGACAATAATTCAGCAGTTTCAATATAAAAAAAAAAACTTGTCATTATTTTCAAGTTTTGCTTTGTAACACAATATAACAATAGCTTTAAAATGGCCAACTAGAATACTGAAAGGGATTTCTTATAGATACCCACAAGTTCTGTGTTAAATAGAATTAAACTTATTTGAAAGGCATATCAATTACATTAGACGGGTTTTTTACAAGTGCTGAGATTTTGGACGAAAAAAAAATAATATTGGGAGTTATCGACACCATAGAAAAAAAAAACAAGTTTTCATACAAACTATCGATAACAAGTTTAGAATTCGCACCAGTAATACAGTTTTCTCATTAATTAAGTTAAATGGCGAGAATTATCTGCACCGACGTAAGCCCCAAGGGTATAATTTGTTGTTGTATTTAACATGTAAATTTCGATATCATTTTTGCGTTCAGTTCCCCCGGCTCCGGGCCTGAAAAATAAACGCTTATATGTGTGAAATATAAAATTGTCTAAATTACCACTACATCTTCGCTAGGTGTCATGCATCTGAGAGGTCTTTCTGAATTTCAGTGATAGTTTGGTTTTTGTTGGCTTTGAAGTCACCGCTCGTTTGCAGTGTTTTGGGTGAAACCTATACGACTTAAGGATACCCTATTAGGAAAAAAAAGATCAAAATAGAAGACCAGGTCCCAATGTGGGACTACATTATTGTTCTATAATGCATTTTTGCCAAATATCTCTCGAGCCCCATGACTTACAGCTTAACAGTGGTACTTTCCAACGATGTACGAAACATTGATGTTGAGTAGGAAGACAATGTCCAAATGCGGAGTTGCATTATTATTTTTTTCGATGCTTTGAAGCCAAATATTTCGCAAATTCCAGTGTTTATAGCTTAACGGATTTACAATAAAATGACGCACTAATATTAACCGTTTCAACAATGTATGACACATTCGTGTTGAGAAATGTTCCAGCTCCCATACATTTATTTGATCAGATAAATATGAGATAAACGTTCAAGACCATTTTTGACTTCGAAATTTCGACAGTTTTTTGTCAATAACTTTGTTTTTGGAAAGAGGTATGAACATTTTTTGTAAGCAAAAGTTGTAGAAGATATTATGTGTGATATGAGCCGATAAAATCAATCGAATTCACGATTTTCAAAGCCTTTTCAAAATGTGGATTAACGCTCTCCAATAAGTACTCTTTATGAAACAAAAACGAAATTCGACGCACTATTTTTTGTAGATATTTCGAATTATTTAATTAAATTTTACCCGACTATGCATAGAGTGTCCATTTTTGCATCAGTATGGTGTGACATGTAGCACCGTCTTGTTGGAACGCCAAGTCGTGCTCATCAATTGCATCCAATTTGGGCCAGCAGAAATTGAGCCTTATATACAAGTAACATTTTCCTCTCATAAGGCTCTTCCGGATTCTTACCAGATTAATTAACGGTAGCTTGAACAGTAAAACTGTACTCATTTAGTATATTTACTACCAGAATCTTATAAGATCGTTAAACGATTTAGTTACCAGAGGCAAAAAGAATGCATATTTCAATTATTTTTTGTTATTATTTTATTTATTTGTCTCCAACACTTTTCCTGTAACTAAGTATCCTTACAACTAAAAAGGCTCTTTGCATTCTCTTCTTATAAGATTTTGAGCTCTTTTCTTAACATTGAAAAAATACTGTCCGTATTCGTTTTCTTGATTTTGATTTCTTCGAGGCAAACATTTTTGGCTTTTATTTTAACTCCTATTAGCTTCTTGTTATAAAACCTTAAATCTTATAAAATAAAATTGCTTAAAATCTTTAAAGGATTTTGTAAGAGAATTATCTAGGACCTAAATACATAAGAATCTTACTTAAGGACGAAAAACTGATCTAGTTATTAGACCTAAGTACTTTGAAATTTGAAAAAAGCTTAGACCTTATAATAAGAATGATATGAGAGTAGTAAAATTTTCGTGATAAGGTGTCAATTGTTAAGTCTTGATATGAGATCTAAAAGATTCTTATGAGAGTAGATTTGCAGATGTTAAGAGCTTAGGACTGAAGAGTTTGTTAGTTGGACATGGTTGAAATGACTTTTTTGCTTAAACTAGGGTTCACTTTCCAACTTCCACAGAAATCAATCAGCAAACACACAACATTATTTCTGGTTTATGTAACTTGTCATGGATATTTGTCTAAAAAAATAAAAAAAAAACAAACCACGGATAAAACCAAACATGAAATATCAAAACAAGCGTCTCTCTATTGGAAAACCCTTCACTAAATGTTTAAAAGTATGATATTCAGCTGTTATCTGTCCACTTTTCTACATATTCTTTTTCCGAATTATTTGATTTTAAAATTGAATTCACATTCAACAATCTTAATTCTAAAGTTATTTTCGAAAAATATCAAGGACTTAAAGTGAATGCATTCATAAAGATTATCCTTTTGTAGCTCTTCCATTTTTCAAGGTTACAAACTTGTTAATTTATTTAAAAGCAAAATCAACTCATCACATCATTAAATAAATTAACTGAATCATAAGAATACATAAGAAAACGAAACAAGGTTCAAGAATTGTCTTCAAAGTAGAATTCATGGTTTAATTGAAACCACTAACCACTATCTTTCTGTATATAGTAGCTCTGATTAAGTTCAAGGTTTCCATTTTTAACTGACTCATTTTCTTAATTTTGCTATTTTTGTTTTTGTTACTTTTACTCAAATAGTAAACACTCATATATTAAAAATAAAAATAAATAAATTAAAATCCTGAATAATTTTTTCTTATAAATAATTAATTTCAAATATCCCACGACCTTTGACTATTTGTTTTCCTTTCACATAAATATCGCCATCAAGTTATGAATTTATAAACCTGTCTTCATTAGGTTGATTGGTTTATTTGATGATTTTGAATTTATTTTAACAGGTCTTTTCGGACGTTAAACTCTTTTGTCAAAACTGTGTTATAATCACCTTCTAGGTCATCCGGACCATACCACTTTTACTCAAAAAAAAACACAAACCAATAAAACGAAAGAAACAAAAAATAACTACAAATAAAAAAAACCTCATTACACAAAGCCCTATATGTATGATTCACTCTTACCACCATCAGATCTGGTCGATTACATAACGGTCAGCTGCAATGATTATTGTATGTTCAGTTTTTGGTAAGGCAGTTAGTAGTTTGCTGCATATATAGACCAACATCCGATTTACTATAACTTGTTTCAAATAACAAAAAAAAAGCGAATGTCGGAAAACTTATCAATTTAAACTTTGTGCCAGTATTAAATTTTCCTCTGATGTGAGTCAGTGTAGTATTTTTCTATTTTGCTTAAAACAAGATACAAAACCGGATATACTCTTACTTGCAGCAAACAAAATGGACGATATAACACATATCCCTGCGCCATGTTGTTTTGTGGACATACCCCTGAAAATTAATTTTTCCATACTGCATTTTTTTGTAACTACCCCACCAGAAGTCAGCGGCACACGTTACGAAATTGCACAATTTGCTGTTTTTTTATTTTCATTTTGTTACTGATGTCTTATAAACATAGCAACACGCCGGCCACAAGTGAAAGTCTGACATAAAAAATATCGAAAATAAAATACCAAGCAACAAGCGTTGCAAAACAACAGCGGATTTATTGTGTCTGGGGCGCTTTACTATTTTGAGGTCTACCAAGTTTTATAAAAATCACAAAAATATGATTTTGAAAAAAAAAAATACACTTCAAAGGATATTTATCGGGGTACGCCTTTTGAAAGTAAGGATATCTTTACAGCTGAAGCAAACTTGTCCAACACAAAACATTGAAATAGCTCCTATTTGTTGTTGGTATTTTTCCTTTCTTATCGTCAAATTTATGTTGTTTTCGATGGTTTAAAGTTTGAAATTCACAGAATACAAAAGTTCCAGTAGCTCCCAAGGCTCTGTTATGCCTCCTTTTCTTTTTTTCATTTATTTTTATAAATGATTTCTTGTCTTAAACTAGTTATCCACTTGACTATTGTATATATGTATGTATGTATTTATTTCAAACATAAGTACATATATTAAAACATGGTGACTCTCTCCTAATAAAAACAGCAATCAAGTTTTCTCCTATTAATTTCAAGATTCAGTTCCCTGTTTCCTGAAATGCAATCGGAGTGAATCCAATCCAAGCATTGTTTAATTTGGTTTGAATAAGCTTAAGCTTTAATAGGATTCGTTATAAGAATCTATAAATCTAGTCTGAATCGTGGACAGATCAATTCCAAAAATCTTTCATTCACTTGACCATCAACTAAATGTCTCTAACTACTCCTTGTTCTATTTTTAATTTTCTCTTAGGAGGGTTCAGGTGAAATATTTAGCTGCCTTAGGTGTGTTGTTTTTACCAGCTCGGAGAGAATTGGTAAAAAAACCGATATCGGGGCTAAACAGTTTTCATGTTTATTACAACAACAACTAAACCCCTTTTGGCTTAGCTTAACCCAGACAATTTTCGGGACTTAACTTAAGCCCAGGGAAAACTGTGTTACCGACACAAATTTCATACTTGTTATCGATAGTTTGTATGGAAACTCCATTTTTTATCTGTGATGGCACCACCGTCGCTAAGCGTCAGTGTGGTTCCTTTTATTTATAGCCACGCGGATTGATTCTTATAGACGAAAGTTTCGTTGTCGTTGCGAATATTTCGCTTTGACTTGGAAGAGCCTTAAGCCTAGGACCATACTTGCGAATTTCAGTCAGTGCGATTAAAAAACTTGGATCGCAACAAAATATTGCCATGCACTCACTTGCGGATATATATCGCGCCACTTTTTTAAATGCAAGAACTGTAACACACAGCTTTTAATTTGAATGCACGCAAATGCATCATGGCAATCGCTACGATCAATATACATATCTTGTAAACAGTTAATCTAGGAACGACCTTGTGATTTTCTGTCAATGCGATTAAAAAATAGCTACTTTTTGTATCCACTCACTTGTGGTTCTTTTTAGCGCGATAATAAAATCGCAAACAAATACAGCGGATTGCAAATTTGTTTCATTATTTTTAAGTCACTGCTATTCTTAAGTCACGTATGTGTGCATTCACATGTAAGGCTAGGAATGCACTTGCGATTTTCTTTCACGCGATTTTTCAGTCACCAAAAATAAAACACATGATTTTAAATGTGAATGAATGAACAAGAAATCAGAAATGTCTATTAAGTTGCGATCACTTTTTTTAGTTGCAGCGACAGAAAATCGCAAGTGCGTTCCTAGCCTAAAACCATATGTGTGTCTAGTTACCCACGTTTTAATAATCGTGCAATAGAAAATCTCAAGTGCTACATGACTATTTCCAGCTGCGACTGCAATTTCTAAGACGCACTAATTTAAATCGCAAGTGTGAGAGCACAAACATAAGTGAATTTGACTCATTCTAACTTTCAGAAATCTTATCGCCACAATATTGGACTTTATACATCGCGCTTTCTCGGTAGTATGTACATTTATTCTCATATAAACTCATGTTTTGTATGTCTTCTGACTGAATGATCGCATCGCACGATCGAAATCAGAAGTGTGATTGTAGCCTTATAAGGGAATAAGGCTAGGAATGCACTTACGATTTTAATCGCACGGTTATTTAGTCGCAAAAAAAACACATGAGCCACAACGTGATTGAACGGACATGTGACCGCGAAATTGTATTGTAGTTGCGACCGGTCTTTTAGTTGCGGCGACAGAAAATCGCAAGTGCGTTCCAAGCCTTATAAGAGAAGTGAAAATTATTTAAACAAATAGCATAACTGAATGAAAATGCAAACATTTCCATATTCATGCAAATTAATCCGTCCCTGGATTTCTGTAGGCCAAACAAAATAAAGTTTTGTATATGTCAGAGAGGTATCTACCTACCTACCATCGTTGCTTTTAACGGTAATGTGCGTAAAGATTTAATTACGAATTTCGTACCAGAGATACATTTAAGTAAGAGTATCTGCTTACAGTTTATGCCAACTATTTCCAAACAAGTTATCTTAATTACACTTTTTGGTCAGGTTTTAAAATTTGTGTGCCTTACAAGATCTTTATAAATGTGCCACTAACACTTTGAAGCCTTTTTAGGAAGCTTTGTGAGCAAAGGTGAGGGAAGTCCTTAAGTTTGTGTTTTTTTTTTTTTTTTGTTAACTGATCTGATTTTCAAAGATCCAGTTATTCTCAATATTTAGACTACTGATATGTTTAGAAAATAAAATAGAGTTAAGGTTGAATTGCTTTGAGGTGAGGTTACCGGTTTTGAAAACCGAATGTTTTCAAATATTTTGTTATTGTTTTGTTTTGTTTTGTTTTCTATCAAATTCAACTAAGGATACATTTTTTATTTTTATTTTGAATGAAGCATTTCTCGTGTTAGCAATTATAACAAGCTATAAACAAGTGAAGGTTTTTTTATTTAATTTACGAAATATCTACTACTATCGCTACCCACCTAGTATCTAATTAAAAATCGAATCAAATGTGCGCATTCCTTCACACCCGTATATATGCGGTAGACAAATTGGATAAGTTTTAAAGTATGTATGTAGGTACGTTGCGTGTTGATGATGAGTTTAAATAAAATAAATTTAATAGTTATTGCTTTTTGCATTTTGTGGTAAAAATAAAAACCAAAAAGAGAGGGTTGATTGCTCATAATTTAAAAAAATGAATGCAGTTGAACTTTAAAAGGAAAAATACTATAAGGTTGTAGGATTTAATAAAAATGAAAGGTTTGATTTGATTTATTGAATGAGATTATGTTTCATTATATTTGTTGAGTGGGTAGTTTAACATAAAATTTGTTTTTTACAATTCCAATAAATTATGTTAGCCAGATTTTATTTTTCGATAAGTTTTCATAGAAGATTGGAAATTTTCAAGATGGTGAAGATATTGGACGAAAAAAACAACATCGGGTTGCAATCACTAAAAAAATTGAGTTTCAACCAAACTATCGATAACAGGTATAGATATCTAATCCATGTCGGTAAGCTAAGCACCGAGAAAATTCTGGACTTAGCTAGCTCCAAAAGAAATAAGCTCCAACATTAGGTTTGCTTTTTGCTTCCCCAGGGTAATTGGACAAAAAAATGACATCGGGGCTTAGCGACGTCATCACAAAAAAAATGAAGTTTCCATACAAACTATCGATAACAAGTACACTCCGCTTCAACTGAATATACACACAAATTTTCAAAGGAACTTTGTCCATTTTTTCCAAACATGGTGCATTAATGTTTCATTTGATGAAGCTTATTGTTTGTTTGTACTGTTAGGAAAATAAAAAAGAAAGAATAATTCAAAAGGCACCGCTATTTTTTCTCCGGCTCTCTTGCAAAGTTTTTCACATCGAAAACTGCAGTTTTTTTTTTGCGTCAGCTGAATAGACACACGTATTGAAATTGGTTTTAAAAGCTAATGGAAGGAAGTAAAACAAGTTTTTTTTTGAAAAAGTAGTTTATTGGGCAATTCTAGTTGTGGGTAGTGTCACTTTTGTTCATTAAAGTTTCATAAATTTGATCCAGCATGGCATCGTAAAGTTTGCCTATGTAATCCAGCTAAATTTCTATCTGGGCAAATTCCATGGCTGGAATTTGGGGTTTTCTGGCCTTAAACTGATAGCCAGGCTCATGAACTACTTGTACTAAAAATCCCCGAAAGTTTTAAATTAGGTTTTGATAGGGTGAGTACGGTTTCCATCGAAGCAAATCGATATTTTACCCTGCTTTCAAGTCTTTAACTAAGCACGCCGTGTGGATGGGGGGTTTGTCCTACTTAAAAGTCCCATTTATGGGTCCAAAAATATCCACAAATTAAGGAAAACCTCTTTCCAATATTTTGTATGAGTTATTACAGTCATTTTTGAGCTTTGAAACTCAAAGTCAAAAGTGCTAAAAGTAGCTAATTTCTCCCCATCACCCTTTCTACAATGATTCATATGAATTGAAAAAAATGGGGGTCTTTCGGATGAAAAACAAATTAATTTTGAAAGCCCTAATGGGACAAAAAACCTTCTTAGCGCATCACCATATTCGAGAAGGCGATGTTTTGGTATGGGGAGAAATTAGCTACTTTGGCACTTTTGAGTTTGAGTTTCAAAGCTCAAAAATGACTGTACTAAGTCATAAAAAAATATTGGAAAGAGGTTTTCCTTTATTTTTGGATATTTTTGAACCCATAAATGGGACTTTTTAGCAGGACTAACCCCCCCATCCAAACGGCGTGCATAATTAAAGACTTGAAAGAGGGACAAAATATCGATTTATTTCGATGAAAACCGTACTCACCCTATCAAAACCTAATTGAAAACTTTTAGGGATATTAAGTACAAGTAGTTAAGGAGCCTGGCTATTAGTTCAAGGCCAGAAAACCCCAAATTCCAGCCATGTAATTCGCCCCGATAGAAATTTAGCTGGATTACATAGGCAAACTTTACGATGTCATGCTGGATCAAATTTATGAAACTTTAATGAACAAAAGTGACACTACCCACAACTAGAATTGCCCAATAAACTACTTTTTCAAAAAAAACTTGTTTTACTTCCTTCCATTAGCTTTTAAAACCAATTTCAATACGTGTGTCTATTCAGTTGACGCAAAAAAAATGCATTTTTCGATGTGAAAACTTTGCAAGAGAGCCGGAGAAAAAATAGCGGTGTTTTTTGAATTATTCTTTCTTTTTTATTTTCCCAACAGTACAAACAAACAATAAGCATCATCAAATGAAACATTAATGCACCATGTTTGGAAAAAATGGACAAAGTTCCTTTGAAAATTTGTGTGTCTATTCAGTTGAAGCAGAGTGTATGAAATTCATGTCGGTAACACAGTTTTTCTCTGGGCTAAGGTTAAACCCCGAAAATTCTCTGGACTAAGCTAAGCCCGAAGGGGATTGGTTGTTGTTGCATTTGACATGTGAATTGCTTAGCCCTGACGTCGTTTTTCGTCCAAGTCCATTCGGGAAAGGAAAAAAACACATCTATTGTTTCTTTTATCAATTCTCTCCGTACTTGAAAAATTAAATGCACGACTGGATCGCACGTACTTGCTCTTATGTTCAATTTGTGTGGGACTTAAGAACTTTAAAAAATATTCAAGTAATTAAAGAAAAAGTATAAAAAGCATTTAAATCGTTCTTTTAATTGTATAAACAGTCTGATAAACAACTTAGAGCCCAAAAAAAAGTATGCCATTTGATTACTTGTAAAAATATGAATATATACAAAAAAAAAAATTTAAATCGTTGGAGCCGTTTTAATTTTTTATATATAAAATTTTTGTAACATTTTTCAAAAAAAAATTTGGTATGCCAATTTTGAGTATATATTAATATACATTTAAAACTGAAATTTAAAAACAATTCATCAACCCGTTTTTGAAATATTGAATTTTTTTAAAAATCCAAAATCTATTTTTTCAAAACAAAAATTTTGGTATGCAGTATTATTTACATTCTTACAAAGCTTTTGTGCAAAAAATTTGATTGAAATCGGATGAGCGGTTAATGAGAAAACCAAAAATCAAAAAAACCGTTATATGGCAGGTACCGTTAATAAATGATTTTGGTGATTTTTTTTCTTACTAAAAGATACATCATATCTACAATAATACACTGATTTTTTTTTATCAAAATCGTTGGAGCCGTTTTTGAGATAAAAAAACTTTTCCTTAACGGTTGTATGGCAAGTACCGTTATTTTTTGAGCTAAAAAAAAAAATTCAATTTTCCCTCTGGAGAGTTACAAAAAAACCTTAAATTCAAAATTTGAAGATAATCGCTTCAGTGGTTTACGCTGTAGGTTGAGGTACAGACAGACAGACAGACAGACAGAATTGTGCCACCCACTTTTTTCGTGTTCTCTATCATCGTAATGTCATGTTTGATTGTTATCTCGAAATTTTTTTTTTTGCACGAATCCAAAACTTGCTTTATAGTACCTACATATATCGCAAATAAAAACCAGCATGAGTGGCGTCAATTGAAGCCGGAGATAGAAAATAATCCTGCCTTGACTGGAGTTTGGTTTCTAATTTAGTTGCATTACAACAAATACTTTTTTTAAACAAAATATTGCAAATTCAAATCTCGTGCAGGAAAAAAAACATAGAAATTGTATATCCAGTTATAATGTTTCTTATTTTCAATGTGAAACTGAGAGCAATGAAACTGTGAGAGTTAAATTTGCAAAATTTTGACTTGAGAGATTCTGGTACATACGGGATTTTAAATTCTGGGGTTTCGGCTGATATATGCGAGATTTTTTGGTGCGAGATGTAAATGCGAGATTTTTAAAAGAGATATTTTGTCTTTGAGAGATTATGGAATGCAGGATTATTAATTTGGGAGATTTAGTTTTGCGAAATTAGATTTTAAAAAATGCGAGATATCGTTATCGGAGATTTTAGTTTGCGGGATTTATTACCCTCCCTCTTGAGTGGGGTCTATTTGAAATTTTAACAAAATCATGTTAAGCTTCTCTCTGGACATACCTATCGGAGCTTGGATAAAATATTATTGTCGTTCAGTAAACGGAAATCTTAATGGTTTAAAAAAATCAACATGGTACTTGGAACGGTCACAAGCTTTGTAGAAATTTTGTTTGTAAAATTGGCTGGTTCTATTGTTAATGGGCCTTAAACGATCTGACGTCCATTTAAATCTTTTTGCCACTCCTTTTACGATCTGAATGTAAATGGCCTGCTTAAAAAACTGATTAAACATAATAATTTACTTTCGGATTATTTAAAGTGGGCGTTCATTTAAAGATGCTTGTTTAGGACGTACGCAAAGTTCTTCGATCTCCAATTTCGCGAGGCCTGTTCAAGAGAGAATCTGTGAGTTTTTCATTAAATATCTCATTGAACCTAGCAATCGTCTCTGCATCCATTTCACCGTGAATGTAATCTTAAAGATTTATCATCAAAAGCTATTATTAAAGTGGCCATTATCGTCGAGACGATTGCAAGATTTGTAGAGATTTTAAAAGGACTCCACTCCTGTGTTTAGTACCTTGTGTCACTGTCAAACAGCTTCAGTTTGGTTTGCAATTTAACCATGGATCGTCTTACAAATGAACAACGCTTGCAAATTATTGAATTTTACTATCAAAATTCGTGCTCGGTTCGAAATGTTTTTTATCGAAAAATTGTGTTCAGCGATGAGGCTCATTTTTGGTTGAATGGGTACGTAAATAAGCATAATTGCCGCATTTGGAGTGAAGATCAGCCAGAAGCATTGCAACAGCTACCAATGCATCGCGAAAAAGCCACTGTTTGGTGCGGTTTATGGGCCGGCGGCATTATTGGGCCATATTTCTTCAAAGATGATGTGAATCGCAGCGTTACTGTCAATGGTGAACGCTACCGAGCGATGATAACAAACTTTTTTTTGCCCGAAATGGAAGTTCTTGACTTGCATGATATGTGGTTTCAACAAGACGGTGCCACATGCCACACAGCACGCGAAACAATGGCGCAATTGCGAGGCGAGTTTGGTGAACAGTTAATTTCACGTTTCGGGCTGGTCAATTGGCCGCCTAGATCGTGCGATTTGACACCATTAGATTATTTTTTGTGGGGGTATGTCAAGGCTAATGTCTATAGGGACAAGCCCGCTTCGATTGACGCACTGGAAGCCAACATCCATGCATTCATTCGTGAGATACCGGCCGATATGTGTGAAAGAGTATGCCAAAATTGGACTCAGCGGATGGGCTACCTGAGACGCAGCCGCGGTCAACATTTGCATGAAATTATCTTTAAACATTAAATTGCAAGGTTCAAACTATCGATTCAAATAAATATTTCATTCATTTTTTCGAATTTTTTGTGTTTTTTTTTTTAAAGTTCTAAACCTCTTAAAAAATCACCCGTTACAATATCATAAAATAATATTCATTAATTCATTATAAGGCGCCACTGATACGCACATCCTTTAGCAAAAGAAATTTTTTTTTTTTTTTTTATTGTTAAGGCGCCAATTATGTTCGGTTTTTAACACATTGCGTAACTGAAGATAATTTAGACGTGAAATCTATATATGAGAGCCCAGTTCAATCAATATAGCCACAGACAAATGAAATACCAAATTGATACGTATAACATAGGTACCATACCTATATAACTTGCGCGGGTTTTGTCTCTTGTCTCTCATTTTAAATCAAACCACTCAGCCAGACCAGAGTTGTAATCAGTTAATATACATTCAGCACAACATTCACGAAGAAAAAAGACCGCCACAGTTGGTTTGTTAGAAGGTGACTTTTGGTTTATTGCTTGTAGACGTGTTTAAACATTAAAGTAACTAAAATATATTATGCATCTTGAGAAAACAAAATTTGGAATTCCTATGAAATATATTACTTAACTTTTCATATTTTTGTTGTTGTTATATTACCTACCGATGAATGATTTATTAGTTAAACTTTTGTTGAATGAAACAATAATTAAACAAGTTTTTTTTTCAAAAGCTAAAGTAATTGATATACATTTGAAACGAGGTCAACTGGGTTTTAAGTTTAAGATTTACAGATCTAATAAGAGCCTTGGTGATAATTGCACTTTATTTCTATAGATTCGGCTCAATTTTGTTGGCAAAATCTTATATACATGTACACAATGGAGTCCTTATTACAAGCTGCATATTTCATAGTTGAATTTGGGTATTTTTTTCCATCATGAAACAACCCCCGATTTAAAAATAAAAGGATTTTCCAAGAGTACACGCAAAAATCCCATTAAGGGGAACTTTTTAGTATGAAAAAACTTTCAACCTCCATACAAATTTTAGGAAGTTATTTAATATATGGTTGGGCGGTTGTTTCATGCAGAATAAATATTCTAAAATCTAAACCAACAGTTTCTGGAATAAAAATATGTTGGTTAAGTTTAAAACCAAGTTATTATCGTTATTCATATAATGCATAATATAAAAAGTCTTCTAAGTGACCTGACCGCCAATCAATCAATGCATTGGCCATGCTGAATTGACTTAATTTGTTCCGCAAAAGTATTAATTCCATCCTCACATGTTGACAAATGTCATTATTGCCATTCATCATCTGTCATAATCAAAAGTCATCGCTCATCGCACTGACTGATGCTCATCAATGCATTACTTTATTTGTGGAATTCTTCAATTATCTTTTGACAAGCAACGAAAATAAAACATTCTCTTAGGTACCACTGCAAAACGTTTGCCAAATAAATTTACATCAATTTTATTAACGTTTGAATATTGATTATGTGCTTAAAAATCAATAATTATATCACCAAAAAAGAAGTATTATTGCTTAAAAAAAATGAAGTTTAAATTATC
Source organism: Dasysyrphus tricinctus (assembly GCA_963921185.1). NCBI lineage: Eukaryota > Metazoa > Arthropoda > Insecta > Diptera > Syrphidae > Dasysyrphus > Dasysyrphus tricinctus. Next base: position 17,410,411 of record OY992532.1, on the reverse strand, counting down.
ATCTTACGTCACTTAACAGGAGATCAATAATTAAATAGCACTAGTTTTTTTTTTTAATAACTCCATTTAATAATTTCACTTAAGGAAGGGAATACCATGACATCAACAAGTTGACAATGATTAAAATTGTATGCGAATATAATCTTTTTTAATTGCAGTGTACTTACGAAAACAAATATAAAACTAAGAGAAGTAATACCAGTTCAAACTTCGAAGCAACGATTAAATACGAGTACACTCTCCATTCTTTGAATAGGTTCATAGTTTTCAAAAAAAAAATATTGCAAGAAATATATTTCTTTTAAAGCTATGAACCTTATTCAAAAAAAAAACAGACTACGGCAGAAAATGCTATTTTTGCATCAAAGGTTTATTTCACTTTAGATTAAATACATTTTTTTGGTGTTTCCACCTAACAAAAGTTTTTAAAAGGTTAACTTTGACAGCACTTTTCAAAATGCAATTGGCGTTTGATTTTTTTTTATGAAGTAGAAGTGAGATAGAATGTTTCTTCTGTATCCAACAATGATGAACTCAATTCAACCATACCATGAATTAATCGTTCAGCGCCATATAAGAATAGGTTACTTCGATTTGTAAAAGTATTCGTCCTAGGAAGATTTAACAAGATTCATTTCTAATCTTCAAGATTTACGAAATAAATTTGTGTGGTAAATCTATGAGATTTTTGAGGTAAATCTTATTAAATTTCAGATAAGCATTAGGTGGAAATGTAGCTTTAGCTCACACGTCAATTTAAAAATCTAAATTGTTCCCATAGATGGCACTGAACACCACAATATAAAAATTATCTAAAAACTCAGAAACAAACCATCTGATTAAAACTTGCAAAATCTAGGAAGAATGAAGGAAAAAATGATCTTAAATAATAGATTAAGAGCTTTCAACCTTCCCCGTAGATGGCGCTAAGCAAAAAAATTGTCTAAAAAAAAATTACCGTTTTTTGAGCCAAGGCACATAAAAGCAATAACGTTTTAATGTATTTTCTTGCTTTACGAATCAAAACCGTTTTGACAGACCCGATGTGTTTCTATGCCTATGCTAAATTTTCACGGCTGTCAAATTTTTCCCACAAACCTGGCCACGTCAATTCAAAATGCCTTAAGTTTCTATGAAGTCACATATAATGGTGCTCTGAATATGCTGACAATTTCCCAGATATAAATGAGGACGCTGAATATTTGTGCCGTGTTTCTTCTTAATTTGCAAAATGATGTCGGCATATTATTTACAGGGTGCAAGTACCTATAATGGAGCAAAACTATGTATCAGTTTCACTTGTCAACTTTATTACGAAAACGCTGCCAGACTAAAAACTATTTACTCAATTTAGTCATAAGTGTTACAAAAATGGAAAAAAAAAATTGAGAAAATGTCACTCGTGTCGTTCCGGCGCTAGTAAATAACATGGTGAGATATTTTGCCTACAAAAAGCGTCGATAACCGTGCAAATAGGATGTTAATCTAGGGACCAACAACGTGTCAGACATAGTAAAAGACAATTCCGAGGTTCACAAAAGAAAAACAAAGAAGTATTCCCACTTCTGAGTACGTATAGAAGTGTCGTTATTTTTTTTTCTTATCAGACATATATCAAAATTTGAAGTGATTAATTTAATTTTTTGAAATCTTGCTACACAGTATAAGTCAAAGAATAGCTGAATACCATCAAATATTTTCAGCTATTTTGTTAATGATGCTTTTTAATAATCTGTTCCGCGATGGTTACTCTATTTCTATTACTTACTGATGCTTTCTTATAATCAGCTTTCAACACGATCATTATTTTAAAAAATATCAGTAAGTAACAGAATAGCTGTGAAAATCACGCAATTTGATTGTTGAAAACCATAATTGTAAAAACAAATATCGTGGGACTTTATTTATTTTTTTTTTTTTCTTTTGGGCCTTATTTCCGGGGATCTTATTTAATACCTTTAGTGTGGAATTTAATGCCACATCGAAAAGGCAATAAAACCTGTGGTCCTTATTTCTTTTTTCGTGGGTCTTATTGCTATTTCAAAAAGAATAAAGCACCCGTCCTTGTTTTTTTCCTTTCATTTTTGGCAATAAAACCCGAGGGCTTAATTTCCGCAGGTCTTATTGCACTGCAACCGATTATGCACTAAATGGCCGCAACGTTTAATCAAACTTGCCAGTTATATTTTTGAAAGTAATACAAAACTTGCAATCGATATCAGTTCAACAAGCCCTCAAAATTAAAAACAAAAAAAACTATCACTTTGAAAAAAAAAATTTGGAATGCTATTTATTAATAGTCCAATAAATGAGAATCTTAAGTCGTTTTCGATTGGATTTTCCAACTGTTCCACTTATTGTTGATTCCAATCGAATATGAAAACATCGTGGTGTCAAATTTACCCACACACTACTGAATGATGCCATTTTACAAAATGACTTCTTCAAGCAAGTATCACTTTTGACAAGTAACAATTATCTTCTATGTATGTAAAATACTTAAATAATAAATGTCAAAATACAATACATAATTAAATTTGACGCCATTTGCAAAAATTATGGCACATTCACATTATGACATTACTTCTGCTCTACATAAGCACCCGATGATCTCGATAGTTGTTATGTATTTGTTCTGCAAAAAAATTCACAATCAATCAATCAATAAACATTTAAAATATCGATAAACTTATTTCATTGATTATCAATTAATCACAACATTAGCTGTTTTAAAATGTTTCTTATGAAACCAATTTTGTGTTTACCATAAAAACATACCCAAAATGGGGTCAACAAAAAAATATATCTTCATTAAAGCTTTAGATCATCATTGATGGATAAAGTCAGGTATTATGTCAATCATCGTCATTCAATTAATTAATTCCTAACAAGTTTTTAGATTTTAGAACTTGTATTTGCATTTTTATTATTCCTCTTCCCCGTGAAAATATTTTAAATCTTGATTTTTATTTTATTTATTTGAATAATAGTTATTATCTGACAAAATTAAAAAGTCGATATATAGTGTATATCTGCTTTAAAAAAAAAAAAGTTGATTTTATTAAAATGACCAGTAGTGTATTATGTGCAAGATTGGCACATATATGTTAGTAATGTTTAATGAATTTCCATAGAAAATTAATTCACACTCTAAAATCACATCACTTCGTTGCTGTGAATGGAATCACAAAATATCAATAACAAAAAAAAAAAACTAAGCGGGCGGCAGCGAGTTCATTAAAATGCTCGACCTTAACCGACTTAAAATTTCATAATCTTTTTTTAAGATACATTTTTTGAATACTATTAAAAAAAAAAAAAAACATAATAGAAATTTAGCCACAAGAGTTATACCCACGCAGATATAGATTTAATAAAAATATTCATTCAGAAAAATATCGATAGATATTTGAAAAGTTTTAAATCAATCGTTAAATTATCGAAAACTCTGTTAGTTAAAATGTTGCATGCGTTTTGTTGCATTTTCTTGGAAATATCAATGAACAATGAAGGTGGTAATGAGGAGAAATTTTGCGTTTACTTTTTGTATTGCTTTATTAACACAGAGAGTGAGAGAGAGATATGTTATTTATATAGACAACGTGATGGAAGACACGCTCTGCCATTCTTCCGGGGTTTGAATTGCCTCTTGAGGAACTACTTTACCATGGCCATGAATCTGAAGAAGTGGAAGCCGTGTGTATAGAGCCTCGCAGTCGGAATGGGGAAATAACCCAGAAAAGTGGTACAAGATCAGTGACAAATATCTTGACTATTTTGTTTGATATGTTGATGGGCCCTGAAATAGTTATGTTTATTATAGGTTGAATGACTGTTGAAGTTGATAGAATTACCGTTGATAGAATTACCAAACAAGATTTGAATAAATTCATTTTATCAAACTAAGGCTAATGCAATCCATTACTAACATAATCATGGCCAGTCGAATTTGTTTGTAGAAGAAGGTTTAATGCCTGATTTGTTTTCCCTTTTTAGAAAGATATACATTGATTACTTTTTCTAGACTTTTTTAGATGAGTTCGTCAATTTGAATATGTATTTCAGTTGAAAAATGTGTTGAAACTGCTGTTCAGTTTGAATGAGAATTTATGTGCTAGGATGTTCTGAACTTAATCCTTTATTAATTCAAAACAAGTAAAAACAGCTTTGTACAAAGTGTCAAAACAGCTTCTGTCAATTTGTACCTTATTTCTTTTACTTTCTGTACTTATCCTTTTTAACATTATTAATTCTTGCAACAAAACAAATGAAAACGAACCCAAAAAACATATCCCTTCACGAACTTTCAAAAACTACGAATTTCTATGAATTGAGCCCAAAGTATACATTAAAAAAAATATTGTACTTAAATTTCAATTGAAATTATACTAAAATTTGAAGGGATTCGTAGTATTGGAAAGAACACCAAGAGACAAAATGTTTGTCTACAGTTGTAAGACCAAAGTTTATAATTATATCCAATCATCCTGTTCATATTAGTTCAGAGTTCTCATTTATTTTAATTATCAAATAAACAGAGTAATAAAGTAATCTTTAACGACCTATCCCTCCTTCTGAAATGTTAAGTAACTTACCAGTGTAGTACCTACATTGATAAATAAAAGTTGTAACCATTAATTCAATTTTACTTATCGAAAAAAAATGTCATTTGAAGACCAGATGTCATTAGTTCCAACTTTATTGGATCCACTTCAAATATTAACTTGATTTTTGTATAAAATCTAAAAAAAAAAAAAAACAGTTACTTTACCTTGTACCAATTGGTTTTTATTGACTTAAAACTAGTTCTTTAGTCTTAACCCCCGGTTAACTTATATGCATTTTAATTGTGTTTTTTTCCACAACTCTGGGGTATTTTTTTATAATTACAAATATTTAATCAAGAAAACCACGACTTGATATTAAGCTTAAGGTTCAAAAAAGTTGGTATACAAGGAAACGTAATAGATTAACCCCGGTATAGACCTTAAATTAACTTATCATCAAATCATATAATTAAATTTAAAAAGCTTTTAAAGTTCGAAGACCATCGACTAACTTCCCTTAGCAAAAACTTATTTACTTTGAGTCATAAAGACTGTATAGTGAAAGTCTTTAGTAGTTGGATAGTAAGTAAGCATCACGAGGCACGTGGACAACTTATACACCTAAAATGATTCACTCATGAATGTCTGGGAATCATCATCATTATCACATCATTGTCTTATCTCATTTATCATTTACCATCATTCAGCTGATACAGCACACTTAATTGTGTAATCATGGTTAAGCTGATGGTAGAGAGCCTTCGGAAGCCTTTAAGCGCATGCTTACCTTACCTAGTGATGATGTTGCTTGCAGTTGCATATGGCTTCGTCAGAGATCTTTTTTAAAAGATCTTTGCTTCGGTCTAGCTGGTCGCTGGCGCTGGTGGTGGTATATGCTATGCATGCAACTTGCCACTTGCAGCATGGATGCGTGATCAGTCATCTGTCCTATAAGATTATAGCAACAAAACATTCAAATGGGAAATGAAAGAAGAAACATCACTATAAGTATAAGTTGTGTTGACGGAACGAGTCTTATTTTGTGTTGCCTCATTTGTGTTTTGGGCTCTGTTACACTTTATTTTTTTGTTTCAGTATTATTATTATTATTATTGCTATTTTGCTGTTACTGTGCTGAAAAGTTAAGTAATTGTAAGTCATTTGAGTTTACCTGCCTCCGCGTCGCACTATAACTATAACTGTTGTTGTGTCGTTCTGCGCTCTGGTATATGGTATTACATCAGCCTGTTATTTTTGTTTTCGGTCAAAAAGGTAGGCGGTTATATCAGCGAAGTTTATACATTTTTGAATCAAAGCGCAACTGAAATTTATTTTGGAGAAAGGAAACCGGAATGAGTTATATACCTATGGAAAGGCGCACTGACCTTATTGGCAAAATGCAAACAAAAGCAAGGTGGTTTTGCGTTAATGAAGATTTATTACTTTAAAAATGCTTTTGTCGGATACTAATAGTTACGGGTAGTTATATGTTTGTTTGTGGGACTTATTTCTAACTGATGATGTAGTGTTCCAAGTAATATGTAAAATTTAAAATTCACTTTTTTTAGTTGGAATTTGTGGAGGCAAATTTTATAACCTAGGAGCTAGGGTTGTATAGATGAATATTCAATTTATCCTTATAGGTCTTATCGTAAGGCTAGGAACGCACTTGAAATTTTCTGTAAGGCGCAATTATTCGCAAAAAATAGAACACATGAAATTGAACGTAAATGAACGCGAATGACACTAATAAATACTCCAAGAATCGCATTCCTAGGCCAAGATCGGCCCTTTTCGAAAATATCAAATCAAAGTCAATTTGATCGTCAAGTATACATACATAAGTACATGCCATCATCAAAATCGATTTGATGAGCGGCAGTCAATTTATTTGCAAATGCATTTTCGAAGTTTACGGACACGTTTTAAACTGCATAGCAGATGAGGTTCTCGAACATGTGACTTTAGCAAACTCCATTATCCAACGCAATGCGAATGCAGTAAAAACATTGTATTCTTGCTTTCGAACAGAAGACGTTTGCAATTTTCATTTAAGAACATTCTGCAAATGCATTTTTGACGTAGATGACGTTTTTAAAAATGACCATCGTTCTTCCTACAAAACTGGGATATATGCTAAGCTACGGTGATTTGTACTAAATGACAGTCACAATTAACACATTTTGTCTCTGTGCGGGTTGCAGCAACGTGCTTTCAATGTTTTATAAATAAAAGTTTTTTACAGTAAATTTTTGCTAACGGTTGTAACTCAGGCAAGTTCAAAAGAAGAGTCAGATGAAAATTATTGGATTAGCTTGTTTTTAGCACATTTTTTGCTGCTTAAGTATCAGTTAGTAACCTTTCACCAACTCTTTGTCCAAAGCTTGCCTGAAAGAGAAGTAATTAATTTTAATGACAATCACATGTACATGGATTTTTATTAAAAAAAAAACATGAAATCTGAAGACGAGATTTGATCTGCATTCATCCATACATGTAAACATTCTCCTGTCAAACTTCATATCGAAATTGAATATTTTGTTTGTTTTGCATTATTTTTGCCGGGGTCAGTTTTCAATCTATGAAACTGTGAAGTGAACTATGAAAAGTGAATATAATAACGCCTTTACTTCAAATCCGATTCTTGAGGTGTGAAAAAAATGAAAAGAAATGTTTTCTTTTATGAAAAGATAAATGATACACAGAAACAATTTAAGCTCATAAGATACACCCAAGTCACCATCTTGGTCTTTCTATGGTGTCACAATCATATTTTACTATGAGCGAGTGACGGCATTTTTAATTTTACTACTTTTTAGTACTCACTTTGACAGCTGTTTTTCATAACGAGTTCGGTAATCGCCTTGCTCGTGTTTATGAAGTGAAACAATGATAAACTGGGTTAGTGATATTTGCCCAAAGCCCATAATCCCCAAATAAAAATCCCCAAAGACAAAATCCCCAAGTTAAAATCTAGTAGACAAAATCCCCAAGAAAAAATTTCTTAAAAAAAATATCCCAACAACAGTTCCTTTGGATAGTCCACTTCGCAAGTTGAACAGATTTTACTTGCTCACGGGTCCTCTACCCCGCTTTCGCAACTTCGTTGTTCTGCTGACGTTATGTTAAGTCACCAGGCAGTCAACAATATTTTCCTGAAAAACAGAACGTAGAGTGGTCCGTTTTAGGTTGTTTGGCTTCTTTAATTTTAAACCATTAAGAAAACAAAAAACGTAGGTATTTCATCCAAAACAATAAAATTAATTATTTTCCAAAAAATAAATTCTTTAAGCCTTACAGCTCCACAGCACACTCAAGACACAGTGTGTATAATATATGCTTTTATATATATGATTTTGGCAAACAAATATTTATTGGGGATTTTGTCCATGGGGCCCACTTCCCCAAGGGGATTTTGTCTAGTTGGATTTCATTTTTTGGAGATTTCGCCAGACTGAGATATTGTTTTTTGGGGATAACGGGTGTCTCCCGATAAAACTTTTAAAATAATAACTTTGTTTTCATGTCACAGTTTCACAGGTCGAGAATTGACTCTGTGCTTATGTGGTATAAATTGTTTCTTCGCTCATACTACGCAGAAATACATATGTCCATACATGTTTCACTCATATGAACATTGAACAATTCTGGATTTTAAGATCAAATCTATCAGATTTCACTGAAAAACGACATTCGATAAACTTTAATCAAAGCTTCCAAAGCCTGATTTTATTTTGTTAAGGTTTCAGTGTATAGCATGTTTGACATCTCTCATACTTTTTCCCATGAACTGTAATTGATTTATGTGTAATTCACATGAGCTGCTAACTACAAATGCGAATAAATTTGTTTAGGCAATTCCAAGCGCAAATACAAACAAATACTTGTTTCAACTTTTCGACAAAGTGAATAAACGATCCTACGCTTTTCAAAAGAAAACGAGGCCTAAAACTAGTTTAAATTTTAAATTAAGCATTTTTATATTTTCTACGTGACCGACGAGATTTTTTCTTCGAACTGTCAAACACTTATTCGCAATTCGCAACATTAGGACGCATTCCATAAATCTGCGAACGAAAAATTCGCTCAATTTTAACTTCAAATTTTGTTTTGCAACCATTTTACTGGTTTATTTTGTATAACAACTCACGTTTGTCGGCTACCTTCTTCATACATCAAAATACGCGACCATTTGAAATTCGCAGTTGGCTATTCGCGTCTCATATCCAAGGCACTTCAGGCGTGTTTAACTTTAATTGCTTAAGGAAGTGGTTTAAGAGCGACTTTTACTAATTTTTTTCCTATTTTAGTTGAGACCAGCACCTGAGTGGTCAAAAAAGAAATGAATGTTTCATTTTTAGCTCAGAGCTAAATTTTGTGATTTTTCTTTTTCGTTCGAAGCATATTCAGAGCATAACATATGAGTTAACTCGTGTGGGAATTAGTTAATCTCAAATTTAACTTGTAAAAAATTGAATCGGTCATTTCAAAAACCACTTAAGTCACATTTTGTTCAAAAATGCTTTTCTTGCTGTAAATGCTTCCTTAAACGTAGATGCATATTCTGATAATAAATTACGTCAGTCCAAACATTCCTTTCTCTCCAAATGATACCTCACAATAAACGGTGCATGCTGAAACATCGTAAGTCAATTGATTTAAGTGGTTTTTGCAAGCACTACTAGATGGTGGAAGTAGTTATATCTAGTTTTGCCTACGGGTTAAATATATTGAAACATGATATGGGTTAATATTTCAAAATATTAATATTTCAGTCTCCTTCATTTTTGAACCGAAGTACAAAATTTTATTATAAGTTTGTTAATTGGATGGCTTGAAACAAACGGGTTCTAATATTCGCTCTAGAAAAAATTAAGTTAAAAAAAATATCATACCCGCTATCTTCATTTAAACACCCCAAATGTCATTCCCCTGACGTGTCCCCAGGCCTACTTACCACACTGTCTGAATTTTAGCAACGAAACTAAAAGCGATACAAAAAATCTAATGATGCAGTCTTTTTAATAATATATGCATCCTTACTAAAAAATAGTTAAATGATTTTTAGTTGCTTAATTTTTTTAAATAGGAGCTATTAGGTAAGTGTCCCCCGTAAATTGATCATTTCTATCCCACCAATGGAAATTTAAAAAAAATATATATAGGCTCAAAATAGAAAACTGATTTTGTTGTTGTTTAACGGTACAGAATTGCTCTTTATGAAAATTGAAGTAAGGGTTTCAAAAAAACTTTATTGTCTTTTTCATTTCAAGTTAATGCTATGATTTTGTTTTTCGTCAAGCGAAATTGTCATTCCTCTAACGCATGTTTTTTACTAAACCGTGTGGTATAAAAATTAAAAAGTCTTACTCGTCTGTGTCTTTTACAATGGCCTACGTGAAAAATTATATAAAATATCAAATTTTCTAATAACCTCCATTGAATTCTCTTAAAACACCCTTCGGAGTCATTCCCCTAACATCATTTTTTGTGTCATTCCCCTGACTTTCAAGTTTTCATTATAATGATTGATTGCGTTTTGGTAACTCTAGAAGAATCAATAATATTACATTTTAACATATTTACAGTATTTTTAGTAGTTTTGAATTTTTTCACATTTTCTCGGTCAAAATATCATAAAAAATACGATTATTACTATAAAATGTTTAGTCTCGCAAAATTCTTCAATCATGAGAGCAAGTTCGTGCAACATAGTCGTGGATGCTATTTTTCATGTTAGTATTTGTTCTTCTTTTTCTTTACACTCCAGAAACCATTCGCAAAATTAAATATCCATCTAATCAACGGAGTAAATATAAATTTTTGTCATTCCCCTGATACAAGTATCATTTCCCTGACTTAAAAAACCGTTAGATTTGATCAAATGTTATGACTCCTTGTTTTAAAGTGATTATTATAGAGTTATTAAGAGACATAATTGTTCGTCTACCAAAATAGGTTCTTTTGAGCAAGGGTCCACTTTGGAGTGAAAAATATTAATGTTTTGAAATATTGACCCATATATTAAAACATGTGACATATTAAAATGTTAATATGTTAATATGTTAATCTTTAAGTATAATTAAAAAAAAAAAAAAATCTTTGATTTTGTTTAAATTATTGTATACTGCTGACCCCGTTTCTTGCTAAAACAACGTAAGTCACCCGTTTCCTGCTAAAACAAAGTAAGTCAAGAACGGGTTTTCAGACCTTTTTCATTATTAATATTGATAAACTGTGAATATTTTTTTATATTTCAATTCTTTTAAACTCTATTACTATATCGAGCCCAAACAAGTCCTTTAAAACTAGTTTCTTTTTTAATTAAACTGTTTTTATTGATTCCTGAAAAATTCTAATTGTGTGACTTTAGTAGTTTTTGAAATGACCGATTCAATTGTAATAAAAGCATATCGATATTGATACTAAGAATATATTTAAAATCTGCCAACATATCCCTGATCGTGAAGCGTGAGCGGTCGTGAAGAACCAGATAAGTCGAGATACCTGAAGTGAATTAATGTTTAAAAAATAATTCTGAAAAAAATACTTAACAACATTTTACGAAATTTTACCCTAATGTAATACTTTCCTAATACATCTGAAAATACATTATGAACACTTTTTTCCACATTAGTAAGGTTTTGGGCATGATATTAAACATAAATCCCGACCCTATAAACTTTTCAAGAGTTTGAGCTACCTTGGTCTTCACCACCGCCACCACCACGGATATATCCAGGGGACCATTGCTTCAATATGGCTGGTTGGCATACATATGAAAGAAGTTTTCATTTTTGCTCAAACATTTCTATTAAGTTAATCCATCAAATATGTTGAGTTAACTCGGGATCTTAATGATCGATATAATATTTCTCAGGAGTTAACTTAAATATTATCTTGAAACTCAGATGATTTTGCACTTACAACCTATAACGACCTAAGAATTTTAAAATACTATCTATTAGTATGAACAAACAACATTACAGAAATGAAGTTTTTGTTATTTTGCTGGCCAAAATCAACTGATGGTTACCTAAGCCCAATGTAAGTTACCAAATCACAGAAATGTTTATGATTATTTTCGATGGTTAATCCTAAGATCTTAATTGATTTCTAAATTGAACCATAAATTATCATTAATTAAACTGGTTTCCTACTTTTGATACAAAACGGCTTCCCTAAAATAGAAAATATTCGATAAAAATAATAAACAAAAACAAGTTTTTCCTAAATTCGTATTTCAAATGTGTTAATATGAGCGCTACAAAAACATTAACCCCAATTTACTACATCTCGAAGAACCCAAACACAGTTTTGATAATATACCAACTAATATTTGACTATAATTGTTAAATGGTACGAGTTATTAGTTGATTTACTAAAGTTATTCTTTGTTAATTTTGTTCATCTTTAAGAGTTTTCTTATCTTAAAAAATATCTTACAACTTGTTTAAATCTTAATGCATACTTAGGCCAGTTCAATAACGAAATTAAAAAATACTTTTTATAATATCTTTTTATAGTGATTCTAATATTGGATGTTTTGTATTTATTTACAGGAATTAGATGTACTCACATTAGGAACTGCTGAAGAATTAGCGGAAAGAAATAAAAGAACGGTTGGACTATTGAGAGATCTCTTCCCTGACATCACAAAGGTAACAAAAATAATTCCTCAAAAAAAAAAACAAAAACATTGATTGCATATTTAAGTTTGTTGAAATTTTATTTTTGTTTTTGAATAAAACATAAAGAATCTCTCATTGAATACTTAATTAGGTTATTTCGCAAATCACCTTTAATGGTATATCTTATATGCTTTTTATTAATTCTAAATGAGTAGGCAAAAAAAAATTAATTAAAACAAAAAAAATTAACAAAAATATATTATGTATTCACCTGCAGTATAATAATATTGTTGAATGGTTTATTAGCTTTGATGCCTGGTTTATTAAAACGAATTAAAGATCTGTTCGAAAAATGAGAAAATCTTTAACATTGATAATAATGAAGTAATGCAAATGAAAGTCCATAATATGAGTTAGAAATGACCATACATACAGTAGACGCTCGATATAGTGAAGTAATAAAATACAAGCCTGTTCACAGTTTCGAGATTGTTCACTTCTTCGAGCGGGAGTTTGCTAAGGATTTCTAAAGGCGAATTTGATCCAAAATGCACATTTCGTTCGATGTGAATGTTTTTAATTTTAATTAAGCATTAAACAATTCCTCAGAGCTCTCAATGCTTGCGCGAAATTTGTATACAAAATACGTTTTTATATAAAACTTTTTGTGTTCACTATTGTGGATAATTCACTATTTCGAGATTCACTAAATCGAGCGTCTACTGTATTTCTAAAAATTAATGCTGGAACTACCATAATATTCTTGAATAAACTTGCAAAATAATGGATATTTCAATAATGGCATACGCTAACAGGAAGTCAAAAAATTTAAGTTTACTTTGCGTAAACATTTAGTTTGAATAAATTTCCTTTCTTTGGGACCTTTCAATAATAATATAAAAGTTTATCTTCCTTATTAACCACATTGATCTGATAAATATAAATTTTTTAAATAAGATTTAATCTACTGTTCTAACATTATGATGTTTAAACCGGGCATTAGTTAATATTTTTTAGACATTCTCATTCACATCCTCGTATAACATTCTTATTCACATCAGCTAAGATTTGCGATTGTCTATCACTGATAGTTTCCATCAGTTATGGTTTCGAAACAAAGATTCTATTTGCGGTTTTATCTCATTTTACATTCCAAAGTGCGTTAAGCTTCAAAATGCATACCAGACATAACATTGCCAATAAAAATTAGCAATGCAAACGTTGCACGTTCATTGATTCTTTTATTTATTGAAAACAACAAAATCACTCTTCTATAAAAAAAAAAAATAAAACCACCCCTTTAAAGTTTTCAAAAATGTCATGCTCTACTTCATCTAAACATTCCATCAAAGATCTTCATTTGGGATCAATTTTCATTCTTGGTTTCGGATTATTTTATTTTGCAAAAAAAAAAAGTAAAAGGTTGCTCGCCTTGCACCACTGCCGGCTGGCCGTGCTAGCAAGTTACGATGGTAATTTATCGCACGCAACATCTTAGATTACCTCTACCGGTTGGTCATCAAGCTGAGTATCATGGCATAACAATTATTACGTCGTTGTCGTCTACTCCTGTCATGTTTTACCTTATACTATAATATGTATAGGTAGGTATTTATCAGATAAAAGTTGCAAGGCAACAATCAACAACAATCACATCAGAAGTCCTAGAAGAAGTCAACGAAAAAGTGTGTCGACTCTTTGGACCATTTAATAATTTAAACATTCAAAATCTGACACTTTTATGACACTTGAGAGAATTGGCACGACAGTGTAATTGTTGAAACTCATATATGCGTTGCATATAATGTTATGCATTTAGCGAGAGCATTAAACTTAATAACAATCTCATATTTGTTTGTGCAAGTATTATTTTTAATATTAAAACTTATAAGGTAAGACCAGACCACCAAAATGGTTGCATTGAACTGTCACTTTTGTGCAATATGCATATGACTTATAATTTAGCATAATATGCTATTATTATGGTATCAATGTTGAAGTGAGCAATGGAAAAAAGCATTTTAGATTCAGCTTTTGCAGAAGGTCAAGACTGAGAAGACTCTTAATGTCAAATTCAATTTCATAGTATGACATTTTGACATGTAAATGGTAATAACTTCTTTAATGGCTTTTAATACTCCAGTTATATAAATGATTTATATGACCTGTAAACCTATATTTACTGTAGTATCAACTTATTTCATTTGTACCCTGCAAATTATTGACGCCACGTTGAATATCGGGCCGGTTAAATGACATTTCAGAAATCGAGTTCCTTTTAAAACATTAGCTTTACTAAAAGGTGGTGCAAAAACCATGTCATAATGTGGAATAGCCGCCATTTTGTTGGATATAAAAAAAATGGTTCTATTTCGACAGAAAATTACCACCTCCTGAATTGATGCACATCTTCTGTGCTCGTTTTATTTGATTTCAAATTGATGCTCGAAACATCTGGTTTCAAATAAGAGATTTCAATTAATTGGCCGCGCTCCGACACGTAGCTAAAGTGATCTGGATAGGTTTGTGTTGTCGTAATCCGATGTTAAAACACAGCTGATGACTCAGCTGTTGACAGAAAAGAGATCTAAAGCTATCCTAAAAATTTTAGGATACGAAGCTATCCTATGAGGAATGTGAACAACGGCTGACTGGCATACAGACACATACATGGATACAAAGCTATCCTAGAAAGGCTATCCATTGAAACTTGAACGCTGCCATTTTGTTGGTCTGAAAATTTAAGAGAGCCATCTGGCTTCCGTGCTATGTTTTATTTTAAACTTGAAGCAAGTCATTTATGTATGTAAGCTTTTTGTTAATTTAAAAAAGTTTCTTATTTCTTCTATTTCTGAAGCTTAGAACTAATTGTTTTGGCACTTGCATGCATCAGAGAGATTTAAAAACGCATCTTCTAACACACACGACACAGTTTAATGCAAAGCGAAACTGCAGGACCTAGGTCCCTTTTCCAAATTCTTTGCACAAATAGTTTCAAAAATATCTTTTCCAAGTTTTTGGCAACATTCATCTGGACTAGAGTTGAATTAAATGCACAGAAAAATGTCATCGAATGCAGTTCAAATCAAATGTGTTCTGCATTCAGCTTGGAATGTAATCAGCTCGAAAAGCATTTTTTTGATTCAGATATTCTCTACTCGCACTGCACATGTATTCTATAGTTATAACATTGTCTCTTATTGAATTTAATTTTATTTTGGCTTACAGATCCTTATGTTCCTGAATTCAAATAAAACAAATTATTTCATTCTTTTTCCCAACGTTTCGTTGGGTCTTTTCCAACTTCTTCAGGGTTGTTTTATTTCGGTAGCGTTAAATGATTACATTTAATTTGAACACTTGTTAATGAAATTATCGAATATTGACAATAATAAATAAATACAGCTCACAAACTTTGAACAGTACTGTCGACTAAAAATAAGAACCTTAACTCTATATCACAGATTTTTATATCTCTTATTGCTGGAAATCATGCTTTGAGTCGATTTTTTTGAAAAGCAAGTTTCAAGGTTGTAAAATATTTCATTTGTCGAGAAACTAAAACTAGAATTTTGACCCGTTAAATTTCTTTCGGCACGGAATCAATCGATTGGAACTCGTACTGTGCTTAAAATCAGTTTAATTTGTTATAACTTCTGTTTTCATTCCTTCTTTATTAAAAAACGTGCATTTGGTTTCAAAAAATCTCAACTTTTTCGTATTAAAAACTATTGAACGGTTTCAGGTATATTCAAAAAATAAATGCTGGCGTGAGACAAGGTTCCGTTTTGTCTCCAACTCTCTTGCTTATATTACTGTGATTTGTCTAAAACTTCTAAACTGTTTCACTGATGATAGTTCCCTTAGGTTTTTGAATTTGTTCTTCGATTCACATCATTGTCCTTCGCAAGTAGACTTTAAACGGTCAACGTATGTTAATAGCCTATTGAATATACCGCAAAATGAGAGGTATAAAGGAATAATTACGTGCAAGGGTTTTTATTATTGAATATCTTTGTTTGGCCCATAAGCATGCTAAAAACCAAAAATGCTACTAAATTCACCCATGCGTTTCTGAGAGAATGGTCACACTGGACACTTTTCAGTATTTTTGGTATAACTCGAAAACTAACCGGAAGAGGAGAGGTATAAAGGAATAATTACGTGCAAGGGTTTTTATTATTGAATATGTTTGTTTGGCCTATAAGCATGCTAAAAACCAAAAATGCTACTAAATTCACCCATGCGTTTCTGAGAGAATGGTCACACTGGACACTTTTCAGTATTTTTGGTATAACTCGAAAACTAACCGGAATTTGACAATTTTACATCTTATACTTTTTGTTCAAAATTAAATTTTCTATTGGAATGGATAGTTCAAAAAAATTTACGAAAAAATTTAAGGAGGAAAAGTTAACAAAAACCAACTTTAAAAAGATCAAAAAATCAAGGATATCTAAATTTTTCAATGAATTGTGCATAACTTTTTTAAAAGCAAAGATAGGGTCAAGACATGCACAGACAAAACAAAGTAATAATAATAATTTCTACAAAATCTTAAAAAAATCTTGTATAACGCTTTCTCAAATTTCCAAAACTGTCTTTGAATTTTTTATAACATCATTATTTGCTGAGATATTGGTAATCAAGGCTAAAAGTATCTTTTTTCATTCAAAGTCAGATAAACCATGTCAAAAAAAATCGTACGACAACAACAAAAAAAACTGAATTGAAGCTGAATAAACAAGGTATCTAATCATGACATTTAATTGACTCAAAAAAATTTATCCATAGAAGTGAGGACCTTCATTAAAAAAAAAGTAATTTTGTTGTCTCGTCTCATTTTTTTCAATAACGCAATAACAGTACTTCAGAAAAATTTTCTTGCAAACAAATCTCGAAACAAAAAACATAAAGCTGTAAAATGCTTTTTATTTCAACTCAATACGACCACTCGTCACAAAGATACAGCTCTTCAAAAAATGCTAACAAAAATTGAAAAAAAACTTGTTCCTTTAATTTTGTTGACTAGTGTATTTTTGTATGACAATTCGCGTCTGTTGGCGACCACTTACGTGAAAGAAATGTCAAAATTCCCTACAGTTCGCAGTTTGCTATTTGCAGCTCAAATGCAAGGGACTAAAGGAGGACATCCACCCAAAAACTGGAGTACAGCTCGCATGGGTTAGTGCTCCTTCAAGCTTCTTGAGTCTTTAAGAAAGTTTACAATAAAAAAAGCTTTAAAAGTGAAAGGTGATAGAAACATAATGGAAAAGTCCCTCTACTACTACTAAAATGTGTTCTTGTAGAAAACTTGTTGAAAAATACTAACCGTAATACTCGCGCTTCCAGAAATGCCTATGAGTTTGTGCTTCACGCAATTTTGGACGTACCTTCTGTCAGCTACACAGATTTTATCTTCAACCGCACACCACGTATGTGGGACTCCTTACTTTGATCTAAATTTCACCCGCTTTATGATATTCAAACCCATCAATATGCATCGGTGTCTTCTTTTAAAACTTTTTTTATTTTGATAACTCTCGCACTGGGTTTAACATATGTATAAAGGGAATTCATACATAGCTTCTTAATTATAAAAAAAAAAATCTGATAGATATAAGAACAGTTTTAAAATTTAATGAAAATGCTGACGCAAAAATGGTTTCTGACTGTCAAAGCTACCTACCAAAACCATCAATACCTTTTTGGTAATGCTTAAAACCAAATTTAATCCTAAAACTTGTTTATAACAATAATTGAAAATAGATATACATATAGGTAAAAAATTCCTATATAAAAAATATATACTCGTATACATAACTGCATCAGCATGAAAATTTCATTTCAATAAAAAAAAAACCTTTATAATTATTCTCATTCTTTCTACAATTCTATGAGTATCACCACTTTGCATAATTTCGACAAACAAAGCATGATTTGTTTAATATTTATATTTTTTATTTCAACTTCATGCAACTTTTATTAATATTTTGTCTCAACAATAAAAACACCCCATACCATACGTTGACTAATTTGATTTCAAAAATACTCATTGCATAACACTCATTCTTATACATAACTCTCAAACCAAAAATGAAACAATAATAAGAAAAAAAAATCAAAAAAAAAATCAGCTAAAATTTGAAATCGCTGCTAACTTTTTCGTATAGCAAATCGACGATCAAGCAAATCGTATCATTTCGAAACTCCTACGCGTCCTTGGGCCAACAGTATTACGTACAGCCATTCAAGGCAACGGTGCCAATCGGGCACGTAGTGATTTCGATGCCGACTTTGATGATGACGATGATGATAGTAGTTCCAGTTCAAGTGGCAGTTCTTCTTCGGGTACAAAAGTTTCAATTGAATTACCCACATTTAGCCCCGAAGATAGCAATGAAGATAATGATACGGACAGTTCATCAGCCACAACAGCATCAACGATAGTAGCTGCTAATGATGCCAATGTGAGTTCAACAACGCTAAGGAATAATGTCACATTGCCGTCTGCGATTGAATCATCAACACTTCCGGCAGCGTCGTCGTTGACGCCTTCGCAGCCGTTAGGTGTTAATGATGCGCAGATCATCACTGTAATCGAAAATATTAATCGTATACTAAATTCTACAAATTATTTCATTACAAGTAGAAATAACACCGATACACCATCAATCATCAACAACAACAACAACTCTGCTCCATTATTTCTGAACACAACCAACAACAACAGTAACAACATTTACACAACAGACAATCAAGCGTAATTAAGGATATCGAAGAGGATCAGCAATCATAAAAAAAAAACAAAATAAGAAAGAACAAAATAATGCCGACTCAATACATTGCCATTTTCAAAAAAACTGCCATGTCTGTCATCTATCAAAAAAGTATAAACTCTTTCGCTTTTCTTTACTTCCCTTTGTTTGAATTTTCATTTTGTTATCAACTGTCATTGGGGTACTATATATGCATGATTGACAGTTCTTGTAACCTTACATTTGACAGATTTTTTTGTTGCATGTTGGTACTCCTGTCATTTTTAATTGCAGTTATCTATATTGTTTTTGGTTTTCTGGGTGCATTCTGATTCATATTTTGCATTAAATGCTCCACTCTCTCCTTCTCTCTCTTTCTCATCAGTTTTAAGTGTTAACTACTTTCATTACATTTTTATAATCCGTGTAGTTTGTGTGTTTATAATATATAGCTGTATGTGTAACTAACTGACATCTTACGCATTTCAACACAACTTAGGTATTTTGTCAAATAACTTTTTCATGGCTTTTAATTGGTCATCTGTCAAAAAATCAAATTTCAATTGACATTGACAGCTGGCCAGATAGAAACATACATTGAAAATGTTATTTGACTTTAAACTGTTTTGTATTGATTAAGAAAACTAAACTTGGTTAGTTTTAATATTTGAAAAGATTAAGTTAAAACGAATATCAGGACAATCATGACAACAATCGATTTTTATATGAAAATGTCAAAAATAATCTTTGATCGTATTTTTAAATATTTCTAAAACTTATCAAATTAATATTAAATTTAAAATAATTTTGAAAGAAAATACAATTAAAGAGTATAATTTTTGACATTTTCATCATCTTACTTTTTTCATCATTATTTGAAAAAGAAATACTAAATTTAAGTAAAACAAACAAAAAAAAAATTTTAAAACAATTGGCAAAATTCATTAATTCATGCTTTTTATTTTTTTCTTTCTTTCTATTTCCACTGTTTACTACACATATAAAAAAACGGAATAAACGTAAATAAATTTTCGAACAAAAAAAAATCAAAAACAAAATTATAATTGATCATTTTTGCACAAATCAAATTCCTGACACTATTTTTGCTATCACATACCTTTTCGTTTTTATGTCATATCCCATCCAATTAAACTCAACAAAACTCACCTTTCACATAATTCTTATAATTCCCCACACTACTATTACACCTTTTTTTGATCGTCCATAACTTTGTAAATTCATAAACACACACACACAAACTCCTTATAATACAAAATAAATATAAAAATAAAACAAAACAAAAACGCATGATTGACCTCCTCCCCCTGCCGGTGATAATTGTAAACAATATAAACAGCAATCTGGAGACGCGTCATTTGATTTAGAAGCGTTAAATAAGCAATTGGAAGAGACAATTCGTGTTGCACGACAAGCTAGTGCAGCAGCAGCTGAAGGTGCCGAAGCAGAACAAAAATTGACATCTACCAATGAAGTTCAAACAAGCAGTGCCAGCAGCAATGATCAACAAGCTGCTGAATCAAAGTCACCAGCTATTGATGATCTGAGCTTGGACTCGAATGAAGATTCTGTCGATATTGATGATCGTAATAAGAGGTAGGTCATAGTTTGAACTTATTGTCCTCAATGTGAAGGTAGTATCTGAAAATATTGTGAATATTTTGTTTGTTACTTGAAGATTCTTGGCCTTTGGAGGACAAGCATCAAATGGTGGAGGTGATCCCGGTAACAAAGGAAACTCTGGAAATTTCTTGTTTGACATCGTAAGAGTAAGTATTTGCTTTTTTAATTCGATACATTATTAAATAACAAAGGTTTTTATTCCAATTCTCTGCTTTCTACGCAATTTCTTCATTAATTTTGAAATGAAGACTGCAAAATAAAGATAGTCTTTCTGTTTGTCTTCAGAAAAACCACTTTTTCTAGGGAAATAAAAATACTTTTCAACGTGCGTATCCGTTAATAATTATCATCATTAAGTGGCGCCCGAGAAGTTGCTTGTGTATTATATTTACTTTTGCCACAACTCTTTTTATTGTGACTAGAAAACCATTGACTAAGGACAATTTTTCAGTGCAGGGTTAACTCTGATTTAAATCAGAGTTAGCTTATCCGGAAAATAACTCCGATTTAACTCAGGAACAGGATCAACTTGAGCTTTCAGTTGTAAAAAAAAAAAAAAATCTATTGAAATCCATAAGCGGCACCATGGATATTGACCATCTCAGCCCTTCATCATCGAAATAGAGATGGCACCACAATGGAAATTGCACTGTCAATAACTTTCACGATCGTAATCAAGATGGTGCCATAACGGAAAATGCCCTTTAATTTGGTCCTTGAATTAACTCACCAAATAAGATGACTTATGTAACTCGGAGTTAGCTTGGGATTTAAACTGACTGAAAAACACATTTCTGGCCCATTCACAATGTTCCTTTGAAAATCTCTACGAATCTTGCAACAGTCCTTGCGAGCATCAATTTACGATTTCAAATTAAATGATCGGTTATTTCTTCTGCATTTTTCACAAAAAATGTTTCGAATATTTCTGTAGCGTAGTTTTACTACCGCAATACGTCAATTATTTAACCGTTTATTTGTCAAAACCGCTTTCATCGATATTTATTGTTGATCAGCCATCTTAGACATTAAATCTCCCTCCATTTAAAGAAATGATAATCAAAATTGAAAACAAAAAATAATCCTCTTGACCGATATATCAACGACGAGTTTCGTTTTAAGAGAGCCATTAGTGCCATTATCTCCTTAATCTATTGATGGTTTTAAAATTTAATCAAAATCTAAACAAACATTTTTTATTCCTTAAAGTTATTCGGAGGAAGTGTGCAAACACAAACTGGTGATCAAGCAGCCAATGCAGCAAGCAGTACAGATGATTCTACCGACAGCAACGACACCGATGGTGCAAGAACTGATGGCTACACCGAAGGTATTCCCGGACCTGTAACAAGGTTGGTTGTTCTTGCTAACCGTGGTCTGGCCAACCTTATTCAAGACTTAATTCTTGTAAGTTTATTGAAATTTCTTAAATCCCAATCACTTCCTCATTATAATGTCCTCTGTTTTTTTTTTTTTTCTTTTTACAGCGCATTGCTGCAACAAGCGAACGTTTAGTGAACTTCAAGGCACGACTTATCACAGCCCTTATTTAAGTCGGTATTATCAACCGTCTGGCATTTAAACCAAACTGATAAACGGCATGCGTCCTATCGTGCCAATTCTAATTTAAACAAAACAAAAATTGTCAAAAACTCTACAACGAAACACTTTTACACTATATATACTCGAAAACAATTTAAAAAAAAAACAAAAAGAAACTAATTTATTTATAACAAATTCGTTGTTTAGCTATATATTATCCTCCTACAAATCCCCTCTATCCACCCCAAACTGTTATCTTCTACTTCCTCTAAGCTTTATCTCTTCATTTAAAGATTACCAATCACTTTATGATTAGTTAACTGCTCAATTAGTCTTAATTTAAAAGCTTCTGACTATAGCCAGCTTAATACTCATTTTTAACATCTATTTTAATACTCCCTTCTTCCCCTACTTCTATTTCTCTTCTTCTGCAGTATCTACAAACAATTGTAAATATTTTTAATGACTGTGGTGTATTTCTTTTATTTTATTTTTGTATTATTTTTGTTTTTAATATTTAAACTTATTGAGGCTGGACTTAAAACCCTATTTTTCCTTCTCAATAATCTCTGATGGTAGTCAAAGTCACTAAAAAAAATATAAATATGTATAAAAAGATTGTTTTTTTGTTTTTGTTATTAAATGAAAATATTTGTTAGAAAGAGACAGAGAGCTGATCCTTGCTTGTTTCGTCGGAGAGGTCTGTTACCTACATAATATGTAAATGTTTATAATTATTTCTTATTTTTTTGTTTTATTTTAATGGAGCATTTAGTTTAATGAAAAAACAAAAATAAAATATCAAAAAATGGAAAAATGTGAAATTATTATTTTATACATGTTTTATAAATATAGTATATAAGTTTTAGTTTTTAACAATGGATTAAATACAAAATTGTATATTAATTTTATACCAATTGTTGTTTTTTTTTTATTTCAATTATAAATTTCTGTTTCTTTTTTATCTTTACAATAATTATAAAATAATATCCTTGTATGATATTTATTTGCATGTTCATCATATAACCGGGCTTGTTGTTTAAGTTTTGAATGGTTTTATTTGTATTTTGGTAAAAGTGGAAAAATCACAATAAAATCAAATTATTTTTTTAGAAAATCGAAACTCACACACAAAAGTAGATACAAACACATCATTATACAATTTTATGACTTATTTTAAGTTTAACGAAATAAAATATGAATGAAGAAAAAGTTTAGGAAAAACAAAAACTATTTTTATCTTATTAAAATTGTTATAAGATTAAAAGATTAATTGTAAATAAATAATTAGAACGTAAAATTTTAATTTTTTTCTTAAGTTTTCATTAAAAAAAAAAACGATTACTTCGATTTGTGGGAATTTGCTTCAAGATGAACTTTTGTGGATAAAGATGAACATGAAATTACGAGTAAGCAAAATGTAAGGTTAAATACACACTTCAACTATATTACTCTATAAAAAAAATTAAAATAGGCCTTTTTTAAACCTTTTTTTGGAAATGGTGTGATCTTCGGTCGACTTTTTCGGTTTCATCTTACGCCTCTCGATATTTTCAGCAAACAAAAATGGTCATGAGCGCAGCCACAGCTACAAAGCCTCCTCACAGGGGAAAAATAATAAGATAGGTCACTGCGCTTTTCTGAATTCATTTGGATCACTTCAAAGTGACACTGATTGATTACACAATCACACTTTTGCACTTCGACAACAACTCTGAAATTAGGTACCATACCTTCAAAATCCACCTGAGAGGATGTGGAATTCTTAGAAGATAAATCAATTTATTTGTGCATTGACGACGCGACGGATCGAAGACCAAAGACTGGATTCATCGAGGTGTGGACTGTGTACTCCGAAAAACTTAATTTAAGTCTCTCATTCCGTCTTCCTAATCACTGTAACGTATTCCTGGTAGAACTTCAAGTTATTAAAGAAATCATATCATGGCTCAAAGAAAACGAAAAATCGACTTCGGATACCCATCTTCTCTGATAGTCAAGCCGCTATTAAGTCTCTAGATTCTGCCTCTTAAATTTAAACAACAACCTTTAAATATCGAGCATCCCTGTGGGAGAGGACGCACCAGTTTAGTATTCACCTTTTTTGGGTGCCAAGCCATTTAGTGATATTCCAGGAAATTGTCAAACTGATAAACTCACTAGAAGTTGAACAGAACCACCTATAAATATTGGTTCATGTAAACATTTACTGGAGCAAGATGCTTTTTAGAGAGAATAAACCTTAGGCGGAACAACAACACCACTTATTTGGTGGTAAAACAAAACAGAACTTGAAGTGCTTTAAAGGTTTTGATATCTTTAAGTAGATTGCAAATCAGCTCTTTTGTAGGTGTCGTTTTTTCAAACGATTTTTAGATGCCCTACTCTTTCCCACAGATATAAGCTTCACTTTGCAGACCAGTATTACGATCCTAGTGTTCTGGCTTACATAGACATCAATAGTCGCGTGTGTTTGTCGGGAGATCTAAGTGAATAAGAAAGGAGTTTCCTAGATTCATGTAGTACATAAAGAAATTGGGTGGCGCAACAGCTCGTGGAGAACCAGGGCCTAGTGACTAACAACTCTCAACCATTCCTCCGTGCGTGTTGTTGGCAGGAATGGAGGGGGCCTTCAGTTTTTTGCCGAGTCCAAACGGCTAAATGAGCAGCACTTATTCATGCCAAGTATACTCTTGAAGGATTTGTCAGTTCCTCGCAAGAGGCAATACCTCGGATAAAACATTTCTGCCACACCTTCGGCATGACAGTCCTACGCACTAACCATCAATGGAATGTGGAATTCTGGGAAATGAAAAAGCAGATGAACTGGCAAGGACTGGTTCATCGTTAGATCAAAGCCTAACGGACTCCGGTGTTAAAATTCCATCCTGTGCCATTAAACAGACAATTGGTAAGAAGATAGTGGAACTTACCAATGACAGATGGAACTCACTCGCAACTTGTACCACTAGAAAGAATTTGTGGCCTAGCTACAATAAGAAAAAAACGCACCATGTCATAAACCTGAAAAAGAGATCCCTGAATCTTTTAATAGGAATTATCACGGGACATAATCTCTTAGGTTACCACAAGAAAAAGATGAGACTAAGTACTGAAGACCTATGCAGAGGTTGCGGTGACGTAGAAGTAGAGGAAGACACCCTTCACTTCCTAGGTCAATGTCCGGCACTATGCATTATAAGGAAAAAGTGTTTGGGTAGCTATTTCTTCAATGATCTAGCAGAAATCTCGAAGTCAACAGGAAATAACATCTTAAGTTTAATGAACTTCATCAACGCCTCTAAATGGTTCGATGCTCCATAGGATTTCATAGGTTATATTTTTAAAGGGATGGTCCAATCCATCAGGGTACCACAATGGATCAACATTGATCTAAGTGTGACGGGAACAAGATCCACCGTCAGCCCATCAACCTAACCTAACCTAACCATCAAGCCACGAGGTACTACAGATTCATGTAGTATCACAACGGAACAACTTTGGTCTAAGCGTGTCAGTCCAAAATCACCAAAACATGAAATACACAGGCATAAACGGATTTCACGCACAAGCAGTTAAAACTCGTTCTAAAAGTAATTTTTGGTGCTGAATCCGAACCCGTCATCCCTTTTTCGCCATCAATTCTGGTTTTTAAGATATTCTCGTTACAAAATTTAAAAAACGCGGATTTTCGTAATTTTTGAGGTTACAAATCCAATGTTTTGTAATTTTGTAAACAAAACTTACAATGACTCCTGAAAATACTAATCTTCTTCTTCTGAATTTAATAAGACTGGTGAAATGCTGATAAATGTGCTTAAACACATGCATTTAAACAAGTTTTTTGGATGGGCTTAAACTGAATTTAATTTGGAAGAAGAGAACAAATATTTTTTAAACATGACCTAAAAACAGTGAAAAAACGGTTGCCAATAAATAACATGACGGATTTGAGCTCAGCGCCCAAAAGTATACCTCCTTTGTCGTGCCAAAAAATTAACTGATGATATTTGTAAACCTGAGAAGGAAACTTGAACCTATTTATGTAAACCCACGAGGACTCATCTGATAAAATTAAAAAAAAATAAAAACTAAAATGTTGGGCTCGTGTCATTTGGTTGCGCAGTAATGGTTCCATACAAAAAATTATTTGCAAACAAATCTCAAAGCTAAGAACATGAACTTGTACAATGTTTTTTATTTCAACTCAATATGACCACAAACCGCATAAAGATATACATCGTTCTTCAAAAAAACAACAAAAATATAAAAAGCTAATTCCGTTTACTTAATTTTATTGACTAGTGTATTTGAAACTTCGTTTTAAGATCGACTAGAAACTAGATATATGTACAAATACATATTTGTAGTAAAGTATTGAATGCTCAAACTGTTAGCTCTGTAGGTACACTTCTAACTAAAGTTCAGGTAGAACATCCACAATTTTGATGATCTGTCAGTGAGTCAATCAGTCAGTTACGGGTTTTGCGATTTTTGAAGTCCTTTATCTCGGAAATTACTACTGCTAAGGAGTTGAAATTTGGTGAGCCTCTTGTGTTTGAACAGTTTAGCAAATACTGGGAATTTAAAGTTTCTGACTTTATTGGTACTGAAGTTAGAGGGGGGTTGAAAATCGCCTGAGTTTGTTCCTGTAAAAAGGGTGTAGTGCCGCGAATTTGGCTGGGCAATACCGTGCGCTTTGATTCTCAATTCAGCTTCTATTAAATTAGTAAATGTCTATATAGCCCAAGAGCCAGAGCGAAAAAAATTCAGTCATTAAAATATTGACTTAAAAATTGAATTTCTCAAAAAAAAATTCACGAAAACAACTTGATTTAAAAAGCAAATAAAAGAATTGAATAGTAACTTCCAAAAAAATTTACTGTTTTTTTCGTACGGTTCACGAGATATTTTATTAAACGCGTTTTCCAAGATCGCGGCTGACGTTTGTGACCCCCCGTCCCCCAACTTGGATTTATATTCCGGTAATACCCCTGAAGAAAATCAGTTCAGTAATAATTTGCAAAAGAGAAGTAGGTACCCGACTCTTGGCCTAGTACTAATAATTTTTTCGATACTTACTACAAAACAAATTTAATTTTTTATTCAAAAATGTAAGTATTCATTGGAGTAAACATAATTTTGAAATGAAAAAAAGATCAGGTTTCTGGCTTTAATAAGAGCTACAATAGTTGTAATTCTAAGTGTTGCCGTTGTTTTTAAGTAATTTGTATTTTATTTAAACTTATTTTTGTAGAAAATCCCCCTCTTATTTAGAGGAGGGGAATAAGACCCTCTTCCACTAAGGGTTTTTTTTTCTTATCTTGACTCATCCTACTCAACTCCCTATATACTGCACTTTTGGCGCACTTAAAACCCATCTCATCCCACTGTGCGTCGGCTCAAAATTGCGTTAAAATGTTGGTTAAATTTGTTCCCAGCTAAATTTGATCCGCTTTTATAGGGGTGAATAAAATTTAAGACTTTTGATATGTCAATTGAATTAAATGGGATTTTTTTCAACATTAATTTTCCATTAGTTTTGCTGTTGCATTTTTTCAGTAATAACCAGTGACGGTGCGTCAATAAGACGTTTTATACAGTGTCTACCCTACCGTAAAGAAAAAAAAAAGAAACCTACTCGTTACAATCAAGAAAACTGTGTTAACATTAATTTCATTATGTCCCTAAATCCATAACCTATCTCAAATAATTGTCAACAGCTATAATTTGCCAAACATAAATCATAACATTCATCCCTTACTATTCACACACTCACATTTTCCACACCTACTTTTACATCATTAAATTATTTGACCTCTACCAACAACCACAAAGCATAAAATCTCAATACTCAAACACAATACACAGTACACACACTTTAGCTTCGCTATGCCTCTGCACTCTGCATCTGCTACGTGCTTCGGGAAACCCCGACTGAAAACGAAGACAGAGTCTTTCGTTCTACCAAAAAAGCTCGTGGCCATCTATGCGTCCAAATGTCATACTAATTTTTGTTAAGGGATCTCGGTAAGGCGATCACAGCGAACCTATCGACCAAATGTCTACCTACAAAATCGTGTTTCATGAGAATACTATAGATTGGATATACAATGGTTCTACCTAAATTATATGAAAATAAAATCAGCGGGTTATGTTGCTCAGGTATAATTTCTATGTGGAGCAAGTAGACAGATTCGAATCTGTCTAATTTCTTATTTTGCTTTGAACTTTGAAGTAAATTCGAAACTTTTTCGTTGACTGTTAAGTGAGGAGAATAACTTCTTCATTTTTTATTTTTGGAGTTGATTAAAGAGGAGGATTATTTTTTTTTTTTTTTTTTATTTATCTTTGGAATTATTATTTTTTTGTTGATCGTTCGTTCACCATCCAGTGGCCAGTAGGTCAACCCTAAAAAATGAAATAGGTAGGAAGGCTGGACTCTTTCGCAGAAGTACACTACTGACGAAAAACAAAATTAAGGGAATAATAATTTTATCCGTGTGTGTTTTGAAGAGCTGTATCTCTGTGATTAGTTGTCGTATTGAGTCGAAACAAGGAGCATTTTGAAACTGTATGTTTTTTCTTGTTTTGAAATTGTTTTAAAAATACCTACCTACATATTTATTTTAAGGTGCCGTTACTGCCTTATTGCGAAGTTGTAAGAAATGGTACGAGAATCAAATGTCCCATTATTTTCTTTGTTTTATGGGTTTCTTAGATTTTTTTTTATAAATCAATGCATTTTTTATTCAGCTTTAATTAAGGTCTACAAGTTTTGTTTCTTTGAGATACACCAATTTCAAGGAAACAATACTATATACCTATACCTATACCTATAAAGCTTTTAATCAAACATATGCAGGGCCAGACAAGCTATATGTGCAAGCAGTGCAAATGCACAGGGCGCTGAGCACAATGGGCGCCTTGAGCAAGTATCAAGAAAGCCACTACCACTAACTACCTATGCTTTTTTAATTTTCAATTCTTTTTAATAGCTCACACTAATATTGATATCCATACCTACTTATTCTGAATTTAAAGACAGATATCTACTATTCCAAAAATAATTCGATGTCAAGCTTCTTATTCACACCCACAGTAAAAGAAACTAAATCACAAAATCTTTGCAAAGTGTACGATTTTGTTCGCTTCTTGGGGATAGCTCGGTCGACTTTTGAGGACACTTCGTTAAAAAAAATCGCATATCAAAGTCTACACTTTGGGTAATGAGAACATAACTTCTTCCGCACCAAAACAGCAATTGAGGGGTGCTAGTGATGAAACTTGCGCAGAGCGCTAATTAAGCTCGGTCCGGCCCTGAACATATGCACACTTTTGTCTTTGATCACCATTATCTCAACAAAAAATAATACGAATGAGGATGACACATTAAATTCAAGGACAGTTTTGAAGACTTAATAGGTTTTCAACAAGATGTTTTTAAAAATTCATGCGGACTTCTTATGGTGGCCCTTCAACGTTAGTTTCAAAAAGAATACAAGCATTTGATAAATATCCCTATCTGTGTACAATTTTTTGTAATTTTTATTCTTGTATTAAATATGTACCTATTTATTTTTGCTTAAAAGAGTTCGTTATTGGTAGCCATGTTTTTAATAAACGTTTGTGAAGTCCTGTGTGAAGTCTCAAGGTTTGATTTCAAAGAGAAATACGCTGTATTTTGCACCTCGTTAACAATTTTTATTTTTGACTGGATACAAAGTAAAATAATGAATTAAATTTATAACTGTCTACCCAGTTCGTTCGAGAGCCGCACGTCACTGGTAATAACAGTTCGCGAACAATTCAGTTTGCAAAATGAATGAATCCATATGAAACAGTGTTTTCAATAATTGATTTTTTTGCATTATCAAGGATTTTCAAACTTCTTCTTGAGTGAATACTTACATTTAATACAAGGTCTTTGTCTATATTTCTTAATCCTTTCATTTGATTTTAGTTTTTTTCCCATTTTTCATCTTTCCCGATAGGATTCATGACTTCATGATAGCAAATAAAATATTTATCTACATTCATCTCCCTCACTTCTTCATGAGCATAGACATGTTAAAAATCAACCGCTGGCTAAAATTTCAACGAGCTCCTGAGCAGGTCAAATTTTAACGTCTATATTCACCTCAGTTATGTCAAGATTTAGATATGGGATCAAATTTAACCATACTCTTAACGCAATTGACACACGGCCTTAAGTCTTATGGGGTTTTCTTTTGGTAACAAAAATTGATTTTTTTCCCCTTCAGATCTGTCAAAACACAGATTTTGTCAATTAAAACCTTCCAATGGGCAAAAAAATCAATTTTTTTTTTTTGATCGAAAATCAATTTTGCAGATCTGGATTTTTCGGCATATTTACCCCTCTTTTACTAACACCATTACACACCAGAACAATTGAAAGCCATCAGTTTGACATGCTTGGACGGCTATAGCTTCATAAACACAAATTATCTATCATGAAGTTTTAAAACCTTTAGGCCAGATCCCCACTCTTGTGCCCATACACTCTCACTACTACACACATATTTTTACATACGAAACACTGAAAGGATGGAAATCGTTTCAGGTGTCGATGATGTGAATATACTCAGTTTTGTATTAGAAAATTTTATCGTATCGAGATTTTATCGATACCAGAACTACAAAGTGTCCCTTATAGTTTTCGAGAAATTAAATTTCAAAGACAATTTTTTTTAGAAAACTGTAATTTTTTTTTTTTCAAATTGATATTTTCAAAATGTTGCGTGACTAATTTAAAAAATTAAAATTAATAATTAAAACTTTGTTTTGGGTTTTTTTTGGAAAAGAGTACCTTTTGTTTTTCTTTTAAGCAAAAACTCAAAAAACTAAGAAAGATTTTTGTTTGATTTTCGGCATTTGACTTAGAATTGATACAGGCATTAAATATAGAACACAAAACTAGCACTTAATTACGAAAAATTTTGAAAAATATTAATTTGAAAAAATTCACATTTTTTTTTTTTAATTTGACTTTGAAATTTAATTTCTCAAAACTATTCACGATTAGCTAACGATAGTGCGACAATTTACAGAGAAGGATAATTCATTTCATCACCTACATCAAAGGTTTTTGACATATTAAATTAGACCAGCGTTACCGCTGCGTGACTTTAGTCGCACTTTGCGCACTTTTTGGCTCCGTGGTCCATGCGACCAAACGATGACCTTTTGATAAGAGCGACTTTTTCTCAGTGCGACCCTTTTTTCTTAATTTAAAATATCAAAAACACAAAAAACTGGTGTTTGAACTCAACCATCTGAATTGGAATAGAAATAGAGAAACAATATATCCGCGCGTTCATGGATTCAGATATCAAGAATATTTCAAGCTTCTGATTGTTTGGCTGTCAAAAAATTCAGATGACTTTTAGTTTCGTTTTCAGATAACAATTTTCATGTGAAAATTCAGATGACAGCTAAGAAACAAGCCAAACAAAAAATCTGCACATAGAAATTGTACTATATTATCGATGCAGTTATTTTTGTTGTCTGTTACCGTCTTGGTACAGTGGACGTGTTGGCTTTTTAATTTTAGTTTTTAAGTAAGTAAAATAAATTATGGTTAGTAAGTAGAGTTATTTTTTTCATTAGTTCTCGGCTTAAGTTTTTCTTTAACAGAATAACAAGAAATGAGGGTTTCCAACGTTTTCATTAATAATAAATTGGTTTCGATGGAAGAATCCGATTAAGACGTTTATTTGGGAGTGCTGAGATTTTTTGGTTGTAGCTAAAAAGTGCGGCTTCAACTATTTTCGAAAATATTATTCCAAATAAATACAAAGAACAAGCGTTTACCCTTCAACTTACATATAAATAACTTCGGCGCAGGTGAACTTATTACCCACCCAAGTGGGCCAAAAGCCCAGAAGCAAGTGGATGATAAGCTCATAGATTTTTTAAGAAAGTGGGTCAAAAGTCCATACTTAAAGCAAAAAAAAAATGATTGCTTAAATGCAAAAGCCAAAAGCCTAGAAGCAAATAGATCATAGACTCATAGTTTTTTTAAGAAAGTGGATCAAAAGTCCATACTTAAAGCAACAAAAAAAAATGATTGCTTAAATGCAAAAGAAAATTTGCATACACCCAACCTCGCATCCACCCCAAATCCTATATCGAGCCCAAGCAGGGGGGTTGCAGAGGGGCAGCATGCCCCCCATAAATACCTCACTATATATTTAAATACTGAGGTACCACAAGGAAGTGTTTTAGTTCCAGTTCTGTACCTTCTATTTACACGTGATATACCTCAAACAGAAGACACTATCGTAGCAACGTTTGCTGATGATACTGCAATACTAGCAGTAGGCAAAACGATTAACGAAGCTACGATTAAATTACAAAATGCTCTTAATAATGTTAATGAGTGGACAAAAACATGGCGAACAGCGCTCAATGAACAAAAGTCACTCCACGTGGACTTTACGTACATATATAAAATAAATAAATCGCCCGTCTTTCTTAATACCAGTCGTGTACCATTTGCGAATGAGGCAAAATATCTGGGAATGACTCTAGACGCGAAATTAAAATGGAAGCCGCACGTAAAAAAGAAAGGCGAAGAATTAAAAAGTAAATTAAGAGATATGAACTGGCTACTCGGTAAATATTCTATGCTTAGGGCCTGTTTCACATTCTCTGAGTAAAGTTCTGATTAGTTATTCGACACATAAATTCTGAGGCAGGGTCATATGTTCACAAATAAAAAATTGTTTATGAATTTATAGCTTAATCTGGTGGGTCATTAGACAATAATTGTGAATTTTTCTTCTGTGGACTTATAACCCTTATTACCTTATTATTATTATTATTTTGAATTTTTCCTGTACATATACCCAACAATAATTAACTGTCTTCTTTATGGACTTTTAACCCTGTGCCATAACTTCGTCCCTAGACCTGAGGATCACTCATTTTTGATTAAAATTTAATTTCAGTGTTTATTTCCGATAAAAAAGAATACAATATTTTGAAATTTGGTTGAAATTTAAGAATTGTTGTGCGTTCAACGTAACGATTCAAGACTGCATTTTCAGATTTTTGCTGATGAACGCACCCAAAAACATCGAATTTCTACGAATTCAGTCCAAAAGGTTCTGTCAAAGTTCATTTACAAAAATGAAATTGTAGGTACAAAAATTTGTGGATACTTGTAGTTTTGGGAAGTGGGAAGTAAACGAACATACATAAAACTACCTGTTACTGAATTAACAATTACGTACAAAAAATTATAGTCGTTAAAATAAAGGAACAAAGTTGACCGTTTATAGTTCATATGGAAACTAATAATTGGACATATAAAAATAACCTGCAAATATGAAAATTTGGTTGTGCGACTTTTTGTTTTCGAAATGCGACTTTTTGGATAAAAAGTGCGACTTTCTTTCAATTATTTTGTTTTGCGATTTTTTTCCTTGAGTGCGACTTTTTTTGCAATCTTTCAAAAATTCTCAGCGGTAAGCCTGAATTAGACTCTTTGAAATGTTTTTGTTAACTTACTCGTATCTTTGATTTGTTTGATCTAAAAGGTAGCTGAAGATGCTTTTCTTTCAAAATAATAAATACAAATACAAACTTTATGCACGAGTATACTTATGTATGTATATCTAATACTAACAAAAAAAATTGATATAATGTACTTTATTTTTTTTTTATCTTTTATTTATGACTAATATAGTTATAAAAAATGTTATACAAATTTATTGTTTTGATGTACATATAAGCCCCGATTAATGATTTAATTTTGAATTAAAAAAAAGTAAATTTGCACAAAGCTAATTTTTACCATATGGTAGGTATGCATAACTCTAGACACCAATATAAACCAAATCACCAAGGGTCATTTTCCCTGGTCTGCGTAGTCCTAAATGCACACCTAAGACTGGGCTTTTGCCAAGCTTGGCAAACTGTCTATATCCTTTGAGTGTATTCAATGGGTTACCATCTGGGCTTCTTTTTGCTGTTTCCGGATCAACATTTGTAAAAATGCACCTGAAGAAATATATCCCACAGTGAGTTGCCTCACCTCTAATGTATGGAAAAATCTCACCTTGTACATGGTTTGTTACATCTAAATATGACATCGTCACCAATTTTAACCCATTTCCAGTGATCCTCTTCAAATGCAGCTGGACCTTTTACAAGAAAATTTGGTCTGAAATTCAATACTGATACTGGATTTTCTAAACGGGTATTTAAGTCAGCTATCGAGCTTTCATTCAACAGCATAAAGCTTGTAGCATCATGAAGAGCTCCCTATAGAATGTTAAAAGTTATCACAAAAGGTTTTGAAAGCTTTTTTTTTATATAGAGAGAGTTCTGTACTTACTGTATCTTCTTTTAACATTGTGCTGAACATTTTATTTGGAGCCTTCACATCTCGTGTAGAATAATCGTGGGGATAGTACATCAGTCTAAGACCAAAGTCTTCAGCCAGAATGTAGCGGGAGAACCATCGAGCTACTTCCTCTCCACAATCAACTGTCTTAACAGGTTGATCCCAAACTCGTGTCGTAATTGGAGAAACCTTCTTAAGTCTTTCAACATCGATCTCTACATCAATCATTCCAGGTGCTGAGAGTTTCATTATTTTATCATGAAAACTAGGTTGCACAAGCACCAGTTTCGGATGCTGTCTTCCGGTGATGAATTCACCATTTGTTTGAACAACCATAAATATTCTAAAAGTGACAAAAAAGTACTTTTTCTGTGGTTATAAGCCGAGATAGTAAACAACGAGCTACCTATCACGCATCAGATTGCTTTCTAGTCCAATTTTTGAGCAGTAAATTGAGCTCACCCGAACTGGCCCACAGGATTTGACTGGATAGCAGATGAGATCTGTTAATTCTCCTATTCTCTTCCATTCTTTTGGCGGAATATAGTTGTCTCTGTAGCGTCTATAAAAGTATATTAAGCCAGAAGCTGTTATTAATCCCACTCCAGCTGCGATATAAATCGTAAGACGGCTTTTGTCAGTGCCTTGGAATAGAGCTAAAAGCATACAAATTTATAACCTTTAAATTCTTTAAAATAACTTTAAGAAAATATTTAATATTAAAAATTGAATTTGATAAGTCTGCATAGCTGCATCCTTTCACTTTTTCAGCATTCTATCAATGTAGGTATCTTCTTATTGACATTTTGATGAAAGACGAAAAAGTGAGGCCGTCCGGGGAAATTTAATCTACAACCATAGGGGATGAAAATAAAAATCTGTAAAAATT
This sequence comes from Dasysyrphus tricinctus, assembly GCA_963921185.1. NCBI lineage: Eukaryota > Metazoa > Arthropoda > Insecta > Diptera > Syrphidae > Dasysyrphus > Dasysyrphus tricinctus. The sequence goes on along the minus strand of OY992532.1, from coordinate 17,375,030 downwards.
AGTTAATTTTTTTTTCTTCATTAAGAGCCGCTTTAGGCCCATCCGCAATGACCTTTTTTAACGACCACCCTAATGTATGTATTGAATGTGAATGTTGTAAAATATGTTAGTAAAAAGCTTATACAAAAAATATTGTCAATTGATAAATGCAATTTTAATAATGAAGTTCGTGCACTTTTGTTTTCTCCTATAGGCCAGTCGGCAGAGGCAAAAAAGATTTTCCATAATACAAACTATAAGGATCAAATTTTTTGATTGGAATTGATAGATGGTTCATTTCGAGTATAAAAAAATAGCGAGTTTTTAAGTGTTGTCCGTCAGCCACCATTTTGAAAATTGCGTTTTAGCCAAAATCTCGGCAACAGTTTCTTTACTTCTGTATACAACTTTTTTTTGAATGTTTATATTGTCCAGAGTTAAGGAGATTTTTTTGCATAAATTTTTACAATAAGAATAAAAACGTAAATTATTGAAAATTAATTATTTTTGTTTTTGTGGACTTCTTGAATATTAATTCAATTTTCAAAGTTTTTGTGACCTTTAGTCCATTTGCGTTTCGCCCAGGTACAACAATTGAATCACCACTTGGAAGAAGGGAATAAATCCATCGGAGCTAACTGTTGGGAAAACGCAAAAAACTGAATAACTTCTTTATTTGACGGTTCTCAGATTTTTCATGTATAGATAAAATAAAGTTCTCTTTGTTTTGATTCGCATGAGATATATTTTCTTTTTCTATCGCTTCCTAGTAGCTAGATAAACCGTGCTAAAAAGCCTGGATTTATTTCCTTCTTCCAACTGAAAATTTTAACTTCAAAATAAAATAGAAATTTTACAGAACAAGTTTTCATTTTTCAAATATAAAGCCAAAACATAAAAATAAATAAATAATAACTTCAAAAAAATAGTGTGTTCAATAATATATTAGTTTTCGTCTGTTATTTCAAACATATCACCATATCGCTTTATGTTCCAATAGAGCTGAAAATAACGATATTGATAAA